>OX402057.1:16973963-17666879 GCA_947859365.1 Archips crataeganus | reverse complement strand
TGAACCATTAGTGATCCCTAGTTTCAAATAGCTTATCTGCTCCAATTTTTATTTTGTTGTATGTTTTGACTTTTTTTTATTTGGAAAATTTCATGATGATAATATCTGCTCAGAATCACGAGCTTTTTCGATCCTCATAGGAGAAAAAAATTGTCCAAAGTTTTTTTTCCGTTGACTTACCATTTTTCATAGAATTTATATGACCGTAACTAAATGGAAAAGTCGAAAATTATATGGAAATATTAGGACACTTTTTTTCTCCTAGTAGAATCGAAAAAGCTCGTGTTGCTGAGCACAAATCACAGAAAATTTTCCAATTTAAAAAAACAGATAACAAAATAAAAATTGGCCCTAGCGTACTAAAATCAAATAATTTGCGTTAAATACCTACTTTACATACATAATTAAGTAAATAAAATCTTAGATCTGTTTGAAAAATATACCTTGTTGAGTTTCCTGCCGGATTTTTCTCAACAGGGTTTTTCTGAACAGGTGCGTGGCAGATTCTTCGACGTTCATAAGTGCTTATAGTTATTTACAAATGTCTCCCAGACCTCAGCTTTTGGGGAGGGTGGACGCCTAGACTGGCTGCGTTTCCTCGTTGTATGCCAACGCCAATACATCGACCAAGGAATGTTCCAGCTCTTCATGTCCTTCTACAGCGTCACGCATACCATTAATCTTCTTTTTTTAATAGCCTATAATATGTCCCATTGCTGGGAAAAGACCTCCCGTTTAATTTCCTCCGCCTTTTTTCCCTATCGTGGGCATTCACCTGCTAATCGGGCTGTAAAGCGCTCAGGTCGTCCCGCCATCTCCTCTTGGGTCTGCTCCTTTGGCCATCCCTCAGAACTTATTCAGTAACGATTCATGCCCATCAGTCCGCATGCATTCGGCAGACATGTCCGGCCCAGTCCCACTTCAGCTTGGTGGTCTTGACACCCACATCTGTAATTGGGTCAATCAACTTTTTTTTGTAAACGATTTTCTGCTACTTTCTATGAAAACCGAAATAATTAAAAAACTGATTATTTTTCCTTATTTAAAATATACTTTTCAAAACCCTAGAATTTGTAGTCAATAATGGTGTAATTGCCATATTTATTTTATTTTGTTTAGCTTCTATTTCGTGGGTGACCCAGGGGACAATGTTGTCCCCAAAATTTGTATGAAAATAGTGGTATTTCCCCTGGGTGACCGGATTTTTTTCATAGAAATACTTATTTTTTTTGGTTTTCACATACGCACTATGATAAACAGTTTATCTAATTACTGCAAAATCATGGTTTCACTAACCAGAGATTACAGAGTTACTTGTAAAGGAGTAAATAGAAATTTACAAAAAAAGGTTGATTGACCCAATTAACATCTGTATTACAGATTAAACATTTAAAAAAAAAAATAATGAAGTATTAAAAAAGATGAAACCATTTGTGTCTAAATTATTTTGGTAGTGGTAGAGCCATGTTGTAGCTAGCCGCTGCATCACGAATGGGCCGGCTCGTCCAGGACAGTACCACCCTCTCACAGAACACCGGCGTGAAGCAGCAATAATCCTGCTTGCGTTTCGTACGGTCAGTAAGAACGCCGGGAGCCCAATACCTCCCTCCCCCTCTACTCTCCCCCTCCCTCACCCCTATTCCCTCTCCTTTAGGGCCGACAACGCACTGGCATCGCGTAAAGCGCTGCGGGTGTCTATGGACAGTGGTGATCATTTAACATCAGGTGACCCACTAGTTCGTTTGCCTGGCCTCTCTAACATAAAAAAATGCACGTGACTTTGAAATAAGCTAAATAAATTATTTTCACGAAAATTTTCGCGTCGACGATAATAAAGGAAAATACACTCGATAACAAACAAAGCGGCCGAATGAAATATAAAAGTTAATAATACAAACGAGCCCGCTCTCAATATCACAATTACAGTCGAAGGAGAAACTGCTGTGATATTAATTTATCATTATCTTATTTTCATTTGGTAGAGATAGCATCCGAGTGTTTAGTACAGCAATACAAGTTGACTCGTGACAATAAATGGTAACTTTCATTTGATAACTGGTAACATTCTGCCTTGGGATGCATCGATACGCCTTTTTGCCGATACGATACCGATACCGATACAAACGATTAGTGAATTAAAATTAAATTAAGGTAAAATATATAAGACACTCAATTTTGGTTAAATATTTTTAATTTCTATTAAATATATAAACAGTTACAGACTTTGAATAAGATTATTAAAATTAAGAATTAAGGGTAATAAATAAAATGAAATCAAGAACAGTTAATAATTAAAATTAACATTAACAAGATTTTTGTTTTGCCTCGTTTGCAAAGAACTAGATCAAACAAGATGCGCGTTTACATTACTTTTTTAAAACGCGAAATTAGAAAAGTATCGATTATATCGGTATCGGTAACGGTATCGGATGCATCCCTAATTCTGCCTGTAAATCTCTGTTGTCAATGTTTTTTTTCTCTCAGCCTCCCAATTTGCTGGCTGCATAAACTTACCTACACTGCGTCTTCCGGTCCGTGGACGCCACTCGAGAACCTTTTTGCCCCATCGGGCATCAGTTCTACGAGCGATGTGCCCTGCCCACTGCCACTTGAGACTGGCGATTCTTCGAGCTATGTCCTGACCTGGTTAAGGTTGCTGGATCGCGTTGGATGCAGATGTCACGGGACCGATCTGTTTGGCGAGCCTTGGGGGAGGCTTATGTTCAGCCAGTGGACGTCTTTCGGCTGAAATGATGATGATGATGATGATAAACTTGTTATTTTATTACTTATTGCACTAATTCATTGTGTTAAATTTTCCATTAAGTTATCTACAAAAATTCTTGCATTGTTTTATACACAACATGAGTCTATGTGGGCGAAGTCGCGGGCAAAAACTTGTTTATAATATTCATCATCATCATCATCATCATCATCATCATCATCATCATCATCATCATCATCATCATCATCATCATCATCATCATCATCATCATCATCATCATCATCATCATCATCATCATCATCCTCATCATCATCATCATCATCATCACCATCATCATCATCTTCATTTCAGCCGAAAAACGTCCACTACTGAACAATAGGCTTCCCCGAGGTTCGCCAAACATACCGGTCGCGGTCCTGCGCCATCCGCATCCAACGCATTCCCGCAACCTTAACCAGGGCGTCGCTCCATCTCGTTGATCGTCGTTTATAAGTTTATAATAGGAGGATAAATTTTGCGATGCCGACTGTACACAGATATCTCGTGCCTGAAATTCACAAAGCTGTTATGAAAAGTTTCCCCGAATTCCGTTTGTTTCCATAGAATGTGAGAACAACTCCTCCGTCTTAATTAAACGGAATTATATTTCAAATAAGCTTCCCCATATTCGACCTTATTTCGATAAGTTTAGAGTTGTGTTTTGCTGTCCATGAAATTTTAATATAGGACCAATTAATTTGGAGTTTGATTGTTACACAGATTTGTCTTAACACATATTTTGCTGTTTGTATAATTTTAATGCGTTGGTGTAGTACTTAATTTTAGCTATAAGGCGTAAAGTTGACATGAATACAATCATGAACATTGTTTTTGGGCTCTATAGCTAAAGAAGATATGTTTGTTTAACAATTATAATATACGAGTACTTAATGTAGCTTTCACTATTTGACGTTTATAATTACCTAATTATTCTTTGATCTTACTTATAAGTACCTAACAGTTCCAGTGGTAGCTTTAATCAGCGGTTTTACCAGCATTAGAAATGCCTTCACAAAAAATATTTAAATTTTTAGAGTTTGGCCTGAAAAAGGTTACGGTAACATTTTTAGATCACAACGCTCCCTCGGACAACGCCATCTATTTGAGACAAATCGTCACTACTTTGAAAAAACCTTGTTCGCGCGCTAAAACCTCCTTTTGGTTCTATACAGTGCAGGGGTGCTGTCTGGCTCCTAGAAGAAAAAACTGTCTGTCATATGATCTACTGTCACACTAATTTTGACTGTCATCTATAACCTATCGTCGTAATCACCGCAAGCAGTAATAATTGTGCATGAAGCCTGAAATCTACTACCACCGCATCCTTCCGCCTCCTACAACATCGGCCGGAGCTTCAACCAGGTGAGTGCTTCTGCACTTGTTCCAAATTACATTTTTGGCACCAGCGGGCTCCTGGCCTTCCGCTACCCCTTAAAAATTGGCTATTTACACGCCATAACATATTTCTTGGTCCTATCGAACAACCGGATTGATTCCCGGAACGAAATTATTCACCCGCTTCGCCTGTGACATAGCGTAATTTTTGGCTCTCACAATAGGCATAATTTTCAACCGCCATTTCTGTCATATTTTCTTCTGACATCTCATATATTTTTAGAAACTAAATTCTAAATTTTCGCGTTACATAATTATGGCGAAATCAGCTTTAGAATCGAAATTATCCATATTAAAAACCAAAGAGGAACGAATTTTACGTCGATTCTCGCATCTCTTTGATTTGTCGAAAAAAATATCTACACTCGATTCTCGCAGCAACGAAAATTTTATGGCGGAATCAGAGACGATCGATGATTTTCGCGTGAATTTTGAAAAAATACTGGACGAAATTAATGCAATTTCAATGTCCCTTGATCCTCAACATGAGCCCGATTATGAGACTCTGGATACATTTGAGGACTTATACGCCCGCATAAAGCGCACTCGTGCTAATATTTTGAAAATAACTTCTCCGCAAACGAGTTCGACTTCTACACCCGCGTCGCAAGCTAAAGGTCCAACCATTAAGCTCCCGCCTATCGACCTTCCTTTCTTTGATGGTAGGACTGAAAATTGGCCTATATTTTATGAGTCGTTTAAAGCTAATATACACAATAACGACCATCTTACTGATTCGCAACGCGTGCAGTACCTCATGGGCAAGCTAACCCATAGCGCCCTAAATATTACCGCAGGTTTGGTACCCACAGGAGAGACTTATACCATTATTTGGGAAAGTTTAGTGAAAAAATATCAAGACAAACGCGCCTTGGGTACTTACTACCTCAATAACATCTTGGACATTAAGCCGAGCTCAAACTCGCCTAGCAGTCTCAATAGCTTCATCGAAAGATATTCTGCGACTGTGGCCGCTTTAAAACAACTAGACATTCCTGATCTGTCAGATTTCTTTTTCCTGCAGTGTGCTCTGCGAAAAACTGACCAGCAGACTTTGCAAAATTTCGAAATGTCTGTTCGTGACGAAACTATTCCATCGTACGAAAAATATGTCACATTTATACAGAGCCAAGTCAAAATTTTAGAACGGTCAGGCAATAGTTCTTCTATAAATACTCCGCGAACCGCTTACAAAGCTACCGCCAATACACCGGCTCAACCCGCGCGTACTACTTACAAAGCTTTTGTAGCTAGTAACGATGTTCCTTCTTCGAGCTCCGCAAATGACGAACCCTGTGTATTGTGCAAAAGCAATGAGCACGTGCAATTGTATAGTTGTTCTAAATTCAAAAATATGAGTTCGCCGCTGGCAAGATTCGACTTTATTAAAAATATTCGTGGTTGTGTTAACTGCTTAAGCACATCACATACTCTGCTCCATTGCAGCTCACGTACGACTTGCAAGTTATGTCAAAAACGTCATCATACGTTGTTGCACTTTGACAATACTAATACTAATTCTCAACCGCATAAGCGTTTCCCCGCAAAGCCGTACGTTAAATCGACGCAGTTGTTCACGAACGGCTCAACTTCGCATGCCGCGCCTGCGCCGACCGCCTCGTCAGCCGCATCGTGCCCGCGCGCGGAGCCTGCTGCGCCCCGCTCGCGCGAGCCAGCAGCTGCTGCTGCCCACGCTGCTCGCGCCCCGCTGCCGCCCACAGCCGCGTGCTCGTGTGCTCATCCGCCGCATGACAGTAATCGAATCGCGTCGCCGCCGTCACATAATATAACGACTACACTGCCGGTCAATAACGCTAACCCCGCGAACGCTTCAGTTTCTCTGAAGGCAGAGTCGAAACCAAATTCGACAATACTATTATCGACCGCTCAAGTTTATGCTAAACAAAATAATAGCGATAAAAAAATGATTATTAGATGCCTTATTGATAGCGGATCTCAAAATAATTTAATAACGCTCGATTGCTGCAAATCACTGAATTTACCTATAATACCGCTAACTAACTCTTATATAAAGGGTGTTGGTTTAACTTCGAGACCAATTCACGGATATGTTTACTTAAATATTGAATCCCGCGTATATCCGAATAATAAATACTACATACACGCTTTAGTGGTAGATTGTATAACCGATCAATTACCCTCGCATTTTATTGAATATAATGAACGTGACATGGCTTACCTTAATAATATACCGCTCGCAGACCTCACGTGGAACATTCCTGGGTGCATTGATGTAGTGCTCGGTGTCCAGCTGTTCCCGTATATTTATTTGGGGAATAAAGTAGAGTCTGGTTCTTGTGCTCCTCCCGCCTTTCTAACCGCTTTCGGTTTTGTTCTAATGGGTGACTATCCTTGTAAGTCTGACCCTAGTAACGCCACTTCTTTTACCGCTCTGGTGCTCAATGACCTCGAGTCGAGCCTAAATAAATTTTGGGAATTAGAAGAAATCCCATTCAAACGCCATTTAAGTCCAGAAGAGACTAAATGTGAAAATTTATACACAACTTCTGTGTCCCGCAACGAGGAAGGTAGATACACTGCGGCCTTACCTTTCTCTAAAGATCCCTCAGAACTGGGGAATTCTCGTTCTGTTGCTCACCGCCGTCTAATGTATTTGGAAAAAAAGTTCAAGCAAACCCCTACTCTTCGCGATGCCTATAATAAAGTTTTATCTGAATATATGCAGAATGGTTATCTAACTGAAGTACCAGAGTCTAAAGTTACTGATGATGGTTACTATATCCCTCATCATGCTGTCATCCGCCCGGAAAAAGTTACGTCTCCTGTTAGAGTAGTTCTCGATGCCAGTGCTAAGACTCATTCAGGTATGTCACTCAATGACATCTTGCATACTGGTCCCAATCTACAGGCTGATTTGTTTTTGCTCTTGCTGAACTTTCGTTTATTCCCAGTAGCTATGACGTCTGATATTAAACAAATGTATATGCAAATTTGCTTGCCTCCGCATGACTATAAATATGTCAAAATATTGTTTCGCTTTTCTGAAAGCGAGCCAATCCGCACCTTTCAATTTACTCGCGTCCCTTTTGGACTCAAGTCAAGCCCCTTTATGGCTATGCGTACTGTCAAACAGTTATGCTCAGACGAGAGTCATCGCTTTCCTGACGCTGCAAATGTAGCTATCTCCCAGCTTTACATGGATGATCTGGTCCATTCGTGTATTGACAGTGAAAGTGCCATGCGTTTGTCGCAAGAATTAATCGCACTGTTCAAGTCTGGTGCATTTGACTTAGTCAAATGGTCAAGTAATTCCTCTGTATTATTAAATAGTCTTCCTGACTCACACCGTGCTTCTGTCAACTTTAACGACAAGCAAAGTGTTGCAAAGGTGTTAGGGTTGTCATGGGAACCCACAAATGACACTTTCTTCATAACCACGTCTCCGCCTGCTGGTGGGAAGTGCACCAAGCGAATAATACTGTCGACCGTAGCTCGCTTGTTTGATGTCCTTGTTTTAGTAGCTCCCGTTGTATTATACGCCAAGTTGTTAATAAAAGAACTTTGGCTTTGCAAAATCGACTGGGATGACACACCCCCCGACCATATAATCAAAAGCTACTCAATTTTAGTACAAGAGTTTCCAATGCTCTCAACTTTAAAAATTCCGCGTCACTTTGGCGTTTCTGCTGACTGTATGGTAAACATAGTCGGATTTTCGGATGCCAGTCTCAATGGCTATGGATGTGTCATTTACTTGCATGTTACGGACCCAGCCGGTAATATCACTGTGAGGCTACTATGCTCAAAGTCGAAAGTGTCTCCCACAAAAATAACTACTCTTGCTCGTCTAGAGCTATGTGCCGCTCTTTTAATGTCCAAATTGATCAAAACTGTTCAGGACACATATTTAGCTCGCATTCCAATTGCAGGAATATATACATTCACAGACTCGACAATTGCTCTTTCGTGGATTAAATCATCTCCTCATAGATGGTCCATTTTCGTGAGTAACCGCGTTGCGCAATGTCAAGAGAATGTTGCACCACAGAACTTTTATCACGTTGCTGGAGCTGACAACCCTAGTGATTGTTTGTCTCGCGGTATGCTACCGTCACAATTAATGTCGCACTCGCCTACGGAATGGCCTGTCCAATCTTTCTGTCCCCCAAAATTGTCAAGTTGCTTAAATACAAAACTATACTTTAACCGCATTTGTTCAAACTGTTACCTAAACCTTTTGATTTCTTAGAATAAGTTACCCGCACATTTTGATATAATTATTACTTTAATGTGACGGAAATAAAATGTCTTAAAACCGCTCTTTTGTGTAAAACTGCTCTATTATTTAAAACCGCTCTTTTAATTCAACCCGCTCTTTTATTTAAAACCGCTCTCTTATTTAAAACCGCTCTTTTAATTAAAACCGCTCTTTTATATAAAACCGCTCTCTTATTTAAAAACCGCTCTTTTACTTAAAACCGCTCTCTTTCTTAAAACCGCTTTATTATTTAAACCGCTCTATTACTTAAACCGCTATTATTTCACTTCAGTGAAAACATCGCTGTCATTAATAAAATATTTGACAGCTTTTATACAGCGTGTACATTCGATACAGCCACCGCTTAGAGCATAAATCTTCGGATCTGCACCTAGAAATATTAACACCCGCGCATTTCTTAATCCCACTCCAGTTTTTATCCGCTACTGACTTGTCTAACGAGTGCCGAAATCTTCACAATAGGAAGAAGTTGCTAGATAGCATAGTTCAATCATATTGGAGAAAATGGCGTATTGAATACTTGCACACGTTGCAAGTCAGGAATAAATGGTGTACCCCAGACCACCCCATCAAAGTAGGGACGGTCGTGTTAATGGGTGACAACAATGTCCCACCGCTTCACTGGCCCTTAGCTGTTGTAACAAATGTTTATCCAGGGTCTGATAATGTGGTTCGTGTAGCCACGATAAAAACTGCGAAAGGATCATTTAAGCGTCCTGTCGTAAAATTATATCCTCTACCTTCACAGTAGATTAGACCATTTTATTATATCAATCACCGCACCGCACCGCATCATACTTCACCGCACCGCACCTCATCTTCATTGAAATTCTCCGAATTTCAAGGCCGGGAGCATGTTCGCGCGCTAAAACCTCCTTTTGGTTCTATACAGTGCAGGGGTGCTGTCTGGCTCCTAGAAGAAAAAACTGTCTGTCATATGATCTACTGTCACACTAATTTTGACTGTCATCTATAACCTATCGTCGTAATCACCGCAAGCAGTAATAATTGTGCATGAAGCCTGAAATCTACTACCACCGCATCCTTCCGCCTCCTACAACATCGGCCGGAGCTTCAACCAGGTGAGTGCTTCTGCACTTGTTCCAAATTACATTTTTGGCACCAGCGGGCTCCTGGCCTTCCGCTACCCCTTAAAAATTGGCTATTTACACGCCATAACAAACCTCGTATCTCAAATCAATACGTAAACCAAACTGAACCTTGATATACTCTTAGTAAAGTTCACTTGGCCAGATTTTTAATTTTGAGATACGAGCTTTATTCAAAGTAGTGACGAAATTTAACATTTCATTTCATTTAATTTTTTCATTTTTTTTTTCATTTCATTTGAACTTCAACGTTCTTGGACAGCGCCTTCATCATCATCCCAGCCTATATACGTCCCACTGCAGGGCACAGGCCTCCTCTCAGAATGAGAGGGCTTAAGCCTTAGTTCCCACGCAGGCCCAGTGCGGATTGGGAACTTCACACACACCATTGAATTTCTTCGCAAATGTATGCAGGTTTCCTCATGACGTTTTCCTTCACCGTAAAGCTCATGGTAAATTTGAAATGTAATTTCGCACATAAAATCCGAAAAACTCAGAGGTGCGAGCCGCGATTTGAACCCACGGCCCTCTGCTTGAGATGCCATAGGTCGGGTATGTATTACAATACCGAAGTACGAAAGACAGAATGTATTAAAACATCGAATGGGTCAAAAGACACACACGATTTTTTTCTGACGTAAACTTTTCAGAATTTATTAAAACGGCATCATACAGAACCCAGTAGGTTAGGTTAGGTTTGTTTTATAACAATCTTAAAAAGTTAACGGTTTCAGAAAAAAATCGTGTCGGTCTTTTGACCTATTCGATGTTTTAATACATTTGGTCTTTCGTACTTCGGTATTGTAATACATACCCCATAGATTATACCCTTAGGCCACCACGGCTTTTTCGGACAGCGCCTTATCGTACGGCAAATTTTCTAAATTCTTTGAGCCATTATTACGTGATTGATAACATATTCACTTCCTTTCTCATTTCTAATTTTAGTAGCATAGGATATATAATAGAACTAGCTGCTGCCCGCGACTCCGTCTGCAAAGAATTTATTTATCGCTATCCCGCAGGAACTATGCAATTATCCGAGATAAAAACTATCCTACGTCCTTTCCAGAGTCTCAAACTATCTTCATACCAAATTTCATCTAAATCGGTTTAGCGGTTTGAGCGTGAAAATGTAACAGACAGAAAAACAGATATACAGACAGAGACAAACACACTTTCGCATTTATAATATTATTATGGGTGTACAGCAAAGAAACAAAATTCAATATCTCATTATCACTTTATAAGCAATTCCTCTGATAACCCAAGCCGTATAACAGTTATATAGCACTTATAAAGCTGTTTTACGGCTCGTAAAACGTTCCATTGCGTCGACGCCCCGTCATTTTAAAGCAGTAAATCGTTGTATCGATATAAAGTCATTTCGTATTATTGAATCGGTTTTCTGCGTAAATTTGGCTATGAATAAGACAATTTTTACGAAGAAGTCGTATAAAAGTCATTTATATTATTAGTCTTGTTTTAGTAGATATATTAAATTTTCGATTGGACAATGGATACTTTTGCTTAATAGGAGGCTCCTATCTTGCCTGTTAAAATCTAATAAAAAACCAAAATAAACTTGAAAAAAAAAATAAAAAAAATAAACAAACAAAGAATGAAATGTCCTCCTGCTGTGTTTCGTACGGTCAGTGAGAGCGCCAGGGGCCCAATACCTCTCCCCTATTTCCCTCTATTTTTTAAAGGCCGGCAACCAGATCAGTGACTCTTTGAGTTGTTGATATTTACGGGCGGTGGTGATCATTTTCCATCAAGTGACCCGCTTGCGTGTTCTCTTAACAAAAGAAAATGCATTTGCTCAGAATTCGTACATTCAGATCTTAATTTTGAACCATTTTTCAGTCAGTCAGTATGACTGCGAGGCAATGAGACTAATCAATTATTTCAATACTTTCGCATTTTTTTCTGCAGTTCTACGTGCAGGTATCTCTCCTACTCCACCTCAGCCTGCCATGCCGATTCAAACACGTGCCATGCCTACGTTATTATTACTCCAATATTTATGGTAAACTTTGGCTACTTGCAATCCAAATTCCAAAACAACGAGACAGAAACCTTTCTCTATGTAAATGAAAGTGTAAGCTTGAAATATTACTGCTAGATTTCTAGTGAGTGGTAGGTACTTTATACGATCGTTGTACAACAAATAGTCGTATTATCTGTCGTATTATAGTGACACTAATCCTACCATAATGAGCAAATTTTATTTCTCTTTACTATTAAGTAAATCTCTTAGTGTTTGTTAGAGCGGGAAAACTTAAGACGTCATCTATTTCCATAGCAAAATGCAAAATGCATGCAAAATGTTTCAAATATGTTTAAAAGTCTTTCGATGTCTGGCTTCCGCGAAAGTGGTTGCGTTTCTTCAGTTATATCAGTTTTTTGTTAATTTTCTACTTAATGTTTGTTGTTAGGTACCTATATTTATTTTCTAATTTATAGTATTGTTACTAACCTAACTACCCCTACATTAGAGAGATAGTTAAGGATTTTTTGTCTTCCACCACCACTATCTTAAAAATTCGTCAAAATCTTTGAAATTTTAATGAATGTAAGCCGTTACGATCTCTTGTATGAAAAGGATAATTTACTCAAAAATCAAATGAAAACGTTTATTCTGCAAGTAGGCCGCAAAAGGCTCTAGGGTATTTCTTATACTACCAGCACCTTCGAAAACACCATCATTGCAAAGAAGAATTTGCAGCAAGAAACTTAACATAAAGTTATTTTTCTAACAAAAATTATATTACGATTCACATAATAAACTAAACAACACAACAACAACAACAACACAATACAACAACAACGCGCCGCGGGTTAAAACTCAATGTTTGCCCCAGGATGGTTACCGGCGCCGCGGCGGGCCAAGGCGAAGATGGCGGGATGTCCTAGACACGTCTCGAGCGACTGGTCAAACACAAGTGCAGACAGGGCGAGTTGGAAGTCCAGGGGAGATGCCTTTTCCCAGCAGTGGGACACTGAAAAAGGCTATTGAAAGAAAAACTATTAATACCACAAGACAAAGTAAATTCAAAATATTATTATGTCAAGTAACATAATTTCTTCATTATTAAATCTAGTTTTTGCAGGGACTTTATGTTTCCTTTACTTTTTCACAATCCAGTTAAATGTGTAAGAAAAGTGTCAAATGAAAGCAAACATTGACTCTGCTCAAACTTTTGTCTCCCAAGAGATGGTATTATTAGAAAATAATGTCCTCGGAATCCAGATACTTAGATAGCTTCAAAGTAGTCGACTCCCTGCGGAATCGTTACTTGGACCTTTTTGATAAGGAACCCTCGTGATAATTAGGATGCTTGTACAGATGCGGGCATTGGAAAAGTTTCTAATTCCGCTGTCGTAATCACATAATCATCATCGGCTTATAATCATCTCACCAGTGAGCACGGGCCTTCTCCTACATTAATTTATTGTGAATTGGGGACTTTACACATTGCTTGAAGATACAGGCATTGGAAAACTTTATGATTCCGCTGGAACAATCAATTTTATTATTCATGACCATAATCTTCATCTCTGGCTAAACACTATTATTAATATTAATTAGCTGTGAGATTTGTCCAACTGCTGGGTAAAGTTCTCCTCTTTTTAGGGTTCCATACTTAAAGGGTGCTCTATCTCTTGAACTTAAAAGTTTCACTGATTGTGAATTACTGTGGCCGCTATACCAAAAAATACATAAAATAAAATTAAAGGGGGTCGTCATACAAGAAACGTGTCGTTTTCAGTGTTTCTAACTGCGGCACTGGTTGCTAGGTGACAGCTGACAGTTGCTAGGCAATGATTAACAGCTTTAGTCATGGGCGCGCGCATATGAGTGAGCGACACTCTGGTGTTTGGATGTTTTTCTCTTTTCCTGCTTGCATTTCAGCCGTTTTTTACTGAACTTTTTTAAAACATTTTACGGAGGTACGGAACCCTCCACGTATGCGTCCTACTCGCATTTTACCGGGTTTTTTCCATTCGTCCCGATTTTTGGGCGCGCGATGTCCTTCCAACCTATCATCGTCGCCACCATCCATCTTGTGGTATCCAATCAGTGGCTATTAAGCCCACCTACTTGGTTCTACGCAGCTGGCGTGGCATGCCCAGTCTCATTTCAGCTTGACCTTCCTTGTCGATCCCTCGAGTCTGAGGATCGTGGTAAGTTTCAGGGTTGCATCTGTAGCGGATAATCTGCCTCCACCGTTTCCTGTTTAGCGCGTCTCTTACGACCGTGTAGAAATTGGCAGACGAAGATTCTTTAACTTGATCAGTCCATCTCGTTAGTGAACGACCGCGCGATCTTTTGCCGTCGGTATTCCCAACCACAATCAGTTTCTCTATACTTTCATCGCCTCGCACTGTGTGTGATCGAAATAATATGAAAGAGTGCTTGACAGCCTTGGCCTCGTTGGTGAGTACGTAATGATCAATGTCGTAAAAATAGTAACTATCGTTAAGGTGTTTAACTTTTTCAACTCCATCCATCCATCCAGCTATACTTAAACAATCTGAAGTAATTTTCAAAATTCCAAAACTGGCAACTTTGGTCTCGATTTGATACTCATCTTCATAAAAGGGGATCGAGAAGGCTAAGTGTGAACGATCACCGTCTCAAATGTAAAAACGGACGCCTCTCAGAAAAATTAAGAGGGAAAGACAACGAATAAAGGATTCCAGGAATCGGTCGAGTACCTACTCCGTTATCTCAAAACTCGGGGTTAATAGCTTTATAGCAAATAACTTCAGTCATTTCGGCGAAGTATTTTTAAAATGACGCCTACGGCTTGCTTAGAACAGAATTAGAAATGATTTTTTTTGTAGGTATAATTTTATCATAGGCTTGATCTCAATCACACCTGATGGAACGCGAAGATGAGGAATGCGATGGAGCGCGCTTGCCTAGTAAATGCTCATTCACCCTAGACTTGAATTTAGGGGATTTAAGCAGGAAGAAGGCAGTTGAGCGCGGTGTTGCGCGCGCCCCCAAGCAGTGCAATTGCTGACAATTTACATAGGTCATCCCATCTTAGCCAATATACGTCCCACTGCAGGGGACAGGTCTCCTCTCAGAATGAAAGGGCTTGGGCCGTAGTTCCCACGCGGGCCCAGTGCGGTTTGAGAACTTCACACGAACCATTGAATTTTTACTCAGGAGTGTGCAGGTTTCCACGATTTTCCTTCACCGTAAAGCTCATGGTAAATTTCAAATATGCGAGCCCTATATTTTGACCTATCTAGTGCCACTTAGTGCTTCACGTCGATAGGCGAATGGATTGATTCAGATAATATCTTAAATGAGAACAAGAAATAAATATAAAAAAATAAGTGATCCTCCGCTCCTGTGTACAGACAGCCTAAATTTACCACTTTAAACATGAAACTACCGTTAGACTCACTCATAGAGGAAATATACGGATCACTCACGTGTTAAAACGAGTTTAACTCGACTTGTTTCAGGCTAAGCCTTTCTTGGCGTTTCGTTTGGCAGCCGCCGTAATGTGTGGCTTTGGGACGAATGGCTACGGATTAGCCTGAAACATTTCGAGTTAAACTTCAGTTTTAAGACGTGAGTGATCCGTATATTTTCACTATGGACTTAAATTTAGTTCGCTGGGCGTTACGAGGAAAGCAACTCAATCAATAAATAGTATAACTAGGATATTGAAAGTCACGTTGTAGGTCTTATTGTGCCTGTAAGAGTTGTTGTCAGGCAGATGTTTCAAGGTAACTCTTCTTATGAATACACAAGACTCGAGTTTCGAATTTTGCCGAATGTTGAGTGGTGTAAGTTAGCAGAGAAGGCGAATAGATAGGAAGTTTATTAGTGAGGTTCGGACGATTCAGTGCAAATGACGAAAGGAACAGGACTAATGGAGTAGAAATCTGTGTTAATTTTTTTTCGCAGTCGAAAAATTTGTCGATTTGTCATAGATAAAATTTTAACATGAGAGGGAGGATAGTGTTTATCTAATGAAATAGGCTATAAGGACATCAATTGTAGTCAGTCGCTTTAAAACATGAAATCTTAAAATCTCAAATAATTCGCATGGGGTGCGATAAAATGTACTCACTCTAGTAATTAAAATATATCATCATTATCATGATCATTTCAGCCGAAAGACGTACACTGGCTGAACATAGCCCCCCCCCACCCCCTAAAACAGACCGGTCCTGCTTACCCGAGTTTTACAGACGAATCTCCATTGATAACGATAAAATAACAATTTTATCTATGTTGTCATTGCCAAATTCTCGACTGCATAAAAATATAACAATTATGTCTGCTCCATTAGTCCTGTTACTTATGTCATTTGCACTCGATTATCTGATCCCTATTTATTAGAATGCTAGCTAATATCAGAAAAATACCGGATAGCCAAGAAGTTAGAGAATATTATGACTACCTAGCTTGAAGTGCTGGGTTCGATCAACGTCGGGCAGATACTAGTATAAATAAAGCAAACTTTTTTTTTTTAATTTTTCATAAATAAATGAATTTTACGTGCCTCAAATATTATTATGCCCACTACTCCACTGCTGCCTTTGTCATAATTGAATATCTTTTCATTTACGATTAAAACACTTCATCGCTAAAATAGTAAGGGGGAAATTAAAAAAAATACTGTTTTTGTTTCGTGTAAGGACTATTCTGAAAATGTACCTGTATTGTCTATTATAACATTTACGTGAATGACTAGTTAGGAATAGTATTTTTCTCAAACATGCTATGTAATATTGACGTTATGTTCCTTATAATACGCCACGAAGTGTCACAATGCAGGTGCGGCTAGACGAGAGGTCAATAATGGAATTTCATACAACATTGCTGGCCAAGGCCAGCAAAGTGATCGTCTATTGTTTCATACCATGACGTTTGTAGGTCTATGGCATCATAGCATTTAGCCATTAAAAAAAAACTATAAGCAATATTTGCGTTTTGGTTCATTATGACATTCTGCTACTACGCTTATTTAAGGTAAGGTAAGATGGTGATGGTGATGGTGATGATGGTAATGGTGGTGGTGATGATGATGATGATGGTGATGATGATGTTGATGGTGGTGATGATGGTGATGATGACGACGACGACGATGGTGATGGTGATGGTGATGATGATGATGATGATGATGATGATGATGATGCATGTTTGAGAAAAACTTTATACAAGCCTTGGCCACGAACAGGGATTGCCGGCCTCGTATCTCTAGATGGCCTCGTTGACACTCGGCCATCTATAACTACTCGGCCGGCAATCCCCTATTTCGCGGCCGCTGCAGTAATGTACTATTGTACTACACAAACTTTCTTTGCTGGCAACGCTTACATGCGTTTTCGTAACTTTCATCCATTTCCACTGCCATAATTTTGTCAACACTTGAAAGCAAATGAGCGTTCACGGCACCTGTACCTCTACCATGAGTTACACTAGTTTACAGTGACCGTACTTAGCGACGGCGTAAATGATTTGTATGGAGAATTGTGTACAGCGCCTCTAGCGGTCACTTACGGAAGTACAATTGTCCATACAAATCATTTACGCCGTCGCTAGCGAGTACGGTCACTGTAAACTAGTGTAACTCATGGTTGAGTTACTGGCGAAGTCTTGGGTTTGACAAATCACCAAATGTGCTTAAAAAATGACTGGTATTAATAGACTTATTTTATTTATTTTGTTGCCTTTCATGACTTAACCCACGCTAAAAACGTGTCCCTTTGTTCAACTTACGTATCTAAGCTTGCCAACCTCGCACAAGTTTCATTATTCACGAATAAGCATTCAGACTCGACAACTACAATTTACTTCAAATTTCGCTTTGATTGTTAACAAGCGTGATTTGGTAAAATACTCCAGTGAGAGAGAGAGAGAGATATTAATTATAACATATTCAATACAGCACACACACACGGGCACATTACCACAAGATAGGTCGGCGACAAGGTAGGCCCACCAGGAGGCGTCGATGCGGAATATAGTTTCGTTAGGAAGAGCTCTGTCAGTTACAACAAAATCTAATATATTTATGCAAAACACCTCAAACAAACAGAACACTTCAAACTTGAAGAACGAAATGCCAAACGTTTTTTATTTTACAATTCAAAAGTATGTCTGTGGATTGTATATTGTTTTAAAGGCTTTTTAAAGGCAATTAAACATCAACTGTCAGTTCTTCCTATAGTAACCATACTATAGACTTGTATCTTGCGGATTTGCAGTACAACAGTCAAAGTCAGGATGAATGTAGAAAATTGAGAATACCTTTGACCAGCAGTGGGAGACTTGTTCAGACTAATTTATAACATCATAAATAGTACCTAAAATATTCGATACACAGGAAAAAATATTCGAAAGGAAAAATACAAATAAAAAAATCATTGGACAGTTAGTCACCCAGTTACCTACTCAGTCCGGAAGTTCCGGGACATACTTTGTAACAAATAAAATATTTTTAAAAACACTACAAACGCACACGTACGTACGTAGTGCGTAGTGCACGTTTCGCAGCCGCCGTGACGTGTGGCTCCGGGAAGAAGGGCTACGGATTAGCCCGAAACCGTCGAGTTAAACTCGTTTTAAAATGTGAGTAATCCTTATTACTTTCACTATACAATATTTACTTAACATATATATTTAAAATAGCCGCCGCAATTTTCTACATACGCTCGTAACCTTCGCGGCCAGTCATCAATCGATTCACACACCACATTCATGTCAATATTGCCCTCGGCTGTGGCGAATGATTTTTTTAATGACTATAGATTTAAAAAAAAAAAATATATTAGGGGACAATCTTACACAAATCGACCTAGTCCCAAACTAAGCAAAGCTTGTTCTATGGGTACTAGACGACGATAAACATACTTATATAGATAAAATAAATACTTAAATACATAGAAAACATCCATAACTCAGGAACAAATATTCGTGCTCATCACACAAATAAATGCCCTTACCGGGATTTGAACCCAGGACCTCTTGCTTCTCAGGCAGGATCACTACCAACTAGGCTAAAGCGGTCGCTAAATTTTTAGATTAGATCGTCGTTAGATTTTTTATGAAGTTTTGAGAAAACCCTTTACTCTAAAACTAAATGCTGTCATGTTTTGTAGTCTTGAGGATTAATATCGGATTTCGGATTAGAGAGAGATTGGAAGCGTTCGAAATGTGGTGTTAGAGGAGGATGGAAAAGATCAGCTGGATAGAAAAGAAAAGTAATGAGGAAGTTTTAAATATGGTTAATGAAAGAAGATCTTTGTTGAAAATAATTGAGAACTGGAGAGGGAAGATGTAAAGTCATCTCATCTATTACGGCACGATAATTACATTAAGACTATAATAGGAGGAAAGATAGAAGGGAATAGGAAAAGGGGAAGACCAAGAAGGACATATATGGAGCAAATAAAAGAAAAAATAAAAACCGGCCAAGAGCGTGTCGGACACGCCCAAGGTAGGGTCCGTAGCTATTAAGAAAAAAATCAAGTAATATTTTTCTAAGGATTTCGTATGTGTACGGGAATCATCCAAGTTTAGGTATATTTTATACCTTAGGCTACTATTTACTCTTAAACTACAAATAATTTCCAAGCAATCTTAGCCGCTATAATTTTCCTAGTAAATTTGATATATTTACTACCATTGAATTTTTTCAAATTTTTCCACCCAACAGTTTAGATTTTAGAGGGGGGGGGACGGTCAATTTTAATGAAAATTTTCACTTTAAAGTTGAATATTTCGCAAACAAGATATAAGATATAATTTATTTTCTCCACCGCCAAGTTACAAAGAAAAATAAAAATCAGACAAATACAACGTAGTACAAATTAACTGACTTGAGTGGGGGAGGCTGGTGCCTGAA
This sequence comes from Archips crataeganus, assembly GCA_947859365.1. NCBI lineage: Eukaryota > Metazoa > Arthropoda > Insecta > Lepidoptera > Tortricidae > Archips > Archips crataeganus. The sequence goes on along the minus strand of OX402057.1, from coordinate 17,647,466 downwards.
CTAGGTAGAACCTGTGCTTTTCAATGAATAGAAAAATCATGTTTGCAACCCCGCAATGGTTTTAAAAGACCTATCCAACGATACCCCACACAATAGGGTTAGTCGAGAAAAAAAAAATCACCCCTACCTTACGTGTATGGGAGGTACCGCAAAAAATTTTTTTTAGTTTTTTTTATTTAATCACTTTGTCGGCGTGACTGATATATATATTCATGCCAAATTACAGCTTTCTAGTACTAACAGTCTCTGAGCTTAGCCGCGGACAGACAGACAGACAGACAGATGGACAGACATGGCGAAACTATAAGGGTTCCTAGTTGACTACGGAACCCTAAAAATGTTTCATTATATAAAGAAGAAGAAGAAGAAGTGAAGGAAAGAGCGGAATGTAAAATAAGCTGGAAATTACTCCACCGACAAGAGCCTAGCTTTTAAATATATGATGATGATGAGGATTAATATCTGGAATAGAGGACGGCTTATCTCCATGTCTTATGAAATCGATGTCATCGGGCCACGCTTGAGTTGAATTTGCCTTGCGATAATGATACTTAACTCCATATAGTTTAAATTGAAATCTTTCCAGGAAAATTCAATAGAAATGTTAATAAACGTTAATTTAAAACACTTTCTGCGCTGTCCAAGTTTTCTCCAGACTCCAATACACATTTAAAATGCAGCGGCGCATCGAGACCGAGCGGGGGCCCCGATATTAGAATTCCCATTCATTAGGGATTATTTGAATTTCTCGGGAAAATCTAATGAAATTCTTGAGTTGAATTTTTATATAAATCTAATACTTGATTTAATAAGTATTTGTTATAATAAAAGTAAAGGCTTTAACTACCTAAGTCTAGTCTTTTGACTTTATTTACACTATCATCCAAACTTCATATAGGTACGTGCCAAGTTTTAAATCGCTCCCATTAACCGTTGAATAGTTCTGTCCTGCGGAGACGATCCTGGGTGGACTAATAGATTTTAACTACCAATTTATTATACTGTCACTGAATTTACATAAGTATGCCAAATTTCAGCTCAATCGGATAAGGTGTGCTCGACACTGACCCAATAAATGGCGCCTTCAATCTTATGTCATAGTAAGAGTGGTGACAGATGGGTGTCATCTACTGGCCGTTGAGGTGTCGAATATTGGTACGTTTACCTTACTACTAAGTAGTCGAAAAATGGTTTGCATATTTTAAAACCACAAATTGCACACATGAAATTGACCTCAAGAGATTGTAACTAGGTATAGTCTGGATAATAAATAATAATGTTTATTAGGTAAACAATATATTATACCTCGATGAATTTCCTTGCTCTTGAGTGATTAAAAGGCTAAGAATAAAATAAGGCTCATAATGAGCAATGGAAAGGGCTCTGCTCGGAGCTTCTTGAGTTTCTACCACTTCCTGGAAGATTCTCCGTAGTTAGATCCTCCATTAAGAGGATAGAATCAATTTTGATAAAATTGATATCATGAACTAACTTTAAAACATATTCTATCGAATAAAAGCAAATCATTGAAAAATAGCTATAAAACTCAGAATTTTATCTTTCCAATTTCGTCATTATTTTAACTATTTTCCTGTTAAAAATTATTTTACTTCTTAATACTTTAACTAAAATACTTTCCTGGTACAGTACACCAAATTAAGCGCTACGCAACTATACCGTTTACACCAACTTAAGCGCTACGCAACTTTACCGTCTATTCTAACTTAATCGCTACGCAACTTTACCGTATAACATAATTAAGCACTACGCAACTCAAGCACTTTAACGAATTCACAAAGCACCAAGTTCAATTCCTGACTTTAAACTTTTATTTTCTGATTTTAATCAATGTTGTAACAGGGCGAAGAAAAAGGATGACTTAGATAAAACTTGATTTGAAAACACAGGCATACAGTTGTACAAATCACAAATCACCAGCGACAATCTTTCTATGTCTCAGCGTTACCTTATTAGCGTTATTTATAATCTTAAATTACAAAAAAAGGGCAAGTGATATCACCCTTCATGCCAGCGCGTAGGCGCGCGCACTTGACGGGCGCACAATACCCGGCCGAGCCGTCAGATGGCGCTATAATGTGTTATTTGCAATGTTTACGTATAAAAAAATACAATCAAATTGTTACTTAAGGGTTGATATTCCAACTATTAATACAGTATATATTCCAACCAACTACCGTAAAAACGCCACGTTGAATGAAAATTTCCAGCAAAAAACCTACCAAGAAGTGTTCATTCACACGTAATCAAATAATAGATGATAATATCTTCTGGATTTATTTAGTGATAATGTAGGTAGCACATAAATGCACATTGTTAATCACCTAGTAAGTATTTGCTCAACATTATAATTTGGAAGCTAACACCATTGTCTTAACAAGCGTTACATGGCTTAGACGCAAATTCCTTCATTTGTTTCCATTTGAATATAAACTCGAGTAAGTGTCGGTTCTGTTAACTTCATACATATTAATTTTGGAATTATAAGAAGGTGGCTCGAGTGGGTACTTAGTATTAAATTACTTCGAGATGTTACACGTGTTGTTGGAACGAGGATATACGTCTCAAGAATAATCAATTGGGATATCCCAATTTTTAACAACTTATAATAAATAGAAAACAACAACAACAACAACAACAACAACAGCTTTGTGAAGAGTTTTCAGAAATCAGATTTCAAAAATATGATAAACTGAATTAAATAAACAAAATTTAAGTAATGGCCTTCATTTGACCCCTGCCTGCATTATGACAACCCAGCAGCAGTTATAAAGCAGGTCACCTAAGTCAAATTGACAATTGAAACTGTTGCTTTCCTGTTTATAATATCAAAGAGTGACCAAGATAGAACTTTATTCACATGATGCGCACCGGGTTATATTCAGTTTTGTATGAGTTTCAAATTAGTAGTGCCACAGATTATATTATGTATGACATGGACCCAACTGCATAACAAAATACAAGCAAATAGTATAAGGTACTGATTTCAATACAAAATTATGAGTGTTCATGCAGTTCCTCCACCTCCACACTGTACGAACACATACAAATCACACAAACCTAACTATCACCACCAACACACTACTACTGATATCTAGAACCTATGTGCTTAACTTTTGGATTCTTTTTAAAATTTTTAAATTGATTATAGCAGAGATTATTTGAGAAAGTGCATTTTCTGAGCAAATGTATCTTCTGAGAAAATGCACTTTTTCACAAAACGTACCCATTAGGAAGTGCACTTTTAGGGCGCTTGTGCGTTACAAGGAATTTGACTGCCTAGCATCCGATTTTTTACGGTCCGTTTTTTTCATGCCACACCATGAAAAAACGGATGATTGGTTTGTGCACTTGTCCATCTTTTCTCGGAGGTGCGGTGCAATTAAGGATTAGTTCTCTTTAAAAACTATTCGCCATGCCCGCATAATTACGCTAGGAACGATGAGCTTCCTGGAACGTCGGCAGTGGCTTGCTTAATTACTACGTGCGAAGATGTTGAAGACAAAAAGAATTTTGGGTTCATGCCCTTTTAAAAGAAAGGTACCTGATAGTGTCCTTTTATATAAACAACAATAAATTGAGGCAGGACGAAAGCTTATTTTCTAACTAAGTACTATCGGATGTCTAAGACTACTGTTTTTATTTATGATTTTTTGCTATATACCCCTTAAGTTTTCGTTGTAATCATCACGAAGCGCAATAAAACGGTCCGAAATGCGGAAAAGTAAAATATCGGACGGTAAAATTACGTGTAGTGCACAAGCTAGTATTTACTGTACTGTGGCCCGGCGGAAGACCAGTGCTGGTTTTAACTAGCGACATGCTGAGTCGGGACCCTTTTGTGACAGCATTAATATGTACATAACTATCTTTGTCTATGTCTGTGTTTGTTCTCTTATTTTTGCCTGTGTACGTGTTATTGTTGTTATAAATAAATGTTTTTCTTTCTTTCTTTGTTTAAATTTGAGGCGGGGTTCTCATCTGCCATGCTGCTAGATGTGGACATTTGTCTGACATTATTTTCCATATTTAAGTGTTGGCCCAACAAGAAATACTGACTTAATAATTTTTATATTTCATAGAATAAAATAACAAAAACTCAAGTGTATACCTGTCACTCTCCTGCCATCCTGTATAACGTCTTCACTTGCACAAGGACCACGGAACGTTGCTTCCCTCACGGCTTGGCACAAGTTAACGACCCTGACGCCATTTTGTTCAAATGACGCGGCGAGCTTAGGAAAATAATCAGTGGGGAGTGCTTTAGTCATCTGCATATCTGGCCTCGTAAAGCCCAATGGGCCGACAAATGTTATTTATCAGGTAGAAAGGAATGTGGTGGTCGTGAGCTGAAAATATTTACTGCGAGTCGAAAATATTGAGCTGGAAAATACTGAGGGTTCCGCGGACTTAGCCTTCTAGTGTGTGCGTGCATGCGTGCGTGTGTGTATGTGTGTGTTTATTACCATTACATTTTAGTTAGTAGGAATATAATTAAGGGACGATACATAACAGAGATACGATACGGAAACAGAGACAAATTGTCAGGAAATGATCACCAGATCATTTCCTGACAATTTGTCTCTGTTTCCGTTTTTCTTTTTTAAAAAACCTTAAAATATCACGATTAGACTTATTCTTATTATTATTATTATTATTTCAATCCAGATTTTTGTCTAACTGACTCCATGTTTCATTCAAATCTTTTCAGCCATTATTGGGTGATTATTATTATTATTATTATCGTGCGGCTTTTGCGTAATTGTTTGACAAAACATCCAAACACCTAAACATCCAAAGATCTTCACAAACCAATTAGTACCGATAGGAAAACATTATTTTACCAATAAGCAACAAATGGGCGAAACTACATCATCATCATTCCAGCCCCTATAGGTACTTCCTACAGCAGGACACAGGCCTCCTCCCAGAATGAGAGAGCTTGGGCCATAGTTCCCACGATGGCCTAGTCCCGATCCGGAAATTCACATACACCGCTGAATTTTCGCACATGAAATTTCAAATGTAATTTCGCACGTAAATTTCGAAAAACTTAAAGGTGCGAGCCCGGGCTCGAACCCACGACCCTCTGCTTGAGAGACCATAGATCAAACTACTAGGCTATCACAGCTTATTATCCCTATAAAATAATGTCTTAGACTAAACACTGCGAATTCTTATAACAACTTGAAGCGTATTTAGAGAGCAACGCAACGTATAATCCTGGTGTGTTAAATGGCCCATAGCGATTATTTACATAAAGTTCTATAATCCATTTAAATTAACGCAAAATTTTACATAGCACGTGTTAGGATAAGGTTCATTTTAGATTGGTATGAAATGGCACTTAGGACGTGGTAAGGTAGCATTCTCGGTACCATGTTGTAATATAAGTGCTTAAACAAATTGTGAAAGCCCTTCCACTTATAAAACACTAGTTTTATCCCGCGGGTTTGCTTGTATTAGTAATCCATGAAATAAGGTTACGGGAACATTTTTAAAGCACAGGTATCCTATTATCACACTTCATTCGTTTTTCGTTTAATTCTTATTTCGTCTCATTCTATATTCGTCACTCATTCTTTATTCGTCTTGTTCGCTGTCCGTCATTATCTTATTTCGTCAAATTCTGTAACTTGTCTCAGAGAGTATCTCTTATTAGTTCTTATTCGTCGTTCTTCCCTTTCGTTTTTTGTCTCATTTACTTACGAACATTAATTTACCAGCACCGAACTAGAAGGAAATGGGTCAAAAAACGAAAGAGAGGAATGACGAATGGGTCCAAGGGCGACCGTGACGAAAAACGAATAAGACGTATTAAGAGATAGACAAGTTGCAGAATTTTACCAAAAAAGATAAATAAATAAATATTAGGGGACAATCTTACACAAATCGACCTAGTCCCAAACTAAGCAAAGCTTGTACTATGGGTACTAGACGACGATAAACATACTTATATAGATAAATAAATACTTAAATACATAGAAAACATCCATAACTCAGGAACAAATATTCGTGCTCATCACACAAATAAATGCCTTTACCGGGATTCGAACCCAGGACCTCTTGCTTCGTAGGCAGGGTCACTACCAACTAGGCTAAAGCGGTCGTCGATAGTGACGGATAGCGAACAAGACGAAGACGAATACAGAATGAGACGAAATAAGAATTAAACGAAAAACGAATGAGGCGAGATAATAGGATACCTTCGTTTTTTCTTCATCGTTCTACTTCGTAAAACCACAGAGTACATAATTTATTGACAATGGACCAACAGGTTATCATCATCATTCCAGCTTACATACATCAAACTGCAGGACACAGGCCTCCTCTCAGAATGAGAGAGCTTGGGTCGTAAATAAGTTCCCAAGCGGGCCCAGTGCAGTAATGAATCTCTTCTTTAAATTTAAGAGCTATGCTCTTGTCGGTGGAGTAACCGCCACTCCGCACGGTCTTCGGCCAGCCGTTTGACTTCCTGATACGACACGACACCCACTTTCTCCTTCACCTGGTTAAAATAGGTCAATCTCGGCCTTCCTCTGCCTCGTCTTCCTTCTATTTTTCCTTCCAGCAGGTTTAAAAAGAAATCGTCGTGTCGCAGTAATGAATAAATAATAAATATTAAACTACTAAAGCAACCGATTTATAATGACCCCACACTGTGTACATTTTGCTTACGAATGGGGCTCTGCTAACACTGGATGATTTTAGATACCTGCAACTTTGTACGGAACTCTACTTGCGTGAGTCCAACGCACCCTCGGAACCCTATAAAACCAAATCGATTAACAGAGTAAATTGCTGAACAAACAAAACTGGGAGGCACAAATTAAGATCTTTTATTTTTCTGAAGTTTGTTGAAAATCCTTTGTAATTATCACTTTTGTTGAATTTCAAAACCTTCTTTTCGTAACGCTCATTAGAGTGATTACACGCTGCTTTCACAGTTGTCAATCAGATTAGGTACACTCTCAGACGAACGCATGCGGAACTAAATAAACAAAAGAAAGCCAATTTATTTGACTTTACTTTATTGTGGTCGTGACACATTTATTAATAACAGATCAGAAAACATTTTCCAATCAATCATTCCATAATTATTAATTTATTTATTTACACAGACTACTTAAACCTAATTTGGCGTTCTTTAGGCATCCCCTTTCATTGAAAATTGTGTCTAAAATGAGTATTGCGTACCAACCTGACAATCCATTCCCAACCATTCCTGACAACCATTCCCCATACGGCCGCGTACATGATTACGTTGTACGGCAATTAGCGTATTCGCAAACACAAAGGAAAGCGAATTCACGCGAAAACTTTCACTTTGTAAAGTTTGAGAACAAGAATGCCTGAATAACTTTTAGTACGTCACGTTTTTGCAATTAATAACTTCGGTGTTTGACGTAGACTTATCGGTGGGGTGATGTAGGTATCTTTAAGGTTTGTTTTCCTGCTATAAATTTTCTTTATTAAGTTTAGATGTGGGGTAATGATTCATCGTCATTTCATCATCATCCCAGCTTGTACGCGTCCCACTGCAGGACACGTCCTCTCTGAATGAGAGCACTTAGACCAGTGGTCGTCACACTTATGAATTGGTTATTAGTAGGTACATTTGAAAAATCGTCGCGTATGTAACGCAACCGTTTACTATGCTACCAAATGTAAGACACGTTAGGTACTCCGAGGATGAACTCTGGTTGAGTTCGGAACGCGTCAGTGTAGTTTGGTAGTGACAATGGGGTTTGTGTAATTTGTGTGTGTTCGTACAGTGTGGTGGTGGAGAACTGCTTGAACACACATTTCTTGCATAAACGAGCTATCATAAGTCGCGGGTTTGCGGGATCTCCGCAAAGTAATGCCTAATTCAATAAATTCTTTAGTTTAGTGTAACACGCGCACGATCCATCTTTTTCACGCCCAGAAACTTTCTTAGGCTGCCTGTCCAATGAAGCGAAGCGAGGCAGCGGCGGAGTGAGAAGATAATCTGGAGCGGAGATGAGAAGATAATCTAATCTGTGTTCTAATCTGTGTTTTGTTTTGAAGCTAGCCCGCGCTCGTTTCAACGCCCCGCTTCCCCTCTGCTCTTCCCAGTTTTCTATGAATTTTTAAGCCACTTTTGCAAATCCCTGTCTAGTGAAGAAGAGAGTTCTTATGCAATTCTCAATACAGCATGCAATCACGCTTCCTTCTCAGCAAAGGGATAAGCAGAGACTAAGTATTTGGTTCCACCTACTACGATCCTGACGTACATCTTTCTCTTCCACAACACTCATTAGTCTTATACATTCTCGGCGGTTTCGGGTACTCTTGAGCCAACCTTTCTTCAAAATATCCCCAATCTGATCATGGTATGTCCTTCTTGGTCTTCGTTCATCCTCTCCACATGCCCAAATCAACTTAACATTCCTTTCTCTACACACAACATCATCATTATGCAATTCTATTCATGGTTATCTCGCTCACTGAGCTACCTCGCTCAGCCCCAGTGGACAGACCACCCTATAGGGAACGTAGTCAAATATTTATAGCGTCCTTGGCCTAAGCACTCACCTTTCTATATAAGAAGGTAAATAAACATGATTACATGACTTGTGTGTTAGGTTCAAACGAGAAAAGATTGCATTATTTGGTATAATGGAAACTGTTTGTATGCGGCAAATATAATTTAGGATTTGGCGAGCTGTTTACGTATGTTTGCAGTAAAGATGTTACGGAGGTGCAACTTAATGAACTGAAATAATTACTTTGCTCACCCGCGACCTTCAACCTCCTTCGACCTTTGAGGTCGCGGGTGATAATCATAATCATAATCATAATAATCATAAACATTTATTTATCTGTAAAACATAGGTACAATGGTAAGGTGTTATCATTTTTTTAGATCGCTATATTTTGCCATGAGGCATACAAATATATTAAAAAAAAAAACTTAAAAATTTAGTAATAAATAAAAAAACATGCAACATCAAATTCAATCAAATTATCTAATCAAATTGTCATTTAAATAATCAGAAATGGAATAGTAGCATTTATTAACAAGAAATGTCAGCAGTTCCCGTTTAAAACGCGGCATAGGTAACAGTTTAATATCAAATGGAAGCATGTTATATATCTTGCACCCTAGATAATAAATACTTTTGCGCATCAGTGCCGTATTTGTTGATGGTACATAAATATCTCGATTACTCCTCATCGTAATTTCATTCAAAGTAATTTTATTGTTTCAGTTCACTAAAACATTTTGTATTTTATTTCTGACCCCCGACACAAAAAGAAGAGTGTTATAAGTTTGACCGCTATAGTGAGTGTGTGTTGTGTATCTGTTTGTGTGTCGGTCTGCCGAATCGTAGCTCTTAAGCGGGTGAATCGATTTGGGTGCGGTTTTTTTTATTTGAAAGTCATTTCTTGGCAACGGTTCTTAGACAAGTTTCATCAAAATTAGTTAAACTGCTTCAAAGTAATCAACATTTTTGGTAGGTGAGGAAAAGATTTTAGACGCATAGCCCACTACATTTACTTTATTTTCAAACATTATGTGTGACATAATGTGATGGGGGTTTTTATTTTTTTAATTCATATTTATAATTAGACCTTGATTGATACAAAGAAGCGGTAATATGCTTCCATGGGATGATATTTTAACTTTTAACCAGAAAAGAGAGCACTAAGAATATTGAAGTAAGTTTATCAGCTTTCAAAATGACGCTTTAGCTTTTTCTGCAATCAAAAGACGGCGTAGTCGTTTTTTTAAGCCATACTCCTAACGCGGGCAAATTCGAGGGTTAAGGCCTGTATTATTATTATGTGGATGAAGAGGACGGGTATTGCACGTCAACATTATAATGTGCACACAGACGTAGCCGTGATGGCTTAGTGGTTTGACCTATGGTTTCTCAAGCAGAGGGTCGTGGATTCGAGTCTGGGCTCGCACCTCTGAGTTTTTCAATGGTGTGTGTGAAGTTCCCAATCCGCTCTGGGGTCCCGCGTGGGAACTACGTCCCAAGCACTCTCATTCTGAGAAGAGGCCTGAGCCCTGCAGTGGGACGCATATAGGCTGGGATGGCGATGACACAGACATAGCTGTGGTGTACGATTAATAGCGGAAATGCAAGGTAAAGATATTTGTAGTTCATTAAGTTGCGAATACTAAAATTGAGAGTTAAGACCTTGTAGTATTGTGCTTCCAAAGTATTCCAGACTTCGAACAAAGAGCTACAGTTGTTATTTTGAGAGATTTTACCCAGAAAATATTTAAGAGACATGCGTTTTCGAAGTGTGCCAAGGTGATATTAATTGATGTTTGGTATGAGACATCTGTTAGCGCGGGGTGTTCGCTCGTTTTATTGTTTTATGCGAATCTTCTTGAAAGGAGCAATCCGAAAGAGAAGCAAGGTTGACAAAGATAAATATCCCACAACCAATATTATAAAAAACCGGTAAAGTGCGAGTCGGACTCGCGCACAAAGAGTTCCGTTACCAATTTCTATAAAAACGGCAAAAAAACCTAAAATGTGCTTTAGACCACACGAATGTGGTCTTCAAACTTCTTTAGCTCCATCTATATGATGTATATAAACGTATATATGTCTACTATAACTATACTATGTGTAATATATTAGTTAGTTAGTTATATGGTATGGTATTATGCAAACGTAACTGTCTCTCTTTCTATCTTCACCCCCCGACCCCCACTCCCCCACCCCCCCCCCAACTCCTCCCCCTCGTTCGCCATGCCCGATCAAACTTTTCGTAACACATTCACCAGCTTACTCCCCAAGTCAAGCGTGCCTAAAGAAGTTTTACTTCAAAATCACGTTTTTTGTATGGGAGCCCCCTTAAATATTTGTTTTATTCTGTCCTTTACCATATCACCGGTCCATTTTATTGGGGGCCATCACACGCCACGCCTGTCGGTTTGTGATCGCAACTATAGATAGAACTCTACTGCCCTATCGAACGTCGGTTCTACGAGCAAGCGAATAGGAATCAAAATGGTTGCTTTACCGTGGTAGGTACTTTTATAACACTGCCTAGCAACTATTCAGTCTATTTAGTGTCATTAATCATCAATTAGAGTTGAAAGTAACCACGCGACCGCATTGCCTAGAGAGCACAGGAATGGTTCACATCAAAGAGCGCATACCAATGGATCACAGACGTAGCTATTGATAGACTAAACTAATAATGACAGTTAAAGTTCAAGTTAAAAATATGAAACCTCTTTAAAACAAGCACTTACGAATGTCGAAAAATCTACTACCTATTGAGAAGAATCTGGCAAGGAACTCAACGAGGTACGTTTTATTCAAACAGGTATTGACCGTCATTTAATTACATACATTTAAAGTATTTATCAGGATTTTTTTTCCACTGTAAAGCGCTATTTGAAACTAGGGATTGCCAGTACGGATAAGAGTTATTTCCAATCATCACATGATTATAATAATTTTTAATCTTCTACCATTTCTGAAAAACTGTGACCAGATAAATGAGGCGGTTGAAACGCTTGAATAAACGCCTTTTGTCGTGACAACGTCTAACGTCGTACGTCGTCGTACTTTATATTATTGTATGTTACAACTAGCCTCCGCTAAAGGGGTCAATCTGAAAATCAGCGCTGGCGCATGCTGCCATGTGTCCTAGCACTTGCTGAGATTGGGGCCCATTGCCGGAACGTAGCTAGTTTATTTCCATTTGTCTTTGTTCCTGTTTTGATATTCCTGTACCTAATTATATTGTGGCAATAAATGATTTTTTATTTTATTTATTTATTTATTTAATAAATCGATGAACGCCGGCTGCATACACGAAAAAACATGACTCATTGTAGCGTACATGCAACGTTACGTAACGTTACATTCTACCACAGAATATATAATTCTACAGAGCAGCGAAGCAGGCCAGTTGCAAGAGAGCGGCGATGGCCAGTTGCAAGATAGCGGCGAAAGCCAGTTGCAAGAGAGCGGCGGAGGGGGGGGGGTTGTATGTTTTGTAATGACGTTGGCACGTTAAAGTTTAACGGTTAAACTATCGTCCGTAAACTGACTTTACCCGACTTTACAGACAACCGGTTTTTACTTATACTTAGTACGCCTTAGATATTAACGTTTGGGAATGTTATTATTTTTTTCATAGTGAACCCACAAACCACGCAAGACCATTATAAAATCGCTAAGCTGTGTCAAACGCGATTAATACCAATATGACAGAATATCAGCAGAAGGGTAGAGAAACCTGTATGACGTTGTGTGAACATTAAAATAATACTCCATCCGTTTTTCCGCGCAGTGCACCGGCACATGCATTGTCTTAGCCGATAGTATGTCTGCGCGCAGAATAGTTCTGGCACACTGCTTGTCTAATTATAACGAGTCATTGGCATTTATATTATAAAAAGCTTACTAGTCATAGACAAGCTTTTGCCCGTGACTTCGTCCGCACAGAACTCAAAGTTGTCATGAGCTTCTTCATCACTTTCATATAACAAAACAGAAATCTGGCAACATCCGAACATCCATCATCAACATCGATGTCAATAAATGAATTTGACCCAGACACACCGTAAGAAACAAAAAATATATCTTCTATGGACATACGTAAAATTAGCGACTCCGAGCCAACAAACTTAAGATTTATTTAAATGTATTTCATACTAAATGCAAACTGAAACACAGATGCACAGAAAAAACCCCAGAAAAAAGACCAATGCAGGAAATCGAACCCAGGCCCTTGGCATTCCGTGCCACGTGCTAAACCCCTACACCACCACTGGTCAAAAAATAAAAGTAAAAAAATGGAGTTGAAAAAAATGAAAATACAAAAAGATACTTCAAACCGAACTTTGTTATTTAAATGGGTCGAAAGTTATAGTCCGACTAGCTCTTGCGCGACCCTCCGCGGAACCCTGTCGCAGTCAGCGTTTGCCGCACTTATTAAAAACAATCTTGTTAAGGACAGCAGAGGCTTCCTGCGACAGGGTTCCGCCGAGCGCCGCGCACGAGCTTGTCAAGGTATAGTCAGGCGTTTACACGCCGATGTACACTTGACTAAAAAATATTGGCTATAGAACCTTAACTTTTTCCATGTCAACAGGAGAGACGCGAACAAAAAAAGGTGTATGACCCAACATGATATATATGAATCAGGCGTTACTTTTCGAAGTTCCATATCAATGATCTGAAACTACTTTGCTCACCCGCGGCCTTTTATGATAGCTACGTTTAGGTATGCAAGAATAATTGTGTTCGTGCAGTTCCTCCACCTCCACTCTGTACGAACACACACGAATCACATAGAGTTAGTTAGTGTTAGTTTTTTTTTTTTTAATAGCCTGTTTCAGTGTCCCACTGCTGAGCAAAGGCCTCTCCCCTGGACTTCCAACTCGGCCTTCCAAGTGTTAGTTTAGTTTAGCAATGGTAGCATAGTCAACGGCTGCGATACTCTGAGGATGAGCTCTGATTGAGTTCAAATAGCATCAATGTAGTTTGGTTGTAGGGATAGTTGGGTTTGTGTGCGGAGGTGGAGGAAATGCATGAACACTTTCTTGCTTAAATGTAGCTATCATAAGGTCGCGGATGAGAAAAGTATTTTTTCAGTTCATTGATCCTGATTAGTTATTATTATCTGTGGGAGAGGTAGAAAAAAGTAGACGAACAACATTTAAAAAGCCAACGGTTTATTTCACTTATGTGCATGTAGCTATAACAGGGTAGGCATTTATTTTGAGATTAAGCATGAAATATCACTATTTAAATAAGAGGTAAGCTTAGCAAGGGATATAAGTTAAACAATCATTATGTAGTCTTAAAGATTTACCTAACTAACAAGGTCTTACTTACAGTGGCTTCATTTCCTGACCAGTAACATAATTATTAAAATTAGTACACATTTAATTACACACAGACAGCATGACTGCCTATAATATTAACAAGGAAACATCAGTAAAGCAGTAAATTATAAGTATAGTGACATTACCTGGACTGCGTAGACGGCTCAGAGCACTAGTAGTGCCGTGTTCGCGATTGAACAACTTCTGACCCATCGACAGGCGGCAGCGCCATTTTATAGAAGAGTGACGTCACAGGCGGTGGGAGCGGTTGAGCGACTAAGTTGTTTACGAACTCAAGTTAACTGTTTTAACCGTCAAAATTTGAAATTTATTGGTTACAAATAAACCCATCTCCCACATATCTTTCGTAGCAGTTCAGCCGTTTGCAAAGAGATGGCGCCACATATAAAAAATTTGTAAACTTTCCCTGCTGTTGCATTTCAATACTGTGGCGAGGCCGGTGCCCTTTATTCGCGAAGATAAAGTTACGACCGTCCTCCGATTCGTTTGTTCTTCAAATCCGAAGTCAAAGTAAAGTCGTCATTTTATCGCTTTCAAACAATCCGAGAGTTCCATCTCTCATTTACCTTTGCAAGTTCATTAAATTTGAGACAGATAAATATTTCTTTTGAATTCAACGTTTCGCTGTTTAGCGATTTAATCAAAGTCCCGCAGCTGTATTTAAAAATCATATCATCATTTCAGCCGAAAAGTGTCTGCTGAACATAGGCCTCCCCAAAGGCTCGCCAAACAGATCGGTCTTGCGCCATCCGCATCCAACGCGGTCCCGCAGCCTTACCCAGGTCGTCGCTCCATCTTGTTGGAGGCCTACCTATACTGCGTTTTCCGGTCCGCGGACGCCACTCGAGAACCTTTCGGCCCCATCGGCCAACAATTCTGCCACTGCCACTTCTTGCGCGGATTTTATCATTTCTGATGCGATCCTGCGGAGAAACTCCGAGCATGGAGATGGAGATGGCTCCATCGCTCTCTGAGTGACTTTGAGTTTTCTCATGAGGCCCATCGTTAGTGACCACGTCTCAGTGCCATAAGTCATCACTGGCAACACACATCGCAGTGTCACTTACGAAACCAAAAAAATGTAAATGATCATAATAATGTCCTTGCTAATTGTTAAACGTTTGCTGCGACTTATTTTTCAAAAGTGTTTTTCAATAAAAAGACACGTCAAAAGATCGCTTAACCTTTTTTCTATTGGTAAAAAAAGAACTATAGTCTGGAATGATTAGGTATGACTGAAATGATAATTCGTAACTCCCATGCGAAGCCCACCGACCGCTTATTTATTAATAACCTGGGTATTTTTTGTCCTAACTAATTATATCTCGGTGCTCGTAAACGCTTCATCTTACTAATATAATAAACGCAAAAGTTTGTGGCACACACGGATATGTTTGTTGCTCTTTCACGATAAAAGAGTTGAGCGGATTTGGATGAATTTTTGAAATTAAGTAAGTAGGTAGGTATGCAGGTACACAACGCCAGTAAACTTTTTTTACAGTTTGGCGTACTGTAAATATAAGTGTTAAGTATGTACTAAAATAAAAAAAAAGATATTTGAATTTCTATAATTAAATAAAACTAGCTGTTTTATAAACACCGGTCAAGTCGTTTCGGAGGAGTTCGATAACGAACACTGTGACACGAGATTTTTATAATATTAGAAGAAGATATCGGCTACAATCCAGAGATAATATGAAGTTTTGGAAATGCCTCATGTATGCACATTATATTGAAGGCAACGAATGCCTAGGTCAATTAACCAAAATCGTTATTTCCTAGAAGCAAAATTTCCATTCGCATTTTCCTCAAATTTAATCGATACAGAAACATAGGTAGGATTAGGTTATGTTAAGTTTGCGTGGGCCCGAAGGGCCAAAAGCGCACAGAAGAAGGAGCTCTGTCGACACTGATTCTGTTTCAATTCAAATTGGGAAAAAACTTATCTACTGTGAAAATAAACTTCAGTAAAAAACTATAATCCTTTTCTCACATGCGGCCTTTTGACATTTTTTTCCATTGATATTTTGTATTAAGTATATGTAGTGTATAAGTATTATATTGAATGTATTTGTTTATTTATATAATTTATATTATATTTGTATTGTTTTTATTGTTTGTTGTCTATTAAGTAATACTGCGTTTCTCTTGTCTGTTATTTCTGCCACCTACATTCGTCTTTTGATATTTATTTTATTAATTTCTGAGTAAATGGTTTAAGACCGCCTATTGTCTACCTGAATTTTTATTTTTGTAATGTCACTGTACTGTTTTTGGTGATCAATAAAGAATATTTGTATTGTATTGTATTGTATTGTACCTATAATGAGAAAAAAAGCATTTGGGAAAAAATGCGAATGGAAATTTTGTTACTAGGAAGTAACGATTTTGGTAAATTAGACATAGAAATAGACATAACTTTATTCGACATCAAAAAAAGAAAAATACACTGACTAATACAGGAGAAAAATAATAATAAAAAAGAAAACAATAATTATGATTAAAACAAAAAACATAATTGAGATGTCGAAAAGGAATTTGACTCAGCATTAAGCTGCAGTAGGTGCCTGCTGCAGCGCTGATTTTCAGTCAAATCCTTCATTATCATTGCATCAAACTTGTTGGACCGGAATCAGCACAAATAAGTTGGTGAAAAAAAGTGTGTGACAAAATAAACAAATAAATAAAATAGATACATATCTTATACATATGCATATGTATAGAATATGTATATATATAATATACATAGATACATACTTTATTTATTTATATTATGCATTTCCCTTTCGGTAGGCATATCTAAAACTTGCAAATATATCAAAAAGCGGCAATTTACACTTAGCGTATAAATAAATAAATAAATATCACGGGACAATTCACACCAATTGACCTAGTCCCAAAGTAAGCTAGGAAAGCTTGTGTTATGGGTACCAGGCAACGGATAAATATACTTATATAGATAGATACATACTTAAATACATATTAAACACCCAAGACCCGAGAACAAACATTCGTATTTTCATACAAATATCTGCCCCGACACGGGAAATTGCTCTAGGCACTCCTCTATCGTATTATGGTTTACTGTAACAGCATTTAACTACGTAAATAAAAGTATGTTTATCCGTTCGGTTGTCTAGTACTCATAATACAAGCTTTGCTTAGTTTGAGACCAGGTCAATAAAATTGGTGTCAATCGTCTCATTATTATTGAAATAACCTAAAATTTTTTTTTACCGACTGAGCAAGTTGAAGCATCTCTATTTCAACCAGGGAAAAAATGCATTTGTATGTTGTCGTAAAATTTTGTAAGCAGGTGTTTTTTGGTAGAGCCATGAGAGTTGAAAACGTAAAAATAT
Organism: Archips crataeganus; assembly: GCA_947859365.1. Classification (NCBI taxonomy): domain Eukaryota; kingdom Metazoa; phylum Arthropoda; class Insecta; order Lepidoptera; family Tortricidae; genus Archips; species Archips crataeganus. Next base: position 17,630,234 of record OX402057.1, on the reverse strand, counting down.
TAGCCAGTTTGCAAAACTCCTAATTATGTCTAATGATCGAAGTTACGTGCGCAAACCGGGAGTAGAGTCTAGTCTATCCATAAATAGCGTAATGCCACACGGTACGCGTTAATTTGCGTGAGTTCCGACATCTCCAATGCCGCGAGAATATAGGTAAATGGGAAATCTAAAGCGAGTAGGGCTGTAGTTCTCTAGAAGCTGGGTAAATATGGAACAGTAAACGATCTTCAAACAATGGTACATGGCATAAAGGCTTGTCTGTGTGCGTTTGTACGTGCCACAAACAATGGCCACTCGAGAATTATTTGGCCCTATTGGCCATCAGTTCTACGAGCGATATGCCCTGCCCATATTTTTCACAGTATTATCTGCCCCGAACGGGAATCGAACCTGGGCTTAGTAGTCAGGTTCTCTAACAACTAGGCTATCCGGTCGTCAAATCATTAGTCTACCACAGTTATAGTTAAATAAATTATTAATAATTAATATTTTGGAACAATTCACAGCAATCCATCTTAATTGTGCGAAATTACACCTAAAATTAACAACCATAAGACACCTGCTAAGAAATTCAATGGCGTGTGTGAAGTTCCAAATGTGTGATAAATGGGATATATAGGCCGATGTGTTGGTGATGATGACCTAGTCAGCAACGCTTGTCTTGTGTGTACTGAGGCAACGGTTATACATAGTTATAAGTAACAGAATGCAACTATGTTAACAATGTACCTTTGGTAAAAATAAATAAATTGAAGAAGGTTATAGAAACAGTCACAACAAATTGTCAACTATAGAATCGAAGAGTTTCCATCGAACTGAGATTTTATTCTTTACATCGCTCTTTGATTCAACCCTTACGCTGTTAAATTGAACCGTGGGGCGGAAAAGCAATTTCTGGTCGCCTATAAAAGAAAACGTTTAATTCACTAAAAAGTTTATAGCTTTGCGAATCTTTGCGTAAACTTTTGCTATGTACAGCTCCCATTGTGTTCCAACAAAGAAAAAGATTTCCACAACACGGAATAAATCTTCTTTTGTTTTAAACGCACAATTCAAAGAGTTTAGAAATAACGCTGCAAATGAAAACAAGCGACGGCGCCCACGGAATCAGGCTGTCTCACTCCAACTTATAGTAAACGAAAGCGTAGCCCAACTACAGCTGTAATCCACCAAGATGATATACCGTTGAAAAGCAAATGCAAAACGCAGGCCTAGTGTTTTGACGAAAAAAAGCGTTTTGTTCAAACGTGTCCAATGACCTTTTAGCGTCCAAAAGTAAATTTGTGACGGTGGAAATATCTCCTACGGCACATGCGCGAACGGTGCCAGAAATAAACTCCCGCGCACCGGATCGAGTTCCTCAGTACCGCCTAGCGAGCTGTGAGAACTGCCTGTGATATACCTAGTCGATATTTCAAAGTGACAACGGCTGCTATCATGACAAGTAACTAGTGCCCTAATTGACCCCCCGCTTGTGTTGGACACGTGTGTTGTTTTTTAATGTGGCAATACTTAGTTTGCTGTAAGTACCGCTTTGTTATTCGCCGGCGCTGCTACCGCTGCGTGATTTGCAGATTGTCCGAAGTGCTTGCTTTGCAAAGTCCTTTGTTCTGCCAAGCTAGGATTAATACAGGCCAGTAAGATACCTAATGCATGCTTTATACTCGTCCTCGTCTATTTTTCATCTTTATTCCTTGCTTTCGCTTAATTGTCTTCAAAAAATACAGTCAAAGAAAGTGAATGAGGAGCACTGAGTCGTTTTCATTTAAATGTCAATACTTGGGCCACCAAGTTTAGCTCGAGCTTAAGCTCTAAAAGACACGTTTTCTATTGATTAGATCAAGCTAAATCGATTAATAGCAGCGACGTCTGAATAGCCTAGAGTTAGAGAACCTGACTGCGAAGTGCGAAGCGTGAGGTCCTGGGTTCCCGGCCGGGGCAGATATTTACGTAAAAAATACGAATATTTGTGCTCGAGTCTTGGATGTTTAATATTTATTTATCTTTATAAGTATTTTAATCCATTGCGTAGTACCCATAGTACAAGCTTTGCTCAGTTTGGGAGTAGGTCAATTAGTGTCAAATGAGGCATGATTTATTTATTGATGGCCCCCGAAAACTCCCTCATAGCAATTTTTTTCGAAATTATTAGAGCCATTTCCAAGAATTCCGATATCTATATCTTCTTCTATACATATAATAAAACAGTAGAAATCATGCGTCTGTCCGTCTGCATGTACACGCTAATCTCCGAAACTACCTACTGAACGGATTTTCTTGCTGTTTTTGCAGATAGATGAAACTTAACTTGGAGCAACATTTAAGCTTTGTATGATTAAATTAAAAAGTTATCGTCGTTTAAATTTTCTTCTTCTATATCCATACATATAATAAAACAGTTGAAATCATGCGTCTGTCTGTCTGTATGTACGCGCTAATCTCCGAAACTACTAAATTAACCCACTACGGAATACTACGGACGGCTTTACTGCGCGGACGAAGTCGCGGGCACCAGTTAGTAATTAAATATGCGAGAATTGCTTCATTCAAGCTCATTGACGCCTTATCATTACGGTTGGAAGCGACTTGCATCCATCCTGAACCTGCGGCTTTCACCAAATCGTCCGTCTATCTTATTGGTGGACGTCCCCCGTTGCGCTTGCCAGTCCGTGATCTCCACTCGAGAACTATTTATTTAGTCATTTAAGTTTAATTTGTGAATACAACTAATATCGCAACGTTCACGCAGATCATGCTTCATTAATGACTCAGCTTCGACCACAATCGCGCCTGATGGAAAGCGAAGAGGAGGCCTACGACGGAGCACGCCTGTGATGCCTAGTCTACTATATTTCAAACTAAATACAAACTGAAATATAGATGCACAGAAAAAACCCCAGAAAAAAGACCAATGCTGGGAATCGAACCCAGGTCCTCAGCGTTCCGTGCTGCGTGCTTACCCCTACACCATCACTGGTCTAGAAGTTAGCGACGCATAGCATACTTAACTTGTAAAAGTTGGCCTAGTAGCGCCATCTCTTGGTCCAGGTGAGCGGGTAGCTCCGAAGGAGTGTTGAAGTCTCTCGGTAGAGGGCATTAACATAGATGCGCTTTATCACTGCCTAATGTGATTATAACAGACTGAAGTGTACGATGTATGGGAAAGATTCGTCGCTAACTTCTAGACCAGTGATGGTGTAGGGGTAAGCACGCAGCACGGAACGCTGAGGACCTGGGTTCGATTCCCAGCATTGGTCTTTTTTCTGGGGTTTTTTCTGTGCATCTATATTTCAGTTTGTATTTAGTTTGAAATATATGGTTTCACGGGATGACCGTAAAAGTAATAAAAAATGAAGTTGAAGAAAATAAAAAAAAAAAATAGAAAAAGATACTTCATACTTAACTTGTCCTAGTCTACTATGCTATGCTCATTCGCCCTAGACTTGAAAGTGGCCAAATTGTAGTGTTCAGGAAACACAGTCGCAGGCAAGGAATTCCACTCCTTAGCTGTGCGGTTGATGAAGGAAGAGCGAAAACGCTAAAATAATGTTAAAACTATACGAAAAGCTCTGATCGTCACTCGTTTTTGTTAGAGAACTCAATTCACAATACAATACAATACAAATAATCTTTATTGAAAACCAAATACAGTACAGTGAGATTACTATAATTAAAATTCAGGCAGACAATAGGCGGTCTAATCGCTAAAAAGCGATGCCTTCCAGATAGCCAATTATTCAAAAGTTAGTAAATATAAACAGACTAAATAGTGTAGGTGGCAGAAACATTAACAGATGGGAGAAACGCACAAATTCATTAAATTACATGTCCTAAAAATACACTAGTAAAATTAAAAACAAATGCCGATTGTAAACACAAAAAAATTCGCCAAATTGATTTAAAAATAACGATAACAACTAATGTAAACAACTGTAATAAATAGCACAATAGTATTTTCTGGCATAAAATGAGTTAGAATATTACGTATTGTGACTAAAAACAGATCTGTTGTTGTTATAATAGATATTGGACTAGATAATTTGTAGTCAATATGGTGAATCAAAGCAGACTTAGGTAGAATTACCACATCTGACGGTACCTAAAGTTCAAATATAGACAACACTCCATATCAGGTGCGTAATACGAAAAACACGTTTTCTTTGTTAAGTCCATCAGCCAAATACGACAAAACCGATTCAAGGAACAAAAATAAAAGAAGCCGTGCCAAAACCATTTAAAACTGTGATATCACACAGCCGGACAGCAATTTTGACGGTCATGTTTCTCTAGAAGTTTCCATGAAAACTGAATCTAAATTTGCACACAGTTTCGTTCTAAAAATTGCGGAAATAAACGTGTTGGCAATTTGACTAAACTTTAAAAATATGGTTTCAACAATACACTAGATTATTTCGTCGTTCTGTAGTTTTACTAGCTGTTGCCAGCGGCTCCACCTGCAAAGAATTTGTCTATCGCTATTATTCTCGCGAGTACTGTTCAATTTTCTGTGATAAGATAAACTCTATCCTATGTCCTTCCCTGGGTCCCAAACTATCTCTATACCAAATTCGATTTAAATCACTTCAGCGGTTTTAGCGTGAAGAGGTAATAGATAGGCAGATAGGGCTAGGGAGAAGGACGATAGAGTTACTAATTTCGCATTTATAATATGAGTAAAGATTTGGAGAACAATCAGAACTAGATGTAATACAGTAGTTCTTATGTTCTAAATCCTTATAAGGGCTAATACACAGCGTAAGAGACAAAAATTGTCTCTCCTGTGGAAATAAAATTATTTGCGAAGTTGGCATGGCCGTGTAGTATTGATTAAAAAATATTGGCTGTAGACCCTAAACTTTTGCCATGTCCACAGGAAAGACGCGAACAAAAAATGTGTATGTATGTAAACCGTTTATTGTACAAAATGAGTAAAAAAAACATTGTTGACAAAAGAACAGAATAAAATAAATATTGAAGGGGGCTCCCATACAACAAACGTGATTTTTTGCTCGTTTTTGCTAGATATTGATAACGGCAACAGGTAGTCGCTTGAAATATATTTTTTTTGTGTGTTTGTATCGAATTTGTGTAAATAAACATCTCTCTCTCGCTCTCTCTCTCGCTCTCTCTCTCTCTCTCTCTCTCTCTCTCTCTCTCTCTCTCTCTCTCTTTATCTCTCAAATATTCAAATTAAAATAAAACAAATATTTAATCCCATGTAACAAACGTGATTTTTTGGCGTTTTTGTAGATAATGGTACGGAACCCTTTGTGCGCGAGTCCGAATCCCATCCAAAACCATTATTAAACAAGCTCGACCTGCACAGAAAATCAGATATCACTTTAATGGAGCATCCACTTAGCACCACGCATATTCCCACTCAGCATTAACAAAATACACTCATTCGGCTGTATCGAAACACATTTTCATTCAATAACGAATCACATTTATTCAGCCATGAAACGAAAACATGAAAGTACAAAAGCATTATACTTTTGACCGATAAAGCTCTGTTGATTTACACGTGTTACTTCGCGATTCTCAGTAATTTACGCCTGTTCCATTTCCGCCCGGAATAATTTGGGACTTTCACAATTATCATTAAGTATAACAATCGACGTGGCTTGAAAATTTTTAACTTTCTCCGTTCTAATGATCATTCAATTGTCTGTATTAACAAAGATATGATGGTTTGAATGACTAGAAAATACAAGGAAATAAAATGCTTAGAAACTATGTTAGTGTACTTTACCTATATACCTAGTTTTTTACATTAGTGATAGCCAAAGCGAATTCACTGCATCACCCTCAAGGAGGCGCCGAAGTGATTTCTATAATCCTTATGTATTCAGTTTTAGGAAACAAAATGTCTTAATAACAATAATATTCAGTGTTATGGTGTTATGCCATAAAAATTGCTAAGACCTACGAGTAATTGTACAAATGAACATGATCGCAATAAATTAATATGATTATGATATGATAATGAACATTGACAAAATGTATTTACTTTGCATGTTCCACACATTCCGTACCTACTAAGTAGCCTTGACGTTTCTGAAATGACCTCAATTATATAGGCGTTGGAATTTTTTGAATGTTTTTCACAGCAAATAATGTTCCTTCGTGTTATTATTAATTTTTCGGTCAAGGTGTTACGAAGTAGGTTATGCTTGCAATAACAGTTTGATAAAGGTTTCGCGCGTTTGATGCGTTAAAACCCGAATACGTGCACTTTCCCGTTATTGCTACGCATCGCGCTATATCCATCCAAAGAATCAATAATTAAATTTTTTAGAAAATATGCGCGTAAATAAAACAATAAATCTTCTCAGAGCTATCTTTTGACTGAATTAAACAATCCTGCTGATATATTCACCAACCACCAACGAGATGGACGGACGGTGAAGGCCGCAGGTTCAGGGTGGATGCAAGTCGCTTCCAACGGTAGTGAATTGGCGTCAATGAGGGGGCGTATGTCCAGCAGTAGTGTACGTCCTACAGCTAAAATGATGCTGCTGATGATGATGATGATGATGATGATGATGATGATGATGATGATGATGATGATGATATATTATAAATTCGAAGATTTTTGAGTTTTCCTATGTCTTGGTTACTCTTTATGTATGCTTAAAGCAAAAGACAGATCTGGATAAAATTTCTTATTAGCTAGATCTTGGAAAAAACGCACAAGGTAGGCATTTTTTATTCCGATTTTTCAAAGTGATCTGGATGTATACGAGCATAAATTGTGATACCTCAAACATTAAGTCTAGAGAGTTTAAAGACAACATCAACAGTATTCTTTGTGTACTAGCGTAAAAAGAAAGAAATAAATGTCACGGGACAATACACACCAATTGACCTAGTCCCAAAGTAAGCAAAGCTTGTGTTATGGGTACTAGGCAGCGGTTAAAAATGCTTATTATAGATAGAAGCACACTTAAATACATAGTAAACACCCAAGACTCGATAGCAAACATTCGTAATTTTCATACAAATATCTGCCCCGATGCGGCAATCGAACAAGGGAGATCAAGCTTCGTCTTCAGGTGCTCTGACTACTAGGCCAAATTGGTCGTCACATGAATACAACGATTCAATTTTTGGGAATTACCTAACGAGTTCAGTAGAAACCACGGGTAAAGACTTTTTCGACATAATTTTACCGTAGACACGTGGGGATCTTAGCAGTGCCAAAGAGTTCTGACGTATTTTTCAATGACGTCATACTTATTATGTTGTGCAAGCAAGTGGGTGGGTCTTCCGTTTTAGCATAAACATTGGGAAATATAAACATGATTCTGGAATTATTAACACCTCTGCAACGTTACGTCTGATTAAAGAGACAAGCAAAATTTAAGGACAACGGAAAATATTATTGCATATTTATGTGGATTTCTTTTGTTCAACAAAAATCATTGATATGCATCAAAATGACATAACAATTAATACTGTACAGTCAACCAATTTCATTCCTGGCGCACCACAGAACCTTGTCATCATGACATTTACGTCATTCAATAAGGTTCTATGGTCATCTGCCGGGAACTTTCAACAACAAGTTGCCTTTCTTATGGCTTAAATAGATACCTACCCAACGTTAGAACACCCTTCAAATCTACAATTAAGTTTATTTTCGTTTTGTTTCATTTAATGTGTATTAAACCTGTATCCCAATGGGGGGTAGGCAGAACACATAAAACGCTACATTTAAGTTTTAGGGCTACTTTTAGCAATTTTAGGTTTAATGTTACATAAAAGTGACCTGCGATAGTTACTTTTTGCTAAGTTTCTTAAGGCGCATTCTTTTGGAATTAGTGGTATTTTTCAAAATCGCTGGTATTCAAAAAATATACATGCAAATAAAAGAGTCCTATCCATCACACCTACAGAATAAAAGTTTTGATTTTGATTTTTACATGACCTGAGAGGAGGAGGAGGCCTGTGCCCAGCAGTGGGACGTATAAAGGCCGGGATGATGATGATGACCTTAAAATTATATCGAACACATTGAATCCGAATTCCTTTTTAGGGTTCCGTAGTCAACTAGGAACCCTTATAGTTTCGCCATGTCTGTCCGTCTGTCTGTCTGTCTGTCCGCGGCTAAGCTCAGAGACTGTTTGTACTAGAAAGCTGTAATTCGGCATGAATATATATATATCAGTTACGCCGACAAAGTGATTAAATAAAAAAAACTAAAAAAATTTTTTTTAGGCTACCTCCCATAGACGTGAAGTGGGGGTGATTTTTTTTTTGTCAACTAACCCTATAGTGTGGGATATCGTTGGATAGGTCTTTTAAAACCATTGTGGGGTTGATAACATGATTTTTCTATTCAGTGATCTGTTTGCGAAATATTCAACTTTAAAGCGAAAATTTTCATTAAAATCGACCGTCCCCCCCCCCTCTAAAATCTAAACTGTTGTGTGGAAAAATTTGAAAAAATTCAGAATGGTAGTAAATATATCAAATTTACTAGGAAATTTATAGTGGCTAAGATTGCTTGGAAATTATTTGTAGTTTAAGAGTAAATAGTAGCCTAAGGTATAAAACATACCTGAACTTGGATGATTCCGTACACATACGAAATCCTTAGAAAAATATTACTTGATTTTTTTTGTAATGGCTACGGAACCCTATCTTGTGCGTGTCCGACACGCTCTTGGCCGGTTTTTACTTTTTTATATTTAAATAACCACATACTAAATTAATTGAAGAAGTTAAATTTGATGCCAGTGTTAAATCTCAAATAACGAGCCCGTAAATATGTGCCTTGACATTTGCCAATTAATTTATAAATAGATTTACTATCGCACTTTGATTATTAATCATCGACGCATGATATTTAATTTGAAACCAAACGGCTCAAGAATAGAAGATGACGTTGCAGTGACGATATCTGTGGGGAGGGGTTTAAAAATACATGTTTCGTAACTGGCGTCGTTATAGTTTTGGATAAACAATAAACACATTTAAGATCGGACGTATATTTTTGGAAAGGATGTAATATGACGTTCTCAATTCTCACTAATAATTTTCATCAATAGAGACTTAATCACGACTGTTTCACGTAGTTCAAATAAGAACAACCGACTTATAATTTTTTTTTTAAATTAATATCTCATGGGACTTACAAATTCGCTCGCAAACTTACTTGTTAGGTTAAATAAGATTCTGAAATAAATACTGTTTCAGAAATAAATTACTTTATGACAATGAACATTATGGCAAACAACATAATATTATGGCATATTCAATTCGGGCAAATAATAGAAAACCGCGACTCACATTGTTGCATTTCAAGTAAAACACTGTGATGCATTAAAGCCCGACAGATAACTTTACATCTAACAACCAATGTTTTGTCTTGATATTTCTCAATGACGTGTCCTCCCTAGTGACAGAATAATTAAGAAAAACTGACTATTACTCAGAAACGTTAACTAAAAAACTTTTGGCGAAGACAAAAACTCACACTGCCAGAACGAACAGCCTAAAAATCACTTGAATGAATCATCTGTTACAAAACCCTGTGACTCAAATATCGTCTATCGACACTAATAATTACCTCATCTCCCAACTGTAACAGTGCTCTTAAAATACCGTGTATCCTCGTTTCAACCTAGAAAGAATATTTTCCCACTTGTAATAAAATTCTTCATTGGCCTTTAAAGTCTTTCATGTAGGAGATGAAATCGTCTGAGCTTTCTTTGGCATGGCTGCATTTGTCTCGCGATGTTTGGGATCAGTAAAAGAGCCGTGTGAAACGCCAGACGTTCTTTCTATTTTTAACTCCGGATCACTGCGGAAAACCATAGCGCGATCTCCAAATTTAACGTCCACGTGTTTCACAAGCCCATACACCGGACACGGGCTAAAGTAAACAGCTGGTGAACCATCAAACCGATATTATTAGTGTTCAACAGGCAATCAATTTGTTATCAAAATATACACGGTCATCGTTTTCAATATCACGTTCGGTAAAATTAAATTGGGGTGTCGCACTCACATTACCTTAATTACTTTAATTAGCTGTGAAATCTTTTAAAGAGGTAGATTTAAATTTAGTCATGTGATGTGTGATTGGTTTTTAAAAAAACTTACAACAAAAGCTTACTTCACTAGTTTTAAGTCCTGATATTTTATGTGATTCTCTGATCGAACGAAATAAACAGAGGCAACATCACATTACAGATATTCGTTTCATAAAATATAAAGGAATTTCTAGGTCTCCTGAAACATACCTTAAATCAATCAGTGCGAAAGAGTTCTATTATATTTTTTGTTTATTGATTCTCTTTTAAAATTTGTACCAGTAAAACACCCGATTCCTGTTTTTCCCTTATTGTTTTTTTACCCTTGCACTATGGTTTTGGGTGACCCTTATTATTTTCTATAATATGAAATTGTGAACCTTTTTTTCTACAGATACGTAAAGCAGCCGAGAAAATATGGAGCAGTTCGAGTCACTTTTGACGTGCTGCGTCTGCCTAGACCGGTACAGGAATCCGAAGCTGCTGCCATGCCAGCACAGTTTTTGTATGGAACCTTGTATGGACGGCCTGGTCGACTACGTAAGACGACAGGTAAGAAAATGCTGTTATAACAAAACGGTTTCTGGAAATAAAATGTGGGCTTCTTTAAGCACTGTTTTGTTTACTTGTTTTTTTGTATTTTCAGGTCAAATGTCCAGAATGTCGTGCAGAACATCGTATTCCGTACCAAGGTGTACAGGGTTTTCCAACCAATGTCACCCTGCAGCGGTTTTTAGAGCTTCACGCTAACATAGCCGGCGAATTGCCCGATCCAACAGCTGGGCAGGTTATGGAAAGATGCAACGTTTGCTCGGAGAAGGCGTATTGTGCGCCCTGTGCACATTGCGACAAAAAAGTCTGTGAAGACTGCAAGTCAGCGCATATGGAGGTCTTACGTCGAGAAATTGCGAGGATTAACAATCAAATACGGCGCGGAGTCAACAGGCTTCAAGATATTCTTTCACTAGTAGAGCGCAACACTACAAACCTTCAATCAAACTGTAGTGCAGTGGCTGGAGAGGTCGACGAAATTCATAAGAGACTTGCCAAAGCCCTTAAAGATAGAACCGACTTCCTGAGAAACGAAGTCGACCGTTACTTAGCAACTGAACTTAGAAATCTTACGCATCTTAAAGATAACTTAGAGCTAGAATTAAGTAATATTCAAAGTAACTGCGACCTCGCAGACAAGTACATGAACGATGATGTCGAATGGGAAGATACAGAGTTAGTTGACACAAAAGAAATTTTCTTAAAAACTGTAGAGTTTCTCAGAAACTTCGATTATGAAGCTGGTGATTATAACCGTAGAGTTCGGTTTGTAATGACTCATGACCCTAATCAGCTGGTTGTGCATGTTGCAAGCTACGGAGAACTGAATATTACCCAACCCAACGCTTATTCTGGAGCAGTGCAACAAAGCCAGGGGTTGACCAGGTCTAAGAGCGACCATCGTCTAGCAACACAATTCCGTCAGCAAGAGGAATCTAAAGGATACACAGAAAATGATGAACCTGTTCTTGGTGGTCGTAAGTTTGGGGAACGTCGCCCGCCACCACCTGAGAAAACCAAGGATTACGGAGTTACGGATGAATACAGCGGTTATGAATCGGAACATAGACCCTCTCGTAGATTCCGTTCTCGTTTTGTCAGAAGTTATCAAGATAATGACTCTGACACAGAGCAGCCAACTCGGTCTGTTAAATCAGAACCGAAAGAAAAGGAAAAAGAAAAGGTGGTTGATACTGAAGACGCAACAAGGGGTCCTCTTAGTGGTATCTTCAGACTAAGCGACTGCCCGCGCGTGATGCAAAGGATAATGGATGTAGACAGCGGTAAAAAAAAGGAAAAAAAGGAGCCGCCACCACCACCGAAGCCGGTGCAGCCAGCACCTCAACCCCAGCGTCGGGCGCCCCCAGCTCAGCGTCAGCAGAGCGAAGATGATGAAATAACTAGACTAAAGAGGCAGAACAAGGGCGCTGCATCATCTCAAGAACCCGATCGAGTGCCACCACGAGCGGAGGAAGAGCGGACCTCAATCACTCGTAAACCACCCACACCAGCGCGGGAGGTGAGTTGGGAAGACGAAGAAAACTGAACAAGCAACGCGACGTAGACTCTTAGGCAGATCATCGATATACTAACAAGAAAAACGCGACAACTAACGGCATTCCATAAAATACACTCCACGTTTAATTCACATGCACACAACACAACACAAAATGTATTTACCGTTTTGGTATCAACACCGAATTTCGATATATTCCTCAGGCTTCCAGTGACGGCGAATCTGATGAATCTCTTGGGTCACTGCAACGTAATCAGCGTAAAAATGCTGCTCCTGCTCCTAAACCAGCAGTGACGCCTGTCAGAAGACCTTCGGCGACAGAAACCACCCCCCACCGACCCGCAGCTCGCGCGCCTAGCACCGAATCTAGCGCATCGACTGAAAGCTCCGGCTCGGCGGTTAAACACACAGGTGCGATACTAACCATCGCCGAACTAAAAGCAAAATATAGCAGTAAAGAGCCCCCACCAAAACCCGGAAATCGTTTCTCTTCCGCAGGCAACGATAGAACAGCTCCGGCGACAACGAACGGAACCGCCGGTGGCGCGCAGCGGGTGCAAAGCCGTTTCGTTGGCTCTCAGCGACCCACGCCCGCCCCGGCGCCCGCCGAGCCGGCTCAGGCTGATTCCGACACGAGTTCCGAAGAGGAAACTGACTCGTCAGAGGAGAGTGAAGAGGAGCCTGCATCGCAAAGGAAGCCCGAGAGCCAGGGTGCGATGGCTCGCAGCGACATTGGTCCGCTGCTGGCGCGCAGCAATAACGCTCGTAATGACGCCATGGACAATAAGGCCAAAGACACCACCACCCCCACTCGATACCGCACGCGAAACTCGTCTCAAACTGAAGAAGAGCCCACGCCTAGGTACGGTGCCAGCGGTTCTTCGTACAGCAACCGTTATGGCACTACCAAGCCTAAAGAAGAAGAACCCGTGTCATCGATCGACGACGAGTCCAAGTATCCGACAGCACGCTCGAGATACCTCGCTCTGAAAGAGCGACGCAACCGTCTCGCTAGAAGCAAGAGTAGTCACACCGGTTTTGGCATGGGAGACGATGATGACCAAGACGAGCCCGTTTCTCCCACAACAGCGTCACCATCAGCGTATCTCGCGGCTCGATACGGCTCTGGAACCGGTGGTACAGAGTTGTCTCGCAGCCGATCTTCACACGCTTTGAAATCGAGAGAGAGCTCTCCGGAGCGACCGGTGCCTGGTGAAAAAGACGGTGCAGCCTTGAGTTCATGGGCTAGATATTTGAAGAATAAGTACGGATCGCGGGGCAAAGATCGCGATACGAGTAGCAGCGCGTCGAGTACATCTCGCCGCCTGTCTCTCGGGCTGCCCTTACGTTCGGCTAACGAGCTTGCCAGTTCTGATGACGATTCAAAAAACGCGGCAGGCTCCCCCATCTCCCCTACGGCGGCTACAGCAGCGGTAGCAGGTTAGAATAACGCGTGGCGTGTACATAGGTTTGACGCTTCCATCCAGGGTTTGTTCTCACCTAAATCGTCCTTATTTGTTGTTAATTCTCATTTTGTTTGTTCAGGTTTCGCAGCAGCAGGTTCCTCCCCTAGGAGCCAGTATCTGCAGAAACGCCGTTTACAATTCAGCGTGGGGAGTCGGGGGAGCGAACCCGGTTGCTTTACTTGGCCTCGAGGCATCGCTGTGGGCCCCGACAACACAATGGTCGTGGCCGATTCGTCAAACCATCGAGTGCAGGTTTGAAACATTATTGGAACGTGATCAGCTTGATTAACCTGTGTTGAAAGCAATACATGCGTATTTGTTCACACTAATTACGCCTGAAAGGATATTTAAATTTTCCCCGCCAAATCAGGCTAGCTACTGTTTCTTAATCTCGAAATCTTTTCAAATCATAATCTTAGTCCAGCGCAATTTGAAGCACTTTTCCGCCGTAAAATTTGAAGTAGTAAATGTCTTTAGTTTTTGAACACAAATATACCTGTTGCATTTTAAGTAAGTATACCACGAAATGTCGTTGCGTACGCTATTCTAGCTGGGCACAAGTCAACATGAATCAAAAATCATGTTACATACGACCTTGTATACTAGGCGTAGGCGTCCCTGAACGACATTCATTACAAAGTGGCATAGGTACTACCTTACTCTGAAAATAATACAGTGTGGAAACTTTGAACGCCGCCTAGAATGAACACACTCTAAATACTTGAGACAGGATTTACTCAAAAGATAAATTCCTTTATCTTTAAATAATAAAAAATAAAAACGCAATCAAAGATTTTTGAAACGTAATTCCTCGTTTCGTCTTTTAACGTGTAGTTAATTAAAATAAGATTAGACAGATTTTTGACCGTTATGATCTCGTAACCTCTTGTATGCGGGAAGTGAAAAAAAACGTGTATTCTAAGTCTCAACAGTTTTATACAAAGCCAATTTTACAGATTAAAATAAAAATACTAAAATAAAACCTTACATTTGGCACGGATCCGTGTCTAAGCATACGAGGGGTTAACCCTATTGATTGATACCGTAAAAGCTTAGTGTTATTCTTATATTTGAGCCACGCGTGTTACATTAAAAAAAATGTTTGAATGGTAAGTTTTTCAAATAGTGGAATGTTTCCTTTCGGTATATTTTCCTGTCTACAGCATTTTCATGAGTGCTTTCTCTTCAGGTGGCTTTAAAAATATCAAATCTATATAAAGGGCATTTTCAGAAAAAAGTGTACCTTGTACTTTTTTTAAAAAACCTAACTATGTTTGGGTTAGCTCTACTCAGAATCACAAGCACTATCGATTTAAGCAATAAAAAAAGTTTCCCTCTCTTAATTGTCAGTTTTGTGACGCAGTTAACCATACATGTTGTATGGACCGTCACAAAACTGACTAATAAATTTTGTATGGAAAAATTAAGGATAATTAAGGAAAACGGGTACATTTCCCTAATATAATACAGCCATTAGGTTAGACCAAGGAAACAAATGGCAGCAGAATGGTTACATTCTCATTAAAGTTCGGGAATAGTTCTCGCGACGTTTTGAACTTGTGCCAACATCGCTCGTGCTCCTATCCGGTTCTCCGGACAAAATGATTAATTTTAATGAGTTTAATATTTAATTACAATTTGAATATTTCCATCCGGGTAGAGTTAATAGGCTGAAAATTGTTCAATTGCGTTTGTGTTCATAATCATGTGTTGAATGAAGCGATTTGGAAACGGATTCGAGATTTTCGATTAATTTCTCAACAAAGGAAGCAACGTGCGTATGTGCAATTGTTAAACATTTATGTACAATTATTTCCTAATACACGCTGACAAGGCTTTTATTATCTTAAAATAATACTGTATTTTGATTGATTACCTGATAGCTTAATAGATAGTGACTCTATACATAATAAGTATGTTTATTCGTAGTTTAGTACCCATGGTACAGGTTTTGCTTTTTTTGACTAGGACTAGGTCAATTAATGTCAATCATCCCATGATTTATTCGTTTAAAAAAAATATATATATTAGGGGACAATCTTACACAAATCGACCTAGTCCCAAACTAAGCAAAGCTTGTACTATGGGTACTAGACGACGATAAACATACATATATGGATAAATAAATACTTAAAAACATAGAAAACATCCATAACTCAGTTTAATATTTACTATTTTATATTTTAAGGGAAGTCCCTCAACATGTATTTCGGTATGAAATAATACGCAAAATCTTTATCTGTTTGCTTATTAATTAATTAATTTGCTTATTAGTATCATACATGGAACAAGCTTTGCTTGATTTAATGAATCAGGCGTTACTTTGCGGAGGTTCATGTCAATGAATTGAAACAATTACTTTGCTTACCCGCGACCTTATGATAGCCTTATGAAGTTGCTATCATAAGGTCGCGGGTGAGGAATGTAATCGTTTAAACTTTGCTTAGTTGGAGGCTAGATCAATAGTGTTTATTGTCATAAGATCCTTGCCGCATTGAAAAGATTGTTTTCACGACACTGCTCGAAAATGTGGCCATAGATAACCTAAATCCAGTACTCAAAACTGCCTATATATGTACATTTAACAGCTGACTCATTTATGGCGCACAAACACGACAACAAAGTTACACTAATCGAAAACAGGACGTATCAGTATATGTATTTCATTATACGATACGACTTTTTGAAAGATAATTTCTGAATTTCATTCCTGGCGTGCTGAAACGACATTATTGGACCAATCAACAGTAATCGTCTGCTGCATGCGATGGATGGATGGATGAATGGATGGATGGACGGACGGACGGACGGACGGACGGACGGACGGACGGACGGACGGACGGACGGACGGACGGACGGACGGACAGACGGACTGGATGGACGGATGGACGGGATGGACGGGATGGACGGGATGGACGGGATGGACGGGATGGACAGAATCGACGGATGGACAGATGGACGGGATGGTCAGGATGGACGGATGGACGGGATGGACGGAATGGACGGATGGACGGATGGACGGAATGGACGGGATGGACGGGATAGACGGGTTGGACGGGATGGACGGGATGGACGGAATGGACGGGATGGCCGGAATGGACGGGATGGATGGGATGGACGGGTTGGACGGGATAGACAGAATGGACGGATGGGCAGGATGGACTGGATGGGCAGGATGGACTGGATGTACGGGATGGACGGAATGGACGGATGGACGGAATGGACGGGATGGACGGGATGGACGGGATGGACAGAATGGACGGATGGGCAGATGGACGGGATGGACAGGATGGACAGATGGACGGGATGGTCAGGATGGACGGATGGACGGATGGACGGGATGGACGGAATGGACGGATGGATGGACGGACGGATGGATGGACGGATGGACGGATGGACGGAATGGACGGGATGGACGGGTTGGACGGGATAGACGGGTTGGACGGGATGGACGGGATGGACGGGTTGGACGGGATGGACAGGATGGACGGGATGGACGGGACGGACGGGATGGATGGACGGGATGGACGGAATGGACGGGATGGCCGGAATGGACGGGATGGATGGGATGGACGGGTTGGACGGGATAGACAGAATGGACGGGATGGACAGGATGGACAGATGGACGGGATGGTCAGGATGGACGGATGGACGGATGGACGGGATGGACGGAATGGACGGATGGATGGACGGATGGACGGATGGACGGAATGGACGGGATGGACGGGTTGGACGGGATAGACGGGTTGGACGGGATGGACGGGATGGACGGGTTGGACGGGATAGACAGGATGGACGGGATGGACGGGACGGACGGGACGGATGGACGGGATTGACGGAATGGACGGGATGGCCGGAATGGACGGGATGGATGGGATGGACGGGTTGGACGGGATAGACAGAATGGACGGATGGGCAGGATGGACGGGATGGACGGGATGGACGGAATGGACGGATGGACGGAATGGACGGGATGGACAGAATGCACGGATGGGCAGATGGACGGGATGGACAGGATGGACGGGATGGACGGGATGGACGGGACGGATGGACGGGATGGACGGGATGGATGGATGGATGATTATGATGATGATGATGATAATGATTTCCTCGCATTAGTCGTGAAAAGCACAATGTTTAGTCTCGGCCAAAAGTGCAATAGATGGACTCGTACTTTCGAGGGCCTCCGCTACGCGTCGGCCCTCAAACAAACTCGTCCATCTATTGCTTACTTTCCAGCCTCTACAACAATGTACTATTTACTGAACTGAAACAATTACTTTGCCTACCCGCGACCTTATGATAGCCTTATGAAATTGTTAACATAAGGTCGCGGGTGAGGAAAGTAATTGTTTCAGTTTATTAATATGGGCCTCTGCAAAGTAACGCCTGATTAAATAGATTGTTTTACCTTCAATATTTTTTTAATTCAATTTTATCGATATTTTGTTTAATATCGTCGTATGTTTCAGGTGTTTGATTCCAACGGCATTTTCGTGAAAGAGTTTGGGCAGTACGGTAGCGGTGAAGGCGAGTTTGACTGTCTCGCCGGCGTAGCTGTCAACCGCATAGGACAGTACATCATCGCAGATAGATATAATCATCGTATACAGGTGAGATAACAGGGTCCGAAGTTTTTATAGCATATGTTGAGATGAAAGCAAATTTTATTCTTATTCATACTTCTTTATTTTAGTCCCGAAGAGCTTTTATCAACGTTATAAGTAAAGCTCCTTTTTTTTAATAGCCTGTGTCAGTGTCCCTACCCCTACTATTATGACAATCTCATAGCTGTAACTGTTTTAACTTAGGCATCCAGTTGTAGACTAATGTTTGCGATATAACCTGTTTTGTTCATAAAAATTTGAAGAATTCGTAACTTTTCATACATTTTACAAATATAACTGCGAAGTTGGAATATGTATGTATGTAAACTCTTTATTGCACATAAAAATAAAAATACAAATACACAGAGAGGAGAACAAAGGCGAACTTATCCCTAAAAAGGGATCTCTTCCAGCTAACCTAGTTAAGAGAAATAAATTTATTATATAGTGGAAAAGCAGACAGTAACAATTACGTGCGGTAAAGAAAAAAAAAAAAAAAAATTTGGCCCAATAGAGGGTGATTTTGGCTCTTTTGAAACCCACACGTGGAAGGGCTTAATAGAAAACATAGAAACGGCGGCCAGCTAAACCATTCAATGTTCCGTAATTTGAATGTAATGATAAAATTTGGATTGATTCAACCTCAATGACCAAAGTCACCTTTTAGGGTCAAAGTAACTGACTCATCCCATCACCATCATGCCAGCCTACGTCCCACTGCAGGGCCTCCTCTCATAATGAAAGGGCTTGGGCCGTAGTTCCCACGCGGGCCCAGTGCGGATTGGGAACTTCACACACACCATTGAATTTCTTTGCAGGTGTATGCAGGTTTCCTCACGATGTTTTCCTTCACCGTAAAACTCATGGTAATTGCCAAATGTAATTTCGCACATAAATACCGAAAAACTCAGAGGTGCGAGCCGGAATTTGAACCCTCGACCCTCTGCTAGAGAGACCATTGGTCATACCTACGCCACCACGGCTTCTTACTAAGTAACTGACTACAGCATTTTAACCTCTCACACACACTATTTACTTAAATTAACATAATTATTTTAAATTAATCCTTAATTTAGTCCAAGTCAGATTGTAATGACCAACAATTACCGTCTGGAACGACTCTCATACAATTTAAACGTCTACGCATTATCTCCTTCAACTTACTCGTTAGCCTATTTATTATCAAGCTAGGGCTTAGCATTTAAATTAGGTAAATTATAGGCCAACTGTTTGTCTACTCGGTTGTCATCCCAAGTCAATTCGACATAAAATGTACTGTTTAACAGTTCAACCGTCCGCACTCAGAGACGTCTATCTTCTATCTATATCTATCTATCTATACATATAATAAATCTGTAACAAGTCGGTGTCTGTACATTGAAGATATTTGAGAAAAACTGTCACTAGGGCTATTTATTAGCGCAATAGAACCCGAAACAATGATTTTTAGAATTATTGTCTGTTTGTCTGTTTGTCTGTGCGTTTGTGCGCGCTAATCTCAGAAACGGCTTAACCTAGACGGATACGGTTTTCACTGATATGTTGTTATTTTCTTGGATTAACATTTAAGTAGTGTTTGTTTCATTTCAATCGGTTCACAAATAAGAAAGATACGTCTATTTTAAGAATTTATCGAACAGTTTTTAGAAGAATTAATAAGCTGAAGAGTTTGTTTGTTGTTTGAACTACTGCTCCGATTTGAAAAATTCTTTCAGTGTTAGATAGCCCATTTATCGAGAAAGGCTATAACAGGCTATATATCATCACGCTAACACCAATAGGAGCGGAGCGGAAGAATGTTTCAAAATCAGGGGTTTTTGAAAGAAAACTTCTATAGGCACGCTTGACTTGGGAGTACGGTGGTGAATGTGAACGCGGGTGTGCGGGGAAGTTCGGTGGGGGGGTGGGGTTAGGGTGGGGGAGGGGTTTGCGGTGGGGGGGGGTGGGGTTAGGGTGGGGGAGGGGTTTGCGGTGGGGGGGGGGGTGCGGGGCGGCTAATTTTTTTATATCGAGGAACTAAGGAGAGCCATAATTGATGAAAAAGCAAATTTGATAAAAGAAATAAGCTGCCCAAATTACGAATTCCACGCGGACGGAGTCGCGGGCAAAAGCTTTTAATAATAATAATAATAATAAATATTAGGGGACAATCTTACACAAATTGACCTAATCCCAAACTA
The DNA here is from genome assembly GCA_947859365.1 of Archips crataeganus. Classification (NCBI taxonomy): domain Eukaryota; kingdom Metazoa; phylum Arthropoda; class Insecta; order Lepidoptera; family Tortricidae; genus Archips; species Archips crataeganus. Next base: position 17,609,873 of record OX402057.1, on the reverse strand, counting down.
AGCAAAGCTTGTACTATGGGTACTAGACGACGATAAACATACTTATATAGATAAATAAATACTTAAATACATAGAAAACATCCATAACTCAGGAACAAATATTCGTGCTCATCACACAAATAAATGCCCTTACCGGTATTCGAACCCAGGACCTCTTGCTTCGTAGGCAGGGTCACTACCAACTAGGCTAAAGCGGGCGTAAAATAATATATCTATTTTTTAAATAATATTTTTATTTTTTCTTCTGTTTGCGACATGGGCAAACGGGTGATTCTAATAAAAGTGGCATCATAATCTGCCAATGAGTTTTTGAATACAAAGTACATTAAATTTACGTTTTTCAGAAAAAATAAAAATTAACATATGTAAACATAGACCTTTTACATCGAGGCCAGGCCATTTTATTTATTCAACCTTATTACTTTAAAAAATAAATAAATGTAAGTACCGCTTTTCACTGTATTCTGTCTTGTCCAAAAGGGACATGCTCCCGGTTTTAGGCCTGTGAATTATTTGTGTACTATTTTACAAAATATATTTTATAATATATTGCGAAAACAATAATATGATATTCATTTAATAATGATACGGTCTTAAAGAAATCATTTTTATACATCAATATTCACACTCAAAGTTTGTCCAGCGATTTTTTCACTGTAGTCTGTGTGTTCGCGTTTTTGCATCTCACTCACAAACGGAGAATGATAGGCACACCTTAATCATTGGTAAACATTCGGCCAGGGTCTGGCTCATCGCCGTACGGAACGGTTGGAGACTTTCTGTCATAGTTTTGTGGCGGTTAGTGATCGAAGGCGGCAAACTGGAGTTTGTAACGGGTATGTTAACTTTACATTGTCTCGATTATTTTATGTTATTTATATGGGACGTTATTAGATAATCATTTTAATGTGATATTATGACGTATTTACTTACGTTACTAAGAGTGGCACATTCATATTTTTGACGGTTTTAGAGTAAATGTCTTTTGAATCCACTTTTCAGTTTAATCTGTAACTGAAGCACAGACTAAAGTGACTCATCGCAGAACAAAGTGAAATGTGGGCAGGCTTATGTACTAGTTAGTACTAGAAAGCTATAATTTTGCGTAAATATATGTTTTAATTATGCCAACAAAGGGGTAAAGTAAAATTTTAAAAAATATATGTTTTTAGCATACCGCCTCATACGCGTAAAAAGTAGGCATGATTTTTTTTCTCAGGCAAGTATCCCATAGTGTGGCTTTAGTGAGCAGTTCGCAAAATATCAGCTTTTGCAAATTTTTGTTGGAGTCGGGCGTCCCCCTCCCCCCTCTAAGAGTTAAACTATTGACTCGACAGTTTGTAAAAAATCATTCGTATAAAATAGTAGAGCTGAGAGATGCGGCAGAAACTATTTTAAATGTGTCTTTTTCGGATGGGCAGTGGATCCAAGGGTTTTTGCCGATATGTCACGGTGGCCTCGGTTTGCGGTGTGCAGGGGATGTTGGCTTGCCAGCCTTCTTAGCGTCGGTGCATGGAGTTGGTGGCATGATGCATTGGCAAGGTGGATGGCTTATTGTTACCCAGCTGTTGTTACTCTACAAGTGCAGCTTGCTTGGGACGATGTGGGGGCTGGGTACGCCCTTGCGCGGCTTATGGGTGTGGCCGTGGGGGCGAATTTGGCCAGGCTAAAGTCGGTGTCAAGAGTCGAAGTGGGAGCGTGGTTGCAGGCTTTGCCTGCTCCTCATTTGGGAACACTCCTGGACAACGACTCATTGCGGGTGGCAGTTGCTCTCAGCCTGGGCTGCGATGTTTGTGTGCCTCATAAATGCATCTGCGGCTCCATGGTGGAAGCAAATGTCATCACGCATTGAGTTGTTATCGTTGTCCGGGAAAATTTCCGCGTCACCACGCTCTCAATGACATTGTAAGGAGGGCTTTGATATCCGCCAATATCCCTTGCGTTATGGAGCCGCCAGGCCTCTGCCGCACTGATGGAAAAAGGCCAGACGGCCTAACTTCAGTACCGTGGCAGAAGGGAAAGTGTCTGCTGTGGGACGCCACATGCGTCAGCACTTTCGCCGCCTCACACCTCAGCCGAACGGTGCGTACAGCTGGGGCCGCTGCAGATTTTGCCGCTGATAGGAAGCGGAAAAAATATTCGGCCCTGGGCGGTAATATTATTTTGTACCTCTTGCCTTTGAGACTACTGGGTGCTAGGGGTCGGAGGCTATTGCCTTTATTAGGGAAGTAGGCCGTCGCATTAGAGAAAGGAGATCTGATGCCCGTGCGGGTTCGTACCTGATGCAAAGGTTGTCCATCGCCATTCAACGTGGTAACGCGGCAAGTGTGATGGGTACCTTTGAGCCAGGGACAACTCGTGGGAGACTTTTCGACTACACTTAGGCTAGTCTTAAGTTATAAACGTATTGTTTTTTTTGTACATTTTTATTACAATACATGACGACATTAGCATTTTGATAGTTATTTTCCAACATTTCTTTTCATACCTAGGTACTTATTTTTGAGACATGTTAACTTGTTCACAAAGTTCGAATTCCCATTTTGTTTTATTAAAAAATACTATATTTCAATAATTATGTCATTCTTGGAATAACTTTGTTAATTGACTATTTCTTCTTAATATTCCTTTGTTTTATAAGACGTAATAAAAATATATTGATTACTTTATGATATTATTTCTTTTCATTTTTGATACAATTCTCTTTAACCTGGTAACTTTTCACTACTAGTCTGTCTAATTTAACTTTAGCCTGCTTCATCAATATTTCAAGAACCCATAACTCTTAAGTTTTTATGAATACTTTGTTCCCTTTAACATATTCGTAACAAATGAAACACCAAGAAGCTGTTTTTATGCAAACAGAGTAAAAAAACTCATTTTTATTTTTTTGAATTAACTTTAGCCTGCCGTGCCACTTTTATTAGAATCAGCCAAACAAGTTCTTTAATTGTAGAATGAGGTTGTTGTGCTCACACTTTTTGAGAATTCAACCTAGAAAATTTGGTTTAGATAAAAATTATAATTTTGGCGGCCTTGCCCGCACGCACGCATTTTTGAATCAAGAGAAGGCATCGACGAGACAGGGGAGTTCGAAAGTCTGACCGATATATTCACATATAAGAAAATAATGAGTTTGGTTGTCAAAGTTTCAATGGTCATTTGTGCCCAAGATCCCCCGAAATATCTTATATTATCTTATTTTATCAAGAACCTGGGCAAGTGCGGCCAAATTTTTTACGTAATTTTTTTTTTGCAATTAGGCCGCTGAAAGAACTTTTTTGCCTTTTTCATAATTATATTCAGTAATTTCAATACGTTTTCAAAGCGACTGTTGATTTATTCTAGCCATTATGACCAAAATGTCAAAGATCAGAAGCACCTTGCATTTTTCAGCAGTGAAAAATTGCAGCTGAGAAATTCTGACGTATCCGCTTTAAGCTCGGAACAAATAGAATTTACTGAAATCCTTGAGTATCGGAAAAAGATTCGAATTACACTAAAGCGAAGGTGAATTTTCTCTTTAGAAATTCTAAAATAACGGGACGTACTTTATGATAGTACTAGCTTTTTCCTGAAGCTTTGCTTGTTTAAAGAGTTTTGGCTGTTGAATTTCAATTTCAAAATTTTACTTATCTCGTGGGATTTCCTATGAATAACATAAAGAACGTGCAGCATTTCATATCTCTAGACTTAGAAGTTGAGATATCGGAGTTTTACGCGCCTTCCGTTGGAAATATTGAGGTCAAAACTGTCTATGTGTAGAAGTTGCATTTTTTTTAGAGACAAAAGACCAACCGAGTCATCTGATGGAAAATGATTACAACCGCCCATAAATATCAACAACTCAACTGATCTGTTGTTGCCGGCCTTTAAAAAACGAGAGGGATGATGAGGGGGGGATGAGGGTGTAACATAGATGTGCGTTTGTCACTGCATAAGGTGATGATTTAGCAGATTGAAATGTATGATGTATAGGAAAGATTCGTGTCTAATCTCTAGACCAGTGGTGGTGTAGGGGTATGGCACGCGGCACGGAATGCTGAGGACCTGGGTTCGATTCCCAGCATTGGTCTTTTTTCTGGGGTTTTTTCTGTGCATCTATATTTCAGTTTGTATTTAGTACGAAATGTATGATTTCACGGGATGACCGTAAAAGTAATAAAAAAAATGAAGTTGAAAAAATAAGTACAAAAAAAAAAAAAAAAAAAAAAAAAAAAAAAAAAAAAAAAAAAAAAAAAAAGATACTTCATAGCTAACTTGTTTAAAGTTGCACAGTAGCGCCATCTCTTGTCCAGGTGAGCGGTTAGTTCCGAAGGAGTGTTAAAATCTCTCGATGAGGGTGTAACATAGATGTGCGTTTGTCACTGCATAAGGTGATGATTTAGCAGATTGAAATGTATGATGTATAGGAAAGATTCGTGTCTAATCTCTAGACCAGTGGTGGTGTAGGGGTATGGCACGCGGCACGGAATGCTGAGGACCTGGGTTCGATTCCCAGCATTGGTCTTTTTTCTGGGGTTTTTTCTGTGCATCTATATTTCAGTTTGTATTTAGTACGAAATGTATGATTTCACGGGATGACCGTAAAAGTAATAAAAAAAAAAATGAAGTTGAAAAAATAAGTACAAAAAAAAAAAAAAAAAAAAGATACTTCATAGCTAACTTGTTTAAACGAGAGGGAATAGGGGAGGGGGAGGGGAGAGGTCCCCGGCGCTCTCACTGACCGTACGAAACGCAGCAGGAGTACTGCTGCTTCAGGCTGGTGTTCTGTGAGAGGGTGGTACTGCCCTAGACGAGCCGGCCCATTCGTGATGCAGCGGGATTTTAATTCGTTTCACCTTTATTGCGTTATTGACTGACAAACATCCAAATATCCAAACATCCTCAAAAACTTTATCGCTAAGGTCGATATAGTCGCACTTCTAAAAATCAAGAGTACATCAACTCAAAATAATACTCCATTTTAATTAGGACTTAATTTACTTTTAAGAAGGTCTAAATTAAAATGGCTGATAATTTTGAGTCGATATATTATACTCTTCATCTAAGTAGGAGTGCGATATATGAAATAAAGAGTCTCTGTATTAACAGCAAAAAAGTGACAAAATCACCTGTACGAATACATTAGGATAACGCTTTCAGTTTTCTTAATGGTCTAGGTTCTGATTCAAGAAATTTCAAGAAATTTCCCAGAGGTGTTCCTGTGAATTCCTTTATTTCTTTTGCATTCTCTCGATGGTTTTTATTTGAGTTTCTCTTCGACCTCAGTGAGAATAATTTAAAGTTCTGCTGCAAACGTTATAATAATAGTTTTCACGTGAGTTTTATTGTTCAGATAAATTTACCTACTACAGCCATCATTTTTGCTGAATTATTAGTAAAGGCTTGAATTTGTTTTAATTAATTTTGTTATGATGAGTCTATAAATGATTACTATATAATGTTAAGCTCAAAACATATTTTGTGAATTGTATGTATATTTTGATCTGAAGCCCATAACAATAATTTATTATTGTTATTTGAAACTTGCCATAGTGTTAATTTGACAAAATGTCAAAAATTGGCCAACATTGGCTAACATTTAGGTGGAAATAATTTTTGCCGTTTTTATGATATTACTACAAAACCTTCTTAAAATAATTTATTTTAGTGCGTTATTCGTTGCCTAATATTTACGGTACAAGCTGCTATACTTAGTTTGGGATTAGGTCAATTGATATCTATTGGATTACATATGAATTTAAATTAAGTTTGAAAAGAATAATAGACGAAAAACATAATAGTCATACATTTCGTACTAAATACAAACTGAAATATAGATGCACAGAAAAAACCCCAGAAAAAAGACCAATGCTGGGAATAACTAACTTGTTTAAAGTTGCACAGTAGCGCCATCTCTTGTCCAGGTGAGCGGTTAGTTCCGAAGGAGTGTTAAAAATCTCTCGATGAGGGTGTAACATAGATGTGCGTTTGTCACTGCATAAGGTGATGATTTAGCAGATTGAAATGTATGATGTATAGGAAAGATTCGTGTCTAATCTCTAGACCAGTGGTGGTGTAGGGGTATGGCACGCGGCACGGAATGCTGAGGACCTGGGTTCGATTCCCAGCATTGGTCTTTTTTCTGGGGTTTTTTCTGTGCATCTATATTTCAGTTTGTATTTAGTACGAAATGTATGATTTCACGGGATGACCGTAAAAGTAATAAAAAAAAAAAAAAAAAAATGAAGTTGAAAAAATAAGTACAAAAAAAAGATACTTCATAGCTAACTTACATAATAGTCAATTGATATAATGCAATTTTCTTGGAAATTCTCAACTTTGCTAGATTTTTTATAATATAAACCTAACCTTACCTCAACCAATCTGTAGATAACACGGTCAAAGCCCCTTGACTGAAAGTTTCATCAAAAATAAAATTACATCAAATAACCATTATGTGTTTTATGCATTATGATATAATTTGTAATCAATGAAACACGTAATGTCGTTCAAATCAGTAAACCAACTAACCAACAAACAGTCAATTTAAACTTTCAAAACCAGCCAGTAAATCAACCAAACCGAAAACCAATCATAATCATAATCATTTACTTGCGTAAACAGTTTCTTTATTTTTTGTCAACAATTTCTTCTTTTTTCCAGGTGTTTGATCCTCAAGGCAGGTTCCTGAGAGCATTCGGGAGCCAGGGCACTGGCGATGGCAAGTTTAATTACCCGTGGGGTATCACAACGGACGCACTAGGATTCATATACGTCTGTGACAAGGAAAACCATAGAGTACAGGTGAGTATTTGGTTCCTGATCAAAAATGTAATGTAAAATGTCCTCACAGGTCATAAGTGTTATAGAAATAGAAATGAAAACATATTTTATTTGTATTCCATGTTGTAGGTACAAAAAATGATGATTATAATTATAGCTAAACTGTTTTACTGTGTGCCTGCCGCCCGCAGCACCTCTCCGGGTCCCCTTTGTCGTCACACCCCCCAGCCCCTGTACCGCGCGGGTTCAGTTAAACGGTTTAGCAATAGTACTTAATACAAGATTCAAGCAAACAAAGATAAGATAAACCCGTGAAAATATAATTATCGAACACGGCTCATTACACTCAGTGCACAATTCTGGAGAATGGTTGCCTGTCATTCTCCAGATTGAATTTTGTGCTCTACTCTCAGACTAATTTAACGCATTGCTTTTGTGGAAGAACGACGTTAATTAGTTGAGATGCACACATCTAATAAATAGAAAACTATTCTATTACAGGCCATAAGCCTCCTCTCAGAATCTGTAGCTCCCACGCGGGTTCAATGCAGATTAGGAACTTCACATACACCATTGAATTTCTGAAGGTGTCCAGACACTAATGCGCTTCTTTAATTCCAGGTGTTCCAATCCGATGGTACATTCGTGGGCAAATTTGGCTCGTTCGGCTCCAAGCTCGGCCAGCTAGAACATCCTCACTACATCGCCGTCTCCAGCACCAACCGGGTGCTGGTCTCCGACTCGAACAACCACAGGATCCAGGTCTTCGATGTTAACGGGAGGGTGCTCTCGTCCTTCGGAGACGAGGGCTCGGAAGACGGACAGTTCAAGTTCCCAAGGTTAGTTGATAGTCTACTTATGGTAACCTAATGGAGTAGAAGTTGGAAGGACCAAGTGTAACACGCGCTTAAACTATTAAATCCTCATCGTAGTATCCAACCTATACGTATTCGTCCTACTGCTGGGAAAAAGCGTCCTCTCTACATGTGAGAGCTTGGGCTGTACTTCCCACACGGCCCCACTGCGGATCAGGATCTTTACACATACCATCCAATCGCTTATGAAATTTTAAGGTGCCAGTCCAGGTTTGAACCCACAATACTTTGTCTGAGAGGCTGTAGATCATACCACTAAGATAGCTTAGTAGCAAAAGCCAATGCTCTTACTTATTTTGAAACAAAGACTGACAATGCGGTTACTCTGACTTGATCGAAACCACAAAATGTAAATTAGTCTTAAATATTATTAGAAACATATCCAGTTTTAAATTTACGTAGGCTTCTAAATAATAAGTTAATTTCAAGTAAAGTAAAGTAAATTTAATTTAACTTATCAAGTTTCTACAAAATCTCTTTTGAATTCTCTTCACTTCGGAATTATTTATTGAGATATATATCTTTATCCTCATAAATAATTCTTAAGTCGATTTGGTGTATTAAAGGACATCTCAAAACAACTAAGTTTTGTTATTACAAAAATAAATTACGAAAGAATAGGCAAAACACAAATCTTATTTATTGAACTCAGTGACATTTCAAATAAAGGCAAGAAACACAATATAGGTGGCCGTATCGCTTAAATAATGCTATGAGAAAGTTAGTGAAGATGTTTGAATGGTTGATAATCTACACTAATATTATAAAGAGGAAAGATTTGTACCTATGTTTGTATGTTTGTAATGAATAGGCTCAAAAAGTACTGGGCCGATTTAAAAAATTCTTTCACTAATAGAATGCTACATTCTTCCAAATTGACATAGGCTACATTTCATTTTGAAAAAAATTAGGGATCCTTGGTAAAATTTGAACAATGTAACCGAAGGTGTAGAAAAATGAGTCTTAAAATGTCTTTCGTCGAATGCGCTGCCGAAACTATTAGCGATAGAACAAAATAATGTACAACAATATTGAAGAACATCATAATGTCTACAAAAAACTCCGCGGTAGCATATGTCCAACTATTGTAGTTATGTCACTACAACAACTTTTTTCATTTTAAATATTAATGAAAATGCTAACCAAATTCAAACCATGCTATTTATGTGTTTATATTAATCCTTATCCAAATAAATTATTTAATGGTAAAGACCATTTAACTACCTATAAAATAGTTTTTAAATTATTTAAATTGGACTTTCCATTCAAAAGATATTACGAATTAAAAAATTCAAACAGTAAACAAAACCGCCATAGCGCCGTGGCCGTTGTTTGCGATGCAGTCTGAAAAGCGCGCCGGGCATCGCGGCGGGCGGGGTGGAGGGGGCACTGAAATACAGGAGTGGGGCGTGCACGTCTGTAATAATTAATAAATAATAAATAATAATTTTTTAATAAATAAAAATATTTGTGAAAAAAAGTGTTTTATATCCAAATTTCCAAAAATAAATAATTGTCTACCCCGTGCGAAGCCGGGACGGGCTGCTAGTCTAATAATAAATTTGAATTTTAATCACAAAAAAGAGAATGTGCTGCTTATCCAATAAGCGAAACTTTTTTTTAACTATACATACTACCTAACTTCGTAAGCTTCAATTAGATAACAATATTTTTTTTATTGCTAACGATCATCAGCATCACACAGTCACAGTCAAAGCAATTTTAAAGGCAAACTCATCGTCCTTTATCTAAACTCCTGCAACTCCTTTCAATAAACTAAACCATTATAACTGGAAACACCGTGAACGTGCGTATATTATGACAGTAATGTCTGTGCGGAACAGAGTACCTACATTTTAATTAAATCCAGCATAATTGGCTACTTTCCTAACTAGTCAGTCTTTTAGATTATCAAAAAATATTGGACACGTATTTTTTATTTTGTCAATTAAACAAAAAATTACGAAGATATGGCGCGTTGAAGTTTCGCGTGACGTCACTTGTTCCTACACTTTGTATGAGCGTTTTAGGAACAAGTGACGTCACGCCTCGTCACGCGGAACTTCAACGCGCCATATCTTCGTCATTTTTTGTTTAATTGTCAAAAGAAAAATTACGTGTCTAATATTTTTTGATAATGTAAAATACGGACTAATAAGAATTATTATTTTTTTACCTAGGAAACATCCCTATTATTATTTCATCATCATCATCAAAATCATCATCATCATCTCTAACTTAAATACATGTCTCCTCTTAAAGCAAGTGGTTTGGACTGCAGCTTTCACGTGGGGCTAGTGTAGATTGGGCAGTTCACACACACCATTGAACGACTTCGAAAGTGTGTCTAGGTATTTTCCGTGACTATAAAAAGTTCATGGTAGATTTCAAACGCAATTTTATATATAAATCTCCTAAAAATCAGAAGTACCACTCCGGGTTCGAACCTTCGACTCTCCTTTAAGTGGTTAAAAATAAAATAAATAAATAAATATCACGGGACAATTCACACCAATTGACCTAGTCCCAAAGTAAGCTAAGTAAAGCTTGTGTTATGGGTACTAGGCAACGGATAAACATACTTATATAGATAGATACATACTTATATACATATTAAACACCCAAGACCCGAGAACAAACATTCGTATTTTTCATACAAATATCTGCCCCGACACGGGAATCGAACCCGGGACCTCAAGCTTCGTAGTCAGGTTCTCTAACCACTAGGCCATCTGGTCGTCTGGTTATATTATATAAAATCACCAGGTTACACATTTGCCGATTCTATCATCAACACCACAAAAGATGCTAAAACCTGTCAAATACTAGTACATTTTCAAAGTAGTTACAGCTTTTTAATAACGAATAATAATACACCCTTAGCTACGCCAATCCTTTCTAACATCATCTCAGCTTATAAACCTTGAGTCGTAGTTCTCACGCGGGCCCATTGCGGATTGGGCACTTCACACACACCATTGCGTTTCTTCGCGTGTGTGTGCAAGTTTTTCCTTCGCCATAAAGCTCATGGTAAATATCAGTTGTCAAATTTCCCTTTCTAACTTCATTTCAGTATAAAACCTAAGCATTTCGAAGCCATTAGCATAACATAACACACTAAAGATAGCACAGTCAAATTTTGCGCGCTACTAAAAGCTACGTCTATTTGTGAATACCCCTCAAGGTAAACACTTGGTATCAATTTAACGACAAAGCAAACTGATATGTTACCAGCTGCAACACTGTTGATATTACCATGGTAATATCTTGTATACAAGATACACAACTTAAGTCGACACCCAAGACAAACACTTCGTATCGAATTGTATTGTACCTCGCAAATGTCTATGTTTATTCCAGTCTCAAGTAGTAATGAAGCTTAGAAATTAGAAGAAAGGTCACTGACAAAAAACGCTCATTTTTATGAACAATTGGGAATGTCTAAAAAAAATCAACAGTGGTTTTTATATTTTTTTTTGTATAGAAAAGTCAATTATAAGAAACTAATTTCAATATTTTGTCATTTAGTTCACTACTTTGTTCAAAATTAATTATTGAAACTATTTTGATTGATGACGTCAGATTATAATTGAGGGCTCCCACACTGCCTAATTTCTAAATCTATCTAAATGCGAACGATAAGGTAACCCCTTTAATTATTGTTTGCGTAGTGGTACACTGTAACTAGTGTCACTTTACTGGCGCTGTCAAAGTGTTAGATGTCAGACAGCGGGTCCAAATCAATCTCCGTAGTATAATCCACGCGTAAATTGTGAGTAATTCTAACCACACATAATAAAGTACGACTTGGACCGGTCACGCAATTTACACCAATGTCAAATGAAGGTCATTGCTTATTTATTATGTAATAAATTCATTACATAATATTAAAATTAAATAACTACAGAAAACGAGTTTAAAAGCGTTTATCTCGAAATGGTTTTCGATTTACTATACATTGCAAAAAAATAGACATCCCCAATTATGTAAGACTGACTAACAGTGTAACGTTTGTCCGATAAGGGTACCGAGGCTGGACGAGACGGGGGGTCCGAAAACCTGACCGATATATTTACTTATAAGAAAATAAAGTGTTTGGTTGTCAAAGTTAACGTTTCAATGGCCCTTTGTGCCCAAGAGCCCAGAAATGTCTTAATACGGCACTATTAAGAACATGGGCAAGCGCAGCAAAATTAAAATAGTTTTTTTTTAATCAAAATATTTTTTGCAAAGAGGCCGCAAAAGGGACTTTTATATGTACCTCATGGTTTTTTTGAGTTTATTAGCGCCTTCGGAAAGCCCATCATTGTAATAAAGAATGCGCTGGAATGGAAAAATCGTGCGTGCAGTTCCTCCGCGCAAAAGAAGTGAAACTTCATAATGTGGAAATTAAAAAGGCACTTATATATCAATATGAACCTTATTGCAATAACTTAAAGAACTAAATTTACTTATGCATCTAATAATAATAATAATAATAATAAATCGTTTATTGGGTAAAACAAAAATTTTTTACAATGGTATGATGGTGTTTGAGACCACCTAGTAGGTATTAACATACCTGTATCAGGAGGCCTCGCTCTTCTATTTATAAGAAATAAAATCGGATCAAAGTCGGAGACATATTCACACTCTGCCATCTCAACACTGCAATTATTGTCAAAAATTAATAAGATTAATAGAAGCCGTACTTTGTCAAGGTGTCAGAGCGCAAAGACATCACCGACCCCGACCGATCGTGCCAGTTATGTTATCTTAGCATAGATTCATAAACGATTATTATAAAACAATTAACAAAAATTATCAGTAACTATACCTAAATTTATACTAAACCACAGGTATTAAATTTAGATGTTTACATGTGTGCGTTTGTGTGTGTGTGTGTGTGTGTGTGTGTGTGTGTGTGTGTGTGTGTGTGTGTGTGTGTGTGTGTGTGTGTGTGTGTGTGTGTGTGTGTGTATGTGTGTATGTGTGTGTGTGAGAGTATTAGTAGTATATTTATGCAACAAATATATCGCATATTATGAAAATTTAATTCATTTACAGAGATATTTATAGAATTAAATATAAGTATAAATATATGTATAACGTCTGTGTACTTGCTTGACTGAAAAATGAAGCAAATTACATTTATATTAAAATGAAATTAGCTTCATCTCACAATCAAACGATTACCAGTGCTTAAAACTATTTCAATAAGTCTTCCGTGTCATAGTAACTAAGTCCTGTTAACCACTTTATTAAGATTTCCTTACATTTATAGGATGTAAGAGAAAATATGTCTATTTCTATTTCTATTTCTATGTGTTTAAAATTTAAATTACTAACTAGATCGCGCTTTTATCAAGTCTCATACAAATTTGCACAGACAGTATGAGTTCTGCATCGCACTGTCGAAGTTTTTAACATCCGTTAGTATACATATATACAATGCGAGATTACTTGCTTCGGCAGTACTTATACTAATGCTTTCATACCCCCTCCATGGTAGCGTTAAACGTTTAACGCGACCTTGTTGGAAGTCGCATTAGATGTGTCACTTCAAAAAATGGACAGTTACAATTTCTCTATTGCTACTTAATCACAAATTGAACATGAAAAACTCATGGGACTTAAAACTCCACATTCTTCAATTTTCTTATGACACTATAAAAAATGTATATTAATGACTTCTTTATTATAACATTATGGCAACGTCAAATCTGTATACATACACTTACCTAATATAAAACAGTCAATTTTATTCCCCTTAATTTTTTGTTCGAAACAAAACGTTAAACAAACAAACAGTCTAGCTGTAGCAATATAAGTTATACGTTTGTCTATCTCGATGACTTTCGCACGCAATCCAATCATTCCGGGCCATCGATAACTTCAAAAAATCTTATTTTCCATACAAATACATATATCGCTACGGGAAATGAATATTCCGTACATTTCCTTTGCTGAAACTGATTTCTTTGATTCAAACTGATGTGGAGTGCGTGAGAATAAGACATCCAATGCAGGAAGTAATTTGAATACGCTTATATTTACAAATATTAGAAATGTAACAGTTATTATGTTTGTTCGTTTCGATAGTGCAATCACACGTAAACGGCCTCATGAATGTGATTACTATTTAACATATAAATTAAACACAAAAAAATCTTACAAACGGAAAAGCAAGCAAGCAAGTTGTGCAAGCGGGTTGACAATAATATGGTGTAATTGAACTTGGCACGATCAACCTAGTAAGTCATAATATACGACATCAAATTCACACTTAGTCCAAAAAACTTTTTCTTTTCAGTAAATCTTAGGTTTCGTTGAACAAAACATGAAGACGGAACACTACGCAGAGAAAAAATACAAGATTTTTATCCCTGGAAATTATAAAATTCCCCTGAGAAAGCGATAGACATATTTATCCTACGTCGCAGCCTGACAACCGTTTGCAACTCAAATTATCTCTGTCACATTTCTCCCTAATCAAATAGGTACTTATAATTCAAAAATTTTGTATCATATCATAACGACTATCATCTTTCACTGCAACTATGATGTCGTGAACTTTTTGGTCCGGCAATTGAATTAAAAATTCCCAAAAATCACATCGCAATTTTCTTTTACTAAATTTCATGTTCATTGTCATGCTACTAGAATGATTTTACTGGAATTTTATAGGCAAGTTCATACTCACCGAAACATGAAACATGTCGATTCAAACTCGTTTAACGGCGTAAGTAATCCGTATTCTTTTACTATAAGTGAGTCTCACATCTAAATATGAACGTGATGTTTTGCAAATAAATAAATTTCATTTCATTTCATTTCATTTCATTTAATTTCACGGTAGTTTCATAGTCACAGAAACCCTATTGTAAGTTCGTGGTAAATTTCAACCCCTCCCCGCTCTCGTATAACAAGGCACCACCTTGTTAGTTACACTTAATAAGGAGACGAACGATTTGTAGTGGTGTACTACGTACATAGCTACTTACCGGCGTCTTGTTGAAGGTTGTGTGTATAGCGAGCTTTGGGTACGATTTGGAGTGGCTGCCAAATATTCACGTTTGTCGACTCCATTTTCGAAGGGTGGATATAGAACACTTTGACGCAGATTGTGCAGTAAGGGTGGGCATAGTATTCGATATTTTTATTTGTATCTATTCCTTCCAAATGTATTTTTTCCTGTGTAAATGAATTACCAAAACATAAAAATTTATGAGACCGAACTGACATAGCTCCACCAGGCATAACTCGTGGAAAATGTGACCACAAAAGTTAGGCAAATGAAACGCTTGAAAAAAGACCATATTATTATTAAGAAACAAGAAGCACCTTCGTGATTTTTCTGTTGTTAAGTTAAGATTGAAATATCTGTCAAAACTATTTCTATTATCTGTGGCACATTGAACATGGCCGCATTCACACGTGCCACCATTGTGACCGCGCTCTGGTAAATATTTGATCGATATTCTCTCATTGCAAACTATTTCGTATTTGAGCCTACGTTTCAATGTAACGGCACACTGTTATAATGTACAAACTTCAAAATCACAGTACCCAAATATTTTCTCTACAAAAAAAATGTGTGTAAGGTTCCTGATCCGCATTGGACTCTCGTAGGAACTATTAGCCCAAGTCCTTTATTCTGTGATGAGGCCTGTGTCCAGTAGTGGGAGGTATATATGTATACGTCGAGATAATGAGATGATAATGGACACTGAAAAACTAGCGAAGTTCTGTTTACCTTCTGCGCTGCTTCTTTTAAAACTTCTTAAATTTTTATTCTTTTTGTTACCAGGGGTGTAGCAGTAGACGACCAAGGCTACATAGTAGTTGCAGACTCCGGTAATAACCGTATCCAGATCTTTCACCCCGACGGCACCTTCTTACGAGCCTTTGGGTCTTGGGGCTCGAGCGATGGAGAATTCAAGGGACTTGAAGGCATAGCTGTTATGTCAGGAGGGAACATCATCGTATGCGATAGGGAAAACCACAGGGTACAAGTGTTCTAAATTTTTAATTCAAATTTATTACTGGTTCAAATTGAGCTTTGTTTTTTTTTTCGTACTGGCCAGTTTTAATTTCATAAAAAAATGTTGAGTTTTGAATTACGTGCAGCCAAAATACAGCATTTAGTTTTTTTTTCTGATGAACAATGATTATCGCTCTGGCTGGTATGAAAAAGTTACACAAGGTTTTTTTCAAGCCAGTATTGATTTTTAGTCAAAATTGTCAAACCGTAGCCATTATGAGCGCCTCAGTCATTACATGTCTTTAAAATGACTTACGATTTGGTAGTGGTACTTAAATAATTATAAATTTACAACTGCGTTGACTTTTTTCTGCTTCAAACATTGTAAATTGTAAAGAATTTTTTTGTTTTAATTTTGTACCCAAACGGTTGTATCATTTTGCTGTTAATAATATTGTTTATTAGTCAAATAATAATTACTGTAACTGTATATAATAAGAAAAATATCTTTTATTATATTTATTCGGCATCGCTTCTTATCAGATATATATTTAATGTATTTATATCTTTATTCATTTACTTTTCAATATTTATGTATTTTGTATATTTTTATTATTACAAGTAATTTGAAATATATAGCAGTGATTTCTTATTTAAAGATATTCCGCTTTTCCTATTATTAACTGCTTTTCAAATTCGAACTGCTAAAATAGACATAGCAGTCTTCATATTAACATCATTATGATCAAATAATGTTTGCACTATGCAATCATTCAAATCAAACTAAAAAAAATTGCCAAATGCAGTTAAGGGAAAGTAATGTCAAATAATATCTGGTTATTTTCACAGTTTCACTTCTCTCTAATAAGATCCTCTTTCATGTGACAAATTTCTGTATTGCTTAAAATGTGTATTTTTGACAAACAATACCAAAAACTTGCTAGAGCATGTCCTTAATCGAATTAAATCATTTTTGTCCAAAAATACTACAATCATAAATTAACTGCTGAGAAAAGAACATCAAAAACGATACGTTTATGTATAAATTGAAGCATTTCAACACATTTAGAAACATACAGAAGATGTTTTATATAGATGTTATAGTTAATTCCATTCAAAAAAGTGTCTCGTGGACTTACTATGATTTTATATTTCAAAACAAAATCAGTTAAGATATCTTAAATTTACATTTTAATAGACGTAAATAAATGTAAACCTTTTGTTGACATAAGATATGGCTTTCTATTCAAATAGGCAAACCTTCTCTGTGAAATCTTTATCTGTATAATATTTCTAGTTGAAAATCACATAAGGGAACCCCTTTGCCTATTGGTGTACCAATTCGTTTCATAAATATTTATTGGAAATCGTATTTACGTGCAGAAAATATAACGATAGAGATACGAGAAACATAGTAAATTTAATGTTTAAATATGATTCAAGCATGATAAAATTCAGCTCAATATTCGTGTCATGTTTTTTAAATTAAAAAAGGGTGTTTGTATCATGGTGCGCTTTAATCGGCCACTCTCGAGATCTGTGCGATATGTCTTACTAACGCGTGATATTCTTTTCACAAGAACGATTTATTTATAAGACAGAATGTACAAATGTGGAGAATAACCGTGGAGATTGCCAACCATTCTCCAGTTTGTGTGATCAATAACGGGTGGCACTAGTAAAAAAAAAGATTTTTTTCTAACTTATTTTCATAACACAGTATCATTTCACTTCCCAGTGTATGGCACAGGTCTCCTCTCAATATGAGAGGGCTTGAGGCGTTACTTTCCACGCGGGGTCCGGTACGGATCAGGAAATTCAGACACACCGTTGAATTCTTACCCAGGTGTCTGCACCATAGATTTTATATAAATTTAAAATGTAATTTTGCACATTAATTCCGAAAACTCAAAGGTACGAGCCTGGACTCGACCCTACGTGGGCTGCTTGGAGTCTAGGTCAAACCACTAGGCTACTAATTT
This sequence comes from Archips crataeganus, assembly GCA_947859365.1. Taxonomy (NCBI): domain Eukaryota; kingdom Metazoa; phylum Arthropoda; class Insecta; order Lepidoptera; family Tortricidae; genus Archips; species Archips crataeganus. Next base: position 17,592,285 of record OX402057.1, on the reverse strand, counting down.
TATTCACAACACAAAAAACTAATTAACTGAGTTTAAACTAATTTAATTCACAGAAAGTCCTTAAAGACTATGCAGCTACTTTTTTTTCTGTATGTATTTATTTTAACTATATCATATTTCGTATTTTAAGAGTATAATACATTATAAATTGCATTTTTTCATCATAAACCAAATAGTTAAGCTTTTTCAATCATAGAAACAGCCTACGACAATTTCATCTTCATGCCCACGATACATGCAGTGTATTTTAATATGTTATTCCCTAGTGCTTTTACCTTCGCAATCCTTATTTCGGGAACATAAGGTACATTATACCTGTCTCATAAAAAATATACCTTGGACCTCATTTTTCGAAGTCAAAGAGATTACGAGAAACGTGACTGGTTTCCAGAATTTTGTTTCGTTTATACGCGTAGAATAATGGTGGAATGTTTTGTATAACAACAATCTTCGTATTTACATTTTATATTGTACAAATTGCATAATTTTGACCTGCAGAAATAATGATCTAGAATAAAAACAAACTGAATACAAACCAATTGCATAACTTCGAAAATAATCATAATTTAGTTGCATAATAATAATTGCATAGTAGTAAACAAATAGTACAATGGTCAATAATTTTTATAAAGTTCCCGATAGCAGTTTGTTTCAGTGATGTCGCATTTCTAACTGAACCTATTATTTAGTTTTAATAACTATTCTGAATGAATACTATACCAAGTGACATTATAACTTATGAAAATTATGACAAATATTATTAGGATTAGTAACTGTTATGTTGTTTAAATATTATACTTAACAAAACTATGAACTTTGTTTTTATGCAATACGTTTATTATGAATTGCGGAATAAAAAATATGCCAAAAGTTTTTATGCAGATTTATGCCCTGCAAGAAGCAGAAAGTTTATTTTAAAGTAAATGATTTTTCCAGTATAGCGCCAAAAAGCATGCTTCATTTTAAACTGAACGATTACGTCTATATTAACATTAATGCCATAAAACTCTTGTTTATAATTTATATCTATGCATGATGGAACTGGCATTTTACGCTTAGAGGATATTTAAGCATTGTCTAGTCAAGAATACCAAAGAGGCGCAATAATTTTTAAAAGTTTTGATTAAAAGTCACCTGTTGACTCTATAAATAAATTTTGTACATATCTTACAATTCTATTTTCACACACTTCCTCTAGTCGGATTGACTTAAAATTTGGTAAGCATATTAATATTGGATGACTGCATATAAAGTAGAAAAACTTTTAAGGAAACTTATCGTTTGCAAAATAAAACACGTACAATTTGAAACTTAAGTGTTCATGCTCTACAAGACGAGAGAAATTATGTCTTGAACTTTAATCTTACGAGTGAGACATGAGCGGAATAGTGAGATAGTTTACTTTTGAAGCTTTTACAGTTTTCTGTGCTAGCAGGCATCTTGTCAGAGATCTCTCAGGAACATGCCTAAAGTCTTACTTATTTGTGTTTTATTTATTGTAAATAAAACATAGTTTTGTGTTACATATAAAAAGTATGATAGATAACGAACATAGTCTCATTTTGTACCTAAGTACTAAAATTCACATTATAATTTTCTAGACATAGTAAACTAAATATTAGAATAGGGATGGTGACGCCATTAAAAAATAATTCGAAGACACGAATCCAGTAAAGAAACGGTTTATTTTAGCTCAACCAGATTAATTTTCGATTAACTGCAAAATTTGTTTTTTTTTTGCATTTGTTTGTTGATAATTGAGTTGGCGAATAACTGACGTCGCATTGGGTGTCCTGTAATAATGGTGTAATGTTTACTTAAATAAATAAATAAATAAGTGGCTATTGCTGTTCAAACTCTATGGGAGAGTTGTGTTTTGACAGCTCATAAAAATTACGTCAGTTGATTGGTGGTGTCGTCATCCCTATTGAGATTCGTTAATAAGAAAATGGCTTAAATGGCTCGTTTTTCTTTAATTGCAAGCTTTGTTTTTGTTTGGTCTACTATGTGAATTCGCCCAATATTATGCAATTATCCTTACTTAATGTATAATGCTTTCAGTTTTACTGACACGTCTTGTGTAGCTATGCACTTTTAGTTTTAGGTATAAATAACTAAGTAAATATCTATACGTATGTTGAATAAATTTTGTAAGGTTTTCAAGTTTAAAATAAAGGATTTGTTACTGAATGCTGTTTTACTCTAAAGGAATCATAAATTTGAATATGAATACGTCTTTCAAACACTCACGTAAAATACTACAACATGGTTTGAAATGTGGGTTTTCTATCAACTGAGAGAGGGCGCTATTTAAGAGCTTTAATCTCTTCACTGCCCCTGACATCTAGTCGTGACAGCCAATGCAATGCCTCACACGCCAACGTCATTTATACATGACCAATTTTTCAACTCGAAATAAACCCTTCTACAATTGATTTTAAGTAGAAAATCCGTTTATCGTCTAACGTGGCTTGGCGTACAGAGCACGCCACTTCGTTTGTTTTGTGGCGGCGGTGAAGAGGTTAAAATAATAGGTACAATACGTTTACTTTTAGTTTACCACTGACAGATGGCTTGCCTTCATTTCATTTCCAACTTTAACACCATAGGTACAAATAAAGTAGCTATTACAAAATCTGCAAACTTGGGTAACAGTATTCTAAAATTGGCTTTATTTGTAGGTTGTTAAAGTTGAATATGAAATGAAGGCAAACCATCTGTCTGAGTGGTAAACTTTATGTAATTTTACTGTACCTTGGTTTTCGAGATGACGCTAAAAACTGCATCTACGATCAGTAGATGGCGTTGTCCGAGGGAACGTTGTGTTGTGAACAGTATACACCCTCCCCTACCTCAGCCCCCAAATTCGTGCAGCACGCGCGCATACTCTAAGGGCCATCACGTAACAGATGGACTGTATTCTAACTGCAAGGTTGCCTACTGCCGACTGCCCATACATTTTCGATTACTGTTGCATTATTGCAGTCGGCAAAACTACACGCAAACTGTACGCTAGCTGCTACAGAAATGTATGGGCAGTCGGCAGTTGAAGTTACGTTGCAGTAAGAATCCTAATGGTTACCAATATGAAACACTCAAAACATTAGTCTAATTTTCACCCGACTATCGAAGGAGGGTTATGTTAGTCGAGTATGTATGCGTGTATCATTATTTGGCACGCCCTGCAGCCTAGACGGCTCAATGGATTTTGAAGTGTGAGATGTCATTAGATAGCCAACTATTATTGCGTGTATCGGGCTAGTGGGCGGAAACCTTTTTAATGTCCACGTGAACTGTGACGTCACTCAAAGAATTTACTACAAAACTATCGCCGACAATAAGGTCGTAATGGTTTGATGAGAGACCGGGCTCCTTTTATTTTTCTTATCGGCCCTAACGGCCTCTGTAAGTGCTTGCGATTTCTCTAACGATGACGCGAGAGACGCGAGATAGAAGCGATGGGACTCTACAATCTAAATGTCGCAGGGGAATGTCCAAAACAGAGATATGAACAAGTCTGTTCGGACCCAAAAAAGCGTGTATCGGAACGCGCTTCGTAAATAAAAAAAAATATGAGACAGCAGTCACTTGAGCTGTCACCTCGTAACTTGAACTTGGATTTGGTTGGTTCGTAGCGGAAGCGCGTTTTGGTTTTATCTATTGGAATTTGGTGTAAATCTCGAGCAATTTGGTAGAATTTGGTATAATCTCAGGCAATTTGGACGAGAAACCATCACACGGTGCCGCGGTTTGTGGCTCCTTCCGATTGGGCACCGGGCGCGTGAGAAAAAAAGATGGAACATTTTAAGGTGCTAAGTGTGTACGGTGAATCACTAAATCCCTCCCCGAACTTAGCGCTAATCCTTTCCCCTTCCCGAAGAAGAGACAATCGGTAAGTGATAGATAAGTTAGTTTTAAGGTAATTAAGATCTGTTTAATTGCAAGACGATTGTCCGTTGCCCAGTAGTGGGACGGAACAAAGTCTCTGAGGGATATTTTCAAAATGACGCATGTTAAAATGTTTAGTGAAACGGCAAAATCAGCCAAAAGACTAAAATGCGGATAGTCGATTATAGCCACTTTGTAGGAATATAGTTTATTAAAGTACTAAACATAATGATGCATTATCACAAAGAACAATACGAAAACATAGGTAAACACTATATGTAGATATTAAGACGCGAGAGTGCGCGGGGCGTCTAAGGTCCGGTAAGGTCTTGAAGATCCGTGGTCTCCACTCAAGAGTTGGCGAGTTGGCGAGTTGGGAGCGGGTTGGGGGCGGGTTTGGAGCGGGTTGGGGGCGGGTTGAGAGTGAGTTGGGGGTGGGTTGGGGGCGGGTTAGGAGCGGGTTGGGGGCGGATTGGGAGCGGGTTGGTTTATTATGAAGTTTCACTTCTTCCGGAAGGATCTAAGGAGAGCCATAATTGATGAAAAAGCAAATTGGATAAAAACATAAGCTGCCCAAATTACTAATTACACGCGGACGGAGTCGCGGGCAAAAGCTAGTCCATAATAAATCTATACTATTTATCAATTCTTTATCATTTTATTAATTTATTTCTATATAAGTAAGTGGTTCATTATAGTATATTTGTGTATCGTTCCGTGAGTCACAGATGGTTCTGACAGAAAATCAGCGCTGCAGGCGTCTAACGCCTCAGCATAATGCTGAGTCAGCGACCGTTTCACTTTTGCGGGGACACACATGCACAGCTGTGTATGTACATGTTTATTACTTCATTGTATTGTTATCTTTGTTTTTTTTGTGTGAAATTGTGTGTACTTTCTTTTATAATGTGTGTCTTGTAAAAGTGAATAAATGTCTTCTTTCTTTCTTTCTTTAAGTATGCACTGCACATAAAGTAGGTATGTTATTACATCAAATTATAATTATATGAAGTGATAAAATATTATTTATATCAAATAAACATTATCGCAATTAATAATTATGTCAATTTTAAAGGCGTCGTTACGCATCCGAGAAATTGAACGCTTCCCGCTCCCAACTCGAACCATCTCACACGCGGCAGGCGATTTCTCTAACAAGAGCCTTCTGTTCTCGCCTTGCCGAAGCGGCAACAATCACCGGCTATTACGGGCCTTAGAAAATGGTTATTTGTATGATGTATGCCACCGACTGTGAGGGATGGAGCGAACTGTAGTCATTTGTTATACTTCAAATATGAATCGCGCTGTATAAACATTGAACTCACGGTTATTTTTCTAAATAATTCACTTGGGAACAAAATAAAATCAATATCAATCGCGGGATGTCAGCTTTTTTATTTTTGCTTCTATTTTCACGATTCTTCCGTTTTTGAAAAATCACTGGGGTAGGAATACAATACAAAATAACATTGTTTATTGTACCTACACCAAAAACAGCGCAGTGACATTATAAGAATAAAAAATCAGGCAGACAATAGGCGGTCTTAACGCTAAAAAGCGATCTCTTACAGACAACCAATTTACAGAAATTAATAAACATGAACAGGCTTGATCCTCGTCATTTCGCGATGCGTGCTTTGCCTTATACACCAACCTCCACAATTTAATCCACCAACTACCAACCATCAATCACTAACCACTAACCACCAATCACCAACCAACAACCACAAATCACCAATCACCAACCAACAACCACAAATCACCAATCACCAAATACCAATGACCAACCACCAACCATGAACCACCAACAACCAACTGCCAACCAACCAGCAACATCGTAACCAAGCATTATCGTACACCTAAAGATAAATTATCTAATGTTTTGACGGCCGGATAGCCTAGTTGTTAGAGAACCTGACTACGAAACTTGAGGTCCCGGGTTCGATTCCCGGTCGTGGGAGATATTTGTGTGCAAAAATACGAATGTTTGTGCTCGAGTCTTGGATGTTTAATATGTATTTAAGTGTGTATGTATCTATTTAAGTATGTTTATCGGTTGTCCAGTACCCATAGTACATAGCTTTGCTTAGTTTGGGACTAGGTCAATTGGTGTGAATTGTCCCGTGGTATTTTTTTCTCGAAACAGTTGTTTTAGTATTTTATGTACGTTTGTCAACACGTGTATCATTGCGTTTGTAAATAGGAGACTTCACATACACCAGGTGTATGCAGATTTACTCACGATATTTTCCTTCACCGTCAAGCTCATGGTAAATTACAAAATTAAATTACGCACATAAATTCCGCAAAACATAGCGGTGCGAGCCCGGACTCGATCCCACGGCCCTCTGCCTGAGAGACCATAGGTCAAACCACTAGGCCAATATAAATAAATACTCGTACTACATGCCACATAAAATATAATTCCAAGTCAATCGAACTATTAGAATTCAATTGGAAGAAAATGACAGCAACACATACAAATGGACAAGTGATACACAACTCTAGCAACAACACAATATCTTTTTCCTTTTCTCTGATAAGGCATTGACCCCTCAAAAAATGATTATACCCTCTCCCAGCCGGCCAAACGGCCTTAATCAATTCTCGGCATATTATAATACCAATAATGTCACACATACTACGAATAACAGGCAAGATAACGGCTAACAATTTATCACGATAATCCTGACGCATAGGCTAGCCGGGACAATAATTGATAGCAAGGAGATTCTCTTATCGGATTCCAATATAACCTTGTGAATCAATGCCTAATAACCACAGATGTATAAACGGGATAGATTTAACTAGTAATCATTATAAGAATAAGAATAAATTTATTGATGCAGTTAATTAATTAATTTACATTTCTACACTAATATATAATATAATATAATATATAATATAATATTATAAAGAGGAAAGATTTGTACCTATTTTTGTATGTTTGTATGTTTGTAATGAATAGGCTCAAAAAGTACTGGGCCGATTTAAAAAATTCTTTCACCAATAGAATGCTACATTCTTCCAATTTGACATAGGCTACATTTCATTTTGAAAAAAATTAGGGATCCTTGGTAAAATTTGAACAATGTAACCGAAGGTGTAGAAAATGAGTCTTAAAATGTCTTTCGTCGAATGCGCTGCCGAAACTATTAGCGATAGAACAAAATAATGTACAACAATATTGAAGAACATCATAATGTCTACAAAAAACTCCGCGGTAGCATATGCCCAACTATTGTAGTTATGTCACTACAACAACTTTTTTCATTTTAAACATTAATGAAAATGCTAACCAAATTCAAACCATGCTATTTATGTGTTTATATTAATCCTTATCCAAAAAAAATATTTTATGGTAAAGACCATTTAACTACCTATAAAATAGTTTTTAAATTATTTAAATTGGACTTTCCATTCAAAAGATATTACGAATTAAAAAATTCAAACAGTAAACAAAACCGCCATAGCGCCGTGGCCGTTGTTTGCGATGCAGTCTGAAAAGCGCGCCGGGCATCGCGGTGGGCGGGGTGGAGGGGGCACTGAAATACAGGAGTGGGGCGTGCACGTCTGTAATAATTAATAAATAATAAATAATATTTTTTTAATAAATAAAAATATTTGTGAAAAAAAGTGTTTTATATCCAAATTTCCAAAAATAAATAATTGTCTACCCCGTGCGAAGCCGGGACGGGCTGCTAGTTATGAATAAATTGAAACAATCTACAAATTACGGCACTGGGACAGATTTCTTACATACATTTTCCCGTATCACCTACATACTAGGCTAGGCCTCTAGCCTGTCCCGTAGAGTGACATTACACACTTAGTCTTTACCAACTGAAACAATTCATGCGTTAAGGTATTTATATTTTAAACGACCGCTTTAGCCTAGTTGGTAGTGACCCTGCCTACGAAGCAAGAGGTCCTGGGTTCAAATCCTGGTAAGGGCATTTATTTGTGTGATGAGCACGAATATTTGTTCTTGAGTTATGGATGTTTTCTATGTATTTAAGTATTTATTTATCTATATAAGTATGTTTATCGTCGTCTAGTACCCATAGTACAAGCTTTGCTTAGTTTGGGACTAGGTCGATTTGTGTAAGATTGTCCCCTAATATTTATTTATTTATTTTTATTTATATTGTGTTATACTTTCGTGATTTTTCACTCATAATTATAATACTAAACGGGACTTATCACGCTAACAATATTTACCTCGACGGTTCGGTCACACTGCAGCGGCCGTCGTTGGACATTTCTATTTTTCCTTGTAACCAATTAAGAAATTGTTAATAGGGAGTTAAAAATTAGTCCGTTTAGTTACGCACTTTTTCAAGACATGACAATGAAAAAAAAACGTAACAAACCGGACAATTCTTCACTTCTTGTTAAACATTGTTAAAATGTGTATGAAAGAAAATTTACCAGGCAATTTTATGGGCGATTTTCGTGCCACAACGGATCTTTTTCCAGTCATTCACTTTATATGGCTAATGACTACGATTTGACTTGTTCCACCTCCTTAGTCCCGTCTAGGTTAATTTGCATTATCTATCTTTCACGCTAAATCTGCGTTATCAACATAATAACATAATAGCTTGAATGAGTAAGTTTATCCTCAGGTATTACAATAGGTATAGATGAGGGTTGAACAGGCGGTAGTTTTTGCTGAAGCAATTTGCATGTTATATAGAGATAAAGTAAGATGCCTAAAAGGTACAGTCGAGTTCACCAATATATGCACCGCCAACCTTTCATAAATATCTATATATAGACCTTATGTTACCGTAATAAGGTCTATGTATAGATATTTATGCAATGTTGGCTGTACAGATATTGGTGAACTCGACTGTACCTGAATATCTTATTATACTTATAACCTTTGCAAACTTACTTACCTTCAAACGTGGCTTTGCTCACGTGAATCATGAGATCCGAGTTAAACAAAATTCCCGTGCTAGAATAAATACTTAGTATTGTTTAATACTTTCGGTACCATTGCATCGGTTTTGTACAAACTGGGTAAATATTCAAGCATTACCATTCTATGATTAGGTATTATCACCGAAAGACGAGTCGCACAAAATTTGATAAAACTAGATTCAGCATTGGTGCTGTCTTAAGTTCTCATAAAAAGTTAACCCTCAACATCTTCCTTTTTAATAATCTTTGCTCAAATGGCAATGAGAGAAAAAAAAGCCGTAAAAACGCTGAATATTCACCCAAGTAATAAAATTCTAGCTAAAACTGAAATATAAACTAATTACATATAAACATAAACTAAATCAAGCTACAATGCCGACATCATGCTGAGTTGGGACCATTTCATTACAATGAAAATGTGTACTAAGGCCTGACGTTGCATAGAACTTTAAAAACTATTATGTCAATATTTTTTGGTTAATTGTCAAAAAAAATATACGAGTCTAAATTTTTTTTGTGAATCTAACTAAGATATAGGTAGGTGTCATTTTAAGTGATGTGACTGATTGACAGACAATCTACACAACCAGCCTAAACCATTCCTATACTCCACTCCAGATAACATTGGACAAAATTAGCTAAAATGACAAATAATTTCTTTAAATTCACTACTTAAATCGATTATTTTGCATTCGAAGTCAGTTTATTTCAATTTCTTAAGTAGGTAAGTGTTAATTTTAATATTCAAAAAGTATGATTAATTAATAGTTCACGGTGAATATCTACGACACCTAAGTACTTGGGTTTTTGAGTCCAATGTTATCTAGAATGGAGTGTAGTGACTTGAAATTTGTCAGATATCATAAAAGTAAGAATTATAGAAGTTTATTGAATCAGGCGTTACTTTGCGGAGGTCCATATTAATGAACTAAAACAATTACTTTGCTCACCCGCGACCTTACAATAGTTACGTTTATGCAAGAAATGTGCGTTCATGCAGTTCCTCCACCTCCACACTGTACGAACACACACAAATCACATAAACCCAACCATCACCACCACCAAGCTACACTGACGCGTTTCGAACTCAACCAGAGCTCATCTTCAGAGTTACCACAACCGTATGCTATGCTACCAAACGTTAAACTAACAAACCAAAACAAATGTTTTAACTTGTCACTGTAACCTCTTAAGTACCCACTTTATTTTTCTTATTCTCAAACTACCCCACAAAAATTAACTTTTATTGACATATTTAAAACTACCTTGAATTTTTTTTTTTTGTTTATTTATTTATAAGGCATATTTAATTAATACTAACTGTTCAAATTCGACCCAAGCCGCAGTAAAGGAGAAGATACTAAATTTACCTGTTCATTAATAATAGACCCCATAGTGTTGTACCTAATTATTTCCATGCATTCCAGAGCATCCAGACGCAACCCCTTGCCGCAATAATGTAACACTTCATAAGAATCTGAATCTAACAATGAATGATTTGATTCCAACAAATGTTTTGCAAAATTCGATCTATCTGGATGCTCATTCCTATATGCCGAAACATGCTCTTTAAATCTAGTATTAAAACTTCGGCCTGTCTGTCCTACGTATATCCCATTGCAGTCATTACAAGTAAGCTTGTATGCCCCCGATCTAGTTCCCTTATCTACCTGTTCTTTGTGGTTACATAGCCTAGAGTACAAAGAGTTGTTAGTCTTAAAGGCAACATTAATATTGTTTGATTTTAAAATGCCATAAATCTTATCAGACAAACCCCCGACGTAAGAGATGCTAGATCTATATTTGTTAGTAGACTGAGAAGGTAACGCAGCGTAAAGCATGCTATTTACTAACCGTGCCTGCTTCTTTTGAACTAAACTATCTACCATTGATTTTGTATAACCATTTGAGATCGCTATCTGATAAATAGTACTCAACTCTAAATCATAATGTTCCTTGGAAAGAGGCGGCTTGGGTCGAATTTGAACAGTTAGTATTAATTAAATATGCCTTATAAATAAATAAACAAAAAAAAAATTCAAGGTAGTTTTAAATATGTCAATAAAAGTTAATTTTTGTGGGGTAGTTTGAGAATAAGAAAAATAAAGTGGGTACTTAAGAGGTTACAGTGACAAGTTAAAACATTTGTTTTGGTTTGTTAGTTTAACGTTTGGTAGCATAGCATACGGTTGTGGTAACTCTGAAGATGAGCTCTGGTTGAGTTCGAAACGCGTCAGTGTAGCTTGGTGGTGGTGATGGTTGGGTTTATGTGATTTGTGTGTGTTCGTACAGTGTGGAGGTGGAGGAACTGCATGAACGCACATTTCTTGCATAAACGTAACTATTGTAAGGTCGCGGGTGAGCAAAGTAATTGTTTTAGTTCATTAATTATAGAAGTGTATAAGAGGTTTTTTTAAAATTCCACGAAATAAAGAGCTGACCAAATTTTTATTCCTTCACGGGAATAAACCAGTATCGTACAGTGTTTGTAGATTTTTATTCTTCACTGGACGTGTCATTCAGATAGTAAGATACGGATTGCTTTGTTTCTTGAAACATGCATTGTTTTAGAAAGTATGTCGGATGTTAACAGCCTCCATCCTGAACCACGAGTATTCTTTTATGAAATGCATAGGTAGACGATTCAAAACGAGATTACATTGTGTTGTATCATCACAGAGGTGTTTAAAGTTCTTACATTCTTTATAACGCAAAGTTTTTGATTTGTTAATTTTGACCAACTTCCAAAGATGGGATTAACCTGTAGTAAATGTATACAACTCTATACATTTCATCATTATCATCACCATCATGAAATGTAAAGAGTTGAATTAAAAAGATGAAAAAGCAATAATAATTTAGTTTGATACTTATTTCCTGACATAATATGTTTAACATTCGCTGCATCAGAAATGGTATTATATTACGTTCCATATTTCACTTACCGCCTTTAGCCTCAAATCTAACCCGACAACATCGAATTTGCTCTGCCTCATCGATCTCGCTCGCTTCGCTCGCTCCGATCCACCCTATATCTGTATCACTAGATTAGTCTAGTAAGACGATTAAATTTTATTACTAGATCCTGCTCGTATCATGAGTATATTATGTCAGTACCTAGGGACCTAGGTAAACCTCGAAATCGTTGGAACTGTTTCCGTGTCCCTAAGACTAAAATCTAAGTATCTAGACGTGTCAATCGCTCTGTGTATTATTCATAACTCAAAATCTATTTAACACAAACACACCTAAGGTTTATTTATTTACAGTTATAGTATTAATTTATTATTGTTATTGTTTCTTAATATTTGTATGTGTTTAATAATAAGAAACTAGGTTTATTTATTGATACCAATAATATACAGGCTGTTCAAAATGAACCATCTCAGGTGCCTCGCCCCCCGTCACCCGCTCACCCCTCTTCCTTTCTCTATTAACGCTTATATTATAAAAATAAAATGCCATATTTTATGATGCAGATTGAAAGGATTACTGATACACAATCAAAATTTACAGAACATTTTGTTTTCACCCTTTACGAGAAATGGAGCGCCGCAGCTACTTTAAATATTGGAAATAGTAAATTTTACGCAATGGAGACATATTTTTATTATATTTTCTTTTAAGTCAGTTCTACCTTCTCATCGTCATTACCATAATCAGAGTTAACATTTTATAAAAACAAAGACAAATACTGATGCGGAATTTACCTCCATCAAAGTTTGGCAATAATTGTGGAATGGTAATGACGTTTGACCTGAGCGGCCAAAACACTCGAACATTCACCTATACCACCCATTGCCTCAAAGTATGCAATTTGTTGAATTGTATCTGCTACGTAATTGAGAGAGAGAGAGAGAGAGATGTTTATTTACACATATTCGATACACAGGAAATACAGTTGACAGGAAAAGATACAAAAATAAAAGAAATTTTATAATAAGATATAATTATGAAGTGTTTTTAAATATGTCCATACTAAACCAAAACAAAACACTCTTAACTGCAAACTAAACTGACACAGAGATAACTGATCTTTATTCCCTTCCCATTAACGTCAGGTGCAAAACAAGACTATAACCAGCATCATAAAACTAAGGTCATTATCACATTTATGGCCTAGAAAATCTGAATATAGCGTCAAACGCCCCGATGTGGAGTTACGAGGCAATAATTTTAGACAAGTGGAGACGCAATTTCGCAGGCGATAGAGGCAAGGATAGTGTCGTTAAAGTACATTGTTTTGCGGGCGCGGTGTGGTGCAAAGATGGTAATGACTCGCGAGGCATATTTTGCCTTTACTTAAGGTCTGAGTAGCGTAAGTTCTGATACAATACAATATGATGATTCATTATTATTGAACATCACTTAGTAAACAATATAAGTACCTACTTACATTCGTGGAATGAAAAGGTCCGGTATCTAAATTTCGACTTTTGTTTGCGGACAAGTTGTTGATGCTAGGAATGTCATAAAATTGCAATGATGATATTGACAGACGCTCTTTCCATTGGTTTTGATCATTGGAAGCGAATACGTTGTATCACTTCATTTATCAAAGTAAAATGCTGCCCTGCAGGCCTTAAAACGCAGTAAGAGTAAAAAACGATTGGACCATTATGTTCCTTACGCTGTACTGGTTATAGTTCAATATTCAACAAACTTAAATAACCCTCTTACTGCGTTTTAAGGCCTACAGAATGACAGGTCAAACTTATACGAAGGTTTTAGATCAACTACTTATTGTCACGGAACATTGGCACAAAGTACATCGTAGGAATCAACACTATGATTATTGTATTCAAAAATTTATCTTTTCACGACACTGCTCGAAAATGTGGCCATAGATAACCTAAATCCAGTACTCAAAACTGCCTATATATGTACATTTAACAGCTGACTCATTTATGGCGCACAAACACGACAACAAAGTTACACTAATCGAAAACAGGACGTATCAGTATATGTATTTCATTATACGATACGACTTTTTGAAAGATAATTTCTGAATTTCATTCCTGGCGTGCTGAAACGACATTATTGGACCAATCAACAGTAATCGTCTGCTGCATGCGATGGATGGATGGATGAATGGATGGACGGACGGACGGACGGACGGACGGACGGACAGACAGACGGACTGGATGGACGGATGGACGGGATGGACGGGATGGACGGGATGGACAGAATGGACGGATGGACAGATGGACGGGATGGTTAGGATGGACGGATGGACGGATGGACGGATGGACGGATGGACGGATGGACGGGATGGACGGAATGGACGGATGGACGGGATGGATGGACGGATGGACGGATGGACGGAATGGACGGGATGGACGAGTTGGACGGGATGGACGGGATGGACGGGTTGGACGGGATGGACAGGATGGCCGGAATGGACGGGATGGACGGGATGGACGGGTTGGACGGGATGGACAGAATGGACGGATGGGCAGATGGACGGGATGGACGGATGGACGGGATGGACGGGATGGACGGAATGGACGGATGGACGGGATGGATGGACGGAATGGACGGGATGGACAGGATGGACGGGATGGACAGAATGGACGGATGGGCAGATGGACGGGATGGACAGGATGGACGGGATGGACGGGACGGATGGACGGATGGACGGGATGGACGGGATGGACGGGATGGATGGATGGACGGGATAGACGGGATAGATGGACTGATGGACGGATGGTCGGATGGACGGGATGGACGGGATGGACAGGATGGACGGGATGGACGGGATGGATGGATGGATGATTATGATGATGATGATGATAATGATTTCCTCGCATTAGTCGTGAAAACCACAATGTTTAGTCTCGGCCAAAAGTGCAATAGATGGACTCGTACTTTCGAGGGCCTCCGCTACGCGTCGGCCCTCAAACAAACTCGTCCATCTATTGCTTACTTTCCAGCCTCTACAACAATGTACTATTTGTTACTAAGAAATAATCAAAATTTATTTTTTGTAACAAAAACAGAACTTTAATGATTTTTAAATGAAATTGTAATGCTTTAACTTAGATTTTATAATCCTACTAGCTATTTCCCGCGACTCCGTCCGCGCACGTAACGTGTTTCCCTCGGGAATGAGATATGTTCCTGTAGTAAAAATTAGCCTATGCCACTCTCCAGCCCTTCAACTATGTCCATACAAAAAATCACGGCAATCCGTCACTCACTTTCGACGTGAAAGAAGGACACATGTATAATATTATAGTATGGAAGTATTAATATACGTTACCAAACATAAACTTTTTCAAATTAGACCACAATTTTACTTTAGAAGGTCTTGGTAGTTTCATAAAAAAATTCATTGATGAAAAATGGACGCTTCTCTTTTTGGACGTTTAAAATACCCACTCAATCCTTTCCCTTACACCACCACCCTTATAATCACTTGTACCAAAATTCCACTATAGCAAAAGATAGACTGTCGGCTCGGTCCCTCAATATACTAAGCACCGAACCACCAAACAACGTCGACCCTCGTCTATAGAACATTAACTTGACATCTTCAAGGCACTAGGGCTCATGGTTACTGGTGACATGGTGTGTGCGTTGAGGCGTTCTAAGACATACTCCTGTTTGCTTTGTTAAGAGTAGGTAAGATAGAGTTACTTGGTGTCTCGTGTATGCTTAGGACTGAAATTAAATTCTGGATATTATGGTAGGTGGCAAATATTATGCGACGGGTAATGAATATTGAAAAGCTTATGCTTGAAAGTATGTAAAGTAAACTTTCAAAATAAGTAGATCCTATGTTATTTCTCTTGGGTATAACCATTAGGTTACAAAATAATCACCCTCCTCAATAAATTTGCATAAAAACCCCTACCAATTCATGTTTCTAAACCTAGAAAACCTATCGGTACAAAACGTAGCTTATGTGCTATGTGTCAGATGTCCATCTATTACCAACGAATTCCTGAATTTCCCAAAAATCCGCGTGGGATTTCCCAAATACATCGACTCTTCATTAACGTTGCATTAAAACCACTGTTGCTAAATTTCATAACTCTAACTAAACGAAGGTGTTGAGATTTAGGGAGTTTATCCCGATTTCGAGGGAACATCGGAATGAAAGAAGCCTATGCGTTATTTCCGAAGTCCAACTATTTACCAACGGTTATATATTTCTGAATTTTGAAAGAAAGAAAGAAAGAAAGAAAAACATTTATTTATAACAACAATAACACGTACACAGGCAAAAATAAGAATACAATAGACATAGACAGATAGATAGATAGAGTTATGTACATATTAATGCTGTCACAAAAGGGACCCGACTCAGCATGTCGCTAGTTAAAATCAGCGCTGGTCTTCCGCCGGGCCACACAGCAGTAAACTCACGGAAGGCCACACAAAACAGACACAAATTATATAATTATTATAAATTATATAAACTTATCACTCAGACATAAAAAAAAACTAAAAACTAAACATGTTTGTACATTCAAGGCTTCCACAGACCGAAGCGCAGGGCGCGCGCGTGACGGCAACGGAAACGCTTCGGTCTGCGGTGGCCCTAAAATAAACTTGGCTGCATGGTTCTGAGACCTTTGACTTTTTCTAGCGGACGGAACACTAAAAAAACAAAAGAAAGAAAAGAAAATATAATACAACCAACAATAACAACCCGCTCATAACCCAATTAATCCAATTCAAACCAGTTTTTCATTCTTCCTCTGATCTGAGAAACAGATCACAAACTAAAACCAAAATTATCACAAACAAAGAAACATAGTTTAAATTATGAAAAACACAGATTAAGAAAAAGTTAAGCTACAGTGGAAAAAGTGGAAAAGCAGTTACATCCGCTCCGATGCATATGGGACAAAAACTCGTCTTGAAACGATCGTGAGTGTTGATTTTGAAAAAATATTTCGCGTATGGCGAACCGCTTTTGCGAACCCAACCGATGTCGATCGATCGTGCGGCTATGCTAGAATAAGATAAAAAATACAGTAGGCTCATGCGTACGCGTCGGGACTCGTCAGTCTCATTGATATGGCGTGGGAGATGGCTGTGTTCGTTGAACGTCGGACTCACTATCGTAAGTGGATTTTTTTTACTAATTACCATTAAATATCTTCGTAATTTACTATAGGATTGCAAAGAGTACTTGTGTGTGTGATATATTTTAATTACTCTGCATTAATTCGAATGAAATACATATATGAAATTTGGTTTTGAATTTTAACTGTCACGATCGTGCGATTTCGGTTGCGTAGTGTATATATAATTGAACTCTCACGATCGTGCGCTTTCGGTTGTGTAATACTGTGATGTTGGTTTAGTAGGTATAACTTATTTATGTATACGCTTGACTTACTAACCGGGATGTTTTGCTCATTTTAGGAGCTCCGTTGACCGATAAAATAATAGAAGATCTGCTCGCAGATGGAAACCTGTCAGAAATTGAAGGTTTAGATGACGATGATTTGGAAGATGTGCCTAACTTTTTCGATAACCTAGCCAGTAGCCAGTGATGACGACTTGCTCTTGGATGAAGAAATTTCTACTCTGCATGAAGTACTTAAGGCCACGGTCACGCTCTCTCCTAAGTTCACGGCAAGTGTCTTCTCCATCCCCTTCTCCGCGACCAGCGACTCCACCACTAGGGACATTATCACAGCTACCTATTTCGCCGTTGCAAATCGGAGCTAGAAGACGACCAGGTTGAGGTAGGTCGGAATCTTTACCTAGAAATGTTCAAATAGGCAGAGGTAGAGGTAGATCTGTCCGTACACGGGGAAATGTACGCAGTAGAAGATCCATATCAGCACACGCACCTCGAAGTCGAACATGGAAGCGAGTTCTGTTTACGGATAAGCCACACAATTACACCTCGCTACCAGTGAAACCTGTCCGCTACCTGGTAGAGTACTTTCATGAGTACATTGACAACGATTTTGTGGAAGAGATCGCTTGATTTAAGAACTTGTATTACATGCGAAAAACAGGCGTAGAATTAAAAACGACCGCCTCTGAAATCTGCAAGCTCTTTTCCATTCATCTAGTTATGGGTTGCATTCCTTATCCTAGATTGCCTATGTACCTACTGGAGAGCTGGGACTAAATTTTTTTTTTTTTTTTTTTTATGATATAGGGGGCAAACGAGCAGACGGATCGCCTGATGGTAAACGATTACCGTCGCCCATGGACACCTGCGACACCAAAAGAGTCACAAGTGCGTTGCCGGCCTTTTAGGTAGGAGTACGCTCTTTTTTTGAAATTGTCATTGGTGTGCAACGTTATGAATGACAAGAGACAGGGTTTTGGCCGTTCGTAACGCACTTCATGTAGTTGATTCGGATTTTCCGCGGGAGAGTGAGAAAAATTATTATTTTGTAATGCTGCCTGAAAAATTGCTGTGATTTAGTGCCTAAATTATGAGTAGATAAAAGTTACTTAGTTTTTATTTCTATAACTGTGTTTTATTCATTTAAATTCTTCAATAACCGTTTAAATGTAACATTTATACACAATCACATCATGACCCTCACGAACGTGCGAGTTACTTATTATTCCTGAGCCACACGAACGTGAGGGTCTGATTGTGGAAGACCAGCTCAGTCAGGATTTTTTTTGTTATTTTTCCTAGACTCCTTATGAAGTAAGAATAAAGTTACGTAATGTCGCACGGGGTTTTTAAAGATTTTTTTCTCTCGGGTGTAAAGGGCTATTTGAGACATGAATTTTTACAAACAAAGAAACACTCAAATTACGCTCGTATCATGGCTCAGCAGTTCTTGAGCCCTTTGGTGCTCAAACATAATTTTTTTCATCTTTAATTTAAAATTTTGTGAACATTTTAGGTCTCTGATCGGGGGCGGAATGTTGTTCCAACATTTCGTGGCTGCATACCTGAAACTGCCACGAAAAGCAGCAGTTTTGTGGCGAGGCATAAACAGTTGTGTGGCACGCTTCCGCTCTCCACTTGACCTCAGGCAAGACGAAAGTTCCAAAAAAAAATTTTTCAAAAATCCCCGTGGAGATTCCCAAATACATAATTTTCTTCATTGACGTTTCATAAAAAAAAAAACACCTGAACCATTTCTCTAAACTTAGCAGTTAGTATACATTATGTCCCGATTCGTCCGACCGGATCGGAATAAAAAGTAGCCTATGTGTTATTTCAGAGGTTTAATTATCTGTACCTCTACCAGATAACAGGAACTGTATCAGAATTTTCTTACGAAAAATTTGCTTACGAAAGTGATTCGGAACAAAAGTTTTAAACACATCTAACCTTCCATATATCTATGGCTTTAATTAAGTTTTTACGTAACATCTATCGCAGCATGACTGCAAAAGTGACACCTAAAAGTTAATCAATTCCAGTGTAAACATTAATAGAACAGTAATTAACTCTCATTTTCAGCGAGACGTAATTGAAAGTGATTAAGAATAATTAATCTAGATTCTCACGTTTTTCGGGCAACTTCTTTGTGAAGAGAAACTTCAGGACGCATTATTAAAACATTACGCTTCGGCAAGCCGCGGCTTGGTTTCGAAGAGTTTTGCTTTTTGTTATTCTTAAAAAGTTTGACAGGTTTTTAAAAATGAAAAAGGATTTCACACAGTTCACAAAGTCTTAAGTTAGTAAATAAGTCTGCATCTGACTGGTAAAAATTGTTTGCTCTGATAATCGAATCTAACTTCAATCGATTTAAGTAGAGCAGCTCGACTTGTCAATGATCAGTCATTGATTTCCTATCGTTTGGATTCCTCGTCCATGCGAAGGGACGTAGGTTCTCTTTGTGTGTTCTATAGGATCTACCACGGCAAATGCTCTAAAGAATTATTTAATTTGCTGCCTGCTGCAGAATTCCACCATCTCACTTCCCGCCGAAAGTCTAAGTTCCATCGTCACCATCTCGATGAATGGCAGTCTACCACACTGTACGTTTTCTTCGGCACTTCCTGCCACGTACGGTGAAACTGTGGAACCAGCTACCGGCAGCAGTGTTTCCAGACAACTATGACATCGGGGCTTTCAAGAAAAGGGTTTATACTTACTTTAAAGGCCGGCAACAGATTGGTGACTCTCTTTGAGTTGTTGGTATTTATAGGCGGTGGTTTATCATTTTCCATCAGAAGACCCGCTTGCTCGTTTGCTTTCCTCTCATGATAAAAAAATGCCATTTTTTATATAGACAATAAACAAAGGCGCACTCGAAAAGTTAGGAATTCTGTTAGCAATTCTCGTCTCTCTTCAAAAGTAGGTGTTGTAAACTACCACACTAAATATACATGCACACACGCATAGGCATACCTTCGCACTCACGCACGCACCGCAATGCGCGCATGCATCTGTCACCCACAACGGCACGGAGATGGTACGCGTTCGAGACAAGAGGTGGCATAATACTCCCAAACTAACCCTACCAGTCCTGAGTAATCTTAAATTATTTAATAAATCTCTGTAGCTCTCAACCTTGACGCTGGCAGAATTGCCCCATTGGACAAACTCCATCTATTAAAAAAAAGAGGTGACATATCAACATAATAAATAAATAAATATCAGGGGACAATTCACACCAATTGATCTAGTGCCAAAGTAAAAGTAAGTAAAGCTTATTTTATGGGTACCTACTAGGCAGCGGATAAACATACTTATTTAGATAGAAACATACTTAAATACATATTAAACACCCAAGACCCGAGAACAAACATTCGTATTTTTCATACAAATATCTGCCCCGACACGGTAACCGAACCAGGCACCTCAAGCTTCATAGTCAGCTTCTCTAACCACTAGGCCATCTGGTCGTATTATGTATGACTGTTCAGTACCAATTTTTCTGGAAAGCTACGCAACCAATTTGGATGAAATTTTTTATTTATCTTTTTCTTTAAATAACGAGCTAGCGTTCGCTGTAAATGGCTCATAATCCCGGATTTTCAATTTCATTAATCAAAATCACCAGCTTTATTTACTTAATAATATTTACACGAGACATGACATGCCCTTAATCACTTATGTAAGTGGTCCGTAGTTTATTCATGTGGGGTTTTCGTAAATTACGAATTGATGTAAAGCTGGGATCCCATATTTAGTGCTTTGAACTAATAATTCGGGCGCTGTCGGGTTTTGAGCTGTTGCCCCCAATATTGAATATTTCATATATTTGATGCTGTGTTTAGCCATAAATAAGGTATATTTAGAATGTTAGGTTTCCTAGACCGGAACGATGAAGGTCCTAGACTCTGACGCCTGCAAAATAGACAGACAGACAAAGTAGAAGTTAATGAGAGACGATTTTTTTCTTGTTCAACTAAATTAAGTATGTAAATAAATATGAATGGTCGATGTGCGCAAATTTCGAGAAGCACTGCACAAAATTAGATAATTGTTTTTTTGTTGTGTTTGTAATTGTCAGGAACAAGGACTTCTCTTGTAAGGCCGAGACGGGATGAGGGACGAGAATGTTGCTCTCGCATCGGGCTAATCAGTCACGAAAGGCACTGTGCACAGGGAATACGCCATAATTCGTCTGAAACTGACGCATAAGCCTAAATGAAATCAACAATAGTTAGTGTAAAAGTGGAAAATTGTTAAAAGTTTTATGCTATTCGATGTTTTTTTTTGTATCTTTTCCTGCCAAATATATTTTTTTATTCCTGTGTCGTATCGTGATGTATCGATTATGAATGTATAAATAAATATCTCTCTCTCTCTCTCTCTCTCTCTCTCATTATTCTGAAATGTAGAGGAATAATTTGTGAGACAGAAATCTAAAAACAGACTGCGACTTCATGAACTTCAAATAAATTTAACTTCTGCGGTTCTTAAGCAACACGCAATTGACCAGATTCCCAAATTTGCTTTCGCTTGTTAAGTAAATCCAGAATTTCAGCCACAATAAATTAATTCTAACTTGAAACGTGTTTCCATTTGGGTTCCGTTTGTTCTATCGCCCTTAGATACTAAAAATACCTTATGCTCTTCGTAGTTAAGAGGAAACGGCGTTGTACATTTTTTATACAAACTTTAAACAAGTTAGCTATGAAGTATCTTTTTGTATTTATTTTTTCAACTTCATTTTTTTTTATTACTTTTACGGTCATCCCGTGAAATTATATAATCACAGTAGCGCCATCTCTTGTCCAGGTGAGCGGTTAGTTCCGGAGGAGTGTTAAAATCTCTCGATAGAGGGTGTAACATAGATGTGCGCTTGTCACTGCATAAGGTGATGATTTAGCAGACTGAAATGTATGATGTATAGGAAAAATTCGTGTCTAATCTCTAGACCAGTGGTGGTGTAGGGGTATGGCACACGGCACGGAATGCTGAGGACCTGGGTTCGATTCCCAGCATTGGTCTTTTTTCTGGGGTTCTTTCTGTGCATCTATATTTCAGTTTGTATTTAGTACGAAATATACAAACTTTATGTAATTCTTTCCTTTGAGTTTTGGTGGTAGAGGAAAGAATATCGGCTCTGTTTTAGATGTTCATACTTTACGTCCCGTAAATATTCTTTTATTTTGATGCTTAAAGTACTTTATAAGGTTCCGTACTCTTATAATCAACCCTTATAGTTTTGGCATCTCCGTCAGCAGCTTAGATGAAAGACTTTTGATGCTGGAAAGCTGTATTTTTTAATGAGTATTTATATTAACCATGCAGACTGTGTTAAGACAAACTCTTAAAAAAAGTTCTATCTCATTTTCAACCTTAATTCTAGGCACATTTCGTAATTATATGGTTTATACTCTTAAGTGATTCTGTCTCCATTTCACACAGAAACAATATATATATTATTTCGAAAACCGACCATTTATCGCCATCGTTTACTCTTAAGTGGCAGCGTAGCGAATAATTGCGAATTCCTTGGTCAACCCCCAACACCTTGGCTGTCTAGTTATTTATAATGAGGGGGGAGGTACTTTGTCTTACCCGCTAACGGCCCGTAAGGTAACGGAAGGAAATTTAAATACTTTTCTAAATGTCCTCGGTCGTGAGTTAGGAGTATTCAGTCTTTAGTCCTGTGTTTATGTAGATGTTGATTTACTGGTTTGTGTTGGAGTTTTTTTGGATGTTTTGCTAAGGTTTTTTATATCGACGACCAAATAGCCTAGTGGTGAGAGAATCTGACTATCGATTACCGCGTCAGGGCAGATGTTTGTATGAAAAATACGAATGTTTGTTCTTAAGTCTTGGGTGTTTAATATGTATTTAAGAATGTATCTATCTACTTAAGTGTGTTTATCCGTTGCCTAGTACCCATTAAACAAGTTTTACTTACTTTGGGACTAGATCAATTATTGGTGTGAATTGTCCCGTGATATTTATTTATTTACTAGCGACCCGCCCCGGCTTCGCACGGGTGTAACTTTGAAAAATAGGTGTGAAAAATAAAGAAAGTCTATAATTTAAGGTGGTAAGTTTATATATTTACCTCTTTTTCCCCAAACTACACCCACACGAAGTCGGGGCGCGTCGCTAGTTTTATGAATAAAATTTCGACCCGTACATTTAATTTAAACGATCGTATTCTGTTAATCACGCCAACTGTCAAACGACTGGCAGTTATGTCAAACGCCATAAGGTTACATTAGAAAAGTTATTATGGACGGTAATTTTTCTTATATTTTCTAATTTTCCGCGCAATTTTCTTAATTTTTTCTCTCATAAGAACCTTCTCCTGACAATTACGAACACAACAAAAAAAGAATTAGTGAAATCGGTTCAGCCGTTCATGCGTGATGCCGTGACCAAGGGAAATAGGGATTCATTTTTATATATATAAGATACATTTTACAATTCTTCCCAAACTATAAACTTCTACATAAGTCTACCAGACATGACATTTTTACAAGCTTTTATTTAGCTCACCCCGTTTGTTTTATTTTCCTTCTTGGGTCAAATCTTAGAAGTCGAATTTGACCCACTTCCAGTGGTTGGGTTCACCTGAAATTTGGTATACTTATGTAAGTTGGATGACAATGCAAGTACAGTCAACAAAAAGTACAGTCAGTGAAAAAAGTTGCTTTAAAAATGAAATTTTTGACAAAACTTATTCATGGGTACTTTTAATGGAACTTAAATTATAGCCACGATTTAATTCGCGATAACGTACGTGAGAATTTAGTGAAATTGTAGTCTAATAATTATAAACAAAAATATTATAAAGCATTTTCTAATCACATGATAGAAACAAGCACTAGTTAATCCCTCTTAATTTTTAGATTCTATTGAAATACGCATTATGAACAAATTTCTGTTGAGTGTCTATTAAGATTTTTGAAATACAACCCTGTGACAAACAAAAAGATGGTTAACGTAGCGATAGTATAATATAACAGAACTCTAAACTGTTTCACAAAACACTACTAACTCCGCTGAAGTATACAAATTAAATATCGCCATTATAAACATTGCTCCAATACAATAAGGAGAGGAAGACTGATCGCAGCTAATAAATTCCGGTCCAATACAAAGGACAATTTTATTTATAGTAGGTAAAGGCGGAAACTTTACCTTTGGCCTCACCTCGTATGTTCTGTATTTTATTTATCGAAATGTCACGTCCACCCTTAGACTAAAGCCCCTCGTACACAAAGCTACACATTCTTCGTGAGCCGGCGATTTTAGTCTCTCGATGGGAAATACCAATATTGAAACCCCTTTATCCGACTGAAAGTTTTAAACCCCAAAAATACGTTTGACCGAAAGGAAAGCTGAAGACTTCAATACCGAAGATTATACTCATATTTCATTGAATAATATGGTAGATTGATAACTTTACTTTGTCCTTACGATTTTCTGGCCGCTGCCGCCTAGCGCTCGCTTCACTCGCTCACTCTTGGCTCGCGCGTTATGGTCCCGATTAGGTTTACCTAATACTCCACCTCGCTTCGATTATTGTTGTACCTAATTTTTTTGAAGCTAAAGTAACACAGAAAGGTATTATAATAATGATAGCTAGGTGGCTTAAATTAAATTAAGTAGGTATTTGGTAGTTTCAAGCTTTTATAATATTAGTGTTGGCAACACCAACAATAGTACCTATGTATATAGCTAAATACAGTCTGTGGGCTCCCCCACTTCTTTTTGCGCTCTGTTATTGCTCACTGGCACGTATTTTAATTTCTGCAATATACAATTTAACCAAGAACCAGAGTTTTCAACCACAGTCCACGCAACTTCCAACAATTAGTAGAATTTTATTCAGAGTACGTACAAAACGTCTAGTATCTAACCTAAACGTTGTCTTATAAAATATGGCAATATAAAATGTCCCTCAACTTTAAAAGTTTCTTTTTATTTAAATAATAAAATAGATTTTCTTATTTTGCTAAACCTGTGAAAAATGCCGTACTTTATGGCCATAACACTAACGTCTTAATATACTCGGCAAATATCAAATTTCCAATCAAAAATCACGAGGAAAATGTTCAACGTAACAAAAAACACTGAACTGTAAAGAAAAATCCGGGTCAAATTTTCTAAAGATCGTTAACTACGTCCATGTTGTCTCAAACCAAATATTTTTCACGAAAAAATCTCCGCCTTTCCTAGAGCCCGCCGTAATAAATGGAGTGAATTTTATTTTAAAAGATGCAAATTATTTTTTGAATAACTTGGCAGCTGAATAAGAGGGGCTTACTGTGACAGAAGGAAATGATAAGCAACAGAGTCGGACAAGTCAATTGGGTATAGTTAAATATGCTTTTAAAAACTCAACAGATTAAAGAACTAGTAATAAAAGTTCGAGAAATGTTACAGAGCTGCTGCCACAGAAACTATCTTAATATGGACAGATTTATTTATTCTTTACTTTTATACTTTTTTCTCAAAAAACAGAAATCCAAAAGTCATCATCATTACCATCCCAGCCTGTATAAGTCCCACTGCAGAGCACAGGCCTCCTCTCAGAATGAGAGGCCTTGGGCCGTAGTTCCCACGCGGGCCCAGTGCGGATTGGGGACTTCACAAACACCATTGAATTTCATCGCAGGTGTACGCAGGTTTTCTCTCGATGTTTTCCTTCACGTTTTTATAACAAAATTACGAAAACAATAACCGAACAAACTGATACAAAATTCAAATCCATTGTGAAGAAGACATTAATATCTAAGGCGTACTATAAAATTAATGACTATATCATGGACAGGGATCTTTGGAAATAATACCGATCCGCATTGGCGATCGCTAGTCTCAAATAGCGTATCTACTGTGTTAAAAAAATTAATTGTATTAAATACTTTAGATGTATGTAATTTAATAACAATGTAGATCTGATTGGAAAAAATATACCTTGTTGAGTTTCTTGCCGGTTTCTTCTCAACAGGGTTTTTTCCGAACCGGTGGTAGATTCTTCGACGTTCATAGGAGCATCAATTGATGCCTAAATTGAATAAAGAATTTTGACTTTGACTTTCAAAATTAAGAAAAGCTCAGAAATGCGAGCCAAAAGTACCTACTTAGCTAATGATATTAAAAAAATAGCGGTTTCTTTTGAAACTTACGAAAATTGCTTTTAAATTCTATTTTGTTCGCACGGTTTCTGTCAATGTTTTCGCATGTAAGGGAGGGGATTCGCTTGAATATTTACACCTCCAAATAAGGTGGTGTTCACACAAAAGGCCTTGTTTTAAATCACTGCACGATCTCCAAACGCTTCCACTTTACAAACGACAACACGAAATTAAACATCAAAGACTCGAAAACCTAACAATGATAAAAGCGCATAAAACAGAGAGCGACGAATAAACAAACACAGTACCTTTACAAGCTTATTTAAACCAACAATAAGACAACCGGAAAACCTATAATGGCTGTTTTGTCGCAGCTCCGAAAAAACCATTTGTAATTATTAAAAGGGTGAAATCTCTGACAAAACATCCCTAATCATCCAGTCTATGGGTGCCGTCGTTTCGGTACCTCGACCCATTAAATCAATTGCCTGTTTCCCATTGTTTGGGTTTGACTTTAAAACAAATTGCTTTCGGCTTCCCAAATTGGTTGTGATTTTTCGAGCGCGCGGCAAAGTTTTTGTGGTTTTTTTTCTTGTCTCCGCCGTGAATTTCTTCCGTCACGTTTCGAGAATATTGTCGGTATCTTTGAACTACATGCTAAAACAACTACTTATCGTATTCGAAAGAACCTGAATCAAATTTATAAGCCAGCAAAAAACATTGTCAAAAATAATAATCGTGCTCATAATCATTTTATTTTTGTTTTATTATGTTACTTCTAAGTTTATCACGAGATTGAGAACTTTTTATACAGTGAGAAAAAAACGGTTTTGTTTCGTATAAAAACTATTGTTATTGAATGCAGCCAACAGGCGGTGTTATCGCTCAAAAGCTATCTCTTCCAGACAAACAATTGGAATAACCAGAGGAATCTGCCTTTTAAATCTATCGGAGCACTCGTCGGCCACAATAAATAAAATAAAAAATAAAAAAATATTTTTTTTTTTTATTTAAGATAACTTTGATCCAATATTGGTTACAAGTTAAGTATGAAGTATCTTTTTCTATTGATTTTTTATTTTCTTCAACTTCATTTTTTTATTACGTTTACGGTCATCCCGTGAAACCATATATTTCAAACTAAATACAAACTGAAATATAGATGCACAGAAAAAACCCCAGAAAAAAGACCAATGCTGGGAATCGAACCCAGGTCCTCAGCGTTCCGTGCTGCGTGTAATATTGGTTAGTAAAAATAGTTACGACTATGTTAGTACCTTATTTCTAAAAGAGATTTTGTAATTTAAATCATATGTCCGATCAGTGGACAATCCCCACAGTGGGCTATGACTTTCAATGTACAGATAATTTTATAATGTGTATTTTGAGCTGTCAAGAAAACTTTTCATACATTAAACACAGGTTATTAACCCCAAGTAAAAGGATAATTATGACTTAAACACGGTATCTTACTTACTATGGAAATTACCTCCATTTTGTTTAGAAGCATTTTTCATAATGAACTAAACTCGGAACTCTTAATGAACTGAAACAATTACTTTGCTTTTGCTTTTGTTGAGTTCGAACCGCGTCAGTGTAGTTTGGTGGTGATGATAGTTGGGTTTGTGTGATTTGTGTGCGTCCATGAATACAGTGGAGGAACTGCATGAACATGCATTTTTTACGTATACGTATCTATCGTAAAGTCGCGGGTGAGCAAAGTAATTGTTTCAGTTAATTAATATGAACCTCCGCAAAGTAACGCCTGATTAAATAAATTATACATTGAAAGCTAAATAGAAGCCAATAAAATATAAATTGTTCGAAATTACCCGTGACCATAAGGCTGGTGCATTTCTCGCCCAACGTATTGGCATCACAATCCAGCGCGGAAATGCTGCCAGCCTTATGGGCACTCTTCCGCAGGGACAGGACTTAGGCGAATTGTATATATAGCTAGGTTATTTTTAGGTTAGTTTTTTTTAAATTATTTATTTCAATTGTACCTATTTATCTGTTGTTTGTAACAATAAAGTATTTATCTAACCAAGAAAAAAAAAAGCCAGTAAAATTGTGAATGTTCAGTTCACCTTTTTAAAGTAGGTGAGTGTTTCACTTCAAACCGAATCACTTTAAGGCCACAAAAATGTACTTATCAAACATATAAAACGTCAATATTCTACCTGTGTCAGCTCAGTGCCTGAGCCAGGATTCGGCCCACCAGTATTTTCAGTTCTACCTTTTGGAGCGACATTTATAAAGACATTTTATCGACTCGCTCGTCATATTACGCCTTTGTCACACGAATCACTTAGCGAGGAAGTAGGGCAAAATGAAGTCTGTGAAATATGAAAAAAGGTTCATCATCATCATCATCATCACGCCCTATATACGATTGGGAAATTTATACTAGCACTAGCTGTTGCCCGCGACTCCGTCCGCGGAGAAGTATAAAAAATAGCCTACGACCTACCGAATAAAGAGAAAAAAGTTTCATAAAAATCGGCCAAGCCGTTTCGGAGGAGTTCGGTAACAAAACAAACACCGTGACACGAGATTTTTATATATTAGAGATTATCTGATTACAAAACACTAATTTTGTATCACCATTTTGATTTCACCCCGTATATCTTTGTCCATTATGTACGTCAAGTTTCATCTAAATCCGTTCACCCGTTATTGCGTGATTGACTAACAAACATTCAAACATCCAAACTTTCACATTCGTAATAATTACTAGGAATTCTCTTCATAATTGTGACCGTAATACCGGAAAGATTAAAAATAACACCACCAAAGTACGTTTAACGCAATTATACGAAACTGATTCACCCTAACGATGAAATAGGGTGCTATTAATAATAATTTAGGACCACGAAAATAAATGCCTTGAGGGCAATGGACCAAGCACCGGAATCAAGAAAGATGGACCTTAATTAGGAGCTCGAGCCCTGATTGGTTTTTTTTTTTAATTTTTGCGCGCAATAGATTTTTGTAGGGTTAATTATTTTTTCTTTTCGGTTTAACGGGATCGCTGGGAGGGGTGGTTATTTAAAAGGTGAGTTGTAACTTTTTACATAAAAAATGAGTTATTGTATTAGATGAATCTATAACCTTCGCTTAGGTTCTCGAGTGGCGTTCACGGACCGCAAGACGCAGTGTAGTGGGCCTCCAATAAGATGGAGCAACGACCTGGTTAAGGTTGCGGGCGTTGGATGCGGATGGCGCAGGACCGATCTGTTTGGCGAGCCTTGGGGGAGGCCTATGTTTAGCAGTGGACGTCTTTCTGCTGAAATAATGATAATAGCCTTAAAAGCACATAATTAATAATCTGAGGAACAGACAAATCACGCATAGAAGCCATAAGTATTTATTTTCCCAGCTTATTCCCTAATTGATCAAAAATACTTAGTTATAAATATCCCGGGACACTAATTTACCTAGTATTAAAGCAAGGAAAGCTTATGTTATGGGCACTAGACGGGCTACGTTCACTCATGTCAACGGATTCTTGAACTACAGATCGATTCACAAGAGCTGGCATGAATGGATAAGTAATGTCATTGTGACACTTTAGTAGGAAAATGACTGATTAATGTCATTCACATATTTGTGTGAAGTGTATTTAAATAGGTAGCACATAGATACTTTCATTCGCTCATTCGATCTATTCGTGCCAGCTCTTGTGAATAAGCCTTTTATTTGAATTCCAAATTACGTTTCTAATAATTCATATTCAAACAAGAAGTACATACAACCTACAATTCAAAAATGCTGTCAGTCAAACAAACCGCCCGGGATCGTAAAGGTGCCCAATACACTAGCTACATTGCCACGTTGAACCGCGATGGTTAACCTTTGCACCAGAAACGACCCACAGCGAGGGTCAAGACATCTCTCACGAAGACGGCGCCCCACTTCTTAAAAAAAAACCGGTTGTCTGTAAAGTCGGTTTACGGACGATAGTTTAACGTGACAATTTCATAACAAAACATTCTACAAAACCAGACGACCAGACCAGACCAGATGGCCTAGTGGTTTGAGACCCTGACTATGAAGCTTGAGGTCCCAGGTTCGATTCCTGTGTCGGGGCAGATATTTGTATGAAAAATACGAATGTTTGTTCTCGGGTCTTGGCTGTTTAATATGTATTTAAGTATGTATCTATCTATATAAGTATGTTTATCCGTTGCCTAGTACCCATAACACAAGCTTTGCCTAGCTTACTTTGGGACTAGGTCAATTGGTGTGAATTGTCCTGTGATATTTATTTATTTATTTATTTATTTTATTTTATTTATTTATAAAAAAAATTACCCGAGCGCTAATACTAAGATTATATTACGTAATATTGCAACTGGCCTTCGCCGCTCTATTGCAACTGGCCCTCGCCGCTCTGTAGGTACATGTACGTACTTGTACGTACATATACTTACACGTAACGTTACATTGCGTCATCCTTTTTCCTATATGCAGCCGACGTTCATCGATTTATTAGACGTTATCACGTCAAAAAAGCTTTGCCCCGGAAATCTCTCCGTTTGTCTAAACTCGAACTGTGTTACAACAAATCTTTTCATCAAAAGAAAGATCACAAAAACCAACAATAAAGAAAACTAAGTCCGTGCCAAAGTCTGGTAGCAAGCCAAAAATAATATCATTGTTCTAATTAAATCTACGATAAACTGAGACTTCCTTTATATCTAAGTATAACAAAGTAAACGTGTTATGTGTGCACATAACATAAACGCTTATATAAGTAAATAGCACAAAGACTGTATTAAGCTTGGCCCTATTAAGTGAGTTAATAAGGAAGATACCAAACAACGATGCTGTGGGTGACAAATGTGTGTTGTGATTGTGAGCGCCGGCGTACATTGCGCGGCGAATATGTTTTTGAAGTGAAACTTCTAATGCGACTTCCAACAAGCGTTGCGTTAAATGCGTTGCGTTAAATACGCAACGCAACGCAACGCAACGCAAGTTGACGTTTACGAGACGTTATATTATAGGTACTAACGGATGTTAAAAACTTCGTCAGTGCGATCCACAACAATTGCGTGGTTTAGTATGAAAACTTGTAAAAACCAAAACTATTTTAATGGTAGATCGTAGAATAAATTAAAACGATTAATCGTATTTATTTAGTAAAAAAAGGTATTGAATATCTTTGAGAATTACGAAAACTCAAGAAAAATTATTGAAAATAACGTGCGCACGACGACCGAGTGGTACACGAGGCCGGCATGATACGAGGCCGGCAACCCCTGTTCCGGCCGAGGCTTGTATAGTGCTTTTCTCAAACATGCAATGAAATAAATATAAAAAACGTTAAGAAATTAAAATTGCAAAGAAAGCAAAGCTTATGTTTTTTTAGGGCTGAATGCCATGATGCTACAGACCTATAAGTAAATGTAATGATGCTGTGTCACATGTAGCAATAGACGATCACTTTCCCGGCCTAGGAGGCCTGCAATTCTGTATGAAAATCCATAAAATAGCACTCGTCTAACCGCGCCCGCAACGTGATACGTCCCGGCCTATTATTTGGAACGTAAGGTTAACATTTCATTGCATCTTTGAGAAAAAAATATATAAGTATTTGAAACAGTGAAGCTCTAGAAGATGGTTATATTAATTTGTTGCGTGTGAGAGAATAATAAGTATAGCGCTTGTTTTACGGTTCTGGAACCAAAATGGCAAAAACGGAACCCTTATTTTGTCTGTCCGTCCGTCTGCGGCTTAGCTCAGATATTATTAGGGCTAGAAAGCTGTGATATTGGATGGACATGTGTAGTAATTATCCGGACAAAGTAAAAAAAATGTAGAAAAAAAATTTTTCGAAGGTTAAGGTAGACGTAAAGTGGGAGTGATTTTTTTTCCTTGTTTAACCAACTTCAAGGTTGCAAAGCCGATTTTTCGATATAGGTAGTGATTCGTTTGATAAATATTCAACTTTAAAGTGCAATTTATTATTAAATTAAAAATGGACGTCCCCCCCCCCCCTCTAAAAGCTTAAACCGATGAAGAAAATGTGTAAAATTAACAAGAAAAACTATAACAGCTAAGTTTTCTTGGGAATTATTAGTAGTTTAAGAGTAAATAGCAACCTGACCTATAAAATATTGCTTGTTTAATACGGACAGTGTAATTATAAGATACACAAGGATTTTTTCGCAACGGCTGCGGAACCCTATCCTGGGCGTGTACGATACGCTCTTGGCTGGTTTTAATATTAGTAAGACTTTTAAGATTTTTTTAAGTGGTAACAGTTTTTATTTACCATAAAACTAAATGTTGGAATTCAATGAATAAATGAATACGACCATGATTAGAAGTTAAATTTGAATGATAATGTCGACTCCATAGTTCGCTTTCGTCTTAGCGTGCTATAAAAATACTAGACCCTGGAATATAAAATATAGCTACTCCGCAGTGTACATCGCCCTCGCCGTCTTCCTTCCTCCGCGCGGTATATCCGGTAGGCAGGATCAGCCGCCGATTCTCTGGAGGAATTAGACTGATTCCTACATCCGGTTTGTTTTGTTTTTATTGTGCGTAATTGCTTTTTTAATGATTCAGCTTTTCCTGCGTTCAGAATAACGTCGGATTTTTTCCGTATCTGATTGTTTTTGTTTTCCATCGGGGAGTTTTGCTTGGTTCATGACTTCATGAATCTGTGTGTTATGAGCATGGTGCTAAATATTACTATTAATTTACTCAGGGTCTCCTTGTTATCTAAACTTAGGTACATATTATCTCTCATTTTGAAAGAATAAATTTATTAATTTAGCGATTTAACCGCCTCACTTTCGTAATTGTATACCACAAATAATACAAAAAGTAGAGAAAATCAAATACATGAAAAAATATATATGGCAAGCCAACTTGTAATGTAACTTACCACTTCTACTTACTACTAAGTTCAACAGTAATTATGGTTTTTTTTTGTCGATTTTCTATTTCGATTTTTTTTACAAAAGGAAAACTATGGGTAGAAAACTAAAAAGACGAACTCACGAGGTCTGCTCACAGTGCTGATAATAGAAATAAGGCAAAGTTAATAATGTAATAATAGAAAGGAGTGAGGCAGTAATGGGCAGTAAGTATCTCTGATTACCGGTGCTCAAAGTCCTAGGTATAAAGGCATACCTACCTAATGAGGTAGATCAGTCAAGTCGTTCGAGATAAAAAGGCAATATTAAAGATAAAGCAAACGGCGAGCTCCCGCGGGATTGCTGGCAGCATGGTGCAAGGCTGGAGCGATTGGCAGGGATCCCACTAATATTATAAATGAGTAGTTTGTGGAGATGTTTGGATGATTAGATGATTGTTTCTCAATACGCAACACCGACTGATGTTGATAACGGATAATCCTGAAAAAGAAGAAAATATATTATATCGTTGTTTCCAAAGCGATAGTTTCGCTATCGATAGTTTGACCTTGAGAAATAGTCGATAGTGCGAAAGTACTATCGAAAATATCGACATGCTGCAATACTGTTGGTAGTAACGATAGTGAGA
Source organism: Archips crataeganus (assembly GCA_947859365.1). Taxonomy (NCBI): domain Eukaryota; kingdom Metazoa; phylum Arthropoda; class Insecta; order Lepidoptera; family Tortricidae; genus Archips; species Archips crataeganus. The sequence continues at coordinate 17,558,496 of OX402057.1, read as the reverse complement.
ACTAGGCGATACTATCGAGCTTGGTCGATAGTATCGATAGTGTCGCGTCAAAAAAAATCGATAGTATCGATACTATATATGATCTCTTGAACGCGTTTCGATAGTATCGATAGTTTTGCAATAGTACAGTGAAATTTTCGACTATCGATAGAGAAAAAGTATCGATAGTATCGATGCTATTGATCTTTAACAATAGTATTATTTACAATACAATACAATACAAATATTCTTTATTGATCACCAAAAAAATACAGAAAAAATATTAATATCAATAAAAAAACAGGTAGACAATAGGCGGTCTTATCGCTCAAAAGCGATCTCTTCCAGACAAGCAATACTGGATACATGTACAAATATGAACAGGTTTATGTAGGTGGCGGAAACAACAGACAGGAGAAATGAAGAGATATTAATCAAAATATTAAAAACAATACAAATATACAATATATATATATACATAAATAAACACATACTAGGGGCGTTCAATAAAAAGTGAGAATGAGTATGTTATAAACAACTTTTACTAAAAGTAATTTTATTTTTCGACATAGTCACCTTTTAGCATAATACACTTAGTATATCTTTTTTCTAAACTTAAAATTCCATTTTTAAAAAAGGTCTCATCTTGAGTACTTAAAAAATCTTGTACTGCAGCGACTACCGCGTCGTCGTCTTCAAATTTCTGGCCTCTCGGGTATTGTTTCAATCTCGGAAATAGGTAGAAATCACTGGGAGCGAGATCTGATGAATACAGAGGTTGCTTAAGGATATTGAACCCAGCATCACGAATTGCAGCCATTGCAACGATGGACTTGTGTGCCGGGGCATTGTCCTGGTGGAACAGCACAACTTTCGAGAGTTTACCTCGCCGTTTTTCGCGGATCTCATTGCGCAATGTTGCTATTTGTTTGGCGTACAAAGTGTCCGTAATAGTGGCTCCATGTTTGAGATACTCAATCATTAATACCCCTTTACCATCCCAAAAAACAGAGCCCATGACCTTACCGGCAGATGGGCCCACGTTGAATTTCTTCGGAGTTGGAGATGATGGCCTTTTCCATGTCATAGACTGCAGTTTCGTTTCAGGGTCGTAATGATGGAGCCATGTTTCGTCCATTGTTATAAATCGCGCCAAAAAAAGTTCCCGGTCTTGCTGTATCAGGTCCAAAGCTTCTTGACAAATCTCGACTCTAGTTTGTCTTTGCGTGTCAGTAAGCATTCTTGGTACCCAACGCGCAGATACCTTTTTCATACCCAAGCGTTCATGTAAAATATTATGCACGCTCCCCGTTGAAATCTTTACATTTTCAGCAATAAAACGAACCATGACACGACGATCCGCCAAAACTGAGTTTTCAACTTTTTTCACAATTTCTTCAGTTATTGCAGTAGTAGGGCGTCCGGAGCGGGGGTCGTCCATGGTCGATGTTCTTCCATGTCTAAATTCGGCGCACCAACGTGCGACTGTCGAATACGGAAGAGCATTAGACCCTAAAGTGTCCCGCAAATCTAAATTGACTTGGTTCGTAGAAAATTTTTTCAAACACAAGTATTTGATAACGGCGCGCAGTTCAATTTTCTCCATTTTCGCTAACGTACTCAATAGCATTGCAAAGAAATTATCGTATTTTTTTTAAACAAAAGACAGTTCTACTTTTTTTTTTCATAGCAATCAGCTAGATAGATTAGCTTTACCGGCCAGTATTTAATTTCCTAATATTGAAAGAGTTTGCGTCTCATTCTCACTTTATATTGAACGCCCCTCGTACATTAAATATAATACTTATACACTACATACACTACATATACAGAATATCAATGAGAAAATGTCAAGAGGCCGCACGTGAGAAAAGTAACTCATAATGTAAGCAAATTAACAGGGAAGAACCGACGATTGAGGATCAAGTTAGTGACAAATAGTGAGCTTTGAGGAGGTTTTTAAAAATGGGAAGGGATTTAGCTTGCCTTAACGCCAAAGGAAGCGAATTCCAGAGACGAATGGCAGTCATAGTAAACGAGTTATGATAGAATTTAGAGGAAGAAGGAGGAACGGTAAGAAGAAAATTCTGTGCAGAACGAAGAGAGGACAAGAACTTAAAACGCTCTTGAAGGTATGGAGGAGTTGCAGGGTTAAAGAGTATGCTGTATAAAAGAGTAAGAATATGAGTATAACGGCGAAAACGGATGGGGAGCCACTTGAGATGTGTACGATAAAAGGAAACGTGGTCATATTTCCGCAAACCGAAAATGAACCGTATACAAACATTTTGCATACGCTCAGGCTTATTTAATTGCTCCTCTGTGAGATCTAAAAAGGAAACATCGGCGTAATCTAAAATAGGAAGTAGAAGAGAATTAGCCAGCGCAATCCTGGTAGCGAGTGGGAAAAAGTTACGAAGCTGTCTCAGAGACCGCACAACAGCAAACATCTTCCTGCTAACCTGATTAACCTGCGGTGCCCCCGTCAACGACCGATCTATGAGAACACCCAAGTTTTTTACCTGAACCGAAAAAAGGTATCAGGGTATTAATAAAAAGTATAAGAGGTAGATTATTGAAATTAATTCTGGATGTAAATTATGAACTACCGACTATAATAACCTGCGTCTTTGCTGGGTTAACGTGTAGATCATAGCGTTATTTATTGTCATCAATTGATAGCAATATTAATAAAAATCTAGATATTTGTTGTACTTTGATTTATAACCACTTCTTAATCTTCTTCTTTCTTAATCTTGTACCAGCTCCTCAAAGGCCCTGATAGGTACAAAGTATTTATCGAACATTGGCCACTCAGAGATTCCTGCAAATGAGTTTCGACAACTTTATGACTGCAGAGGTTCCCATTGTTTCAAATGAAGGGTCCGACGCGTGTAGGGTACCCTATTTCTGTTTGGGATAGTTCAAGCAATCGAGGCGAAGTGTTTCGCTGATTGTATCGATGAGAAGATTCAATGTGGTGGGGTTTGTCGTTTGTTTTAAAGTTTTTGACCAAAGGTTATTTAAGAAGGACAACTTTCTTTTTCAGTTGTTTCTGTTCATGTTTTAATATTAAAATGATGAAGTTGCACGATGGGCCTCATAAGGAAGCTGAAAGTCACTCAGAGGGCGATGGAGAGTGCTATGCTCGGAGTTTCTCTGCGGGATCGCATTAGAAATGATGAAATTCGCGCAAGAACTAAAGTCACTGACATAGCTCGAATCGCCAAACTCAAGTGGTAGTGGGCAGGGCATATCGCTCGTAGAACTGATGGCCGTTGAGGCAAAAAGGTTCTCGAGTGGTGTCCACGGACCGGAAGACCAAGTGTAGATAGAACTCTAACAATATGGAGTGAGTGGTTAAGCTTGCGGGATCGCGTTAGATGCTGATGGCGCAGGACCGATCTGTTTGGCGAGCCTTGGGGGAGGCCTATGATCAGCAGTGGACGTCTTTCGGCTGAAATGATGATAGTGAAAGTTGTAAAATGACTGACGAATACAGAAGTTGTGTGTTGATGAAAATATCTGGTAGTAGAATTCTGATGGTCCACCCAAGATCGTCTCCACAGGACGGAACTCTTCAACGGTTGTCATCGTCTATGTAGTTTGGATGACAATGCTAGTACAGTCAGCAAAAAAGTTTTGTTTTTTTACAGAAACCTTTTTAATTTAGCACTGAATGAGGATGCCTGATAGGATGGCTATACCCTCCAGTGGGAAGTATACAAGCTGAGATGATGATGATGAATAAACACACGTGTAAAAAACACTTCGCCAAACAAATAAAGATCGGTATTACGTTAAAAAAGATCCCTTACAAAATTCGATAGCCTCTTAAAATCACCGAGATAAGATATTTTAGGTACATGTTAAGCCCTCTCGAGAGTATCGGAGGGACTTACTGATGCTGTATGCCGTCCTTATTTTTTGGTTCAAGTGTAAAAAGGACAATACGCTTGTGTTGACTGGTGCGGAGGATAAGGAGACGGTTTTATCGCGAGACGTCGGTATTTGTAAAACAGTAATAATCCGGCATTTTGAATACAATACTATCGTTACAAATTTGTATTTATGCGATAGTAATATTGTCCCGTATTTCATCATCATCATCATCATTTTAGGCTTTTAGCCAAATGACGTCCCCCAAGGCTCGCCAAATAGATCGGTCCTGCGCCATCCGCATCCAACGCCTTCCCGCGATCTTGACCAGGTCGTCGCTCTATGTTGTTGGAGGCCTACCTACACTACGTCTTCCGGTCCGTGAACGCCGTTTTTAGCCCTTTTGCCCCGCACTTATTGTAACTTAAATCGTATCTTGCTAATTTAACTATTAAGCCCCTATCGAGCTTCTTGCGCTAATCGATCGAATCGATTTTAGGTATTCTATGCACTCGTGTATGTGTGCGTGTGAGTGGCTAGAATCGAAGCCGTCCGTAAGCGCAAATGACACATGTTCTCCGTCCGATAGCCGAAGATGAACTAACGCAACGAACTATACTGACAGGGGGAATCACGGCTGCTCATGATAAATTAGGCAGACTGCGCGTGTATTTAGGTATTTTCATCATATTAGGCTAAAACAAATACATATTTCAAAAATGTAGCAACATTAAGCTCTAGAAAACATCTTGTTTTATTAACATTCAAAAAGCCATGACCTGCCGTGCAGTATTTACGCCGTACTAATGATTTATTTTATTTTTTGTTTCCTTATAAATTAACTTTTACATCCCTAACATTAACACCAGGCTCAAATGGGACTGGACTGGTCTTTCCCATGTACCTAGAGATAAGCGCGGGTTACCATTCAATGGATGCCTCAGGATGGTTATCGGTGCCACGGTAGGCCAATGCAAAGATGGCGGGATGACCTAAACCCGTTCTCAAGCGACTGGCTGGACATAAGTGCAGAGGGTTGTTCCGTCAATCCCAGCTGGCTATCCCAACCAGTTGGGATACATGATTTTTTTCCACTCTTCCCAACTTGTGAAAAACTTGTACAGTTATTGATATAACACATTTTATTTACTTATTATGTTTTAAATACCTACTTCATATATATCAGATACTTTCCTGTTTATAGGCACATACCGGCTAGTAAAGCAATATTGCGAAACTGTACTTTAGCTAGGGAAGAGTGGAAAAAAGTCCATTTATCCCAACTGGTTGGGATAGACGGAACAACCCTGTGCAGATAGGGCGAGTTGGTAGTCCAGGGGAGACACTGGCTGACAGACTAGTAAAAAAAATTTTTTTCTTCCAAAATAGACAACACAAATCATTTTAATCATGTATGTTAACCCCCTTAACCTAATTTACGGAGCTAACAACATAACAAAATTATATCGTCATTTCTCTTACAAACAGTCCTTTTACATGTCAACCGCTCGAGATAAGCATGCAAAACAGCGAATAAAACACGCACCACACTGAGTTAAAACTGTACGCGCATCAGTTTAGCCAACATAACGAGGCAAACTGGGCCGCGTGTTACTCACACGTAATCTGTGATAAGCGCACTTGCAGCCTGCGAGCGAGCAATCGCGCTAAAAGCCGACGAGCGCTGATCTGCGCTAGATATGTCTTCAAGACGTAGGGATTGCAAAAAAAAGTACCTACTTCACGAACCTGGTCAATAATCCATACTAGCATTATAAAAAATGTGAATGTGTGTGTGTCTATTACCTCTTCGCGATCAAACCATTGAAGCGACTTGGATGAAATTTGGTATGGATATAATTTCAGAAGAAAAAGAGAAGGACATAGAATAGTTTTTATCCGGGAAAATAGTTCCAACGGGATAGCGACAAACAAGTAATTTGTAGACTATTTCACTTGCAATGTTTGTTTGTATGTTTTATAGCTGGTCTTCTTGAACGTGCTCAATGCTCAAATTCAGCCACGACAATGTTGCCAACCTAAGGCGATGGCTGTCAACGCATTCTTCCCGCACTCTGTCACACGAACCTGTTTTGTACCTTACTAAAACTATTGTTAATTAATAAAATAAGGTAAACGTACCAATGCTCGACACCTCAACGCCCAGTAGATGACACCCATTTGTCACCTCTCTTGCTATGACATAAGATTGAAGGTGCCATGTATTGGGTCGGTGTCGAGCACAGGGACGTTTACCTTTCCTACTTAAAATACTAGCTTCATGGCGGCCTATGAAAAAGATTACGGTAACATTTTTAAAGCCATTTATAAATTGCAGACGAAGAAATCATCTTGAAAACTGAGGTACTTTAACGTTTTTTACAGCACCATTCAGCACATTCGAGTCTAGAGTCAATATTTTCGTATATCTAGATGCCAAGTCTTATCTAAATCTATTCAACCATTAATTGCGTGATTAAGTAACAATAACGAGCATCCAAAAGTCTAAACATCTTCACAATCTTCAAGATTAATCATCAATCATCAAGTCTTTTAGACGACCAGATGGCCGAGTGGTTAGAGAACCTGACTACGAAGCTTGAGGTCCCGGGTTCGATTCCCGTGTCGGGGCAGATATTTGTATGAAAATACGAATGTTTGTTCTCGGGTCTTGGGTGTTTAATATGTATATAAGTATGTTTCTCCGTTGTCTAGTACCCATAGTACAAGCTTTGCTTAGTTTGGGACTAGGTCAATTGGTGTGAATTGTCCCATGATATTTTTTTTTTTTTTTTTTAATCGTGTATTAACCAACGTTTGCCATAATAGTAAATTATGCAATGAGCCATTTTACCCGAGACGTTCATAAAGCCACCCGAGCCGGTACGGCGTGCATAGATATGTCGAGGGGAAAATGGGTTTAATGCTCGAGTTTTATACTCTGCTTTTCAATTCGATATCAAAGAAGTTAAACAGCAACATTTGAAATTAAATTTATATGCTCTTATTTTTCATGCAACACAATTTCTATAATAATGTACTAGATTTGTCTAGTTTTATTAATTTCGTAATATAAAACACCAGTTTTATAAGAAAAACAATAAAATCATAAATAATTTAATTCAATTTTTAAAAATTTTAATTCTACAGTTTGTGGCTGTTTGCGGCATATTGCCTTGGTCTCAGACGAAGGTTTTACTTTCTGCACAAGAACATAAAAATCTATTTTATGCAGAATTCTTTCGACATAAAGTATGAGAAGTAAAGTATGTAAAGTATGTTTTTTTTTTTTACTAGCCTATAATTGTGTCCCACTGCTGGGCAAAGGTCTCCCCTCTGGTCCTCCACAGCTCCCTGTCCTGAGCGAAATCTGGCCAATCGTTTAATTCTGCGTCCAGGTCGTCTCGCCATCTGCGCCTGGGCCTGCCTCGCCGCCGGTAACCGTCGTGCGGCACCCACCACGTGGCTGAGTGCGCCCACCTTTGAGGATGCATCCGGCACACATGCCCGGCCCAATCCCATTTGAGCTGATGTAAAGTATGAGAAGTGAAAAATGTATAGGAGCCTGCTGTTTCATACCAACGTATGACAAATTAAATTATGGAAAACGATGTGATTCGCTATTGTATTCTTATTTTTTTATAAACCACTTTTTTGCTAACGCTACGTCGTACTAGTCGTTAGTCGCATTGTGAAGGACGGCGACTATTATACCTGCTCGATCTACATCGCTACTTTTAATAGTCCAGTCTTCTGGGTAATAAACTGTTGGAAAAATTATAGTCCCTTGGTAATTTCTTACTTGGTGCTGCAACTCCAGGATAAATGGCGTCGACTTTGTTTCATATAATGTTTATACGAAGTAAAAATATAGGTAGGTGAACGACTATTTTTTTTAAGAACTGGTTTAATTTGTCCCCTCACTCGGTGCCAGTACGCTTAATGTCTAACGCAATAGCGCTTACTATCGAATTCACTATCTCATTCTGTCGAACGGTATAAGATGGTGTTAGAAAGAGATGGTGAAAGCAATAGTAAGCGCCCGCGCGTTGGACAATATGGCCTCAAGTTATTTGACTTTTGGGACAAATTGTAAGTAAATCAACTTCGAAAAACAAATGCCAGATGCATCTTTTTTCCACGCGACGGCGACTTTTCGTGGGCATTATTAATTGGTCCACTTATTAATTTTCAGTATGAACCATTAAGACAGCATCTAATATGGGATATGACCACCAGATGGCCTAGTGGTTAGAGAACCTGACTATGAAGCTTGAGGTCCCGGGTTCGATTCCCGTGCCACGGGTACATGTAGACTTAGTATATTCGTTTAATTAACGTCAGGGGCTCAACATGGGATTAGGGTGTGTTACAAGAGACAAAGCTCATGTTAGTTAATCGTATAATTTAATGAGTGTTTTTTAGTACGTAAAAAACTACGCTTGGTTATAAAGCTTTTGTAATCCACTTTTTTTTAGAACGACAACCTGCGTCCACCTGGTGGGAGGCTACCAACGTCTCGTCTTCTGGTATAGTCGCGGAATAACGTTCGTTACTTTTCGATCTTAACTCGTTGACATAGAGTCGAAAAGTGACAAACCTTTTCATTCTGCGAGTATACCTGCTCGCTCTCTGAATGAATTCACTAAACCAGCATTGTTCATAATCTCACAAATATTTATTACTAGCTGTTTCCCGCGACTCCATCCGCGAAAAATAGGGATTAATATATAGCCTACGACCTATTTTCAGACCTACCAAATATACATAGAGAAAAAAATTCATAAAAATCAGTATAGCCGAAGATTTTTATATAGTTAGGTATTAGAAGAAAGATAAACGCGTAATGCGGAAATCACTCTACTGCGTTCATTTCAATTGGTATGTCCCAATTTTTGACAACGTATAATAAATCGAAAACCGTTTGGAGAAATAGGCTTTGTGAAGCGTTCTCAGAAATCAGATTCCAAAAATATGATAAAATGAATTAAATAAAGAAAATTTAAGTGATGACCTTCATTTGACCCCTGCAGTGAATCGTCACAAAGGAAGGTATAAAGCAGGTCTACACTCTAAAGCAAATTGACAGTTTGAAATGTTGCTGTCCTGCTTATAACAGCAAAGAGTGACAAAGACAGAACTTTAATCACATGATGCGCACCTGGCTTTAAACAGTTGTCATTTATCGTAAAGTCCGAAATGTATATGAGTATTTCCAATGTATTTTTACAAATTTAATTATTAAATTACTACGTTATAAGTAAATATAAAAAATTTAAATATCAGATTTTAATAAAAAATATCTATTTACTATCACACCATTTAACAAACAGGAATAATTGAAGCTAAAAGAAGAGAAATAAATAAAACTATATTTTGTCATGGTTCATTTAGGACCCTAAGCCGTACTTGTACTTATTATTGACAGTGACAAGACAAATCAGAGGCCCTACCACGAAGTGCATAATTCGAACTTCGTTTTGTGCAGTCCCGCTCACGCTAATATGATTTGACACGAGAGTGAGAGGGATAATACGATACGAACTTCGATTTTCGAATTTCGTAGTAGCGCCTCAGCAGTGCCACAGATTATGTTATGTACGACTTGAATTTTTCTAGGTAATGGAACGTGGCTCTCTCACTGTGACGTCATCCAACATATTTCTTAAAAAAATTATAAAAAATTAAATACTCAACCAAATTCAAAATCGATGAAAATGGTATCTTAAAATATCCTATTCTTTCCAAAAAAAATATAAAAACTATAGGTTATTTTTTTTGGTGCATCCCAATTGCGTTCGCCGAATTTGTTTCAAACTACTTTAGCCAACGAACGTTATCTTCACTATTTAGTCTGTCGGCCTATTGCGGTGGCCATAATTAGACAATTGCAGCCTTCGTTCACCGAATGCGACCGACTACCGCGTTCTTCACACTATTGCGGTCACCGCATGATGCATAATGACAATGGACAATGGACTTAATGCAATTGCCCCATAAGTTAATGTGGTTGAATGTATGGATATTTGTTACTCTTTCATGCTAAAACGGTTTGATAGATTCTATTTAACCTTGCAACGGACGTACGAAAGTTTATTACCCAAAAACTGCATACTTTCCGCGTGATAAACGAATTGATGATAGATATAAATAGTAAAGTTCCGCTATTGTTTTAGGCTTATCCCTGTAAGATAATTGTAAGTGTAAAAACAAAAAATGTTTTTCAGTCTTGCAAATTCACTTCGCGATCCCTTGATTTCGCACAATTTTATAAGTCATAATGCAGCATTCTTCATAATCAACGTTAGCGTTTTTTTTATTGTTATGAATATTTTTTCTGTATTTTTTTGGTGATCAATAAAGAATATTTGTATTGTATTGTATTGTATTGTTAGTCATACAGTAATTATTTCTGAAACAGTATGTTTTTCAGGACTTTTTTAAATGCCATCATAGAATGCAGTAGGTTAGGTTGGGTTTGTTTTATAAAAATTCCGAAAAAAAATCTGTTTTAGAATAAATAACTTTATGACTAACGTTGAATATGAAGAATGATACATTATAACTTGGACCCATTTAATAATCGCGAAAAAAAGTGTTCTAAAACTCGCATCGTCTACTCTAAATGAAGCTTTACCCCGAAGATGCACTAATTTAGCAAGTTAATAACACTGACGTTTGCTCGCATACTTGACAACAATGCCGGATATTTGCTACGGACAGTAACGAGGGTAGGGTTTAATGTTATGATAATGTATACACGCAAATTATTTGAGGACGTTGTATGTGAAATGAGATGTGCCGGGTATATTAATTGTGTGACAACGTGTTGTACAAAAACCGAAGTGCGAGTTGAACTCGTGTAGAGAGGTTTCCGAAAAATAAATGTAAGTAACATTTGGTAAGTCAGTTCCCAATCCGCACTCGGCCCGCGTGGGATCTATGGCCCAAGCCCTCTCATTCGGAGAGGAGTCCTGTGCCCTACAGTGGGACGTATATAGGCTGGGACGATGATGATGATTGTGGTATAAAAAACAGTTTGCCACCTCTGAATCAAATTCTGTGTCAAATGTGACAGCTGAAGTTTGTTTACTTTAATAGGGATGTTGACACCACCAATCAACTGGCGTATTTTTTATGAGCTGTCAAAACACAATTCTCCCATAGAGTTTGAACACCAATAGCAACTTCTGACGTCACTTGTGCTGTTCGCCAACTCAATCAACTAACTACCTATAGTAACAAATTTATTTTTTGATTCGATTTGTAGCATTCTAACATGGCGGATGTAGACAGTATCTTATTTTGGTATTTCTGTTTCTCTGGCTAGTTGAAGTATAATTTTGATAGTGTTTTATGCGGCGATTAACCTTAATTAACAGTGATCAGAGAATCTATATATTGCTCTCGTGTCTGACATTTTTTAATGTGCAAGTTGTCTCCACGTGTTTTTTGGAATTTTACTATCAAGTTGCAAAAACTACAATCACCGTACAACGTCGATCCCAAAGAGAGCTTACTTTGACACTGGCAAAATTGTCCTAAAATAGGACAGAAGCCATAATTTTAAATAAATAATAAAACTATCTATTTGTTTTAAAGCAACAAAAAATCTAATTTTCCAGTTAGTAGAAAATTAATCTGATTTTCAGGGCTAAAATAAAGCTAAAATAAAGTAGTGTACTCGAATTATTTTTAATGGCGTCAACATCCCCATTAAGTACCTAAACCTTTCTAGTATAGTTCAAAACTTTCTACAGCGAGCTAACGCATGCATATTCAAATTGTATAGCCACCCTTTAATATCGCTGCGCTGTAGCTTGAACGACATCAAATGGGCACTTCACGGCATGTGCGGTTTTCCGATATCTAAAAACGTTGGCCCGCGGCGATTGGCGATAGCAGTCGACCAAGGAAGAAAAGGATTGCCGGTGCTTCGTGGGAAAGAGTGCTTAGAGAGAAATCAGAGAAGTATTAAAAATGTATGTATAGGTGAAGAATGAAAGATTTATCTTTGTTTTTAGTAGTGAGACTCATCCATCACTACTTAAAACAATGACAACTAGTTGACGTTACAAAATTAGGAAAATGACTAAGTTTCATATCAATTATTTGTACTATATAACAAGCTAGCTTTACCTACCACCTTACCTGACTTTACCTGTAATATTTGCTAACTTGGCACTACAGTTACATATTTATTTTGATGAGTATGAGATGGAAATATGCGGTGCTCGCCTTAACATGAATATGACGGCGTTTTCGTCGTTTATAATTTTGTGAAAAAAAAATACTTTCTGACACTGGCGGCGGATTCTTTTTGGCAGTGACGGTCTTTCCAAAAGCGCTGGTAGTAAAAAAATAGACGTGTAAAAAACTCCTTTGCGGCCTACTCATAGAATGAAACTTTTTCCTTTTGATACTTGTTCATGCAAAGCTTTATACTTGAAAGGTTTAGGTAATTAACTAAATGTAAACAAACTTCAGTTTCCAAATTTGGCGCATTAAAGGATTCATCATTCATCAGGATCTATCATTGTAATACAAACTAGACTAACGTATTTTAATACAGAAATGTAAATGTTTAGATAGTTTAATGGGAGAATTACAGTATTTAAGACATCAGTTGACATTGTTTTGTTTACATTTAGTTAATTACCTAAACCTTTCAAGTATAGCAATCCAATTTCAGATATAAATGGAGGAATATCTGTTTGTAATGAAATGCTGTAACATTTATGAATACGATGATTACACTCTTTTTTGGGAATCCATCGTATAACCAGCTGCGTAGCTTTGTAGGTGTTTCACACAAATATGAAGGTCTTCATCGTCATCATTCCAGCCTAATAGGTCGAAAAGAACAACGGTTTAGGCCTGGCAACACTCGAAATGCAGGTGTTACATCGTGTAACACGTGTAACGTCGTTACACGCTATCATCGATGAAACTGCAATACCGCTTAACCAACAATTGGTAATGCCGCGTAACTGACTTGTGGCAAATTTTACAGAAGAGTATTAAAATTGATTATCTTTGTGTTTATTAATGCCAGACTTACCCAATCTATACATATAATAAATCTGTAACAAGTCGGTGTCTGTACATTGAAGATATTTGAGAAAAACTGTCACTAGGGCTATTTATTAGCGCAATAGAACCCAAAACAATGATTTTTAGAATTATTGTCTGTTTGTCTGTTTATCTGTTTGTCTGTGCGTTTGTGCGCGCTAATCTCAGAAACGGCTTAATCTAGAAGGATGCGGTTTTCACTGATATGTTGGTATTTTCTTGGATTAACATTCAGTGTTTGTTTCATTTGAATCGGTTCACAAATAAGAAAGATACATCTATTTTAAGAATTTATCGAACTGTTTTTAGAAGAATTGTTATTAATTTTACGGAATCTTCGGTTAATATATTATAGGTTTTGTTAATTTTGTTAATTGTTAATTATAGTCTCTTAAATGATGATTTAAAAGTTTTGCGAATATAAATTTAAAAGAAAATGGATAGTACAGTACATAGAAAAAAAATCCAACATAAAATGAGCTGACAACAATATAGTAGACTATACTAAATAGGGTTCATCTTAAGTTGGACAAGCACACAGGCGTGGCAGGGCCTATATAAAGCTGAAGAGTTTGTTTGTTTGTTTGAACGCGCTAATCTCAGGAACTACTGCTCCGATTTGAAAAATTCTTTCAGTGTTAGATAGCCCATTTATCGAGGAAGGGTATCCTATAGGCTATATATCATCACGCTTACACCAATAGGAGCGGAGCGGAGCGGAAGAATGTTTCAAAATCGGGGTTTTTTGAAGCAAAACTTCTATAGGCACGCTTGACTTGGGAGTACGGAGGTGAATGTGAACGCGGGGGTGCGGAGGGTTCGGTGGGGTGGGGGGGGGGATTGCGGGGGTTGCGGGGGCTGGTAATTTTTTTTTATATCGAGGAACTAAGGAGAGCCATAATTGATGAAAAAGCAAATTGGATAAAAAAATAAGCTGCCCAAATTACTAATTCCACGCGGACGGAGTCGCGGGCAAAAGCTATCTTAAATAATGATGGGTAAATTGGCCTGCATGTGCAATACGAAAGCTAGTTGTTTAAGCTTAATTTTTTTAAAGGGAAAATAATTTCGAAAACCCCGGAAAAGCGAGTTATCAGCCCTCAAATACGTGACGTCACTATGTTTTTCTTTTGCTTCCGTCCTATCATCAGCCCATGCTCGTCCACTCCTGGCCATAGGCCTCTCGCATGGCACGCCACTGAGCACCATTCTCGGCCACTCTCATCCAGCTCTTGCCAGCCGCCTTGCGAAGATCATCACACTATATCTCTGTAAAATCTCCCAGCCTATACAGTCTAGTCGTCTTAATAACAATGATAGTTAATGGTAGGATCAGCAATTCTACATACATTATAATGTTATTGGTGATCAGGCTGGGTTCCATACATATCTGCCCATCATTATTTGTCACATTTGTTAGTTACGCGGCATTAGCCATTGTTGGTTACGCAGTATTGCAGTTTCATCGATGTTATATGTACACGCTCATCGCGCCCCCAGTCGTTGGTGGTCGTGGCCGGGGAATTGCGTCTGACCTTGCAGGTAGCGTTAATGACGAACTTACTTCTGTGACTAATGAGATGGCATCACCTAGGACGGAAACTTGACGAGTATTATTTACCTAGTATATAGATTTCTTAAAATAATTAAAATACTTGCAATTTGGCGGACTCCAAAAAGGAGACTATCGATTGTGTATCATTTTTTCATGATTTTAAGTCAAAACTCCATCACAACGCTCATAGAACTAATGGCCGATGGAGCCAAAAGGTTCTCGAGGGCGTCCACGGACCAGAAGACGGAGTTTAAGAAGGCCTCCAACAGGATGGAGCAACGGCCTAGTTGAGGATGCAGAGACGCATTGAATGCGGATAACGCAGGATCGGTCTGTCTGGTGAACCTTGGGAGAAGGCCATTGTCTTCCGGCTGAAATGATGATGATGATGACAGGGTTTTAAAAAACATCATAAATAGTACCATTGTTGTTTAAAGGAACACCTTGTAGTCCTTTGAACCGCTATCTCGCTTTGAGTAAATCGCTTGTGAAAACTGAAGTGCTTTGGGAAATCTTAAGCCTTTTTTAACCTTCTCTTTTCTTTCATGTTCCTGCTTATTTAGCGTGCTGTCAATAAAAGGGTAGGCTTGGTAGGTTGGTGAATATCTATCGAGATTGTATAGTATTTTCATTCAAAAATCGAGAAAATCAAAACTTAGAGGGTATTTCATGATAATTTAGTATCACGAAATTCAGCAAGAAGTCTTTACTTCTTACTTCAAGTATAGAAAAACGTAAGCCCAGTGCGGATTAGGAACTTTATACACGCCACTGAATTTCTCTACCATGTGTGTGGAAGTTTCTTTATTGTGTTTTCCTTCACCATAAAGCTCATGGTAGAATTTAAACGTTATTACGCACATAAATTCTGAAAAACTCAGAAACGCAAGCCCGGGCTCGAACCTACAAACCCTGGCTTAAGAGGCCGTAGATTGAATCACTCACTAAATAGGCTACCAAAAAAGTAGGCGAATGTAACTTTCTTTCATAAAAATACTAAAAAAATCAACTACTTAATCATTTCCTTCTTTTTACGGAACTCTCTTTGCATGAGTCTGACTCGTATGCGGCCATATTTTTATATCAATAACAAGTTAACTTAAGTTGCCTTACATTGCGCGGCTGTAAAGCCAACTAATTTGAAATGGCCAGTTAAACGCCGCAATGTAATGCATTTTGCACGATTTTTGGAGGTCTAAACTGGGCTTTCACCTGCCAGTCACCTCGAAATATTCAAAAGTATTTTTACCTAGTATTTTTCTCAAACGTCAAAATTCCGAGGGTACAATCCCTTCTAATCGCACACAGGAGTTTGGGCGACTCCGCCGTTCATATGAACCTTTATGAAATTACGTGGATTCTGCGAGAACAATTAAATGATAACTACAGCAATCTTGTGAAAATGAGACACCTACGTATCTGAGCTACCTATTACGTAACACCGAAGAGTTGGAAGCACCTACATTTGCACAAAGAAATTAGAAAATAACGTGGAAATCTACACCGTGCTAATAAATAAGGGCCGGAAAATTCATTTTACTTTTGAGTGCAATTTTAAGATCAATTTATGAATCTAAAAAGTCCCTTCGCAGTCTGTGCATATCATTGGAGCGTATTTTAACATTGTAAGGAAGTCTCTTAGTCTGACATATGAATCCGAGACGTGGTGCTTCACTATGGGCCTGATGAATAGACTCAGAATCGCTCAATGAGCTATGGCGGGCTATGCTCGGAGTTTCTTTACGGGATCGAATCAGGAACGAAGAGATCCGTAGAAGAACCGGGGTCACCGACATAGCCAAACGGATTAACTCGTTGAAATGGCAATGGGCAGGCCATGCACGCAGAACAGATGGCCGTTGGGGCCCAAAAGTTCTCGAGAAGACCACGGACTGGCAAGCGCAGCGTGGAACGTCAACCAACGAGATGGACGGACGATTTGGTGAAGGCCGCATGTTCAGGGTGGATGCAAGTCGCTTCCAACCGTAATGATTGGGCGTCAATGAGGGAGGCCTATGTCAGTGGACGTCCTACGGCTGAAATAATGATGATGATGATGAATGAAGTCTTCACTGCATGAAACAGGGTTAGGTTTTTAAAAAAACGGGCGTTCTCCGACCCTTGGCAACTACCATTAACTTTTACAAGTTAAGTATGAAGTATCTTTTTCTATTTATTTTTTCAACTTCATTTTTTTTTTATTACTTTTACGGTCATCCCGTGAAACCATATATTTGAAACTAGCGACCCGCCCCGGCTTCGCACGGGTACAACTATATTATGCATGTATTATACTTGTAAACCTTCCTCTTGAATCACTTTATCTAATATATAAACACATAAATAGCATGGTTTGAATTTGGTTAGCATTTTCATTAATGTTTAAAATGAAAAAAGTTGTTGTAGTGACATAACTACAATAGTTGGACATATGCTACCGCGGAGTTTTTTGTAGACATTATGATGTTCTTCAATATTGTTGTACATTATTTTGTTCTATCGCTAATAGTTTCGGCAGCGCATTCGACGAAAGACATTTTAAGACTCATTTTTCTACACCTTCGGTTACATTGTTCAAATTTTACCAAGGATCCCTAATTTTTTTCAAAATTAAATGTAGCCTATGTCAAATTGGAAGAATGTAGCATTCTATTGGTGAAAGAATTTTTTAAATCGGCCCAGTACTTTTTGAGCCTATTCATTACAAACATACAAACATACAAAAATAGGTACAAATCTTTCCTCTTTATAATATTAGTGTAGATATATGGTTTCACGGGATGACCGTAAAAGTAATAAAAAAAAAAAAAATAAGTTGAAAAAATAAATAGAAAAAGATACTTCATACTTAACTTGTAAAAGTTGGCTTAGTAGCGCCATCTCTTGGTCCAGGTGAGCGGTTAGCTCCGAAGGAGTGTTAAAGTTTCTCGGTAGAGGGCATAACATAGATGCGCGCTTATCACTGCATAATGTGATTATAACAGACTGAAGTGTACGATGTGTGGGAAAAATTCGTCGCTAACTTCTAGAATAGTGATGGTGTAGGGGTAAGCACGCAGCACGGAACGCTGAGGACCTGGGTTCGATTCCCAGCATTGGTCTTTTTTCTGGGGTTTTTTCTGTGCATCTATATTTCACTTTGTATTTAGTTTGAAATATACCATTAACTTGTTCTAACTTTTAGATCTCTTTATTTAAAAATCCATAAAGTTTTATCAGAAATTCATCAGGCATTCGATACCCGTAAAAGCACACAAAAGCAGCAATATATTCAAAACTATATTCATTCGTATAACATTAACATTCCAAAAACAAGATCCTGGAATTGAATAAAACTGGCAACACTATCCCATTCAACATTCACGCATCGTATGCCATTTCAATAATGCTCTATAGTTGAAAACCATGTAGTTTCTTGGCCCAAGGCTCAAAAATATTTTCCCAGTGTATTTGTTCACCCGATTCTGCTAAGATCTCGCACGAATGAATTATTCACACTTTTGCGCGCCGTGTGAAATGAAATCTGACCTTATGTGGTTGGTGCAAGGGATGAGAATCGAAAAGTAATTTTTCTGCTTCTGCACTTTTATCTGTTTCTTTATTTAGTCGCGAACTATTAAATAAGAACATATACCATAAAAGTTTATACTCTATTCCCCATAACAGCACTTGTGTTGTAATGTCGTTATTACGATACACCTAGCTGCCACAGATTATTAAATGTAAGTTACACTCAACACTAAAGCCCAGTTTAGACCTACAAGGAAAACCGTGCAAGTTGCACCATACTTCATGCGGTTTTTATTAAAAATATAACTTTCCTAGATATTTTTCACTGCCAACATAAGAGTTTTTTTTTCATATCGAAAGTAAATTGAAAACAAAGTTTACCATAGACAATCACATCTGTCAAATATATGTCAAACATTTCAACATTTTAACATTTTTATATTCATACATTTTTCGTTCAAAATCCAAGATTCCAAAATACTCAATCCACTGCCGCTCGTCTCTTGGCCACAGCCCTCATGTAAGTGACGGCACAGCTCAATGACCTGAATGACTGTATGAGCAAGTGGATTAACATCAAGTAGCAATATGAACCCTAAAAGGGTTAACAAAGGGTGTTTACATACAAACGGAACATAAGAACTGCTGAAAGGGCGTTTTGTTAAAAAACTGTGTTTATTTTTCGTTAGTGGCGTCTATTTTTGGAAGGGTTTTAACCGGGACGTTTTTTACGAGATTGGTAGCTTTTTACATCTGCTATTATAATGTGGTGGTGTCACGTGTCAACTCGTGACCACGGCCACTGCAATGTGGTCGAAACGTCGAGGTAGCTATATTAATGCGTGATAAGTCCCGTGTATATAGTACATATTTATCTGCCATTTAATTTTAGTTTTAGTATCAGTAAACTTTTTGAAACTATAATCACGTAATTTTTATGTGTCATACCTGTAAACGTTGCACTGGAGGCCACAGGCCTCCACTCGGAATAAGGAGAGCTTGGCCCGTAGTACCCAATGCGGATTAGGACCTCCACATGAGGCTTTCCTTCGCTGTAAAGAGCATGGTAAATTTAAAATGTGATTTAGCACATAAATTCTGAAAAACTCGGAGGTGCAAGTCCGGTCTCGAACCCACGACGCTGTTTGAGGCCATTGGCCAAATCAATTTGCTGCCACGACTTCTCGCACAAACACACGCCATTTTGAAATGCACTTGTATTTATTTATGATAAATGTCGTGAATTATCAGGTAGGTAATAATAATAATAATAATAAGGCGTAGGGATGTGACGACCTCATCGCCCGCTGGTGTTGTCGTGTCACCAGTGCAGTCAGTCATCGCAGGGCGGCTTGTGGCGAGCTGTTGGTGCGTAACGACACCACGAACCCGAGACCTCCAGGGGTACACATACACACATGCGCCTACACACACACTCACACACAGTTACACACCCACCCCGCCTCTAGTTTGCCTTTGTTGGCCGCCTAGAGTGGAGCGCAAGAGCTAAATGCTCGAAGGATGGATGTGTTTCCGTAAGTGGCGAGTTGGCATTTTGAAGTTTAAAGTCCAGGAACACCTCTCCATCCTTAGCCGTTCACACCAATGTTGCCGCCTCGTTGCCCCGAGTGGGCAATAGTTTGAGGGGCCCATTTAGTGAATGGCGAGTCACCGCCTACCAAAAGTTCAGTTTATGAGATATTGAAATGGTAGGTGTCCGTTATCTCACTCCATAGCCCGGTAATCCTGTCCACAACATCCCAACCCCATAGCCAATTCCATGTCAATTCCTACCTGGCAATAGATTGGCAACTGTGGAGGACTGTCCGCTAGCACATCCTCATGGTGTATTAGGGGATAGACCTCCATAGTTGCGCCCATCTCATTTATATTATATGGTACCAAAGGCCTCTTCATGTTGGCTTTGGCCCCATGAATGCCTTTCAAATGACCGGGTCCCCATGGGTCCGTGATCGGAAATCCGTACCAACACAATAATAATAATAATAATGATTTATTGTACAATCAACATCAAATTAGATACAGTGCTCAATACATAAAGTAGGTTTGTACAGAGAAGTCACCAAAGATGTCATACAATCTGACCCCCCAAACTAGGTAAAGACCTGTGTCTTGGGGGACTATCAAATAAGTAAAAAAAAGTGGTTCAGTGAGAGTTGCATTGATGATTCTGAAAGGAATTCTGCGCTCAACAGTGGGATGCATATAGGCTGGAAGGTAAAGGAGAGAGAAAAAGAACATCATTAGTAGATTCTTTTAATTTATTTGTATCATTGATACTGTAAAAAACAAAATAATTTTATCATAAAAAATCTGCTTCAAACAACTCCCTTAGGGGTGATATATTTCTTATAATATCCCAATCAAAAAAAAAACCGGCCAAGAGTGTGTCGGACACGCACAAGGTAGGGTTCCGTAGCCATTACAAAAAAATCAAGTAATATTTTTCTAAGGATTTCGTATGTGTACGGAATCATCCAAGTTTAGGTATGTTTTATACCTTAGGCTACTATTTACTCTTAAACTACAAATAATTTTCAAGCAATCTTAGCCGCTATAATTTTTCTAGTAAATTTGATATATTTACTACCATTCTGAATTTTTTCAAATTTTTCCGCCTAACAGTTTAGATTTTAGAGGGGGGGGGGGACGCTCGATTTTAATGAAAATTTTCACTTTAAAGTTGAATATTTCGCAAACAGATCACTGAATAGAAAAATCATGTAAGCAACCCGCAATGGTTTTAAAAGACCTATCCAACGATACCCCACACTATAGGATTAGTCGAGAAAAAAAAAATCACCCCCCTTTACGTCTATGGGAGGTACCCTAAAAAAAATTATTTTTTTATTTTTTATTTTACCACTTTGTTGGCGTGACTGATATGTATATTCATGCCAAATTACAGCTTTCTAGTACTAACGATCTCTGAGCTTAGCCGCGGACAGACAGACAGACAGACAGACAGACGGACAGACATGGCGAAACTATAAGGGTTCCTAGTTGACTACGGAACCCTAAAAAAAGATAAATAAATAAAACCGAATTTATAACTCTCAGTCGGTTAAAAAAGTTCAGAAAAAGATCTCTCTCAGCAAACAGAAATTAGAATTGTCTTTAATTGAAGCAACTAAGTAATTCAACACCCTTTCAGGCTAATAGCGACAATAACACCGTCCGAGCGAATAAGTAATCTCGATATAAGTAAACCACTCAAAAGCCGGAGCACTTTGCCGGCCCACGTGTAATTAAATCCGGTACCACATAATGGCGTCTCAGGGCGCTCGAATACGAACCGGTTTAAAAATAAAATCAAATAAAAAACAAACGACGCGCGAATCGATGGATTTGTAAAAGTTTTGACTGGATTCAATTCCGACTCTTGATTCAACTTCATCATCATTTCAGCCGAAAGACGTCCACTGCTAAACATGGGCCTCCCCCAAGGTGCGCCAAACAGAAAGGGCCTGCGCCATCCCCATCCAACGCGTTTCCGCCACCTTACCAGAGGCCGTATTGTCTAACGCTCTGACGCTTCCCTTGCTTTCACCATCTCTTTCTCTCACCATATTATACCGTTTGACAGAGTGAAATAGTGATTGCGAAGGCAAGCGTCAGAAGCGTTATTAGACAATAAGCGGACATCGCGCTATCTTATACCCCAGTACTATTTCACAAAACTTCTTTGATTTTTATTGTCTCGTTTATTTAATTTTTCGTTTTAGTCTACTCATGGTGGTATACTTGGCAAGTGAGATATACTAATTATTATGTTCAAGAAATTTTGTTATTATTATTTGCTTTTACAATTTACAAATTATTTATTTACGCATGTAGTCTTATGTGTGTATGTAGCTATTAGTGTGCAGTTTATTTATTTATCTATCTAAACAGCGATCTGGGTGTCACCAACGGTACTGGCTGAAAATCAGCGCTGGGGTGCTTTAAACGCATCAGCATTATGCTGAGCCAGTGTCCGATTTGCAAACGCAATGACACATTCTATCTTTAGCTTTAGTGTTGCCTTTTGTTTTGTAAAATATTGATGATGTGTCTTGTGATGTTTTAAATAAATGTATTTTCTTTCTTCTTTTTTTTTTCTTTCTTATTGAAGGTCTAACTTACACTACGTCATCCTGCTCGTGGACACCATTCGAGAACTTTTTTGCCCCATCGGTAATCAACTCATCAGTTCTACGAGCGATGTGCCCTGCCCATTGTTACTTGAGTCTGGCGATTCTTCGAGCTATGTCGGTGGCCTTAGTTCTTGTAATCCCGCAGAAAAACTGCGTACATAGCCCTCTTCATCACCCTCTCAGTGACTTCTTATGAGACTCACTGTTAGCGGCCACGTCTCAGAGTCACAAGTCACATCATAAGTCATGGGACACTTTGTCATGAGTTCCGTGAACTCCATTCAAGAACCGTTTGGTACCATCGGCTATTAGTTCTACGAGTAAGCGAGCCTGTTTTTTACTCAAAAAATCGGATCGTTTGCAGCGAGCCTAACTTGCGAGTAAATTCGATGCCAGGCCCCGGGAATTTTGGGCTACTTCATTGACCCAAGTACTTATTGTACTTTTCGTTGTAAGAAATCTTTTAGCTGGTGAGTGGGGTGATGTGGTTGCTGCTACCAGTTATTCAGTGTTACAGAAAAATCTGCAAAAAAGATCATATTTAAGTATATTATGTGTGACTAGGCTATACACACGCCTTTTCTCCCATAAACCAATTAGGTCTTATAGTAAAATTGAAATAACGGAATTTTATTAAATCCCCATGAGAATTCCCAAAACTTACACTACGGTTTAAAAAAAAACAATAATAGATACAAAATACAATGAACAAAACCAACAGCTTTATTAGAGTTAATTTACGTTGTACACACGCATGCAAAATTTCACGTATCTTGTCAGTGGTTAAGATTTTGGGATTTTACATGGAGCCCGTGGGAATATTGAGATAAAATGTAGCCTACGTGTTATTCAAGAAATCCAGCTATCTACGAACCGAATTCCATTCAATTTAGTCCAGCCGTTTGAGCGTGAAAGAGTGACAAATACGCACACACAATATGCACGGACACACGCACCAAAAGCACAAATTTTCACGTCATTTATTTATTGGTAATTTTTTTTATTTGGAAAATTGTATGTGATTTGTGCTCAGAATTTTAAGAATGACATGTAATAAATATTATGAATAAATGAGTATGAGTATGAATTACGAGCTTTTTCGATCCTACTTGGCGAAAAAAAGTATCCCAAAACTTCCATATAGGTAATTATCGATTCATCCATTTAGTAACGGTCATAGGTTTAAAGTCTATGAAAAATGGTGATTCAACAAAAAAAAGCCTGGGACACTTTTGTTCTCCTAGTATGGTCGAGAAAGGTCGTGATTCTGATCAGAAGTCACATAAAAGTTTCCAAATTAGAAAATAAATCAAATCATACAACAAAATAAAAATTGGCCCTTAAAATAGTTTAACCGCAGCAAGAGAAATACAAATTAAGTAAAAATAAAAGTAAAACCTCGAACCCAGAAATTGCTCACAATTTGTGTAATTCAGCAGAGAGCCAAACATTTACGACTAAGTAACAACATAAATATACAAAGCTACCCGTATCAGTTATTTATACTAAATCAATTTTATTTGGAGCACTCTTGATATTGACTCGGATCTCATGCCTTACGCTGAAAGAATTCTGAAAGCAGCGTAATCTTGTTCAGGGTCTGTTTACGAGAAATCTTTTCTAGTCTTCTAGATTGTTCCAAAGGACTTATTGATTCTGTTACTTGGGGTTATCCCACTAATAAATGTGATAAATGCGAAAGTGCGAGCGTGCGTGTGGGTGTGTTTATGTGTGCGTGCGTACATTCTACACACTGTACAAATATGCGTATATACATTTTAGAAGCTTGTAAAATCTGCGTATAGTACTTTTACGCCGTGTAAATTTTGCGTGTTGCTCTATGCCTCCATA
This sequence comes from Archips crataeganus, assembly GCA_947859365.1. Lineage (NCBI taxonomy): Eukaryota > Metazoa > Arthropoda > Insecta > Lepidoptera > Tortricidae > Archips > Archips crataeganus. The sequence goes on along the minus strand of OX402057.1, from coordinate 17,534,493 downwards.
GACATTCCATAAAAGAATATTTTGCCTAAAGAATGGAAAAACTGTCCAACAGTTGTCTAAAACTCCAAAAAAAAACAACCAAGAAGTTTTTAAGGTCGTTAGCTTAAATTTTCCTAAGTAACAATAAAGTAAAGTAAATCAGTGAGGTACAAAAAATTGTGAAATTAGGTGAAATTCATGGTGTCTTTACCACCGTACCAGAAAAAAAAAACATTGTTATAGCGGCCATTGTTAGTACCTTCACACTGTGAAAACTTCTCAAGTGCCCATTTATTATCGTTCAAAAGACTGACCCAGGTCTGTGACTGATGGCCAGACAGCCAGACTATGGAACCCTAAAAAGCACAGTACATTGTACAAACATAAAAGCTTTTCAAAGGGCTCAACTACAAGTTTCATCGACTTTCCTTCAAACTCAGTTCCCTTTTACCTCAGAAACCTTTTAGGGTGAATTTGTTTTTGTTTCTAATATCGTACGCATCAGACGTGTAAATAATATGTGAAGTCTTCAGGAAACGCGCGTTTTCTACGTTTCGGGTTATGAAAGGTTTTCTAGAAAAAAAAAAAAAAAATTTTTTCCAAAAGAAAAACGAAACTCAAAGACATACACAGTGTGACGACAAAACGCCAGCGGAAAGTGTGAGTCACAAAAAAACTTAAATTCAAACCGGAATTAGTAGTAAAACACTTGTTCAGTTTAATCGTATTTGAAACTATTAAACTGTGACAAGTTCTGCCAATATGTTTCTATTTCTACGTTACATCCTACTAATCCCACTAATAATAATATTATAAACGCGAAAGTTTGTGTGGATTTACGGATGGGCGGATGTGTGGATGTTTGTTACTCTTTCACGCTAAAACAGTTGATGGATTCCGATGAAATTTATAACCTGATTGAAATTTATAAACACATGATAGGATACTAGGGGCTTTCAATAAAAAGTGAGAATGAGTATGTTATAAACAACTTTTACTAAATGTCATTTTATTTTTCGACATAGTCACCTTTTAGCATAATACACTTAGTATATCTTTTTTCTAAACTTAAAATTCCATTTTTAAAAAAGGTCTCATCTTGAGTACTTAAAAAATCTTGTACTGCAGCGACTACCGCGTCGTCGTCTTCAAATTTCTGGCCTCTCAGGTATTGTTTCAATCTCGGAAATAGGTAGAAATCACTGGGAGCGAGATCTGGTGAATACGGAGGATGCTTAAGGATATCGAACCCAGCATCACGAATTGCAGCTATTGCAACAGCGGACTTGTGTGCCGGGGCATTGTCCTGGTGGAACAGCACAACTTTCGATAGTTTACCTCGCCGTTTTTCGCGGATCTCATTGCGCAATGTTGCTATTTGTTTGGCGTATAATGTGCCCGTAATAGTGGCTTCATGCTTGAGATACTCAATCATTATACCCCTTTACCATCCCAAAAAACAGAGCCCATGACCTTACCGGCAGATGGGCTCACCTTGAATTCTTCGCAGTTGGAGATGATGGCCTTTTCCATGTCATAGACTGCAGTTTCGTTTCTGGGTCGTAATGATGGAGCCATGTTTCGTCCATTGTTATAAATCGCGCCAAAAAAAGTTCCCGGTCTTGCTGCATCAGGTTCAAAGCTTCTTGACAAATCTCTAGTCTAGTTTGTTTTTGCGTGTCAGTAAGCATTCTTGGTACCCAACGCGCAGATACCTTTTTCATACCCAAGCGTTCATGTAAAATATTATGCACGCTCCCCGTTGAAATCTTTACATTTTCAGCAATAAAACGAACCGTGACACGACGATCCGCCAAAACTGAGTTTTCGACTTTTTTCACAATTTCTTCAGTTACTGCTGTAGTAGGGCGTCCGGAGCGGGGGTTGTCCATTGTCGATGTTCTTCCACGTCTAAATTCGGCGCACCAACGTGCGAATGTCGAATACGGAGGAGCATTAGACCCTAAAGTGTCCCGCAAATCCAAATTGACTTGGTCCGTAGAAAATTTTTTCAAACACAAGTATTTGATAACGGCGCGCAGTTCAATTTTCTCCATTTTCGCTAACGTACTCAATAGCATTGCAAAGAAATTACCGTATATTTTTTTAAACAAAAGACAGTTAGTTTTTTTTTCATAGCAATCAGCTAGATAGATTAGCTTTATCGTCCAGTATTTAATTTCGTAATATTAAAAGAGTTTGCATCTCATTCTCACTTTATATTGAACGCCCCTCGTACTTTTTTTTTCCCGAAATATTGCATAGTTCCCAACGGATAGCGATAAACTTATACTTACCTATATAGTTTTTCATAATTTATTGAATTAGGCGTTACTTTGCGGAGGTCCATATTAATGAACTAAAACAATTAATTTGCTCACCCGCGACCTTACAATAGTTACGTTTATGCAAGAAATGTGCGTTCATGCAGTTCCTCCACCTCCACATTGTACGAACACACACAAATCACATAAACCCAACCATCACCACCACCAAGCTACACTGACGCGTTTCGAACTCAACCAGAGCTCATCTTCAGAGTTACCACAACCGTATGCTATGCTACCAAATGTTAAACTAACAAACCAAAACAAATGTTTTAACTTGTCACTGTAACTTCTCAAGTACCCACTTTATTTTTCTTATTCTCAAACTACCCCACAAAAATTAACTTTTATTGACATATTATAAAACTACCTTGAATTTTTTTGTTTATTTATTTATAAGGCATATTTAATTAATACTAACTGTTCAAATTCGACCCAAGCCGCAGTAAAGGAGAAGATACTAAATTTACCTGTTCATTAATAATAGACCCCATAGTGTTGTACCTAATTATTTCCATGCATTCCAGAGCATCCAGACGCAACCCCTTGCCGCAATAATGTAACACTTCATAAGAATCTGAATCTAACAATGAATGATTTGATTCCAACAAATGTTTTGCAAAATTCGATCTATCTGGATGCTCATTCCTATATGCCGAAACATGCTCTTTAAATCTAGTATTAAAACTTCGGCCTGTCTGTCCTACGTATATCCCATTGCAGTCATTACAAGTAAGCTTGTATGCCCCCGATCTAGTTCCCTTATCTACCTGTTCTTTGTGGTTACATAGCCTAGAGTACAAAGAGTTGTTAGTCTTAAAGGCAACATTAATATTGTTTGATTTTAAAATGCCATAAATCTTATCAGACAAACCCCCAACGTAAGAGATACTAGATCTATATTTGTTAGTAGACTGAGAAGGTAACGCAGCGTAAAGCATGCTATTCACTATCCGTGCCTGCTTCTTTTGAACTAAACTATCTACCATTGATTTTGTATAACCATTTGAGATCGCTATCTGATAAATAGTACTCAACTCTAAATCAAAATGTTCCTTAGAAAGAGGCACAGTCAACAATCTATTAACATAACAATGGAAAGCAGCCAGTTTATGCTGCCACGGATGATTAGAAGATGCTGGTATAACAGCATCTGTGTACGTGGGCTTACGGTATATTTTAAATTGATGTTTACCATTTAATTTTGAAATCGTTAAATCCAAAAAGTTCAACGAACAATTTTCCTCCAATTCTTTTTTGAACCTTATCTTTACGTGCTTGTTATTCAAACCATTAATAAACACGTCAAGCTGTCTCATACTCCCCCTCCAGCATAGGATCAAATCATCAACATACCTAAAATAGTACACAATATTACTATTACCCACAATATACTGATTCTCAAAATGATCCATAAATATATCTGCCATTAAAGGACTCAGAGGTGAACCCATAGCTAAACCATCACTCTGTAAGTAAGAAAGACCATTGAACCGGAAATAATTTTGTTTCATGCATAAAGTTACCAAATCTATTAATTCACAAACTTCACCCGGATGCAACCGCTTCCTTTCTAAGTGGTCTTTTAGAATTTCTAGTGTCTCACTATATGGTACGTTAGTAAATAAACTGTCTACATCCAAAGAAAGCAACGTTGCATTCGGCGGTATGCTGATGTCCTTAATTTTACTAACCAAATCTAAACCATTTTTAAACTATAAGAAGGTTTAGAGGAAGCCTTCACACGAATAATACTATTTAATTTCTTCGCCAATTTACATGCTGGAGCACTCACGTATGAGACAACTGGACGAACAGGCACATCATCTTTATTGATATTGTTTAACATTTGGTAGCATAGCATACGGTTGTGGTAACTCTGAAGATGAGCTCTGGTTGAGTTTGAAACGCGTCAGTGTAGCTTGGTGGTGGTGATGGTTGGGTTTATGTGATTTGTGTGTGTTCGTACAGTGTGGAGGTGGAGGAACTGCATGAACGCACATTTCTTGCATAAACGTAACTATTGTAAGGTCGCGGGTGAGCAAAGTAATTGTTTTAGTTCAGTATATAGTTTTTCTACAAATAATAATAACGGACGATCTATATCATTCTCCGATCTACCTCTGGTTAGAAGGCATTCTTGGTACTTCAAAATTAATTGATTTAGTCTGACTGTAAATTGAAGTGGAGATTTGGACGTTCGAGAACTTAAGATTTGATAAATTAATGAACTTTAAGGAGTCTGTGTAGGCTCGATAAATTCATAAAGTTAAAATCGTCCAAGAGCGTCTCAGGCCAACCGCGGTGTATGATTCCGTAGTAACATGAGACAAATATTATATTGCGTTTTGACCAACTACACATTAACTAGTCAAGTACAGCTGTGATACTTTTTCTTTTAAATTCGTTATAATTACCAGTATGATTTTTTCCAGCCTCCTCACAAAATGAGAGAGCTTTGGGAACTACAGTTCCCACGAGAGAAGCTGTCGCTGAAGAGAGAATTTAGAACAATGTTTCAAGAGATGATCGAAAGACTAGTTTTAACGTAGTCCAAAATTGTTTCAAAAACACGTACAACCACAAAAACAACTATAGCATAGGGAACTTTAGAAACGAGCCTATACTTTTCTCAAAGCGTATAGGACCTATAATTCTCCAGATGGTGATTGCTTCTCATCAAGTAACCCATTAGCCTGTTTGAACCCTATTTTGTAAAAAAACTACCATTACAGGGTGTACATTTCTCCAACCGTCACTGCTCACATTCCTCTTGCCAGTTTTAACAAAATTAAGATCGCCCTGTCGATACAATTTTCAAGCGAAATCAATTTTCAGCGCGAAACCAGATTAATGGGGACTTGCGATTGAAATATCAAATCAAAGTTAACAAATTACCAAAGTTTCGGTGTTATTCGTCAAGTTTGAGATAACGGCTTACAGCTGGCATAGTAGGTAGCAGACAGACGACATGGAGAGTTGTCACTGTTATTTCACCGGATTTACGTTATACTTACTTACCAGCTTTGCCCGCGACTTCGTTCACTCATTAAATGAAATCTTTACTGACCCACTATATATTTTTTCTTTATTCGTCCATTCGGACAGGTCCGGGACCATATCGCCTCGTCATCAGAGTTGATGTGACCTACAATAATGTTGTTTTTTAATTTATTTTATGGCTCAGAAAGGTAAAGGAGTCAGACCTACGCCTATTTGGGTAATAACTGTAAGGTAAGTGATACAATTTCTTGTTTGATTTTGATTGGAATCTAAAAATTGTTGTGTCGGTATCACTTTGTTTTGCTTCAATATAAATGTTCGAAATTTCACACATAAATTTCGAAAAACTCAGAGGTGCGAGCCGGGATTTGAACCCGTGACCCTCTGCTTGAGAGATCATAGGTCGAACCATTAGACCAACAGGCTTTTTTAACTCAACGGCTCTAAACAAATGATAAATTAAAATTCACTTGACCAGAAAAATGCATGATTATCACGTACTGTTTTATCGGTTTTATTTCAGTTTGTCAAACTCTACTTAAAAAGTATTTTATATTTCAAATTTTTTTGGCGTTCAGCAACGAGATTGCATACATTATTAAAAAACCGGTTGTCTGTAAAGTCGGTTTACGGACAATAGTTTAACGTGACAACATCATATCATAACAAAACATTGATGAAATGATTGCATACTTTTGCCGATTGTGCCTTTCGCTCGCTCGTGCCACGCTCTCGCTCCGATCGTTCATCAGCTCGAGCGTAACGGGACGCGTAACGGGACAATGCGTTATGTACGTTACACTGAGTCATCCTTTTTCGTGCGTGCAGCCGGCGTTCATCGAATTATTAGACGTTGTCACGTCAAAAAACTTGAAAAATTCATGTCAGGCATGTCAGCCGCTTCGCGCGTTATGATTCGCCTTGAGTAAGTACTTCTGCGAAGTTTGAAATTTGAATTTCGTATCCTGCCGTTTTGCTCATGTTAATAGCAGGCATTTTATAGGAGAGTGAAAGGGACGGTACAATACGTTTACTTTTAGTTTACCACTGACAGATTACTTACCTTCATTTCATTTCCAACTTTAACACCATACAAATAAGGTAGTTATTACAAAATCTGCAAACGTGGGTAACAGTATTCTAAAACTGTCTTTATTTGTAGGTCGTTAAAGTTGAATATGAAATGAAAGCAAACCATCTGTCAGTGGTAAACTTCATGTAATTATACTGTACAATACAAACTTTGAATGATTTCGGAGTATCCCCCCTGTTCTGAAGTACAAACTTTGCAAAGCGTCGGTTTAAATGCGGTTACCGTTAAGAACATTCGTTTTAAACGTATTTTTGGCGCTAAATACGCGGCAATGCGGTAAACTTTTTGTTTTCAACCACAGGAGTTTCAAATGATTGATGACGTGGAATTGTATGTTGCCATTTTCGTTTGTTATTATTATAAATAAATAAATAAATATTAGGGGACAATCTTACACAAATCGACCTAGTCCCAAATTAAGCAAAGCTTGTACTATGGGTACTAGACGATGATAAACATACTTGTATAGATAAATAAATAATTAAATACATAGAAAATATCCATAACTCAGGTACAAATATGCGTGCTCATCACACAAATAAATGCCCTTACCGGGATTCGAACCCAGGACCTCTTGCTTCGTAGGCAGGGTCACTACCAAGTAGGCTAAAGCAGTCGTTGTTATTATTAGTAATTCTGTCCCACTGCTGAGCAAAGGCCTCCCCCCAACATTTCCACTGCTCTCTGTCCGCTGCATACGAGGGTCAGTCCTCAAAGAAGAGGTCCAGTTCATCCTGCCATCGCCGTCTGGGTCTGCCAGGTCGCCTTTTCGAGTTGTTGGGTTTCCACCCCCCCCCCCCCACCCCACCACCCAGTTCTTTTGTAACAATTCAAAAATAAGTAGTAACCATTTTCCATTGCAAAGGTTTTGATTTTTTGTTTAAAAAAAATTTATTCGTAAAAACAAACGATTAACAAACAAAAAATACGAGTAAAGAAAACCGGATACGTATACAAACGACGAAACTGATGATGTAACCATTTTCTTGCAAATGTCATGTTGACATTCCCTACATCTGCCAAAGAAATCATTGGGAAATTGACTGTGAAGAGGTTCAACCCTGGTACGCGATTAGGTTTCCTCGACTGTAACTGCCGAAAAAAATCTTATATCTACAGGATGTTCCAAAACTCAACGATACCCTGCTACCGGGTAAGATACCAAGTTATAAAAGTTGTAGAAAAAAGAAAAAAAAAACATGTAGCTTTTTTTTACACTTGTGACATTCCAGACATAGATAACACTACTATTGCGACTTTTGCTGACGGTGCTTCTATTATGGCAACAGGAAACAGTCACGAGGAAGCAGTAGGAAAAGTCCAAACAGCCATAGACCGAGTTTATCAGTGGACTAGAACATGGCGAATCAACCTTAATGAATCCAAATCGATTCATATTGATTTCACAAATAAGAGACCTATGTACCACCCGATATGTATAAATAGGCAACCCATACCGTACGCAAACACAGCCAAATATCTTGGTATGACGCTTGACACAAAGCTGCGTTGGAAAGCTCATGTCAAGAAAAAACGTGAAGAATTAGGAATAACATACAAAAAGGATGTACTCGGTAGACACTCCTCGTTGTCAGTGCACAACAAATTACTGTTGTATAAGCAAGTCCTGATGCCAGTATGGACTTATGGTATACAGCTCTGGGGCTGTACCAAACAAAGTAATATACATATAATACAACGTTTTCAAAATAAGGTACTCAGGGACATAGCAAACGCGCCCTGGTACATCAGAAACGACGATCTCCATCGGGACCTTAATGTTGAGTTCGTCCACGAGGTAATATCTAAATACGCCGAAGCTCATGAACGCAGACTTCATCATCATGTGAACGTCGAGGCAATCCAACTCCTTGACAACACGGATCTAGTGAGAAGACTGAAAAGGACTAAACCCTTTGAGTTAGTGTAGTGTTAATGATACTCGAAATTGTGTTACAGTGATAGTGACGTAAATGAAGAACACATGAACAAAGTGCTTCGCCTTAATAGACACTAAGAAAAGTCACTGGACGTTATTCTTAGAGACTTTAAACAAAATAGTAGATTATGTTAAATGAATATTGCTTTTAGCCTTTATGAGCTAGATTGTAATTAAAAAAAAAATGTAGCTCAGTCAGTTTTTTCAAAGATATTTGATACTAAAAGTGACACGCTAAGTGACTCTATTATCGTTCAACTAAAGAGACACGGTTTTTTTTTCAGAACTGGTACAACTGGACCTCTCTCCCGATACCAAATCATTGTTAAGTTTTAGGACAACTTTATTACCACCAATAACCCAGCCTACATACGTTCCACTGCACGGCACAGGCCTCCTCTCAGAATGAGAGAGCTTGAACCGTAATTCCACGCGGGCTCAGTGCGGACTGCGAACTTCACATAAACCATTGAATCTCTTTTCAGGTGTATACAGGTTTCCTCACCATGTTTTCCTCAAATTTGAAACCTGTATAAGAACCTTTAGTCTTTGGACATTTTCGATTGCCTACCAATTACGTTTCAAAAGATACAGAACACAACTAAAAACAACTAACAACACAATGTCCAATCGAAAATACAAAACTTGTTCCGTTCACGCGATAATAAAAACAAAACTAAAAACAATTTTAGAAAGTTGAAAAACTTACATTCCCATTTCACTTTTGAAAGCTAATAAAGGCGACCTATATACAGGGTGTTAACTGAATGCGGTTGCACGAGGATTTGCATGGAAATCGTCTAACTTGGAGTTCCGTCTCCAATCCGACTATACCGCAAAGAAGGATATAGTGGATGTACAGGTTGTTCCGAGTAAAAAAAATAATTACACTATGTAGAATGATTTTCGAAAAATGTGCGTTTTTGTCGTAAAAAATATTGTAGCTTTAAAAAAACGTGAAGGTAGGAGTAGTAGAAATCCTACTAGTGTGTAAACACATAGTTTGCGTGTGTGTGTGTGTGTGCGCTTGCGTGCATGAGTGCATGCAAGATATTCTGCCATTACAAAACTAGATTTTTTTATCTAATAGGCATGTGAACAATTAAATTCCTTGACTTTTTATTACGACTACAGTAAATCTAATAATAAGCCGTGGTGGCCTAGTGGTTTGACCTATGGTCTCTCAAGCAGAGGGTCGTGGGTTCGAGTCCGGGCTCGCACCTCTGAGTTTTTCGGAATGTATGTGCGAAATTACATTTGTAATTTACCATGAGCTTTACGGTGAAGGAAAACATCGTGAGGAAACCTAAGAATAAATTCGATGGTGAATGTGAAGTTCCTAATCCGCACTGGGCTCGCGTGGGAACTACGGCCCAAGCCCTCTCATATAGGCTGAGATGATGATGATGACACTAATTCTGACTAAAAAAATTAAACAGCATCACCTGTATCTCACTTAGAGCTTTTACGACCCCGCAGCTTTAAGCCAAGAAGCCTTATTAAGCTCGCTTTGTCAACATTTGCCGCCGGTAACTGTGGTTTTATATCAATATCAATTTACTTTGTTACAATTTTTTTTATGTTTATGGAGGTGAGAATACGTAATGTTACATCACATAAAAACCGACTTGTAACACTCGACTCAAGTTAGGGTACACGGAAAGAACATGTCTAGTCACCTAAGCAACTTCTTAAGTTATGTATCAGCATGTCTATATGTATAATAATACCTACATTAAATAGTAAAATTAGTATAAATGAACTGCATACTACAAATGTTAAAAGGTCATTGCTCGTTGTACCCAATGAAGAAATTGTTAAAAGGGAGTTAAAATTAGTCCGTTTGGTTAAACGCACTTTTTCAAGCCTATACAATAAATAAAAAAAACCGGCCAAGAGCGTGTCGGACACGCACAAGGTAGGGTTCCGTAGCCATTACAAATAAATCAAGTAATATTTTTCTAAGGATTTCGTATGTGTACGGAATCATCCAAGTTTAGGTATGTTTTATACCTTAGGCTACTATTTACTCTTAAACTACAAATAATTTCCAAGCAATCTTAGCCGCTATAATTTTCCTAGTAAATTTGATATATTTACTACCATTCTGAATTTTTTCAAATTTTTCCACCTAACAGTTTAGATTTTAGAGGGGGGAGGACGCTCGATTTTAATGAAAATTTTCACTTTAAAGTTGAATATTTCGCAAACAGATCCCTGAATAGAAAAATCATGTTAGCAACCCCGCAATGGTTTTCAAAGACCTATCCAACGATACCCCACACTATAGGATTAGTCGAGGAAAAAAAAATCACCCCCCTTTACGTCTATGGGAGGTACCCTAAAAAAAATTTTTTTACTTTTTTTTATTCAATCACTTTGTCGGCGTGACTGATATATATATTCATGCCAAATTACAGCTTTCTAGTGCTAACAGTCTCTGAGCTTAGCCGCGGACAGACAGACAGACGGACAGACATGGCGAAACTATAAGGGTTCCTAGTTGACTACGGAACCCTAAAAAGTAACAAATCGGACAAGTTTAACAATGTGTAACAAGAAGTGAAGAATGGTCCGGTTTGTTAAGTTTTTTTTTTATTGTAAATACTTGAAAAACAAATTAATGCAATAAATGCGCCAAAAGCTCGGTAGAGCTTTATTACTTTCGGAATAAAAATTTTCCTCCTATATACCCCACAGGCTACTACTGTAGCGGTTGAAACGCTCGTAGATCTACCCACGAGTTAGTAGCACTGCAAAAGCAAAATGAATTTCTGTTAGCAAAAGACGCGTCTGTTTCATAAACAAATTACAAATTCAACGGAAAGCGTTCAGTTTTAATTATTTTCAAACATTTGCGCCAGTTTCTGGGAATGAATTGTGAACGAGACCACGTCTTGTATTGCACCTTTAAGTTTTGGATGCACTTGGAGCATAGTTTCCTCAACTTTCCTATTATACTTTTGTAAGGTAGCCTGCAAGAGAACACTCTATATGCTATTGCTCTAAGCTGCTTATTAGGTACGTGGTTGTTAGCAAAACCAAGGGGGTTTCACTCCGCAGTTTAGGTATGTGCGGCCGGCGCGCCTCCCGGGCAGGCGTATGGCAGTAGGTTGTCGCTCGGCATTCGGTTCGCACGCTAGCCACGTCGCGCGTATAAACCTTTTTTTTTATGTGATTTTTGCAACAAACAATGACTTCTAAACGATTTTATAATTAACTTGCTTACTTACTAAAAAGGTAGTTTACAGAATTTAAACACACTGTTATCTTTCTTGATTTATTATGCCTACCTAAATATCGGCGAGAGGGAACCCTGTGCTCTTGGTTTCGGATCAGCGGTAACCAACGGAATATGAACGTTTCAATTTCAATTTCGTTTTTTCGAAAGTTTCAATTTCGCGTGCAAGCAGTTAACGGTCGTAAGAGTAGGCAAATTTTTATACCTAAAGTTGACTTTTGTTCGAGAGTGATCCTCCTGTACGCTAGTACTATTAGCTATTCTGTGGCAAAACTGCTAAAAATCCATCTATCAATGATGCGGGGTAGCTATTTAAAAAGAAAGAACGCCAAGCTTTTCAAACATATCATATGTAACCTGATAACCTGAATGGAGTTGGGTGTTTTTATTTTTTTTAATTTATAGGTATTCAAATTTCGTAAGTGCTTCTTAAAAGCCTTTCATCATTGTTTAAGCCGTAGAACGTCAACAATCGATGTTTGAGCTTGTTGGACATAGGTCGCCCTCATCATCATCAGCCTATGTTCGTCCACTGCTGGACATAGGCCTCTCCCATGACACGCCACTGAGCACGATCCTCGGCTACTCTCATCCAGCTCTTTCCAGCCGCCCTGCGAAGATCATCGCTCCACCGTGTCTAAGGACGTCCCACGCTACGTTTGCCGATCCGTGGTCTCCACTCAAGAACTCGTCGGCCGCCCTCATTGATACCCAATCACTACGGTCGGAAGCGGCTTGCATCCACCTTGAACCTGCGGCCTTTAACAAATCGTCCATCCACTTCTTTGGTGGACGTCCCACGCTGCGCTTGCCAGTCCGTGGTCGTTCGAGAAGTTCACCCAACAATTCTCCTAGTGCACAAAATACTTTATTCCAAGTATTTAATTGGAGACTTCTGGGGCCCGTCTACTTTCAGCGCTGCAATTTTGCATCTGTAATACCTTTTTACATTTTCATCTAGACCGAATTTAAAATGAGACATTCATAATTTGTCGAGCGAATGTATTTATGTGTGTGGGTAATTGAAGACATGAGTGGATGAAGGGGGTATATCACAAAAATATTATTTTGAGTAAATCGCAGTTAAAGGTTTTTATCTACACCCATTATTAGTAAATCCTGCATTATGCGTTCTAAACCATAGAATATAATGACCAGCATTATGACATTGGGTTCTATTATGAACACAGCAGTATCGTAATGGTCATTACCATACAGAAAACTGTAACATAATGAGATTTCATACAACATTATAATTATTACAGTACCGGTGCAGGAGGAGCGCGCAATCACGTCGCGCAGGTCCTCGGGCGCGCAACGGGCGTAGGTCGTGGGGCAGACATACCTAGTTCTCGTTAATGCAGGTTTTTTTTTATGGTATAGGGGGCAAACGAGTAGACGTATCGCCTGATGGTAAACGATTACCGTCGCCCATGGACACTTGCGACACCAGAAGAGTCACAAGTGCGTTGCCGGCCTTTTAGTTAGGAGTACGCTCTTTCTTTGAAAGCATGAAGGTCATATCGGTCGGGGAATACCGCAGCAGGAACCTCATTCCAGAGCTTTGCTGTGCGAGGCAGGAAATTTCTGGAAACACCCACAGTAGAAGACAACCAACCATCCAGATGGTGAGGATGGAAGTGTTGTCGCGGAGGGCGGTGGCGGAAGGATGCGGCAGGGATCAACCCGAATAACTCCTCGGAGCCCTCCCCGTTGTACATGCGATAGAAGATGCACAGTGAAGCTACATCTCTACGCAGCGCCAAGGAATCAAGCTGTTCAGAAATACGTTGGCAGCCGACTATTCTAGTCGCTCTCCGTTGTATGCGATCCAGAGGGAGAAGTTGGTACTGGGGAGCCCCCGCCCGCAGATGAGAGTAGTATTCTATATGAGGGCGAACCTGCGCCTTATAAAGCTGAAGGCAGTGGGCTGGAGTGAAATACCGTCTCGATCTGTTGAGCACGCCGAGCTTCTTCGAGGCTAATTTAGTCTTACTCTCCAAGTGGTCGCGGAACTGGACTTCACTCGAGATATCAATACCAAGGATTCCGATACTGGCTGTGGTAGCAAGGGGAGTGCCTTCGAAAAGAGGTGACGCGACAAACGCATGATAGAGGATTTAATATATGGATGTAGATAAAATATTATATTATATGCAACTGTAAGTAATTAGGCATTAAAACACTCAAGTGACCCTTTATGAAACTCGGCTACGCCTCGTTTCATGAAACCACACTCGTGTTTTAAGGACCCCTATTACGGATACAGCTGCATAAAATGCTATTACGTTGTAGTTTTGGTTTTTAATTGAATAGGATATTGTTACTTTTAGACGACCAGATGGCCTAGTGGTTAGAGAACCTGACTACGAAGCTTGAGGTCCCGGGTTCGATTCCCGTGTCGGGGCAGATATTTGTATGAAAAATACGAATGTTTGTTCTCGGGTCTTGGGTGTTTAATATGTATTTTCTCAAACATGCTATAAAATATTGACGTTATGTTCCTTATAATACGCCACGAAGTGTCACAATGCAGGTGCGGCTAGACGAGAGGTCAATAATGGAATTTCATACAACATTGCTGGCCAAGGCCAGCAAAGTGATCGTCTGTTGTTTCATACCATGACGTTTATAGGTCTATGGCATCATAGCATTTAGCCTTTAAAAAAAACTATAAGCAATATTTGCGTTTTGGTTCATTATGACATTCTGCCACTACGCTTATTTAAGGTAAGATGATGATGATGATGGTGATGGTGTGATGATGATGATGATGGTGATGATGTGATGATGATAATGATGATGACGATGATTTTATGATAATGATGATGATGATGATGATGGTGATGATGATGATGATGGTGATGATGATGGTGATGGTGGGTGATGGTGGGTGATGGTGATGATGATGGTGATGGTGATGATGATGATGAAGGTGATGGTGATGATGATGGTGGTGGTGGTGATGATGATGATGATGCATGTTTGAGAAAAACTCTATACAAGCCTTGGCCACGAACAGGGATTGCCGGCCTCGTATCTCTAGATGGCCTCGTTCACACTCGGCCATCTATAACTACTCGGCCGGCAATCCCCTATTTCGCGGCCGCTGCAGTAATGTACTATTAAGTATGTTTATCCGTTGCCTAGTACCCATAACACAAGCTTTACTTAGCTTACTTTGGGACTAGGTCAATTGGTGTGAATTGTCCCGTGATATTTATTATTATTTTATTTATTTATTATAAAAATCAACCAAATAGCCTGATCTATTCATTTTTTTAATAAATGCTTTTAAATAACATTTTTTTATATTAAAAGTTCATACGCCTTCTTTCTCCTTTAAGCTGCTCTGAAAAGAAATGAAGTTAAATAAAATGAAGTGATTATTGTAACAAAATTAGGTAATTAATTTAGAAGAATTTCTTCTTACGGAGTCTGTTTATTTTTTCGTCTTGTATTGAAATTAAAGTTATTTGATATTGGGTAAGAGCATTACATAGATAAAATATCCGCCTAACTGTCAGAAGATCGCATTAATTTATAGAAGGCGCCGAACTTTTGCTATTATCGGCTATCGACGTTATTCATAGTCGGGTCGTTAAGGAAAGGGCCCATTGATACTGGCGCTATCTTAGTCCTGTGGGAGACTTAAAGTATTGGAAATGTTCGTTATTATGATGAAACATGTAGTATAGTAGAACTAAGGTCATCGACATAGCTCAGAGAATTAGCAAGTTGAAGTGGCAGTGGGCTGGTCATATTTGTCGAAGAACCGACAACCGTTGGAGTAAACGAGTTCTTGAGTGGAGACCGCGTCTTGGCAAACGTAGTGTAGGACGCCCTCCGGCCAGGTGGAGTGACGATCTGTGAAAGGCTGCTGGTAGAAGCTGGATGCGTCTAGCCGAGGACAGGGCGCAATGGAGCTCATTGGGGGAGGCCTATGTCCAGCAGTGGACTGTTATAGGCTGATGATGATGATGATCTAGTATAATAGCCAAAGGGCAAATATCATTTTTCTGTAAGCATTTACATTTACACAAACGAAATCCAGCATTTTTTTCAGACGAAAAGGGTTTTCGGATTTGAACCCACATAATTGGCTACACCACGACGGTCCCAAATAATCTACCCGAAAATATTGATTGCTTGCATACACAGTCAAAGTAAAAAAACCGGCCAAGTGCGAGTCGGGCTCGCGCACGAAGGGTTCCGTACCATCATCTATAAAAAATTGCGGTTTACGATTTATGACGTATTAAAAAAAAACTACTTACTAGATCTCGTTTAAACCAATTTTCGGTGACAGTTTACATGGTAATGTAAATGTGTGTGTTGTGGTGGTCATAAGTTATTTTACGCTGATTTTCAGTCAAACCCTTCATATCAGTGCATCAAACTTGTTGGACCGGAATCAGCACAAAAAAGTCTGTGTAAAAAATGTGTAACAAGTAAATAGATGCATATTATACCTGAAACGCAGGATTTTATTTTATCCTAGTTCAGGCTGTGTATTATTTTCATTTTTAATGTGTTTGTTTATGCTTTTAGTTATTTTTGTCAAATACGATGTAAAAGTTAATAAAGATTTATTATTATTATTATTATATAATAGGGTACATATTCCTCGTATTATTATTATTGTCAACTTTTTCCTTTGTATCGAATATGTGTAAATAAACATCTCTCTCTCTCTCACACACACATGTATATATTATAATATACATTTCTCCCTCGGTATATCTAAAACTTGCAAATATAACAAAAAACAGCAATTTCACACAGCATATAAAATGCTCTATCTGTGCTTAAAAATCTATTCTGTCACTCTGTATTTTACTGTAATTTACTACGACATCACTTTCATTGTCAGTGTTTTCATTGTCTTAATACACGGCGTCAAAACTTTAATACCAACAACAGATCCATTGTCTCCCTCGGCTCGTTCTGTCCGCGTCAAGTCGAACTTGGACATTTGGAACCCTTGATTACACGCCCAGAGCGGCGGCCATTGTTGTTTTAAGTTTGGATCAAATGTCTGGAACTATGAGTGCTTGGTGTTAAGGGCCCTATTGAGCTATTGGCGCTAATCGATAAGGTATTCTATGCACTCGTGTATGTGTGCGTGAGAGCGGCTAGAATCAAAGCCGTGCGTAAGCGCAAGCGACACGAGCTCCACGTCCGATGGCCGAAGGAGAACTAACGCAACACTCACACGAACAAGGGGGAAACACGATGGCTCAAAATAGTTTGTGATGCTACATTTACACGCTTGCCGAGGCTTGGCAAGCGTGTACAAGCTACAAGCCTTTACAAACGCTTGGACGCCATTTACACGCTTGCGATTGGGTTAGTGTGCTCCGGACAGGCAAACATGGCAGACGGGGACGTTGAAGTTGTGTCGGCTATTGCGTTTTAGTTTGACATATTTTTATTTAAAATATAAACAAAAACAAAGAAAGCGAAAAGAATCAGAATCAGAATCAGAAATAGATTATTACCTATTAGTGTTTACATTTTTATTTCCCCGTAGGATGTGTCAGCTAACTTGTGTCTAAAAGATCTATGTAAGCTGAGGGTGTTATGTTTGTGTCACAGTGTTGAAATAAAGATGTTAGTAGTAGTTTCATGTGTTACATTTATTTAATTCTAAGGGGACGAGGAGCCGCCGCCCCTCGGGACCAACGTCTCAAGTCGTTATTTGATACATAGGTGATTTCGCCTATTCTATTATTTGTTAGTAATGGGTTAAATTCACCGTGAGCTAGAAAGCGAAAAGTTCGGCAGAGAAGATGTGGATGTTAAAAATCCAAAAAAAAAAGTTCTTTAACTGGCTTTTTTAATTCGTGACTGACTCGAGACCAAGCGTCTGCCACTTTCTTTTTATCTGTGTGGTTTACATCCTTCGGGTTCCATATGCACGGTTCGCTTTGATATGCCTCGAGAAAGGCCATAGTTTCATCGTTTGACCAACTCATAGTCGAGACGCGATCAAGGTAGTAGTAATAGGTACGTCCGTCCGGCGCGAGCTCGTGAGCGACACTAAACACGCGCCAACGTGTTAACACGTCGCAAGCGCTTGCCGCAAGCTTCCTTTGATCTGTCTTCAAAAACCGACACTAGCCCGGATCGCGACAAGCTCACGCAAGCCAAGCCAAACACCCCCGTTGACACGCTTGTGTTTGTCGAAGCTTGCCGAGGCTTGCCAAGCGTGTAAACGTACCATTAGACTGCGCGTGTATTTAGGTATTTTAACAATAATAATAATACCGTCCGAGCCGATTTCGGCTACCGACAGGCTCAGCAGCTGGCGCCTCATTGGTCCGCGCGTTGGTGTGCTCGCATGTGACTGTTGTAGCCAATTTTGGCCTTAAATGTTCTTGAGCATATCGGACAGGTGAGAACGCCGCCACTATAATTGTAAGTTAAAGCCGTTGGTGGTCTGGCTTTTAGCTCGTCTCTTTTTGCGTCGAGCTCGTCTTTTCGTAGCTTTTCAAAGGCTTCGATGTTCTGCCTTAAAGACGTCTTAAAAGACGTAGGTATTTTTAACGTATTACTAAAACAGATACATATTTTATAAATGTAGCAACACTACGCCCTAGAAAACTTCTTGTTTTATTAACATTCAAAAAGTCATGACCTGCCGTGCACTACCTATATTTACGTCGTACTACGAATGTATTTTATTTTTTAGAGACGACTTTCGATTTTTTTTCTATCGAGCGAACTACAAGTAATTGTGTGTCAATAAACACTGGTCTTAGAGTGAATCCTCAAATATCTTACACACGAATTTCAGGACTAAAACTTTGCTAGTAATGATACTGCACGAGATTAAATGAATGAAATAAATGCGCCAAAAGCTGGTTAGGGCCTTAACTTTAAAAGGTTTGAGTTATATCTGTCACTCTCATGGAAATAGATTTAGGCAGAGAGACATTTGGACGTTGGACGTTGTCCCCTTGGAAGTTTGCACTTGCCAGATTTAAAAGGTCATTCATCAATCATCCCAGCCTATACGTACCACTGTAGAATGAGAGGAGTTGGGCCGTAGTTCCCATGCGGGCACAGTGCGGATTGGGAATTACACACCATTGAATTACTTTGCAGGTGTTTGCAGGTGTCCTCACGATGTTTTCCTTTATCATAAAGCTCATCTTCTTCTTCTGAAAGTGCCACTCCATTACTGGAGGTTGGCCGTTAGCTCTGAAAACTTCTTTTTGTCTTGAGCCATCCGGAATAGTTGCTCTGCACTTCTGATTCCGGTCCACTCCCTAATTTTCCGCAGCCATGATTTCTTCCGCCTTCCAGAGCGCCGTTTTCCCTGTATTTTGCCCATCAATATTAGTTAAGCAGCTGATATCTGTCATGGCGCAACACGTGCCCCAGATATTCGATTTTGCGCTTTTTGACGGTGTGCAATAATTTTCGGGTCATACCAGCACGCTAAAGCACCTTGTCGTTGCTGACTTTCTTGGTCCAGCTTATACGGAGCATGCGACGATAGCACCACATCTCAAACGCTTCTAAACGCCGCCGCCGCGTATAAAGCTCATGGTAAATTTTAAATGTAATCTCGGCTGCAAATTCCAAAAAAATCAGAGGTGTAGGTACGCCCGGTCTCGGACGAATCACTTTTTGACTGGTTAGATCGATTTACCAAAATCATTATTTCCTAGTAGCAAAATTTCCATTCGCATTTTTCCCAAATGATTTTTTCTCACAGTATTTTTTTTTACTGAAGCATATTTTCACAGTATCGTTTCTACCTTATTTGAATTAAACACATTATATACATTACACATCATGGAAAAATAAAACAACAAGTCTATAACTTAAGACTAGCCTAAGTGTAGTATAGATGCACAGAAAAAACCCCAGAGAAAAGACCAAAGCTGGGAATCGAACCCAGGTCCTCAGCGTTCCGTGCTGCGTGCTTACCCCTACACCATCACTGGTCTAGAGGTTAGCGACGAATCTTTCCCGTACATCGTACATTTCAGTCTGTTATAATCACCTTATGCAGTGATAAAGCGAAGGAGTGTTAAGTCTCTCGATAGAGGTCATAACATAGATGCGCGCTTTATCACTGCATAAGGTGATTATAACAGACTGAAATGTACGATGTATGGGAAAGATTCGTCGCTAACCTCTAGACCAGTGATGGTGTAGGGGTAAGCACGCAGCACGGAACGCTGAGGACCTGGGTTCGATTCCCAGCATTGGTCTTCTTTCTGGGGTGTTTTCTGTGCATCTATATTTCAGTTTGTATTTAGTTTGAAATATATGGTTTCACGGGATGACCGTAAAAGTAATAAAAAATGAAGTTGAAAAAAATAAATACAAAAGATACTTCATACCTAACTTGCTAAGTGTAGTCAAAAAGTCCCCCACGAGTTGTCCCTGGCGCAAAGGTACCCATGACACTGGCCGCGTTACCACGTTTGAATTGACACAGAAACAGTATCGACGCAGCTCCGCTCACGCGGAACTCCTTCTTCTGTGTGCTTTTGGCCCTTTAGACCGATGCCAATTTAACATAACCTAAACCTACCTATGTTTCTGTGTTGATTAAAGTTGGGAAAAAATGCGAATGGATATTTTGCTAACTAGGAAATAGCAATTTTGGTAAATTGATCTAACTAATCTCGTTATAATATCCTGAAAGCAAGAGTTTTATTTAAAAACAATCATTTAATTTTATATTCCAAATTCTGTATACAAAGAATGAAAAACTTGGTAAATTTTCTACCACCATCGCGTCCGTGTTCTAATTACTTTTTGATGGTTTCACTTCACGACGCCAGTTTTTTAGCCGTTCCTTCTTTTCGCATAATTGTTTCGCAAATCTGTATTAAATTATAATTTGAAAGGATCTTCTGTTTATCTGAAAAACTAGATTATTCCTAAGGCGTCGTTCTAAAGTAGGTAATAATAAAAATCAAATTAAAGACCAAAGTATCAGGGCGGCCGAGATTCACTCGAGCTAAAACTCGAAAACACGCGCTTTCTCAAAGATAAGACCAAACTAAATCGTTTGTTTGTTCCCAAAAATCAGCACGTAGCAAATTTCGTCGCAAATCACTTAGAGGGCAATGCTCGGAGTTTCTCTGCGGGATCGCATTAGAAATGATGAAATCCGCAAGAACTAAAGTCACCGACATAGCTCAAAGAATCGCCAATCTCAAGTGCCAGTGGGCAGGGCACATCGCTCGTAGAACTGATGGCCGATGGGGCAAAAAGGTTCTCGAGTGGCGTCCACGGACCGGAAGACGCAGTGTAGGTAGGCCTCCAACAAGATGGAGCGACAACCTGATTAAGGTTGCGGGATCGCGTTGGATGCGGATGGCACGGGACCGATCTGTTTCGCGAGCATTAGGGAGGCCTATGTTCGGCAGTGGACGTCTTTCGGCTGAAATTATGATGTTGATGATGAAATTTCTTCGAAACCGATAGAGCTGAGCCCGTACTGTCTAATAGCTCCTGGAGCAGCAGCAATGGCTGCAACGCATCTAGACGATGGCGACGTTCAGTTGTGACCTTAATAATATCTTTTAGCTGCTCTACGCGATGGTCCATTAAATGGTCGGTGGGATGGCCCAGCGATGGCTGCAACGCGTCTACACGATGGAGACGTTCTTTTGATTCATTTATGTGCGGCCAAAAACCGACACCGACGCCATCTCACGACCATCGCACGCGCCATGATTAGCCATTTGACACCACTACGCTCTCCACACGCTGGCGGGCCATTCTACTTTTAAGTAACCATTAATCTTTTGTGAAATATAAGGCATACCTGGTGATTTTTCAGACGACCAGATGGCCTAGTGGTTAGAGAACCTGACTACGAAGCTTGAGGTCCCGGGTTCGATTCCCGTGTCGGGGCAGATATTTGTATGAAAAATACGAATGTTTGTTCTCGGGTCTTGGGTGTTTAATATGTATTTAAGTATGTATCTATCTATATAAGTATGTTTATCCGTTGCTTAGTTCCCATAACTCAAGCTTTGCTTAGCTTACTTTGGGACTAGGTCAATTGGTGTGAATTGTCCCGTGATATTTATTTATTTATTTTTTTCAAGTGTAAATAACTTATATAAAAACTGAAATAACTAAATTTAATGTTTTATAGCAAAAAAACTTTAAATTCATAGAAATTTTGTGGAAAAAATTGGTAACTCAGCGGAAAATACATCAATTTCCATACAAATGGCGGGGACATGCATGTCCACTGCGTTACTTACTTTATAGATATTAATGATTACTTTTTATAAATAGTGATAATTTTAAATGTAAGCTTAATTATGTGCCTATTTAAATCTTTAATGATAGAACCGAGCACTTTACCGTTTTTGTAAAAAAATATTTGAAGGGCACATTACAAAAAATTACTGGTCAACGAAAAGTAGAATAACCCTGGCCCATCATAATTAGTGGACCATGCGATGGCCCATCGTGTAGTGCCAGAATTTGATGTGTGGCTAAAAATCGACACCAACGCCATCCCATGGCCATCGCAAGCGCCATAAGCCATTCGACACCACTACACCCTCCACACGCTAGCTCATCATGGTGAACCATCGCGATGGCCCATCTGTAGCGCCAGCATTTGATTTGCAGCTGAAAATCGACACCGATTTCCCACGACCATCGCACGAGCTATAAGCCATCCGACACCAATACTCCCCCCACACGCTGGCCCACCATAGTGGAACATCGCGATGGCCCATCTCAGAGTACGAGCCTAAACTGAATAAGATTATATGTTATGTGCGAATTGGTTATTTTACGAATAAAATGGTCATTTTGTGTATAGGGTATGTCATTATACGTATTGCTCGTAATGCGGATTGGTCGTAATACGCGTTTTTAAATTAAAAATTATTGATCATTATGCGTCGGGAGGAGAACTTTATTCTACCTCTTTGTTGGCATGATTGTTACGTTCCGTGACAAATTACAACTTTATAATATTAAACGCCTCTGAGCTAATCCGCTGATAGAGATGGTGAAAGATCAGACAGAAAATGTGTTTTTTCGACGTTTTTGCTCTATTTTCATAATCTCATCTTCATAGCAGTACAAAGACAACATTCTGCAAAACAAATATCAAATTACCACAAGTGATCCTCAAAATGAATAAGTATTTGAATAGCAATAACACTTCCAAGCGCCACATTAAATTTATTATTTACGCCACAAGTTGCGTATTGGAAAGTTATTATGTTATATTAAGTGGGTGCGCCCCGATAGATATAACAACATTTGATATAACTGTAACATTTGGTATAATGCTACATCTGATATAATGCGATTTACTCAAAAAGTAAACTTCGGAGGATTGATATTAATTCTATTTGATATGCATTAGGTTAGGTTAGGTTAGTTTATTTTATAAAAGAATCGTAGAATGTTTACTTCTCGAGTAAATCGAATTATGTCAAATGTAGCATTATACCAAATGTTACAGTTATATCAAATGTTGTTATATCTATCATTACACACCCATATTAAGTATATGTTTTGGCAACACATGATACTTGCGTATGTTTATCTATGAACAAAATTTGTCAACTCTTGTTTTCATCATCATAATCATCCCAGCCTAGATATCACCCATATTATAGGGCACACGCCTACTCTCAGAATAATAGGGCTTGGGCTGCGGTTGTAGATCCCACGCGGGCCCAATGCGGATTGGGAACTTTACATACACCATTAAATTTCTTCGCAGGAGGTTCATCGTAAAGTTCTCGGTAAATTTTAAATGTATTTAATTGCTGTAAATATTTCAAATTCATTTTGCCAGATCCTAGGCCAGTGTGGCTGAGATCAAATATTCATGTTTACAATAGTGACCTTCAATCGGTTTTGAGGCTATGCCAACAATCGTCTATACGTTTTAATATTGCAATACCTTTTTGGTAGGCAATTTAAAATTTCATATAACATCAAAGGTCCATCCATTATTCATATCTACCTACATTTTGAAAGCTCTTCATCAATTTGTTATTATGAGATCCCTTTGTCTGGCCAATACCGGGTGCAGAGCGGACAAACCTTTCAGCCTTTCAGGCTATAGTTACTCGCTTGGCGAGACTTGGCAAACGGCTACAAGCTCCAAGCCTATACCAGGGGGGTTTCACTCCGCAGTTTGGGTATGTTCGGCCGGCGCGCCTCCCGGGCAGACGTATGGTAGTAGGTTGTCGCTCGGCTATCGGTTCGCACACTAGCCGCGTCGCGCGTAATTAAGCATCTTTTTTCTGTGATTTTTGCAACAAACAATGACTTCTAAACGATCTTATAATAAACTTACTTACTAAAAAGGTAGTTTACGAATTAAAACACACTGTTATCTTTCTTGATTTGTATACCTAGGTACTTAAATATTGGCGAATGCACCAACGATACCCCACACTATAAAGTTAGACTGGAAAAAAATCACCCCCACTTTGCGTTTATGGAAGATACACTAAACAAAATTTGTTTCTACATTTTATTTTATCACTTTGTTGGGGTAATTGCTATATAATATCCATGTAAAATTACAGTTTTCTAGCACTAAATAGTCTTTACGCTAAGCTTCGGACGGGCGGACGGACGGACAAACAGACATGACGAAACTATAAGGGTTCCTTTTGCCATTTTGGCTCTGGAACCCTAAAATATCAAAATAATGAAATGCATGGACTCAATTTTTTTTACAAATCGTCCGCGATTATTCTACAGTAAAAAGGCTGGTCTACCAACGCTTCGCTGATATCCTGGTTTCCATACCGCTCAATAGCCACTTGTACTTGAGGCTTGTAATGGGAAAAAGGTAGATTATGATCAAAAACGAATTTACTTATCTCCCTTTTTACAATAGAGCTGTAAAGGGATCACTTAAGCGTTCCCCGAACAAACCTACTGGATTATAGTTAAAATTGATTTTTAATGCTAATGTAAAAATACTAGGTTTTCCCCGCCACTTTGCCTGCGCCGAATTAAATATACAAATACTAGCTGTTTCCCGCGATTCCATCTTGTGAAGATTAGTGGTATAAATAACTATAAATTAAAAAAATTAAAAACCCCAACGCAATCCCTTTCGGCTCGTACTTGGCCGGTTTTTTTTAATTTATCCTATTCTTATATCTTTCCGAATGTTTCAGCTATTTGGCTGCCGGTAGCCAGCATCGTTTGTGGTCGAGCACCAATCTCCTTTTGGCATGTCCTCCCACCTCTTCCAAAATGTACTACTATGGTACTTGCTGCTTATATTACTTGGTAATTTTAGTAGTGGTAGAGCCATTTTGTAGCTAGCCGCTGCATCACCAATGGGCCGGCTCGTCCGTGGCAGTACCACCCCCTTACAGAACACCGGCGTGAAGCAGCAGTACTCCTGCTGCGTTTCGTACGGTCAGTGAGAGCGCCCGTGGCCCAATACCCCTCCCCCTCTCCCCTATTCCCTCTCCTTTTTAAAGGCCGGCGACAGATCAGTGACTCTCTTTGAGTTGTTGATTTATGGGCGGTGGTGATCATTTACCATCAGATTACCCGCTTGCTCGTTTTCCTCATCACTAATCATGTTTCACAACTGAAATATGACATTTTTATAATCGCATTCACAAACTTTACTTACATTGCTTAAATTATTGAAAATAATTTGGCCAAGAGCGTGTCGGACACGCCCAGAATAGGGTTCCGCAGTCGTTACGACGTGTAGGTACTATCTGTATCCAACAAGTAATATTTTAGACGACCTGCTTGCTCGTTTGCATAATACGTTTAATAAGTTTCTCATAATAAAAAAAAACCTATATTTTATAAATTGTATCATAGCTTTACACACACACACACACACACACACACACACACACACACACACACACACACACACGCGCGCGCGGCGCGCGCGCGCACAATCTCGCACCTGTAGCTATCTGTTTATCTTTAAAAAATGTATTTTTAGTTTGTTTATTTATTTGTTTGTTTATTTGTTCCTGAGTTATGGATGTTTTCTATGTATTTAAGTATTTATTTATCTATATAAGTTTGTTTATCGTCGTCTAGTACCCATAGTACAAGCTTTGCTTAGTTCGGGATTAGGCCGATTTGTGTAAGATTGTCCCCTAATATATATTTATTTTATATATTTTATATATATTTCATGTTTTAATTTCACCTTCTTTTTTGTCAATATTTTGTAATCAAGGTAACAGACCGCATCACTATGTGTAATTATTATTATGGTCTTTTGGCGGCCACGATACAGGCCTAACCTAGTGTGGAGTCATTGGTTTTTCTTTTTGTATGTATTGTTCTCATATGGTTAATAAAAATTTACTTTTTCATGTCTCATACTCGGAAAGTGAGGCAAATCATATCTGACATACGGGAGGATAACTATTATTTTCTTCCCAAGGGTAGAAATGAATTAAAAAAAATAAAGGCATTGGCTGTCAATGGAACACATACGCATTCAGCCAAGCATTACGGTATGGAATAATTAAGTATTGAGTTTTTTTTTCTTAATTAGTCATATTACAAATTTTATAATCCCAGTGAAATATTATTAAATTAAATTATTAATTTCTTATTTAGTGACTTAAACCAGAAAAGTTAGAAAATGTTAAGAAAAAAACACGGTAAATGAAATGACAATGTTATTGTCCACACAGCCTATCTCTATACAGCTTAACTCCTTGGTTCAAATTGGTTACTTAAATATTTTATAAATAAATTTACTAAAATACCTACTTTATCTACTGTTTTCATTAATTATTATATTGAACATTCTAAATTTTGTTAAATTAATTATTCCTTAACAATAAACTCCATTGAAATATTTTACAACAATCATATCACATTGACCAGTTTAGACATTTTTATTTATTTATACTTATATTTTCTTACTTTCCTTGTAGTCGAAATGAAAAGCAGAGTGTTTAACTCGAGAAAAACACCAATATCACCCTCGGAATATTGGCACCCTCGCTGTGCTCGGGTGCCAAGTAACCTCATGTGATATTGGTTATTTTCCTCCCTTGTTGAACAATCTACTATACTTTACTTTACTTTATTTTACTTTCTCACTTTTTAACTTACTCTTTCGGTACTATATTAAATGCTCCTCTCATCCACTTAAGGGTTGACTAATAGAGATAAGTTCGCCTTTGTACATGTATCTCAACAGTTGTCAATAAAAAAAAAAATAAAAAAAAATAAAAAAAGATACTTCATACTTAACTTGTAAAAGTTGTCAATAGTTTTATTATTTCCTTATTTATTGAACAATATACATATACATACATACATACTCCTACTTGCTCGTTTCTTCAAAACCATAATGTATTCTACGGTAGCCACGTGCTCAGAAAAGCCAATGTGTATTTTCCTTTCAATTTCAATTAGCCTTTTGACCTAATACAACCTTCCGTTCTGCCTGATTGGTGGCCAGTATTTTTTTCCAACCAACCAAATATAACCACGAAATTTTGAGCTCCATCCATAGTACATTCACATAAGACTCAGTTTTGAAAAACACGTCCGTCTCCGTCACATGGCTATGATTACCTTACGAACCCCGGACTTGATTTGAGCTTTCTGTCATTCAAACAACGTTGTGTTGTGAACAAAGTTGAGCACCGTTAATCAAATAATTAACTTCGTTAATCAATAATCCGTTAAGAAAAATCATCTTCGTCATGTTGAATTAAGTATATTGTATTGTTAGACGTCCGGATAGCCCATTGGTTAAAGAACCGAACTACGAAACTTGAGGTCCCGGGTTCGATTCCCGGTCGGTCGGTCGGGCAGATATTTGTGTCAAAATTACGAAGGTTTGTGCTATAATCTTGGATGTTTAATATGTATTTAAGTATGTATTTATCCATTTAAGTATGAGTATCCGTTGCCTAGTTCCCACAGTACAAGTTTTGCTTAGTTTGGGACTAGGTCAATTGCTGTCAATCGTCCCACGATTTTTTTATCACTAGATGAGAACCCGGCTTCACTCGGGTGAAATGTGACTCATAATACACATGTAGGTAGATATTTCTGTAGTTATCGGTTCTCAAGGAATATTACAGGTATAGCATCGGTCATTGTGTTTAACGACCGCTTTAGCCTAGTTGGTAGTGACCCTGCCTACGAAGCAAGAGGTCCTGGGTTCGAATCCCGGTCAGGGCATTTATTTGTGTGATGAGCACGAATATTTGTTCCTGAGTTATGGATGTTTTCTATGTATTTAAGTATTTATTTATCTATATAAGTATGTTTATCGTCGTCTAGTACCCATAGTACAAGCTTTGCTTAGTTTGGGACTAGGTCGATTTGTGTAAGATGGTCCCTTAATATTTATTTATTTATTTATTTATTAAATACGCTCAGTACCGAATCATCTGTGAAGCAAAATGGCCACAATTCAGATGGTCTAAGGGCCTACGCTAGCTGACGCGGACGCCCGCCGCGTGCGCACGCTCGCGGCTCCCGCTCCGTAAAAAATCTACCTAAAATCCGTCGCACGCGCGCGCGCCACTTAAACGCTGTTCATACAATTTCTTATTAGACGTCCGCACGACGGGCGTCCGGTCCGTTCCGAATAATCCGCGTCAGCTAGCGTAGTCCCTAAAAAGCATAATGTCCGATTATGTAAATAGTCCGTTGTGTGAAGATGTGTTAATCATAAAATACCCAATTCGCATAACGTCTATGAAGGAACACGGCCTGATAGCAACACGCCCTTAAAGCTGAACGCCAAAATCGCAGAACGTCCAAAAAATATGATGGCGCGTATTTCACGATATAAAAGATATTGCGTTGAATAGGTAGATCTAAATTGATAATAATATAACCGGCCACTTGAAATATGAACACACTTTTTGGTTATTCTGCTACTTTGGCTAACTGCTTTCAATAAGATTTGACGATTTGCTTTTCTGGGTGATAGCGTTCATCACTTCAATGGTAAAGTCGCGAATTTCGCAATATTAGCAAAAGGGATTTTGAAGTCTATCTAATGGAAGTGACAAATTTCAAAATTGACATTGAACTTTAAGAAAAAACACACATTTCGTATTACACAGTCACATGAGTCACAGTAGGTAGGTACATTGTTTTTAAAATGAATGGCGCGACGTGTTGAGTGGCGAGGCGTATGTGCGCTAGCATGGAACGGAACGTTTTGTAAATACTCAAGATGTCATTCGGTGTCAGTGACGTTTCGCTAGAATGGCCGATATGGCGATTGCGATTTGTCTGTCAGCACCATTAGAATTTAACAAAATACTCGACAATCCGAATTTTGCGGATATATGTTGTCGACTCGAAATCATTATTTTTTCATGTTTTATTATTCAGGTAAGGTTTCGATCGAGTCTACCGTACCCCTTGACGAAATTATTAATATAGATTTATCATGTATTAATAATTATATTTTTCATTAACAGATTTTGTATTTTTCTTTTATTATGAGAGGGAGGAAAACGAGCAAGCGGGTCATCGGGGAAAAATGAACACCACCATAACAACAGCAGCAACAACAGTTGACAAAAATCGCATTTTAGATTTCGTTCTAGTGATTTACTCAAAAAAAATGGTATGGGCTCCGGAAGTATTGCTGCAGGACATAAAAGACAAAGAAAGTTAATCATGTATTTCTCATCATCTCGGCCGACATACGTCCCACTGCTGGGCACATAGCTCCTCTCAGACTTTACACACGAGCCCAGTCTTTTTTTATAGTTTCATTATCATCATCATCATCATCATCATATCAGCCTTCCACAGTTGGACAAAGGCCTCCCAGAGTTACACAAAGATCGGTCCTCCGCTCCCCGCAGGCAAGCTGTGCCTGTGACTTTTACCAGATCGTTAGTCCATCATGTTGAGACCCGTTCCACGCCATAATACGCCATAATTTTAATATTTAATTGAAACTGTGCCGAAAATATCTTACGGAATGGTTAGGTTAAAAAAACAGATACTTAATTAACAGAAGTAAGTGAGTCCGTTAAAATTTAAAATTTGTTAAAGACTCTTGAGGGTAATAATTTGTATATTTTTATGTATTAACCCGTCAACATTTATTTGTTAAGTATTTTTACAGTTAATCCATTATTAGTAAAACTAACTTCGTTAGTCAACGATTAACGTTTTATCGGTCTAGTATCCAGCTTTGGTTGTGAATGTTCTTGGGTTCACGTGACCCATAGGTGATTTACATTGGAACGGGTCGGGAACAAAAATTGCGCCAAATCCTGTATAATTGCCGGCCATATCGTTACGACCCTGATTTTTCAAAGGTCATTAATCATTTCCCTCGCCCTTGTAATTAAACTCTTCGGGGTTTTATGAAATGAAATGTTTTGAAGGGATTTTTTTTACAATGCGAAAGGAACAACTGTTTTTACTAACGTTCGTACTGCAACTTTTTCACCTTCAATGATTTCGCTACGTAGGTAGTTTACGTTCATCATCATCATCATCATCAGCCTACGTTCGTCCACTGCTGGACATAGGCCTCTCCCATGGCACGCCACTGAGCACGATCCTCGGCCACTCTCATCCAGCTCTTGCCAGCCGCCTTGCGAAGATCATCGGTCCACCGAGTCTGAGGACGTCCCACGCTACGTTTGCCGATCGGTGGTCTCCACTCAAGTACTCGTCTACCCCAACGGTTAGCGGTTCTTCGGGTTATAATTTACGTTGCTGTAAAATTAAAAAAATATTAAAAAAAAATATTAGGGGACAATCGCAAATAGCCATATTTGGGTCGCGGCTGATATTTGCATGATCATGATACATAAATACTTACTATACCTACTGTTTGTTCTCAAATTTTGCGTATTTTATTTTGTATTTAAGTACGTACGTTGTCTCCCTAAATTTTAATTTTATTAATTTTTTTATGCTGTTTTTGGTGTTTGATACAAAATATTTGTACTGTATTTATACTTCCTATCCACAAAGGGCAGCATTTCACATGTTCGAACGTTTAATTAAATAGGATCAGAAACACCGACCATAGTCATAGTCCCATAGCTCAGAATGTCGATGAAGGAACGAAGACCGCCAAACTCACGCGGGAACTATGCAATTTTCCGGGTTAAATCTATGTGCCAAGTTTCACAACCGTCAAATCGTTTTAGCTTGAAAGAGTAACAAACATCTATCCATCCACAAAAACTTTCACGTTTATAATATTAGTGGGATGAATCTTTATTCGAAAAAAAATTGAATTGAAAGTCGACGGACACTAAGAAAGAAATTTGAAAAAAAAATCTAACGGGAAAAAATTAAGCTTATTAATTAGCTACTAGTTTATTTAAATAATCAAAAACAGTAATATGTCAAATTAAAACTAAAAACATAGTAATAAACACAGTACAAAACAAGACTTAAGAAATGTCATAAATTACGCAAAATCCCGCCAAAATGGGTCAAAACGGTCTAAGTCATCCCGCCATCTCCGTTTTGCCAGGGACAGAGACGGGTGGAAAGAAAAAGGGGAGGCCTTTGCCCAGCAGTGGGACATCTATTAGGTTAATTATAAAAATACACTTCTATGATTGTGAAAACGCAAGCAGAAAATAGTCAATTTTTGGATTTTTCTACAAGTTTTTTTTATTTACCTTACAACGTTTTCGCGGTAATGTTCAAATCCAACGTCCATAATCATGCCGATTTCAGTCACCGTTATCATAAAAAGGCGTGAAAAAATGATTTAGAGCCCCCATAAAAACCTGTAAGTGTCAATTACACGTGAAACTCCTAAATTATCTTAATAAAAGCAATCGTAAATTCAACTAAATGACATCATGAAGCTCTTGTAGCGGCTGCTTGCACGAAATTTGTATTACATGCTTGATAATATTATTGCAAAGATCTTCGATTTTTAGGGGTCTGTAGTTGAAAAGAAAAAACGGGACTGTTATAAGGCACTAATGTGTCTGAGTCTGTCCGTCTATCTCAACCAATTTGTTCCGAATCTACTAAACCATTTGACTGAAACTTCATCAACATACCAACCTATATACGTTCCACTCAGAATGAGAGGGCTTGGGTCGTAGTTCCCACCCGGGCCCAGAGCAGATTGGGAGTTTCACACACACCCTGGAATTTCTTCGTAGGTAGGTTTTCTTACGATGTTTGTCTTTGCCGTAAAGCTCAAGACAAATTTAAAATGTAATTTCGCACAATTGAAGAGATGTTTACAAAAACAACATAACTGACTAGACTTGTAGAGAAACAATTTTACTGACAACAGGTGTCAACCAGTCTAGTCAGTTATGTTGTTTTTGTAAACATCTCTTCAATTACTTTGCTCATCCTCGACCTTACGATAACTACGTTTATGTAAAAAATGCGTGTTCATGCAGTTCCTCTACCTCCACACTGTATGAACAGACACAAATCACACAAATCCAAGTAAATATTACCACTACCAAACTACACGAACTCAAACCACACTACTCGAACTCAACCAGAGCTCATCTTCATAGTACCTACCGCAACCGTTCACTGTGCTACCAAATGTTAGGAGTCTAGTTGTGTGTGTGAGTGGAGGTGGAGGACCTGCATGAACACGCATTTTTTACATAAAAGTAGCTATCGTAAGGTCTCGGGTGAGCAAAGTTACTGTTTCAGTTCATTAAAAAAAATAAAGTTAAAATTTCCGATTATACTCTAGGTTCATGTAACGTTTTTACTTCTGACAGGCTCTTTGTTTCATGAATCTCTAGCCTGTAAATGTACCTACGTTGTAGAAGGCAGTTTTGGACAAAATTGCATGTACTAGTAGAATACTATGATTCTACTAAATGCAATACTATTAGTCTATTACTCCAACATGGTATTATCCTAGAGCCCCATAAACTTAAGATGCGCCCCATAACTACACAGTAGCATCAAAGATCGTTCTCAGTTAAAAAATAACCCAATTTCACGACAATCCGAACTTGAACCACACACGCGTATCACACGATAATAAAAGGAGTGCCTTTTAAAAGTCCCTCGGAGTCTAATAAAATATTGTATTAGCGCAAAGGTCGGGTTCCTTGCAAATTTGCCCAAAAAGACGCTTCCATTTTTCTTCATCCTGTAGAATGTACGGGAATGCGTGACTGTGCCTCATTCTGTGAAGGTAAGTTGGCAGACGAGTTACTTGTCAGTTGCTGATTGAAAAAAATGTACATAATAATATGTTGACCTTTTATTTTGTGACTTTAATTTAGGTATAGTCGACCAGGAAATTCCTTTGCCACTCTAAGCTTAATTGTCAGTACGGCTTTAAACGTCAAAGGCTATTTTTACTTGCAAGTCAATGTGACAATCAGCCCTAATGTTTTATCCTGCTTTAGGAACTGTCATAACGACCGCTTTAGCCTAGTTGGTAGTGACCCTGCCTACGAAGCAAGAGGTCCTGGGTTCAAATCCTGGTAAGGGCATTTATTTGTGTGATGAGCACGAATATTTGTTCCTGAGTTATGGATGTTTTCTATGTATTTAAGTATTTATTTATCTATATCAGAAGGCATGTTTATCGTCGTCTAGTACCCATAATACAAGCTTTGCTTAGTTTGGGACTAGGTCGATTTGTGTAAGATTGTTCCCTAATATTTTTTTATTTTTATAAAAATGGTAAGTAAATCATTTATTTGGTGAATACATTTATTAAATTGTCATCAGGACCTCAACATAATGAGTTCTTAAAAATGTAGGAGGATTGCTCAACGGGACAGAAATAAAACACCATTTTGTACGCGGGATATTTTTAATTCCGACCAAAGGAAGATTGCCAAAGTTTTAGTGTGTAATCGATGCTCTACAATACAATACAATACAATGACTCTTTATTGTACACCACAAAAAATACAATACAGAAAAACAAGTACATGACAAAAAAAAAATAAGGTAAGCAATGGGCGGCCTTATCGCTTCGAAGCGATCTCTTCCAGGCAACCTTTAAAAAAAGAAAGAAAGAAAGCAAGGAATGCATTACAGCAGGTGGTGCAATATAAAATTTAATAAATAATAATAAAAAACAAACATTTTATTAAAACAACTAAAACATCTAATAATACACATCATAAAACATACATAAATAAGTGATACACAATATACTTGTAAATAAATGGACACAATAATACAATTTTCAAGCACAGGATAAAAGATAGTGTTGCTTAAGCATAGATTTAAAAATGGGCAAAGATTTAGCACGCCGTAGGTCTATTGGTAGGGAGTTCCATAACCGAATAGCCTGGACAGTAAAAGAGTACACATAAAATTTAGAATTGGAAAGAGGGACAGTAAGAAGAAAGTTCTGAGAGCACCGAACAGAAGTAACATAGTTAAATCGCTCATTGAGGTAGCAGGGAGCTGCAGGATTAAAAAGAATGCCGTAGAGAAGGTGTAGAATGTGTGAATTACGGCGAAGGCGGATTGGGAGCCACTTGAGCTGTGATCGAAAATAAGAAACATGATCGTACTTACGTAGACCAAATATGAACCGAATGCACAGATTTTGAATTCGCTCAAGTTTATTAAGATGCTCTTCTAAAAGATCAGGATAACAAATGTCAGCATAATCGAAAATGGGATGCAGTAAAGCCTGAGCCAGCGCAACCTTGGTAGCAAATGGAAGGAAATTCTGAAAGCGTCTCAGGGATCCCATTGCAGCAAATACCTTCCTACTAATTTCGCACACGTGCGGAGACCATGACAGAGTGCGGTCCATAATAACACCTAGGTTCTTCACCTGATGCGCGTACGGTATCAGAACTCCATCAAAGAATACTGATGGCAAAGATGCAAAATCAACCCTTGGGATAAGCTTCAAGCTGCCTATAATAATAACTTGAGTCTTTGTCGGATTTACCTTCAGGCCAAAACGCTGGCTCCACTTTAGAATTTTCTTCAAATCCAGGTTAATAGTTTCAATAACCGACGGAAGATCGTCAAGCATGCCTTGTGAATATATTTGTAAGTCATCAGCATAAAGGTGATACGAAGAAAGAAGATTATGAGAAATAGAATTAATAAAAATAGAAAATAATAAGGGGGACGGTACACCACCCTGTGGTACACCAGCACAAGTCCTGCACCAAGAAGATCGAGAATCTTCCACCTTTATCCTTTGCCGACGACCCACTAAGTAGCTATGAAACCATTCAATAACCGCAGGAGATAAGTTAAGAGAGCGTAAAATACCAAGCATAATGTCAAAATCAACAGTGTTGAACGCATTGCTAAAATCTAATAGGGTTAGTACCGTAAGTTTCCTGTTATCCATGCCCAATCGGATATCATCAGTGACCTTCGCAAGTGCGGTAGCAGTGCTATGACCGGGACGGAAACCTGATTGGAAAGGATTTAGGAGGTCGTTTCTGGTTAGGTACGAGGTTAACTGTTGGTGCACGAGACGCTCCAAAACTTTGGACAGAAAAGGAAGAATCGAAATGGGTCTATAATCAGAAAAGGACGATGGACTGGATTTTTAAGGTAAAGGAATAATTTCAGCATCCTTCCATACTAAAGGAAAAACCTTCGATGAAATAGAGTTATTGAGTATGGAAGTGATGGCAGGGACGAGTATGTCGAGAAGAGGGAGAATCATAGCACGACTCACAGTATCCACTCCAACCGCATTAGAAGCAATGGATAATATGCTCTTCTTAACATCACTGTCGGTAAATTGATTGAAATAAAAAGGAGAAGTATCAGGAGTTGACAATGTAGAAAGATAAATCAGTGTCGCGTCTTTAGCAGAACTATTAAAAATAGCTGAAGAAGAGAGATGCTGGTTGAGCTGATCCATATTGATATCGATCGGAAAAGATGTTTGCTGAGATTTACCAACTCCAAGTGATTTGAGGAATTTCCATACTTTGGCAGAATTTCCATTTTCCACTGCCTTATGTATATGGCGTCTTTGAGCGTCTCCACAAACGGTGCTACAGCGATTTCGCAAAGCGCGATACCTATCCTTGTTCCTATCCGAAGGGTCAACTTTGTTTTTTTGTTTTTTTTTGCTCTATCCTAAGATTAAAGTGTAAAAGTGTGTAAGTAAGATAAAAAAGTGAAAACGAACTAATTTTACTTTTAAAATGTTTGTTCATATTCCTTTATTCATCATTTTAGCCGTGCGTACTGCTGGACATAGGACCTGCACCCACCTTGAACCTGCGTCCTTTACCAAATCATCTGCCCATTTCGTTGGTGGGCATATGTATATACTAAGCATAAGCTCTTAAAAACTAAAACAATATTGACAACCGTTGAAATATATATTCCAACTTTTCGGCCCCAAATATTTTATTATGTTCCTATAATCCTTTTTTTTTAATTTTGACCTTTGGCATGAGATCGGCCACGAAACGACGCGGCTGCCCTAAACAAACATGGCGACTTTCTCAAGCGCATCGGCAAGACGTGGAGTATAATAAAGTGTGCAGCCCAAGACCGATCGGCCTGGAGAAGCATTGTAGACGCCCTCTGCCCCACCGAGGGGACATAGGCCATTAAATCATTAAGTAAGTCATGTTCTTGTTTTTAAGCTTTGCACGACACAAGCATTTCAAGCTGAGTTAACAGGCAACACAGGTTAAGGTTAGCCCGATAATAATTGCTAGAGTTGTTATGTACGTCCAGATAGCCTAACAGTTAGACAACCTAACTACGAAGCTCGAAGTATCAAGTTTGGTAGTTATCTTAAGTAAATATTATATTAACAATGGTTCTTCTAAGTAACGTTGAAATTCCTGTAGTCATAAAATAAAAACCGGTTCTTTACGACAATTCGCTACTCAAAGATTTGCATCTAATCAACTTCTAACAGTCTTTATTTTACTGAAACTCAAAATTAAATGAACAACAAAACAACGTTCAAACGAACCACAAGTCGAATGACACGAATATAATTCAGTATGTTTTCGGGGGAAATATTATCGAGATATCTTAGACTTTGTTATAACGAACATGCGGATCATATTCGCTTAGCCGTAACGTACGATACCATAGCTTGTAGGATGACAATAAAGCTCATTAGACTGAATTTTGTTTTTGGCATCGGCTTTTGCAGATTTTCGGTTTTTTCTATAATGGCGTTTGTTTTTCGTTTTGACGGAACGCTTTTGATATCGATTGAGTCAAGTATTTTTTGAGGAAAACCATTAATGTTTTTTTTTGTAGATGACAGGATACAACGAGACAGTTGATTGTCTTACAAGCTTTTGGTTGACATGAATGTTCTCATGTAAATAAATAATGGTTGGGTAAGCTCGAAATTTAGTATAGATATTATGTAAATAAAGTGACAGTAAGTATTAGTATAATTAACCAAAAATTACAGTTTGAAAAAGTGTTTTTAAATAACACATATACAGAGTGATTCGGGAGTCATGAGGAGGAGTGAAAGAGGTGATGGGGAGATCACACTCAGCAACTTTTACTATGGAACCAGGCCCGACAGCGCAAAAATAAACGTCTTAATCAAGAGTTAATTGATTTTTTTGTATACACTAGGGTATGCAAAAAAATCAATTTACGACGTGTTTTCTAACTAGATGTGTGACTTAACTAATTATATCAAGTGAAATTATGATCTCCACATTAAATAAAAGAATCAAAATGAATGGCGTGGATCTGCACTTTTCATCAGGTGAGATAGTGGTCATCACGCGTCAGTTTTACGTAAAAAAAATCGCTCTTTTTTCCATAAAAAGGCCTTTCGAATAAAGAGACTCCAAAAACAGCGTTACGTTTTACAATCCGTTGTTGCGTGCGGTCAGATAAATGAAATATTTATAAAGATTTTTCCGATGGGAAACGCCATTTGCCATTTTGTGTCAGTGAATAATAAAATCGGTGGGATGTTAAAATTTGGGAAGTGAATCGAATGGATATTAATGAGCGGTTACACTCGGTGATAAATGCATGGATGGTTTTCAATCATTTTTTAATTAAAACGCAGAAATTATTCAGTGTCTTAATGAAAATTAATATTGAATGAAGTTAAGTTTATTAATTTACTAGCTGTTTCCCGCGACTCCTTCTGCGAAGAATAGGGTATAAAAAATAGCATACGACCTATTCTCAGATCTACCAAATATAGAGAAAAAACTTTCATAAAAATCGGTCAAGCCGTTTCGG
Organism: Archips crataeganus; assembly: GCA_947859365.1. Lineage (NCBI taxonomy): Eukaryota > Metazoa > Arthropoda > Insecta > Lepidoptera > Tortricidae > Archips > Archips crataeganus. Next base: position 17,496,775 of record OX402057.1, on the reverse strand, counting down.
AGGAGTTTGATAACAAACACCGTGACACGAGATTTTTATATATAAGAAGAAGAAGAAAGAAGATACATGCAAGACGAAACAGTTCAGGTTTTCGTCAATTATGAAAATTTTAAGTTTTACTGGATTTTTGTACCTCGAGTGATAAAAGGAACATATTATCTAGAAAGGTTATCTAATAAAAAACATACAGACGAATTGAGAACCTCCTCCTTTTTTGAATTTGAGGTCGGTTGTAAAGCCGTCGTAGCTTAGTGGTTTGTCCTTTTGCCTCTTGAGCAGAGAGAGGGTCGCGGGTCCGATACCAGGCTTGCACCTCTGACTTTTTGGAATTTCCGTGCAAAATTACATTTGAAATTTACCATGAGCTTTACTTAATACGAAATATATTTATTAGGTATGCAGGATTTTTTAGTAACGCCTTTGAAACCCTTATCCTGGGGCGTGTACGACACGCTCTTGGCCGGTTTTTAATGGATTTTTAAACGGGCGAACTCGTGGCTTGACGCTGGTATCAAAAATGTATGAAAAGCAGTTAAAATTATGGGGCGACAGATTGTTGTAAGCTTTTAAATGTAAAGGCTTGTTTAACTTTTACTCTTCGGTCCTCTCAATGTGTAAGCTCCCTAATAATACAAACTACGCAACTAAGAACAGTGACATGGCAGTTTCTTCTACTAGCGCTTGACAAATGAGTTGGGAGGTAATTAGTTTTCTTGAAATAAAATGTGTGTCGCGTTAAGACATTATTCTCGAAGGACAGACTTTTTCAAGACGATATCAGATACAGTGGAACAATGTTAAGGTAATTTGTGGGGTATTTTTATTGTCAAGGTTACCGCAGCCTCTTTTGATGCATAAAAATGTTTCAAAAAAGTTTACGTTAAAATCTTAGTCATCATTACAGTCCCACTGTAGGGCACAGACCTTTTAGAATGAGTGGGCTTGGGTCGTTGTTCCCACGCATTTCACATCCACAGTTGAATTACTTCGCAGATGTGGAGGGTTGGGGGTCGAAATCGCGTCCGTAGGTTTACACTCGAGACACACGTAACCCCTGGGTGATGCTAAACGAGCGATACAACTCCGGTGGTAGGCTAGCCGCGGTTATAGTTTGAGCCAGGCCGCCAAGCGACTCGTCGTGTCCCGGCCTGTTGTATTGTATTGTATTGTTTATTAAATGCAATTCACATGTAAATAAGTACAACTCCATCATATGAAACCCTGAAGGGCGCAGCATTTTTGAGTGAGAGAGATTAATACAATAAATTGCCTATTAGGTAGAAGCCATTCTGGAGGAAAGCTCTGAGCAGTTGTGGAGCGCGCGCGTATTGGTTACAGTGCCCCGTATGTTGTACGGTTTGCACTGCTTGGGACCGCGCGCAACACCGCGCTCAACTGCCTTCTTCCTGCTTATTCCCCTAAATTCAAGTCTAGGGTGAGCATGAGCATTTACTAGGCAAGCGTGCTTCATCGTAGGCCTCATCTTTGCTTTCTTTCCGCCGTGATTGTGGTCATGGTCATCGCGGAATAGCGATAAACGAATTCTTCGCAGACGAAATCGCCGGCAGCAGCTAGTAAATGATAAAAGCAAACGAGCTGTCTCGATGCTCTATGACAAATGGCACCGATTTTGTATTGATATTCTGATTTATGGTCTATTTGCTGTTAGGTATAACCAAATGAAAGTTTGTTTTTAATTTTCATAGCGAATAGATAAATCTTATTGTCTCTGCAAAAGCAATTTTTAACCCTCCATAAAAAGAAGGTTGTTATAAGTTTGACCGCTAGGTGTGGGTGTGTGTGTGTCTGTCTGTGGCATCATAGCTTGTAAACAGGTGAACCGATTTGAATACGGTTTTTATATTTGAAAGCAAATTTCTTGCCAATGGTTCTTAGACATGTTGCATCAAAATCGGTTCTGCCGCTGCAAAACTATCAGCTCTTTTGTTAGATGTGGAAGGGATTTTAGACGCATAATGGTCATTTACTTTATTTCTAAACATATCTGCGACCAAATTGCGTTAGGTTTTTTAATTTTTTAATTTATAGTTATTTACCAACGATGACGTCATCCCTTTTTTTATATATCCCACTGCAGAGCACAGGCTTTCAACTGCCAACTCCCCATAGATTTCAGTTGCAACTAGCGTACAGTTTGCTTGCAGTTTTCCCGACTGTAATGCAATGGCAATGGGAAATATATGGGCAGTCGGCAGTTAGGTTGCATTTAGATTGCAGTCCGACAGTATGGGCCCTAAAACTGAAGATCAAATCATTTTAAACACCGGCAAACCCGTTAATTTTCCGTAAAAAACCGGTTCATAATTCAATGACCGGATAACCATGAATTTAACGGTGCCTCGAGGTCGCCGATGAATGCCGGTTATCGGCAAATACCGATTTATGTGAAAAGCGACTTTTGTGCTCGATGATACACTGTTTTTTTGCGGGGTTTTAATAAAATCCCCCGCTTATGTCTGGGGTAATTTAGGATGGGAAGAGCGGCAATTTTGTACACATATTTGACTCCGCGTTAACGGCGGTTAGTGAATAATGTTTCCTATTGAATGAACTATAACTATACTATAACGTTATACCTTGTCACTTCACCACACATGCAAGACAGCTACGTTTGTTCAACATATTGTTATTATGTGTCTTCATCCAGCATACCATCCTGCACTTCCACATAAATCAACAAGTATTTTAACGTCCACTGCTGAACATAGGCCTCCCCCAAGGCTCGTCAAACTGATCGGTCCCATGCCCTCCGCATCCAACGCGATCCCGCAACCTTAACCAGGTCGTTGCTCTCTTGTTGGAGGCCTACCCACACTGCGTCTTCCGCTCCGCGGACGCCACTCGAGATACTTTTTGCTCCATCGACCATCAGTTCTACGAGCGATGTGCCTTGCCCACTGCCACTTGAGTCTGACGATTCTTCGAGCTATGTCGGTGACTTTAGACGTCAGTTTGATTAAAAGATTAGAAAAAAATATATATATGTAGTGTAGATAGCTGGTTCTCGGGAGTTAATAGGTACATTGGATATTTTACGCCCATATTTGCATTTGTGATGTCTACTGAAATATTTTTGATTAAGTTTAAAACACTTGTATAATCATAATTTTAATAATTAGACGGATGGTACGCGAATTACGAACCTCGACTCAGAAAGCCCTCAGTCTTCGACTTGAGGCTTCTACTAGAGCCTCGATCGTAATTCCTTACTTACCGCCCTTAATATACAATGTACTATAAAAACGCCCAACGCAATTAGGTCACACATAATGTTTGAAAATAAAATAAATGACCAAAATACGTCTAAAATCCCTTCCGCAGCTAACACGGGAATTACCCTATCTCTGTAACTATAATAACTCTTCAAATTTGGATATACGAAGATTATCATGACGTAACATTAGAAGACTATTTTCAGGATTTTAGATGTTTCACACGAGATAACGAAAAACCGGCCAAGTGTGAGTCGGACTCGCGCACGAAGGGTTCCGTACCATTATCTAAAAAAACCGCAAAAAAAAAAACACGTTTGTTGTATGGGAGCCCCATTAAATATTTATTTTATTCTGATTTTTAATATTTGTTGTTATAGCGGCAACCAAAATATATCATCTGTGAAAATTTCAACTATTAGAGATACAGCCTGGTAACAGACGGACAGACGGACGAACAGCGAAGTCTCAGTAATAGGGTCTCGTTTTACCCTTTGGGCGGAACCCTAAAAACGAATATATTCACTAACTCACACCGCCGATGATGGTAATGGAAGTTTGAATGTTGCCGGTCTCGTATTGTGTTTTTTTCAATGAAAGAAATGAAGAAGCCTAACCACAAATTGTAATTTTGCGCGGATTCCGCTAACGTATCGCAAAATTGGATAGCCAATATCTTCTCGGTAAATTGCCACTATGAACAAACCCTTATAAACGTTAATTATATAGAACTAGTAGTCAATATTGTAGTGTATATAGACCATAAAACATCCAGGGAAAGGGTCCCAATTAATTAGAACAAACAAGGTGCCGACTCGGCTCGGCAAGCCTGGGCAATAAATTGAGATAAGCTCAAAATACCTGGGGAACGCAACTCTTCCAAAAATCTAATCAACTGAAGAATAAATATTAAAAATTAGGATTATTTTCATAGCAGAACTTTTTGTTATTAGAAGATGCTTTTTAACCCCCGACATAAAAAGAGTTGTGTTATAAGTTTGACCGCTATGTGTGTGTTTACGTGTCTGTCTGTGGCATCATAGCTCTTAAGCGGATAAACCGATTTGGATGCATTTTTTTTAATTTGAAAGCAGGTTTCTGGGCGATGGTTCTTAGACATGTGTCATCAAAATCGTTCATCCGTTTCAAAGTTATCAGCTCTTTTGTTAGATGCGGAAGGGATCTTAGACGCATAATGGGCATAAGTACCTACTTTATTTTCAAACATATATGTGACCTAATTGTAGTAATTATAGCCTCTCAAGCAGAGGGTCGTGGGTTAAAATCCCGGCTCCGCACCTCTGAGTTTTTCGGAATTTATATGCGATATTGCATATGAAATTTACCACGAGCTTTACGGTAAAGGAAAACATCGTAAGGAAACCTGTATACACCAGCGAAGAAATTCAATGGTATGTGTAGAGTTCCCAATCCGCACTGGGCCCGCGTGGCCCAAGCCCTCTCATTCTGATTGGAGGCCTGTGCCCTGCAGTGAATCGTTTATAGGCTAAAGACGTGATAAAACGTGGTAAATAGATAATGTAGTAGTTTGAAAAATCTGGTATTTTGGGAACATGTTATTTCAGGTACGAACGCAACGATTAACAGTCGTAGTCATGGCCGCGCGCATTACATTTCGAGGATTTTTTACTGAACTGTTTTTAAAAATTTGCACGAAGGTACGGAACCCTCCATGTATAAGTCCTACTCGCACTTAACCGGTTTTTTATTAGACCCTTCTATATGTGGTTTTTATATCGGCAAAACAATTTATTGACTCAGGCGTTACTTTGCGGAGGTCCATATAAATGAACAGAAACAATTACTTTGCTCACCCGCGACCTTAAACTTACCATCCATTGGACTAAAGTACCCTGGTATTGTATTTAAGCCCTATTTTGAATGCACTCCCCTGTCAAAAGCCAACCGAACGTAGCAGTGATTATATCCAGTTATTACCGGCTATTACCACTATCGGACAATGGCCGTCGGCGTTACTGGGCCAACATGCCTCTAACCTGGCCCAAGTCTTAAGCTGTCCAGAGGCCGTATTGTCTAACGCTTCTGGCGATTTGCTTCAACTTCACCATCTCTTTCTGTCATCATATTATACGGTTTGACAGAAAGAAATAGTGATTGCAGGCTAGCGTCAGAAACGTTAGACAATAAGTCTGCAGGTCACTGCTTAATCCTAAGTACTAATGTTATAAAAGCGAGATTGTGGATATAGATGTTTGATGCTTTATTACGCAAGAATGTTTTAACAGATTTATGTGACGTAGAATACCTTTTATTCCGAAAAATGGCGTCGTGCACTGGGGATAAAGATTAACAATTTTTCTACTGCCAAAATCGAGGGCAACAGCTAGTTTTCATAAAACTACCGTGAGACTCACTCACAGTGAAAAAATACGGATAACTCACGTCGATGCAGTTAAGCTAATCTGTAGCCCTTCTTCCCGGAGCCACACGTCACGGTGGCTGCCAAACGCGCACTGCGCGTTACCGCTCCAGACCAGACCACAGCGGTAGCGCGCAGTGACATGGGGCTCCGGGAAGAAGGGATACGGATTTTCCCGAAGCATGTCCAGCGCTAAACTCGATCATATATATATTATCATGTATTTTTTTACTATGAGATAGTTTTCAATAGTAAATTTTATACGTTTCACTTTTGCGGGGACACACATGCAGAACTGTGTATGTACATATTTTATTACTCCATTGTTTGTGAACTTTGTTTATTTGTATGAAATTGTGTGTACTTTCGTGTATTTGTGTGTCTTGTAAAAGTGAATAAATAACTTGTTTCTTTCTTTACTTCTTCCTATACCAAGATTTTGGCCAGTTAAAAATAAAGCATAAGGGTCTGCTTTTATCATCATCACATTAGCCAAAAAACGTCAGCTGCTGTCCCCCAAAGAGTTTCCACTACGATTGGCTGCCCTCAACCAAGCAGTTACTGCGACTTTTACAAAGTCTTCTATCTTGCCTTCCTACGCCAGGTCCGCCGGTTTGTGGTCACCACTGTAGAACTTTGTTGCCCCATCAGCCGTCGGTTTTACGAGCAATGTGCTCTGCCCAATGCCACTTAGATAAGTCCAGCGACTCTCCAAGCTTTGTCAGTAACTTTGGTATTCCAGCGTATCTCCTCATTTCGTTTGGTTCCTTCTTCGCCAGATTCCAAGTTTATCGGATTCCAAACTCGTCGGGTTCCAAGCTGGTTGGATTCCAAACTCGTCGGATTCCAAGTGGTCGGAATCTAAGTTCGTCGGATTTCAAACTTGCCGGATTCCAAGCGAACACTCAAGTTTATTATCATGAGATTATTTCCTAATTTGTGAGGAACAAAGCGAACATGAATATACACCGACAAACTTAAAACCCGACGAGTTTGGAATCCGACGAGTTTGGAATCCGGCGAACTTGGAATCCGTGGAACTTAGAATCCGACCAGCTTGGAACACGATGAGTTTGGAATCCGACCAGCTTGGAATACGACGAGTTTGGAATCCGGCGAAGAAGGAACCAATCCTCATTTCTGATTGATAATGTGGTAACACTTAACTGGATAAGGTAAAAACGCTCTAAGTTTAATGCTAACAACAGCAGTTAAGCGTTACTCTCGCTTCGTACGATGGTTGCGTACCCCGCTAGCATGCAAAACCGCCGGAGCTACTAACTCACTAAATTGCCACACAAAATAAAACTGAATTTTAACAATAGACTAACAGAATATCTTTTTGAAGTAGGTACGTGCACGGTATGGGGGTAAATTTGAAAGCCAAATGGAGGTCTGAATTCTACTTCAATTGCAGTTTTAATTTGAATTCTAGATAAGCTACTTGTTAATCGCGTTTATAGAGTTCCGTATAGAAAAGGTTCCAGCAGGATTTTAATAAATCGCCCGCTTTAGCCTAGTTGGTAGTGACCCTACCTACGAAGCAAGAGGTCCTGGGTTCGAATCCCAGTAAGGGCATTTATTTGTGTGATGAGCACGAATATTTGTTCCTGAGTTGTGGATGTTTTCTATGTATTTAAGTATTTATTTATATAAGTATGTTTATGGTCGTCTAGTACTCATAGTACAAGCTTTGCTTAGTTTGGGACTAGGTCGATTTGTGTAAGATTGTCCCCTAATATTTATTTATTTATTTATTTATTATTTATTATTATTAAATACTGAGGCTCCTTGCATTTGTATTCTTTTATCATCATCATTTCAGCCGAGGTGTTGCATTGTAATATCATATATTTGATTACCAAAAACCCAAGCAATTTCATCCACCGCTTATATAATATTGACCACTTCATTATTGTTTTCTTGTGCGTGACTTGGCGTCGTTAGGAAGAAGATATTGTTGTTCTTTGCTATCACATTAAAAATGTTTTGCGTGTGAAAATTACACGGTACGAAAGAAGGGAAAGTTAACGATATTACGCCTGTTTTCTTGTTTCCGCTTACTTCGCTGTTAATTGATCCACCCGAAAACTTATCATCGTTATCATCCCAGCCTAAATACGTCCTACTGCAGGGCACAGGCCTCCTCTCCGATTAAGAGGGCTAGGGTCGTAGTTCCCACGCGGGCCCACTGCAGGGTGGGAACATCACACGCACAATTGAATTTCTTCTCAGGTGTTTCCAGGTTTCCTTCACCGTAAAGCTCATGGTAAATTTTAAAAGTAATTTCGCACATAAATTTCGACGAGCCCACGCTCGCACCCACGACCCTCTCCAAAACTCTCTCAATCTGAAAAAAAATATTAAAAAAAAACTAAGAAGTCGTCAAGCAAACATTTTGCTAATAAAAACAAATAATCTTTGAAAAATAGGAATGGTGGTGGTTTTATTATGCATTCATACATAAACTCCGAGCATAGTTTTCTCCGTAGCCCTGAGCCTATCGAGAAGCAAAAAGGCAAAAGGAAGGTTAGTGCTTTTTTCTTCCACAGGTCGATCAGAAGTAGACGGGGTCTCCACCCTTACGTTGTCAGTATTCCCAAAATCCACACAGCGTTTTCGCTCTTCTTTCATCAACCGCACAACTAAAGAGTGGAATTCCCTGCCTGCGACGTGTTATCTAAACACTACAATTTGGGCTGCTTTCAAGTCTAGGGTAAATGAGCATTTACTAGGCAAGCGTGCTCCATCGTACGTAGGCCTCATCTTTGCTTTCCATTAGGCGTTATTTTGGTCAAACGCAAGCCTATATTGTATTTAAAAAAACCGGTTGTCTGTAGAGTCGGTTTACGGGCAATAGTTTAACGTGACAACGTCATAACAAAACATTCAAAAATTACCCGAGCGGCGACGATGAGCATGTACTAAGATTGTACATGCTCATCGTTCGCTCAATGTAACGTTACATAACGTTACATGTACGTTACGTAACGTTACATGTACGTTACAATGAGTCATGTTTTTTCGTGTATGCAGCTGCCGTGCTCAAGCTAAAAGGCGGCTAAGTGACAAAACCAACTTTTGAGTAATCGGCGAAAAACGTCACAAAAATTTCAAATCGATGCTGGTCAATTTCTTTAAATCTTAAGCTATGTTGTCATATACCAAACGGTAGATCTTTTTTTAATTTATGATTTGATATTAGTCACTCGTGTTATATTAAAGTTTTTGTGCCACTAAAAGTCATTTTTTCCTTTATAGTTATGAAAATAAAATAAAATCCTTTTTACATTGCAGTACAAAAAGGCGGTTATCGGATCTTAACTGCTTTATAGACATGTATTTTTTGTTAATGATATAGGAATTGTTTTGAAATAGATAGTTAACTACAATTACGTAACTAGAAAGCAGTTATCTGTTTTAGTGGCATTTTAATCTAAGTTAGTGAGTATTATTGTTAACCCAGTCCATAACTATAAAGCGGCAAAGGGCACATTGCCGCCTTATAAACTAATTCACTGTTTCTTGTTTACTTTCCGATATACTGGAACATAGCTTAAAAGCGGTTAACTTACAAACCTTTTGGCGTCACTGCTTTTTAGTCTTGTACGAGTCCGAATATTTTTTTTAGAATCTTTCAAAATTGGCCGTAACTACAAATTCAAATAAACATTTTACTGTGAATTATTCGTTTATTTCGATGTAAAATCGACATTCAAATAGCTCGTCATTGCTACCATAGTTAATACCTACTTAATTGTGATATTAAAATAGAACAAGAATGGCACTCTGCGCAAAAATCAAAAGGATAGTTACAATCTCAAAAAAAAGAAACTTAGTCACAGTAATTTGGAATAATGTCCATTTGAATAATAATATGGTACCTATTGAAAAAAAAAGGTCATAGGGGTGTAAGGGAGAACCCAGAATCTCAATCACCAAATGTCAACCTCACCTGCCCGTGGTGCACCCTGCTAGCAACTGACGAGGCTCTGGCGACCGACAGATGGCGAAATAACCATCCAATAGCAACTAGGCAAAATTAAGTAGGCCAGCAACGGGCAGCAGCGTTGCTGGTGCAAGTGGCCTAGTTCTGCGATCACCAACCCGCCTGCCCAGCGTAGTGATTATGGGCAAAAGCTTTTCCCATAATCACCACGCTCTCGGTAGTTCTCGGAAGCCCTACTATTCCTGGTTACGGTAGCGGCCATGGTAACGGTAGGGCCGGGGGTGCTAAGAATCACCGAGCTACGGCTACCAAAACAAACGACTTTACCTGACTACCTATAACGGACGTACTCTGAGGAATGACGATATAGGATCGCAGAACTCGAAGTGGAATTAGGTCAAATCAACTGGTATATCTTGGGTTTGTCGGAGGTCCGTAGAGACGGAGAGGATACGATAACCTTAAGCTCCGGTAACCTATTCTACTTTCGGGAGGGCGAACAGCAGTCCCAATGTGGAGTCGGCTTCCTTAACAATAAAGCTCTCTGTAACAACGTTGTGGAGATCGGTAGCGCGTCGGCAAGGGTAGCATACCTTGTACTTGAGTTGACTGATAGGTACTCCATGAAAGATATACAAGTGTACGCGCCGACCTCGGCATACTCCGACGACGAAGTGGAATCTATGTATGAGGACATAAGTAAAGCCATGCATAGCACCACTAGAACACATTACAGCGTTGTTATCGGACGATTCGATTATCGGACCGCACGGATTTGGAGTTAGAAACCACAGGGGCATTGGTCAGCTTCCTGGAAAGCAAAAAGCTTTTTCTAATGAATTCTTTCTTTAAGAAGGGGCCTCACAGGAAGTGGACTTGGAGAAGCCCCGACAGGCAGTGATCACCGACTTGTTCGAGGCACTCTGAATATACGTCATAAGCTGGAGAGAGTCCGCATGGTGAGATCTGTTTTGCGTCCAACACAACTCTTGTTGATTTGTTAGAAACCACCGACGATGTTGATAAGGAGGCCGACCAGTTGGTGAGGACGATTCGGGATTTGGGAAAAACGTGTTTCCCAAAGAAGCAAAGTGTACAGCAGTCTAAACTCTCTCGCGAGACTCTGGAACTCATGAGGCAGCGACGAGAAATGGCGGCGCAGACTGTTTCGTTAGGTGAGAAAGAGCTCTCCAAGCATGTTAGAAAGCTGATAAGGCGAGATCTCCGTAGCTCCAATACTCGCTCTATTATGGAGGCAATAGAGCGCAAGAGCGCAAACGGGGATCGAAAGTCTTTATGTAGCAATTTGGAAGGAGCAACCTAATGAAACTAAAAACTGCAAGTGGCCAAACCGTCTCCTCTAAGCCGGAAATCCTCACCGAGATTGAGAACTTTTATGGACAGCTGTATGCTTCCCATGCTGCACAGCCTCTTCCTGATCCAAATCACATCAGAGCCTCACTAACACGCCACTACACTGAAGATATCCCGGACGTCGAAATGAGCGAGATTAGGATTGCCCTGGGGCAAAAACAACAAAGATCCGGGTGGAGACGGAATTAGAAGACGGAAGACGGAATATTAAGTATGCGTATTGTTGATATAAGTTGCAAAATGTCAGCTCAATCGGTAACCAGGAAGTGGGTCAAATTTAACGTACAAGATACATACCTACATAGCCAATCACATGCTTTGTGCAACCACGGTTGCCAATTTATTTATTTATTTCAATCATATTTATTTTATTCCATAAGTCAGTAATGACCTTGTTTGAAATCACTTGTCAATAAATGATAGTAATTGGAAAAAAGGCACGTGAGTGGCTAATTGTAATATAGGTATGTACATACTCTACTAGTCAACCGAGTACATTACAAATCTTGTAAAACTAATTATAATTCTGCGATTACACAAAAAGAAAATTATGTAACTTACAGACCTCATAATAATTATGTTTATCGGCCATAATGTTATTTGATGGGAATGCGTCGCCGTCCGCCCGCGAAACGTCTTCCTACACTAAGAGCTTGCTGCACATTGACACATCTGTTACTTTATTATGGTAAGTTTTCCGGTTTAGCGAGGGTACAGAAGAAAGAGGCAGGCGTAGTTAGCTGCGTTTTAGTCATGTATTGTAGAATAGCCCCCTTTTAGTTATGCAAACAATTAAATAAAATATGTCGTTTACTTTGCGCACGGACCAATGCCGCTTTCGACCGTAGGTTTTTTACCGGAATTATGGCATGAATACAGGACTAAAAGGCGGCAATGTGATTTTAACTGCTTTTTAGTGATGCATTGTCGTATAATCGCCTTGTAGTCAGGTATCAGCGAAGTATTTTATTCAACGAAACCTAGTTAAATAGCGGTTAAAGACGTTTAGCCGCCTTTTAGTGTACCCAAAAATAATAACCGCTTTTAAGCTTGGCATTTATAATAAAAATGGAAAAACAATCCAAACGTTAAACTACTTTAGTATCTTTTTAGTTAAGTAAAGTGGTTTAGTCGCCTTTAAGCATAGCAAAGTCGATTTTTTATGTATTTAACCGCTTTTTTTGAAAAATTATTTTCGAAACGGTAAAAGATAGAAAAACCGTTCCTAGACAGATCGATAGAGATTTTTTTTCTAAGCAGAATGTTATTGAAAAGTCGAAATTGACCAAATGTCACTTAGCCGCCTTTTAGCTTGAGCACGGCAGAGCTGGCGCTCATCGATTTATTAGACGTTGTCACGTCAAAAGTGCAAAAACATATTATAGAAACCAATCAATCGGTTGTAAAACATTGTATCCCTAAACCTTCGGTTTTTTTTTTAATTAACAGTCCCTTAAAATCGTATTCATGCCCTAGGCCAACAATTTTCAGTAAAAATGAAAGTAACGGGATTCAGAAAGCAATTAATTCCTCACTGCAATAACTTGTGTTCCGAGGAACAGCGGCAATTCAGAATCGTAATTTATCGAGTTTTTCAGGGTTCCTCTAAGGATGATTGTAGGTAAATAAAGGAAATTTTAGAGTGTAATAAGCCATCGGATTCATGATTGGATTATGATGAGCAATACAGACATTTATAAAGTTATAACTAAACTGTGTTCTAAAAATAATTGATAATTTAATGGTACCTAATTATAATTCTTCCATTATTGCACTTTCAAGAAGAGCATAAATGGTTTTTTTTTGCACCGGCTTTACTTGCAAAAATTTTCACGCTGACATATTAAATACATAAATAAATATCACGGGACAATTCACACCAATTGACCTAGTCCCAAAGTAAACTAAGCAAAACTTGTGTTATGGGTACTAGGCAACGGATAAACATACTTATATAGATGATACATACTTCAATGCATATTAAATACATATTAAACACCCAAGACCCGAGAACAAACATTCGTATTTTTCATACAAATTTCGAACCCGAGACTTCAAGCTTCGTAGTCAGGTTCTCTAACCACTAGGCCATCGGGGCTCAGTTGCATAACAAAGTACAACTCATATTACAAGCGGATCTCCCTTTCTAGTTAATATAACTGAAGCGAGAGTTCCACTTGTAATATTAGTTGTACTTTGTTAAGCAACTGGGCCCAGGTCGTCAAAATAAATATTAAATTATTTATTTATTAAATAAGTATTGTATGATTAAATCAACCTTTGGCGTAAATGCCAGATTGTTTTCCAATCTCCGTTAGCTAAAGAACCCGCATTGTTATGCCCAGCACGCTCATCTTTGATACGCTCCCGGCGAGATCGATGTCTGACAGTTTTTTTAATTAAAGCCACCGCCTCATCCGTCAGCCGTAATTTGTTCAGCAAAGTCTTCGCAACTGTCCCCCTGAAATATTTTTTTGCTACTTTTCCCTGAATCATCGATGCGGAGAAAATTTGAGGAATATAAATGTTTCGTGACAAATTCTGTTTTAAAAAGGTCGATAAATTAAAAATCGTTTATTCTCAGATATAATAAATTCCTGTACATTTTTAATGACAATGGTTTTGCTAACATTGATGATGATGATGATCCGACCGATTTCGGCGTAGCTAGCGGCGGCTAGCTATTTTTTGGCGCTCATGCGCTCTAAGATGGCTTACATAGCCTATCTTAGCTGTGAACGTACGTCCGCACTGCCGGCACGTAAGCACACCGTCCACGTAATTATAATGAATGGCAGCAGGTGGCCGAGACTTACGCTCGTCGCGTTTAGCATCGAGGTCGGCTTTACGCTGCTCCTCAAACTCGCGAACTTGCCTCTGCACTGTCCTGCGCCATTCAAGCCGCTGTGCTGCCAAATCTTCCCATCGTTTGCTTTGCTAACATACCATCTTAGAAGATGAATGAATGCTTTATAATAAATCTTTATTTTGAACAACTGGTCCATAATGTATTTAAAATTAGGTTAGTATATTATTCAAGATTGAAAAAGGAGTCAAGCAAGAGATCCTCTGTCCCCTAAACTCTTTACGAGTACACTAGAGCAAGTGTTCAGAAACTTGTCAGCCTTGTGGGAGTACAAGGGCATCGTTGTTGGCGGCAAAAGATTAACAAATCTTAGGTTCGCCGACGACATTGTCCTTTTCTCCTCATCTGCATCGGAGCTGCAGTCAATGCTACAAGAGCTAAGCTCTGCAAGCCTTCAAGTTGGTCAAAAAATGAACTGGTCTAAAACTCAAGTAATGACCAATAGCACGAAACGTAAGGTAGAGGTAGACGGGCAGTCTTTACACTATGTCGACGAGTATCCCTACCTAGGCCAAGTAGTCTCTTTCAGCCACAGACAGGACCGAGAAGTCGAAAGACGGATCCAAAACGGCTGGAAGAGCTTATTGGTCAATGAAAGATCTAATGAAGGGCGATCTTCCTCTAACCCTAAAACGGAGACTCGTTGATATGTGTATACTGCCTGTCCTAACTTACGGTGCTCAAACATGGTCATTGACGGAGTTACAGAAGACCAAATTGAAGGTTTGCCAAAGAGCAATCGAATCCGAAACACCTCACTGCGCTCCCAAACACGCATTACCGATGTGGGTGCCAAGGCTGCCAAGCTTAAGTGGGACTGGGCAGGCCACGCCAGCCGCATGGATCCAAATCGGTGGGCTAGGTTAGCCACGGACTGGATACCACAGGATGGATGGCGGCGACGAGGCAGGCCCAGGAGGCGTTGGCGGGACGACCTAGACGTGTACCTTAAAGACTGCAAGGACACCGCTCAATATCGGGATGAATGGCGAAAATGGGGGAGGCCTTTGCCCAGCAGTGGGACACTTCTCCAGGCTAATTAATAATAATAATAATAAAGTCCTGGGCCGGATGGATTGCACAACTTCTGGCTGAAATGGTTTCGATGCTCACACCAGCGTTTGGCAGCACAGTTCCAGCAAGCCCTTGAGCTCGGATCCCTACCATCTTTCTTTACAACTGGTATCACCTCCCTGCTCTATAAGTCCGGTAGTACCACAGAAGCGAAAAATTATAGACCCATCACGTGCTTGCCTACGCTGTACAAGCTCCTAACATCCATTTTGAGAGCAAAAATTAACACGCACATTGTTGCCAACAACGTTTTGGCCCCTGCTCAAAATGTATGTAGGGTTGGGTCTCGTGGTACTAAAGAGCTCCTCCTCATAGACATGACCATTTGTCAACGAGTCCGGCGGAACAAAGGGGCTCTCTCGGTCGCCTGGATTGACTACAAGAAGGCCTATGATTCGGTGCCCCATTCATGGCTGGTGAGGGTCTTAGAACTGTATAAAATCGATGCAGTCCTGAGATCTTTCTTAGGCGCTTGCATGGGACAGTGGACCACAGTCCTTCGTCAACCGGGGGAAGGAGACGGCCCCTCTGGCCCACAGGACTCTATCAAGATTGAGCGAGGGATCTTCCAGGGTGACAGCCTGAGTCCTATGTGGTTCTGCCTAGCGCTGAATCCGCTCAGCACCCTGCTGAAGGATTCAGGGCTAGGCTGCCGGCTTCGAAGAGGGGGTGAGGTCATTTCTCATCTGCTCTATATGGATGACCTTAAGCTATTTGCACCAAATAAACATGACCTGTTGGAGCTACTGAAAACAACAGAAGTTTTCAGTAGCGCCATCAACATGGAATTTGGTGTCGATAAGTGTGCAGTTATGCATGTACAGCGGGGGAAAGTTGTAAATTCAACAAATTTGCAGCTTTCTGATACAATGTCCCTCAGATCTATTTCCGAAGCAGAAACCTATAAGTATCTTGGTATGTCACAGTCATTGGGTATTGAGAGTGAGGTCGTAAAGCAGACGGTGAAGGAGCGCTTCTTCTGTCGTCTGACAAAAGTACTTAATAGTCTTTTGTCGGGCGGCAACAAGATGCGCGCCTTCAACGCCTGGGTAATGCCCTTGCTTACTTACTCCTTTGGCATACTAAGGTGGACTCAGACTGAGTTGGATACCTTGGATCGAAGAGTTCGTGTACTGCTCACTGCGCACCGTTTGCTTCACCCGCGCTCGTCTGTTATGAGACTGTACATCTCGCGGAAGTATGGAGGTCGTGGCTTTTTAAATGCCAAAGACCTCCACAACCGCGAGGTGTATAATCTCAGGGATTATTTCCTAAACAACGAGTGTGGGGTGCATCGCGACGTAGTAGCAGTAGACAAAAACTTCACCCCGCTTTCCTTGGCAAACGAGAACTGGCGCCGACTTAAAGTAATGAGCATCGAGGACAGCAAGGCGGTATGGAAGAGCAAGGAGCTACACGGGCGGTTCTACAAGGCACTCACAGGGCCAGATGTAGATCTGCTCGCGTCGGTGAACTGGCTACGTTTCGGGGATCTCTTCGGGGAAACCGAATGTTTTGTCTGTGCAATTGCGGATGAAGTTATCATGACGAACAACTACCGGAAGTATATCCTGAAGGACGGTACGGTCGACATTTGTCGGGCATGCCGCCGTCCCGGGGAGTCACTCAGGCATATTATTTCCGGTTGTGGTCATCTTGCTAACGGTGAGTACTTGCACAGACATAACCTTGTAGCCAGAATTATTCACCAGCAACTTGCTCTGCTATACGGCCTTGTGGACTTTGAAGTGCCTTACTATAAGTATATACCTGCGCCAGTTCTCGAAAATGGTCGTGCCACGCTCTATTGGGATCGGTCTGTTATCACGGACAGGACTATTATAGCCAATAGGCCTGATATCGTGCTGACAGATCGATCGAAACGCCAGGCAGTGCTCGTCGACATCACTATCCCCCATGACGAGAACCTCGTGAAAGCTGAGAAGGACAAAGCCAGCAAGTACCTTGACCTAGCTCACGAGATAACCGCCATGTGGGATGTTGATTCGACGATCATTGTCCCGATAGTCGTTTCTGCGAACGGGCTGATAGCGAAGAGTCTCGACCAACACCTCAAGAGACTCTCGCTAGATGGCTGGATCAAGGGTCAGATACAGAAGGCGGTACTCCTGGACACTGCGCGGATAGTCAGGAGGTTCCTCTCTCTGTCGCCCTAACCACCGATAGCTTAGGCCCCGCCTCGCTGCCGGTGGCACCCTAGGTTAGGTTTTTATAATGATTTTATGATTTGTATGTATAGTTTTATATTTTACTTTTTGTATAATTATTGTAAAAATCTAACCTAAGAAAAAAATATAAATAAAGAGAATAATAATAGTATATTATTTATTAAAATCAGTAAAAAGATGTCAGATTAAAAAAAATACAAAATAACTTATTAAAAAACTTTTTAACAAAAAAAATAAACCGCCGAAAAAACTGAAAAGCAAAAAATAATACCTTTTTTGTTTGACCTTAATCTAGGTACCAGTTTGAAGTCGGTGCCTCAGCACTAGCCAGGAGGAGTGGACCTATAATCTTCTACCTGATTGGCTTCTATCACTCCTCCTGGCTCGTGCTGAGGCACCGACTTCAAACTGGTACCTAGATTAAGGTCAAACAAAAAAGGTATTATTTTTTGCTTTTCAGTTTTTTCGGCGGTTCAATTTTTTTGTTAAAAACTTTTTATTTTATACTTTTTTCCCATCCTTGGGGTAAATTTTTTTTTCCAAATTTATATAATACCAACTTCAAGGTATACCCTATCCAATAAAAAAGAATTATGAAAATCAGACTACTCTGTAAAAAGTTAGTCAATCATCCCCTGTTTTCCTACCCTTAGGGTAGGAATATTATTTCCAAATTTACATGGGACCACCCTTGGAGTATACGCTTTCCAATAAAAAAAGAATCATCAATATCCGACTACTCTGTAATAAGTTATGCGTGGTCATATAGTACAATCAGTAACTGAATAATCAATCATCCCCTGTTTTCCTACCCTTAGGGTAAGAATATTATTTTCAAATTTAAATGGGATCACCCTCGGGGTATACGCTTTCCAATTAAAAAAAGAATCATCAAAATCGAACTACTCTGTAAAAAGTTATGCGTGATCATACATAAAAAAAAAAAAAAACAAATATACACGTCGACTTGAGAACCTCCTCCTTTTGTTTTCGTCGGTTGAAAAATTAAGGCCTGTATCCCATGTTTAAATAAATAAATAAAAATCAAGGGACAATTTCACACCAATAAAATTGACCTAATCACAAAGAAAGCAAAGCCTGTGTTATGGGTAATAGGCAACGGATAAACATACTTATATAGATATATACATACTTAAATACATATTAAACACCCAAGACTCGAGAACAAACAATAGTACTTTTCATACAAAATCTATCGCGACGCGGCAATCGAACTCAGGGCCTCACGCTTCGTAGTCAGGTTCTTTAACGACTAGGCCATATGGTCGTTTATGCAGTTCCAGTGCCTCACCACGGGGAAATCAAACAAAAACAGTACTGCGCTCAGGAGGCTGTTTCCAACGCGTTCCCGCAACCTTAACCAGGTCGTCGCTCCATCTTGTCGGAGGCCTACCTACACTGCGTCGTCCCGTCCGTGGACGCCACTCGAGAACCTTTCGGCTCCATCGGCCGTCAATTTTACGAGCGATGTGCCCTGACCACGGCACTTAATCCTGGCGATTCTTCGAGCTATGTCGGTGACTTTAGTTCTTGCGCGGATTTCATCATTTCTAATCCGATTACGCAGAGAAACTCCAAGCATAGCCCTCTCCATCGCCCTCTGAGTGACTTTGAGCTTTCTTATGAGGCCTATCGTTAGCGGCCACGTCTCAGTGCCATAAGTTATCACTGGCAACACACACTGGTCAAAGACTTATGACTTTAGACACTGCGGTATATTGAATGACGAGATATTGCACACGTTTATATTTATCACTTTATTCTCTATCGTATTGCTCGAGTCCTTATTTTTTGGGTCAGTTTTGTGAATTTCATTCATACAACTTATTTTATGGTTGATCACAAAACTGACACAAAAAATTGTGTGAAAAATTAAAGTAAATACCTCAGTGTCCGACGGTGCCTCAATAGCCGACACTTTCAATCTTAATTAGTAGCAATAAAGGCGACAAGCAGAATGTCGATTATTAAATAAATAAAATAAATAAATAAATAAATATTCGGGGGACAATCTTACACAAATCGACCTAGTCCCAAACTAAGCAAAGCTTGTACTATGGGTACTAGACGACGATAAACATACTTATATAGATAAATAAATACTTAAATACATAGAAAACATCCATAACTCAGGAACAAATATCCGTGCTCATCACACAAATAAATGCCCTTACCGGGATTCGAACCCAGGACCTCTTGCTTCGTAGGCAGGGTCACTACCAACTAGGCTAAGGCGGTCCTTAAAATTAAAGTCGTCGTCGTTAATTATTAGAATTAAAGTGTCGAACACTGGGGTACCTTACGATATTTTTTGATGATCAAAATCGATTGTACTTTTAATTTTGACTAAGAAAACCAACCTGCCTACCTGAATCTGAAAAAGTAGTAGGTCCATTTGAAACTGAAAATGCCCTCAAAAGCAGCGAAATATCCGATTTTTATTTTCATATTCTTACAGTTTTATTACTTGACAACGCGTAATTTATTATACCAAATCCACAGAAAAGGCTAAGAAGGGGTACCTAAATAGCTGAAAATTTAGGTCTTTCAGTTTCAATAGATTTCAATAAGTCCCGATTCCCGAACAAAGGTCTCGTAAAATATTAAGTGACAGCGAACGGGTTAACCAGTCATTACTCTCTTCTTCACCTTTTGCCTTTGAGGTATTTATTTTCTTTTTCAAGGATTCCATTTTATTTTACGTACCCGAGACATGACAAAAGGAAGGGGTATAATACTTGAGGAAATAATACTCCGGTATAGGGTTATGGTTAACAGTTTAATGTTTTAAAGTAGAACGATTACAAAAACAGATGATTTGCAAAAGTAGAATAATTTTTGACAGACAATACAGTAGCGACACAAGTGAGCAAACAGCGACCTACGTTTGACATTTGAGATTAGTTCAGAAGCAATTATTATTGTTTATATTTTTCCAACAATACTCAATACCGAAGTAGGTACCTACAAATGGTGGGTTCAAATCCCGGCTCGCACCACTGAGTTTTCGGAATTTATCCGCGAAATAACGACCGCTTTAGCCTAGTTGGTAGTGACCCTGCCTACGAAGCAAGAGGTCCTGGGTTCGAATCCCGGTAAGGGCATTTATTTGTGTGATGAGCACGAATATTTGTTCCTGAGTTATGGATGTTTTCTATGTATTTAAGTATTTATTTATCTATATAAGTATGTTTGTCGTCGTCAAGTACCCATAGTACAAGCTTTGCTTAGTTTGGGACTAGGTCGATTTGTGTAAGATTGTCCACTAATTAAAAAAAAAAAATAACATTTGAAATTTACTATGAGCTTTACGGCCAAGGAAAAAATCGTGAGGAAACCTTCACACACCTGCGAAGAAATTCAATGGTGTGTGTAAAGTTCCCAATCCGCACTGGGCCCGCGTGGGAACTACGGCCCAACCCCTCTTATTCTGAGAGGAGGCCTGTGACCTCCAATGGGACGTATATATGCTACGATGTCTGTCTGTCACAGAGCTGTATCTCAAGAACCCTAATCGATAGACAGCTGAAAGTCATACATAACGTAATTTTTATTGCCGCTAAACTTAAAAATGAAAGGAGTACCAAGTAGCAAGTCCCGTTAACTATAGGTAAGAGAAGATATTTTTGAGTTATTCAGTAATAAAATTTAATGGCTGAACCAATCTAAAAGGTCACATATTACGTCCCATTACTATTTACAAGGAGATTACAAGCTGAGCTACAAGGAGATTATTGAGGCGAGTTCGTTCGACATCACATACTTTTTCTTTTATTATGTGTCACATCAATGTCATAATCGTAAATACTGGTATTGTATCAATAATCGTGGCTATCTCAACGGAAATGCTGCGATTTTTTTTTGTTTTTTCGATTTTAACAAAATCGCAACGGTTTTAAAAAAGCAACGTCGAATTTAACGGAAATCAAAAAAAAAACCACGTTATATGACCATGAACTGAGTATTTTTTGCTTGCATTGCAATGAGAATACCTAGAACTGCCACGGTTTCTTCTTAAAAAATATTGTTGTCAACTTAATTCTCAGTGTCTATTTCTCTTTTTCACTTCGACTATACCTCAAAAGCAACTGTTCCCACCCTATGCGGTTTCATACGAACTCCGGACAAAGAGAAAAGTTAAGGGATGCGTAAAATTATATCAAATGCTTTTAAAAGCCCGCCGATTCTGAATTCAAGTCACATTGTTTACGCTTAGCCGGGTTCCTCGAACACGTCTCTAAGTTTGAGTTCGAGTAGATTTATTTACGTAGTTGTTCATACACAAAATTTGGTTCGCATCTTTCCTGTGGCCAAATCAAATTGAAAGTTAAAGATTTACAAGATTTTTTTCAAAAGTTCTTGCATCTGAGTGACGAAAGGGAATCCTTGATCACTCGGGCGTCTGTCTATCTGTCTGTCCCAGCTAATTTCCTCCGTATCTATTGGACAGATCAAGTTGAAATTTAGAATACCTACATAAAATATCCAGCAACCTTAACCAAGTCTTCGCTCCATCTTGTTAGAGGCCTACCTACACTGCATCTTCCGGTCCGCGGACGCCACTCGAGAAACTTTCGGCCCCATCGGCCATCAGTTCTACAAGCGATGTGCCCTGCCCACTGCCACTTGAGTCTGCCGACTATTCGAGCTATGTCGGTGACTTTAGTTCTTGCGCGGATGTCATAATTTCTAATGCGATCCCGCAGAGAAAACAAAAACAAAGGAATAGTTTACTTTGATCCCAGAAAATTTCACAGTTCCCGCGGTAAAGACTTTGCAGACGGAGTCGCGGGCAACAATTGACCCTATAAAATTGCTTGATAAACATCAGGCATATCACCGCAACAATCGAAAGTTTTGCGTACAATATTTACTAAAAGAAAGTAATAAATCGTAACATAAATAAAGATGTTGGGCAAAGTCCTGTATTACCAACTTAGACGTAAAACAATTTACCCAACACTGACACGTGGTATACTTAACCATAGAGACTAAACGATATAGACAATGCAAGCAATTTCTTTGTTCATCCTATGGTGTGGGTTTATCGACCAAAAGTCTTGGTGGTTACAAAACCTGACTACGAAGCTTGAAGTCCGTTCGATTCCCGCATCGGGATTCGGGGCAGATATTTAGTATGAAAAATACGAATGTTTACTCTCTTATCTATCTCTATAAGCAAGTCTATCCGTTGCCTAGTACCCATAACACAAGCTTTGCTTAGCTTACTTTGGGACTAGGTCAATTGGTGTCAAATGTCCCGTGACATTTATATATTTTTTTTATAATTGGACAGCTCTTCATCAGTTCATCATCATCATTCCAGTCTATATACGTCCCACCACATGGGCCAAATAATACCCTGCCTGTACTGAGTCAAAATAAGTCAACTTTACGGTAGTCATGTTGTGATTTTTTTAATGGGACCATAAATAACTAATCAGTTGAAAAAGCGCACATGACATTAACAAATATTGGAATTTAAAGGGCTGTTTCACCACCCATTGATTAATTTTAACTGACGGATAAATGTGATGCCGTCTCTTTCTATTTGAACAAAACAAACGGAGACGGCATCACATTAATCCGTCAAATAAATTTGATCAATGGATGGTAAAACAGGGGGTAAATCTTACAATTTTGCGTCATAAAGAATCCAGCACACACCTTTGAAGAAATTCAATGGTGTGTGTGAAGTTCCCGATCTGGAACCGCGTGGAAATTACGGCTCAAGCCCTCTCATTCTGAAAAGCCTGTACTCAGCAGTGGGTCGTTAATAGGCTTAGATGATGATGATGATGATTAATGAGTATGGCTAACTGCGTATGTCCCGACTCGCCCTTGGCTGTTTTTAAACCGACTTCAAAAAAAGGAGGTTGCAATAAATTCGGTTGTATGTTTTTGTGTCGACAATATCTCTCCTCGCACAATTTGATACGCTACTAAACTCTATCTCGATATTTTATCTATGTAGGTTCTGTATTCTCAAACTTTTGTAATTCTAGTAACAGAACAGATAAACAGACAAATAAAAAATCTTGGTCAGAACGCGAAATTACATTCGCCTTGTCACTGTACGTACAGGAAAGGAAAACACTGAGGCTGACGTACATTGGCCCCTGCGTTGATTTTTTCACAACAAAGTAAAAGTAAAAAAGTAAAAAAATCATTATTACCAAAACCTATCTCAATACAAGTAAGAAAAATAAAACAGACAAAACAGGACAAGTAAAACTAAAAACATTAGGTACAAGAATTACTATGCTAAACTAACTGCTAGGTTAGGCAATGGGTCCCAATCTCACCGTATACTAGCCCTTTACCGACGGGTGTCAAGTATAGTTGACAGTATGTTTAGTATAAAATAGACTTTCTGTCACTGTAATTAGGTAGAGAATTCATATTTATTCAGATTGTGCCCGTAGGTAAAGGGCTAGGCACGACGCCCAGCGCTGATTTTCAGACTGGTCCCTAGAAGAGGGGCGGTCGCTACTCGCGATTATTTGGTTAAGTATGTACGCTTTTTATTGCTATTTATAAAGGTGTACTGAACTAAATTAGGTGTCATCATTATCATTCCAGCCCAAGTCCCACCGCAGAGGGAGAGAGAGAGAGATATATTTATTTACACATATTCGAAAGAGAGGAAAAAAATGAACTGAAACTATTACTTTGCACCCCCGCGACCTTACTCTATAGTAAGGTTACCTTTATGTAAGAAGTAATTTATATAGTGTTAGTTATAACATTTGGTAGCACAGTGAACGGTTGCTGTACTCTGAAGATGAGCTCTGGTTGAGTTCGAAACGCGTCAATGTAGTTTCGTGGTGGTGATAGTTGGGTTTGTGTGATCTGTGTGTGTTCGTACGTTCTTACATAAACGTGACTATCGTAAGGTCGCGGGTGAGCAAAGTAATTGTTTCAGTTCATAGATATGGACGTCCGCAAAGTAACGCCTGATTCAATAAATTAGGAAAAAAAAACATTTGGCAGGAAGAGATACCTACAAATAAAAAAACATCGAATAACATAAATAATCCCAATCAGCATAATATTGTTTTTCAGGGCACAGGCCTCCTCTCAAAATGAGGCTTAAGCCGTAGTTCCCACGTAAGCCCATTGCCAGTGCGGATTAGGAACTTCACACACATCATTGAATTTCTTCGCATGTTGGTGCAGTCACGCACGATGATTTCCTTCACCGTGACGCTCATGACAAATTACAAATATAAGTTCGCACTTAAATTATTAAAATCTCAGAAGTTTGAGCCCGGATTCGAACTCACGGTCCTCTGCTTATAGATCAAACTACTAGACTATCACGGCTTTTGCCCGTTATTATTTTAAATTTGTATACAATTTGATACGTACCCTGTAAAATAGTTCGCTACCAATCCACAGCAGCAGCACTGCAATGGAAATACTCTCAAAATATTCTGGACGAAGGATTCTTATTTAGACTCTGTGTCACCTTTACGTTTGATAATGCTTGAATTTATGTATTCGCGTTTGAATTGCGATTAACTGGACGTTGAGATATGGGTCAAGAGGGTTGTTAGAATTGCATGGAAAGATAACATAACCTCCTTTCGGGTCGACGGTTTCGGGAAACGAATCGGCGAACCGTCGCTTACGGTGACATTTTGGTTTACTCTGAAAATGATAATAAAAATACAGGATTGTAGACATTTGGCCTTAGATATTGCAGTATAGCTCGTTTTGCAAATATATATCCACAAGGTCTTATAAATTGAATCCAGAATTCCTTCCAGTATTTGAGTATACACCCCACTTTGATGCTTACACTATTTTAGAGGTATTGAACTAGTGACGTTCGTATTGGCTACGTGCACGACGGTGGCGCCGCGTAGCGTTGACAACATTACCTCCGAATTTACTTCTAATTTTTGCCATGTTGTGCGCTGCGGTCGTTTTCTGTACCCCCACCACCCGCTTCGCACATAGCCAATATGTATATTCAATTCAACGGGACCCTATCTCCGTAACTATAATCTCAATAATCGTTGAAACTTTATTTATGAAAGTTGGGGTTCTATCTAGTTAATCTTCTTGGTATCAATAAATAATCCAAATTAGGTGTGTTTTTGTTGAATAGGTTTTGAGTTATGAAGGGGACAAAAGTAGCTCCAAATGGTTCGTGTAATTTTACTCACGGCGCTGCTTCGCCAGTTCCTTTTGCTTGAACTTGGCTTGATACAATGCCAACACACAAAAAACGAACGAAAAAAAACGAGCCTACTCTTTTCTCAAAGGGCCGGCAACGCAGTAACTCAGCTTGTGTTGTGGGTGTTCCTGGGCGGCGGTGATTGCTTTCCATCAGGTGACTCGCCTGCTCGTTTCCCCTTATCTTATAAAAAAAATCTGCATGGATGAAATCGCAAACAGCTAGTAGCCTATAATTTTGTTATACCTACAAATATGCACGGAACCTTCCGATCTCCGACTTGCACCTGGCCGGCTTTTAATTAATTACGTAACGTGCAAAAAGGTAATAAAGAAAGAAATTAGATTATGGTTCTCTCGAGAGGCCTGACCAAGGCCAGAACTGGGCGGAAATTAGAAAGTGTTGGACCACGTTAAATCGTAGTTAGCCACTGACTGGAAACAGTTCCGTTGTGACACGAAAATCCCCCATGCAATAGCGATGTTGACCAATCAAATGACGTACTTTTTATGAGCTGTCAAAACACAATTCTCCCATAGAGTTTGAACGGCAATAGCAACTTATGACGTCACTTGTTCGCCAACTCAATCAACTAACTATTTATTTGTTTTAAAGCCACAAAAACCTAATTTTGCAGTTAATCAAAAATTAATCTGCTTTTCAGGGCTAAAATAAAGCGTTTCTTTACTGGAGTAAACATCCTAAGGCCCATACTACACGGGCGGTTCTCCCGCCGCGGGAAACCGCTTCTGAACCGCCACTTGACACAATTTTATATGTAAGTTGTATGGTGCAAACTACACTGCGCAGCTCCGTCGAGCGGATTCCCGCGGCGGGAAACCGCCCGTGTAGTATGGGCCTTATTGTTTATGGAAACCAAACAATCAATCCTTGTTAAACTAAAGAAGCTATGCTCTTATCGGTAGAGTAACCACTAATCCGCTCGATCTTCGCCCAGATGTTTGACTTCCTGATGATGATGATGATGATGTATGGGGACGCCTTGCTGAGTCAGGCGGGCTGTCGATCGTTTTGCACAGTCATTCAGCCCAGTTCCCCGTGGTTGGAGCCGACAGGTTACTGTCCCAGCAGCGCTCCCACACAGCAACTCTCCTCGAATCTTCTCGTTCTCCTGCTGAACATAAGGATATCTTTGAGACTGACATCCTTTAGCTCCTTCTCCCTCAGCTCATCACTCCCGAATACATGACGCACTCGGCTAGGATGTGCTCACTCGTTTCCTCCTTCCCACAATGTGGACAGGAGGGGTCACTTTTTATACCTATTACGCATGCGTATTACTTCCTGATACGACACGACACCTACTTTCTTCTTCATCTGGTAGAAAAAGGTCAATCTTGGCATTCCTCTGCTTAGGATTACCATAAATACGTCAGGATTCGTTCTGACTTGTCAGGATTTTTGAACCTTTTGCCAAGATTTCGGCTTTACTAGGCAAGTGTTAGGATTTTAGAAAGAGTTTCATTATTATTTTTTTAAATTAAGTAGATGTTTTCGTAATACATTTATAGCAAAGTTTACGTAATATAAATGAATAAAATGATAAATGTAAGTAGTAAAAGTAATCAACAAAACCAATAATATTTCTTTCAAAACAATGGCGACTAGATGGCCTAGTGGTTAGAGAACCTGACTACGAAGCTTGAGGTCCCGGGTTCGATTCCCGTGTCGGGGCAGATATTTGTATGAAAAATACGAATGTTTGTTCTCGGGTCTTGGGTGTTTAATATGTATTTAAATATGTATCTATCTATATAAGTATGTTTATCCGTTGCCTAGTAACCATAACACAAGCTTTACTTAGCTTACTTTGGGACTAGGTCAATTGGTGTGAAATGTCCCGTGATATTTATTTATTTTATTTATTAATTTAAGATAGGATAAAGATATTTCAATCTTTGTTTTTAGCTTTAAAGCTCTAGTTACAATCTACTTTTGTTAACAAGAAATGTCAGGCCTTTTAAGGTGATGTCAGGATTTTCATCAGGACATTTCATTTTTGCATAAGCAACCCTACTCGTGCAAAAAAAATGTATTTTTTTTAGATCCAATGCAACAACAGGATTTTTACTGTAACCAAGCGCGACTCCGGTAAAACCGACAAGCACAAACGTGAAATATAAGAAGTCAAAATTAAAAGGAAAACATTGTCCCACTATCAAAGACACGACACAAGAAGTGGAGACAAAGCTGCGGCCATTTGTCGTGACATTAGTGGGCAAGACAAAGCAGACATTAGCAGCGACTGGTAATTGATGTCAGGAATTAGATACCGAAGGAGATATATCCAATTCTATTTAGGGATGCATCGATACGCCTTTTTGCCGATACGATACCGATACCGATACTCTTATAAAAATATCGTCGATACCGATACCGATACCGATACAAACGATTAGTGAATTAAAATTAAATTAAGGTAAAATTTATAAAACACACAATTTTGGTTAAATATTTTTAATTTCTATTAAAATATATAAACAGTTACAGACTTTGAATAAGATTATTAAAATTAAGAATTAAGGGTAATAATTAAAATGAAATCAATAACTGTTAATAATTAGAATTAACATTAACAAGACTTTTGTTTTGCCTCGTTTGCAACAAACTAGATCAAACAAGATGCGCGTTTACATTACTTTTTTAAAGCGCGAAATTTGAAAAGTATCGTTGTATCGGCAATAAAAAATCAAAACTATTTATTGAAATAGTTTTGAAATAGTTTTGATTTTTACAAGTTTTTATACTACTTGTCTACCATTAGGTAGATCGTAGAATAAAGTATTTTAAACGTTTTTAGTAAAAAAAAGTATTGAATATCTTTGAGAATTACGAAAAATCAAGAAAAATTATTGAAAATAACGTGTGCACAAGGAGCAACGCCATCTAGCGACGATTTAAGTAACTTGTTTCACTAGCGCTGTAGTTGGTTTTTATTATGAAGTTTCACTTCTTCCGCGCGGAGGGACTCTACGCACTATCTTTTAATTTTAGGTAGACCCGCTGCTTTTGGACTCACCCATCGGGGGGTATTTGCCGTGATGACTTATGGCACTGACACGTGGCCGCTAACAATGGGCCTCATAAGAAAGTTCAAAGTCACTCAGAGGGCGATAGAAACGGCTATGCACGGAGTTTATCTGCAGGATCGCATTAGAAATGATGAAATCCGCGCAAGAACTACAGTCACGGATATAGCTCGAAGAATTGCCAGACTTAAGTGGCAGTGGGCAGGGCACATCGATCGTAGAATTGACGGCCGATGGGGACGAAAGGTTCTCGAGTGGCGTCCGCGGACCGGAAGACGCAGTTTAGGTAACGTAGGTCTCCAACAAAATGGAGCGACGACCTGGTTAAAGTTGTTGGAACGCGTTGGATGCGGATGGCGCGGAGCCGATCTGTTTGGCGAGCCTTGGGGGAGGCCTATGTTCAGCAGTGGACGTCTTTCGGCTGAAATGATGATGATGATGAGACCCCCCTACTTACGGTTTACTAACTGTTACGAAATGTTGGTTACCAAACGGTACTTTTTTTATACAATATAGGTCAATCGACCACAATCACGCCTTACGGAAAGCGAAGATGAGGCCGACGATGGAGCACGCTTGTCTAGTAAATGCTCATTCACCTAGACTTGAATTTAGGGGAATAAGTAGAAAGAAGGAAAGCAAAGGTATTGATATTGTAGCTACTACTAGCGCCATCTAGTCATCACATAAGGAACTAATCACTACAATCCTACATCACGCTATCGAAGTTTCTCAACTCGGCTGCATAAGTACAACTTCCAACTTTCATCCATTGGACCTCGGTCCCCAGGCATAACATCTGCCTGGAGAGAGATCTCTCTATTGCAACTACCCCCAAATTGGTGACCCACGACATTGGACAAAAATCGCAACCTTCAGACACACAAGACGGATGACGCAGTCTCACAGCAAGCCATACTCACCGCACTGTGCACCATTAGCATGTATCTATTATCTGCCTGGTGTCTACAGCTCGCATATCCTCCTCCCACCACTTCCACTTGCCAATCAATCAACCAACGCTCGCCAACAAGGCTCCGAGCAATCACGCAACAGGCATGCATCTACAAGTAGCAGAGGAACAACAATGCTCGCCGACGAGGCTCTGAGCGACTGGCCCTGCAAGCGTCCACATGACGCACAGACTGCACTCCACTGCAATTCGTATCGACCTCCGGTCTAAAAAGGGGGGCTGATGTAGCGACTACTAGCGCCATCTAGTCATCACATAAGGAACGGTTTCCGGTTTCCGCCCCGGGCATAGCACAGTCACAGCTTTGGTGAAGGTCACTGATGACATTCGCCATAATATTCAGTGTAAAATGCTTACCATCCTAGTTCTTTTGGATTTTAGTAGTGCCTTCAATACCGTGGATTTTGATATCCTAATCGAAATCCTACAGAATCTTAACTTGTCTCCTGCAGCCATTTCTTGGTTTCGTGCATATCTCTTTGGAAGACGCCAGAAAGTTAGGATTAATGATCACTCCTCTGAGTGGCATGATCTTGCTGCTGGTGTTCCTCAGGGTGGCGTGTTATCTCCTCTTCTTTTCTCAATTTTTATTAATGGTATTACCAAGTCCCTTTATTCATCATATCATTTATATGCTGATGACCTGCAAATCTATGCAGCGGCGGGCTTTGACGATTTGCCTTCTCTAGTTGATCAAATTAACACTGATCTGTACACCATCAATGGCTGGGCCACACAGTTTGGCCTGAAGGTTAATGCTGCAAAGACGCAGGCTATAATTATTGGCAGTTCGTACTTTATCGATAGACTGTCGGAAGTGGTAATACCTAAAATCTTATTTGGAGGGACTACGATCCCGTTGTCAAGTACGGTTAAGAATTTAGGTATTATCATGGACCAAACTCTTTCTTGGACTGCTCATATAAATGAGGTTAGTCGTAAGCTCTTTGCATCATTTCACTCCCTGAGACGTCTGCAGAACTTTTTTCCGTTTCAAACGAAACTTGCTCTCGCTCGTTCTCTACTCTTGCCTCTCCTTGATTATGGTGATGTTGCTTTTATTGATATAAGAGAAGAGCTGCTTGACAGGTTGGAACGTCTGCAGAATGTGTGTATCAGGTACATTTATGGTCTACGTAAGTATGATCATGTCTCCCACTTCCGCGAACAGCTTCATTGGCTACCTATTCGTCGTCGCAGAGACATTCATACCCTTTGCCTTCTTTATAATGTCCTGTTTAACCCTGCTTCTCCTTCTTACTTATCTGAAAGATTTAGCTACATGGCCACTGGAAGCGGACACCGTTTGCGGTCGAGTTCCAATCTTACACTTGCCTTCCCGCCTAACAACGCGCGCTCTTATGCTAAATCTTTCACTTTCAATTCTGTCAAACTGTGGAACGATTTACCCTTGTCTCTAAGGGAATCTCCGTCTGTGGCCTCGTTCAGGGAGAGGTTAAAGAAATTATGGCTTGACACTGACATCTGAGGTGAGACTGTGTTCGGTTGTGTAATAACTGTTTTATGTTGCATTTAATGTAAAATTTTGTATTTATTTTATTTTGTAAGTACCTATTTATTTTCTTTCTCTTTTGAGTATTTCTGTTTTTTTTTCTTTACCGCACGTAATTGTTACTGTCTGCTTTTCCACTATATAATAAATTTATTTCTCTTAACTAGGTTAGTTGGAAGAGATCCCTTTTTAGGGATAAGTTCGCCTTTGTTCTCCTCTCTGTGTATTTGTATTTTTTTATTTTTATGTGCAATAAAGAGTTTACATACATACATACATACACATAAGGAACTAATCACTACAATCCTACATCACGCTATCGAAGTTTCTCAACTCGGCTGCATAAATACAACTTCCAACTTTCATCCATTGGACTTCGGTCCCCAGGCATAACATCTGCCTGGAGAGAGATCTCTCTATTGCAACTACCCCCAAAATATAATGTAAAGTCAAAGAAATCTACTTCAAGACTTGAAGACTAGGCACGTAGATAGATCTTTCAAGTCTTCGTCGACCTCTGGGAGTCGATGTTGACCACTTTGGGTATCACTGCCTTATAGCATAGAATAAACCAGAAATGTACGCGTCTGTTAGTGAATTCAATGTTATTACAATCAAAGAAAATTATATCATGTTTTGACAATCAGTCTTTCAGCGTAGAAAATACATCCCATTGGCAAAATCCGATACAGATTGTATAATATTGCATATAATGAGATTAGACACCCCCGTTTGACATCTTACTATATTTGGGATTTTTAACTCACAGTATTGACTTAAATGTTGTGAACAACAAAAAATATTTGTATTGTACTAGCTGCTGCCCACGACTCCGCCTGCGAAAAAATATTTTATCGCTATCCCACGGGAACTATGCAATCTTCCGGGATAAAAGCTATCCTATTTCCTTTCCAGGGACTCAAACTATCCCTATACCAAATTTCATCTAAATTGGTTCGGCGGTTTTTCACTTTCACCTAACAGAACCTTAAAACATTATAATCCTTCTACATTTGGCTGCTTAATTCGCCATCGAGTTTTGCAGTACCTAGCGTGTAAATTCCTAGTACCTAATTAATAAACGGTATAAATTAATTAAAACCTTACTCTCGCTTCGCTCATCCCGAAGTATTTTATAATAATGCCTGGACCGTTTAGCCTTTGATAACTCAATTATCTCCATAGGTTAACTGAAAGATTTTTTAACGGAAAAAGTTTTTTCGGTTGTGTGAGATGGGATTTGAAACCACACATTTTGGCTATCTATCTATGCCGTGCCGAGTATGCTAGATCGGTATCCTGTTATATCGCCTCATTCGTTTTTCGTTTAATTCTTATTTCGTCTCATTCTGAATTCGTTACTCATTTTTTATTCGTCATCTTCGCTATCCGTCATTATCTTATTTGGTCAAATTCTGTAACTTGTCTCTCTCTTAATAAGTCTTATTCGTTTTTTGTCACGGTCTTCCTTGGACTCATTTGTCGTTTGTCCCTTTCGTTTTTGTCTTTTTTTTTGTCTCATTTACTTACGAACATTTATTTACAGCACCGAACGTATCGAAGTAATTTTGGCGAAGAAGTGAATGAGACAAAAAAACGAAAGGGAAGAACGACGATGAGTCCAAGGAAGACCGTGACGAAAAACGAATAAGACGATAAGAGAGAGAGAGATAGACAAGTTGCAGGATTTGACCAAAAAAGATAGTGATGGATAGCGAACAAGACGGAGACGAATACAGAATGAAACGAAAAACGTATGAGGCGTGATAATGGGATTAACGACCGCTTTAGCCTAGTTGGTAGTGACCCTGCCTACGAAGCAGAAGAACGTAGGTTATTTTACGTTAGGTTTTTTAATTTTATATATTTTGATACGTAACCGCCGTTTATATGCCCATACATTCACTTTCAAGCAAAACGCTCGGCCCGCGACAAAACTCCGAGCGCCCCACTCGGCTTTACGACACAGTGCCTATCACACGTGACTTACTCTCATGTATTAAGTTTTTTTTTATATTATATAATGTAAAGTTTGAGTCATTTTTTAATCATCTCCTGATCTTCACCACGCACCCTTGCATCGAGATTGGCTCCTCAACAGGCGGCGCAGGGCCGCATTGGCGTTCTTTGGAGAAGGCCTATGTCCAGCCAGTGGACTTCACTTGGTGGCAGACGATGAAGATGATACCATTTTGTTTGTATATTAAAGTTTTTTTTTCTTTATTCTTATTAATACTACTAATGCGAATGTGTGTGAGTATAATGTGTGCGTAGTTTCGTACGTTCGTCTGTTTGTTACTTGAATGGATTTAAATGATATTTACTATGTAAATAGCAGGACGTCTGGAATAATAGGCTATTTAATAATTCGTACATAAGCTATTTTATAATTCCAATATACACATGGGCTGGGAAAAATCCTGAAAGGTTTACGAGCATGAAATTTGGCTTAGATATTTTTATGCATCGCCTTCGTATTCCTGGAATTCTAGTCTAATGCCGAAACTGAAAACGAGGTCACTTGGACACCATTTAACCCCTGAATACGTTGGAGACTTTTGTATCAAGAATTGAAAATTTATACTAACATTAAGAAATACAACGTTCAAATTGGATTAATCATGTCACTCCAGATTTTTTGTTTTAATTGCCACCATTGTATAATTTTACGGTATTAGTAAAACATCGCCCTCCCCTATTGTAAGAGGGGCAGTAAAAAAGCCGGCTCATAAAGGTAAACACAAGGCAGCCAATTATCTTGAGCAGGAATTAATTAAACTGAAGTTTAAGCTCTTAAGTTAAATTAAGATTTGCCGCTGTGTGACGACGTTTTGCATTTTTATCACGAAATTATTTTTGTTACTGTTTATTTTCTACTTAAGTACTTTTCGTTTAATGGGATTGTTTTAGTCGGCGAGTTTAAGTACGTTTTAATGAAGAGGTCATTGTTTTAGGTATTTTATTTATTACGTAACGGACTGGCCAAGACTACCCGCGGTCGAGGAGGTGCGGTAAGCAATTCCTGCGTCCATTTCGCTAACGGATTCCACAAATCAATTAGTTGTCTGCACAATATTGACTGACTAGCTTTTTCTCGCGACTTCGTCTGCGCAAAATAAAATTTTACTACACCTCTATGATCCTAAAGGAATAATGAGTACTGAGATAGGGTCCCGGTCCCATTTAATTGAATCATTTTCATTTTCTCCTTATCCTGTGAGATTTCCGAAAATCCTTAAAAATCTTTTTTACGTTTATAATTACTAAATTTAAAGTCTCTAATAATTATAGTTTGGGAGATATTGCTACTTTGAAGCGCAAATATAAATCCAATTTATTCCCTATCCCGTAGAAATTTTGAAAAATCCTTTCGTAGCGAATCCTTAAGTCATAATATCTAAATTCTGCGCCAAATTTCAGCACAATCCGTTCAGTGTTTTGAGCTGAGCGTTGATAGATCAGTCAGTAACGGTTGCCTTTTATACATTGTCACTACTTTGCAAAAATTTCGTATCTCAAATCAATATGTAAACCAAACTGAACTTTATTGCACACTCTGTAAAGTTCAATTAGCCAGATTATCGATTTTGATATACGAGCTTTTTTCAAAGTAGTGACGATATACAGAAGAAGAAAGACAAGAAGATATCCAAGGGGCGGAAATCTCATAGCAAAAATCAAGGTATCAAGAGGGATTGACGATTGTATTTTTATCTACTACCAATGATAAATTGTCACGGTATTTTTTAGGTTATTAAATTATACATGGGAATTATACTGTATTACATTTCCGTTTTGGTTTTTATATTCAACTTGTAACAAAATAAAACTAGTTACTCTTTCATCAATTTACTATTTTGTTTATTATATAATAACATCTGTCCAGTAATACTGTCCAGTAATATTTCCGCCTTGGGTTTATATTTAAATTGTAAACAAAATAATACTCTTGTGGCTATACTCAATCATAGTCGTGAGGTATCCGTATTTTTTCACTAAAATAAAACCATGTACTTACATTGTTTTATTTATTTTTAATTTTGTTAACCTTCATACACACAGATAGTTCCAACTTGTTGTACTTACGTAAATTACATGAATATAATATAGCCTCGAAATACGTTTACCCAAACAAAACAGTCCACAATTTACGTGTTTTTTTTCCAAATTTTGGTAAAGTCGTTAAATCCGAAGAAAAAGAAATCAGAGCACAAAAACGTATTCCCCTTTCATAACAATACATCAAACATAAAAAGAAACTAAACTCGAATAAAAGCTTTGGAACCCAATTCTTGTTACGGAGGCTGGTAGGACTCAACAGTTTTGCGCGCGCCTTTACCCCAGCCACCCCTCAGTTTCACCCCAAAGCTAGTCGAGTGCGCACGTCCTGTTACCCCAGTCCCCGTATACATCGACACCTACTTAGCGTATTCGAAAAAAAAACAAAAGCAAAATAAAACCTTTTCAGTAAATCTTTCGAACGATTAAGAAGTTACTTTGTAAGTGGCCAGTGTTGTGACTTGACAGATGTGACAGAAGTGTACGATGGTGGAGGGCGATCTAAAATGATCACCAGATCCGTTTATTGAAAAAAAATTGAGCCAGGTACGTAGTAAGTAATAGTACACGTATTTTATTACTGGTCACAATGTCGTACCTATTCTAAATTTATTTTGAAAAAAATGTGTTTCTGTTAAGTTTTTTTTTATTTGCAATCTTTTCCGGCCAGCACTAGTTTTAGACCACTTTTTAAAAAGTGCCAGTAGAACAAAAAAGGACTTAGGAAAGTGCCCTTTGCAGCCAATTGGAGATTTTTAAACAACTTTTTTTTTCGGAAACCTTGGATAAATAGCATGGACTTAATTGAAATCATCTTCCAGTCTCTTAAGGCTGAGGTAGCGTAAGATCATTAATTAAAGTAATCAGGATCTGACGGACATTTTTAATTAAATTCCCGATGGAATGATTACCTAACCTTTTTTCATTGAACAGAAGCGACTGCTCAATCAGGCTTTTTGACACTCGCTGTTAAAGATTTAAAGTGTCTTATTAGAAGTTCAATTGATTTTAACTTTCCAATTTTTTATTATAATAACTTTTTAAAGTACAGGAGATAGAGGGAACCCTCATAGGATTGCTCTGTCTATCTGTCACACGCAATATCTTATCCGGTGGAGTTGAAAATTGTCACAAACAAACATTTCAATGTAGCAAATACGGGCGCGTAACGTAAATAAATGAATTTAGAATGTAAGCGTGTACGCAAATACAAAAAAAACTTTACATGCAAGGGCTCGCTGCGAGGATTCGAAATGTATTATTTTATAAAAAAATTAAAATAAATACATAGTTATTAAATTAATCTAGAACATGGATATAAATTATCATGCACCCCTGTAACTCCTACTAGTCCCCCCCCCCCCTCGTAAACAGTTAAACATTTTGTAGAAGCTGAATCGCAATACCTAGACAGACACACGGACGAACCAAGCGTTAATAGGACTCCGATAGATAGATAAACCTACCTATCCAGTACAAGGTCGTGGGTTCAAATACCGGCTCGCACCTCGTGAGTTTTTCGGAACTTATGTGCGAAATTACATTTGAAATTTACCATGAGCTTTACGGTGAAGCAAATCATCGTGAGGAATCCTGCATACACTTGTGAAGAAATTCAATGGAGTGTGGTAAGTTCCCAATCCGCACTGGGCCCGCGTGGGAACTACGGCCCAAGCCCTCTCATTCTGAGAGGAGGCATGTGCCCTGCAGTGGGACGCATATAGGCTGGGACGAGATAGATAAAAACGGGTATGTATTACAATACCGAAGTACGAAAGACCGAATGTATTATAACATCGAATGGGTCAAAAGACCGACAAGATTTTTTTCTGAAACCGTAAACTTTTCAGAATTTATTAAAACGGCATCATACAGAACCCATTAGGTTAGGTTAGGTTTGTTTTATAACAATCTTAAAAAGTTAACGGTTTCAGAAAAAAATCGTGTCGGTCTTATGACCCATTCGATGTTTTAATACATTCGGTTTTTCGTACTTCGGTATTGTAATACTTACCCATAAAAACGTAATTAGAAGCATAACTATTCCACTAATATTATAATTCTCGCTAAAACGATGTGACAGATTCTGGTGAAATTTGGGACATAGATATTTTTAACCCCCGACACAAAAAAGAGGGGTGTTATAAGTTTGACCGCTATTGTGTGTGCGTGTGTGTGTGTGTGTGTGTGTGTGTGTGTGTGTGTGTCTGTCTCTGGCATCATAGCTCTTAAATGGGTGAACCGATTTGGATGCAGTTTTTTTAAGAAAGCAGGTTTCTTAGCGATGGTTCTTAGATATGTTTCATCAAAATCGGTTCAGCCGTTTCAAAGATATCAGCTCTGTTGTTAGCTGCGGAAGAGATCTTGGACGCATAATGGGCATTGACTTAATGTTCAAACATACGAGTGACAGTAATTGCGTTGGGGGTTTTTGAAATTTTTAATTCATAGGTACTAGGGGCGTTCAATAAAAAGTGAGAATGAGTATGTTATAAACAACTTTTACTAAATGTCATTATATTTTTCGACATAGTCACCTTTTAGCATAATACACTTAGTATATATTTTTTCTAAACATAAAATTCTATTTTTAAAAAAGGTCTTATCTTGAGTACTTAAAAAATCTTGTACTGCAGCGACTACCGCGTCGTCGTCTTCAAATTTCTGGCCTCTCAGGTATTGTTTCAATCTCGGAAATAGGTAGAAATCACTGGGAGCGAGATCTGGTGAATACGGAGGATGCTTAAGGATATCGAACCCAGCATCACGAATTGCAGCCATTGCAACGGCGGACTTGTGTGCCGGGGCATTGTCCTGGTGGAACAGCACAACTTTTGAGAGTTTACCTCGCCGTTTTTCGCGGATCTCATTGCGCAATGTTGCTATTTGTTTGGCGTATAAAGTGCCCGTAATAGTGGCTCCATGCTCGAGATACTCAATCGTTAATACCCCTTTACCATCCCAAAAAACAGAGCCCATGACCTTACCGGCAGATGGGCTCACCTTGAATTTCTTCGGAGTTGGAGATGATGGCCTTTTCCATGTCATAGACTGCAGTTTCGTTTCAGGGTCGTAATGATGGAGCCATGTTTCGTCCATTGTTATAAATCGCGCCAAAAAAAGTTCCCGGTCTTGCTGCATCAGGTTCAAAGCTTCTTGACAAATCTCTAGTCTAGTTTGTTTTTGCGTGTCAGTAAGCATTCTTGGTACCCAACGCGCAGATACCTTTTTCATACCCAAGCGTTCATGTAAAATATTATGAACGCTCCCCGTTGAAATCTTTACATTTTCAGCAATAAAACGAACTGTGACACGACGATCCGCCAAAACTGAGTTTCTTCAGTTACTGCTGTAGTAGGGCGTCCGGAGCGGGGTCGTCCATTGTCGATGTTCTTCCACGTCTAAATTCGGCGCACCAACGTGCGACTGTCGAATACGGAGGAGCATTAGACCCTAAAGTGTCCCGCAAATCCAAATTGACTTGATCCGTAGAAAAATTTTTCAAATACAAGTATTTGATAACGGCGCGCAGTTCAATTTTCTCCATTTTCGCTAACGTACTCAATAGCATTGCAAAGAAATTACCGTATATTTTTTTAAACAAAAGACAGTTAGTTTTTTTTTTCATAGCATTCAGCTAGATAGATTAGCTTTACCGGCCAGTATTTAATTTCGTAATATTAAAAGAGTTTGCATCTCATTCTCACTTTATATTGAACGCCCCTCGTATATAACCTGGATTAACATATAGGATACGTTTTATCCCGGAATATTGCATAGTTCTCATGGAACAGCTACTGAAAAATAAGAGAGAAATATGTTTTGTTAAAAAATTCATTTTTAAAGCAAGCTTTTCAGCTGACTGTATTTTTTGTTGACTGTACTTGCATTGTCATCCAACCTACATAAGTATACCAAATTTCAGGTGAATCCAACCACTGGAAGTGGGTCAAATTTGACTTCTAAGATTTGACCCAAGGATAAAACAAACGGGGTGAGCTAAATAAAAGCTTGTAAAAACACTTCAAGCTACAGCGCTGAATAGGTAGGTATATTATCAGAACCCTGCGTGCGAGTCCATGCATTCAGTCATCAAACATCATCGTCGTCAAAACCACATCCACTATTGACCAAAGGCCTTTCCCTTAAGATGCCATAATGAACGACAACTGGTCTTGATACCGGTATTTATAGGTTTTCTTCGCTTTGGTTCAAGAGAACCGATAAAACAATAATACCAATATAAGCAACGAAAAATTTCGCACTTTCGAGTACTTGTATTTTAACTCCTTAAAACTGTTAAATTTCATCTATTTACCGGTTCTAAAGGTATCAATATTGTGTATGCTTGATACCCGGTGACCTGGTACAGGTACCAAGACTGATGCCGATTCTCGGTCTGTGGCTTCGATACCGGTTCCAGAAAATACCGGTATATAGTAGGTACAATGACTTTATTCTACACCACAAATAATACAACACAGAAAAACAAAAGCATAAAAAAATGTGTAAGGCAAGCAATGGGCGGCCTTATCGCTTCGAAGCGATCTCTTCCAGGCAACCTTTAAGAAGAAAGAAATAAAGGAATAGATTAGGTATACCAAACCCTGAGCCGAATGCAGCCCGCGAACGCATGTTTAACATGCCCTGAGGCCTGCCAGGATTATGTCTTCCAATTCATG
The DNA here is from genome assembly GCA_947859365.1 of Archips crataeganus. Classification (NCBI taxonomy): domain Eukaryota; kingdom Metazoa; phylum Arthropoda; class Insecta; order Lepidoptera; family Tortricidae; genus Archips; species Archips crataeganus. The sequence continues at coordinate 17,457,206 of OX402057.1, read as the reverse complement.
TTCGTCACTCGACATTCAGTCACCATTAACAACTCCAAGTACAACACAAAATTGGACCCTAGAAGCCAGATCCAGTAAGGAGACCCTTATTCCTTGTCCCACGTTTATATGGCAGCATGAAACAGTTCCCTTTAATTAAGTAAGTACTCATTAACCGGAGAACGAAACAGAGTGATTTTCTCACTTTCTCGCAACAGCGAAATATTTAATGGCTTGTTTTAAACGCGACTGGGGCAGAATGGAGGTTGTCATTAGCGGAATTACTAAGATAACTACGATGTTAACAAGTACTTGAATGATGACAGGACCTTTCTGATAGCTCTAAGCACTTTTTGCCATAATTACGCCATTGAATTTTCGTGAGCGAGTAAGTTTATAGCTACTCGTTTCCTCGTTCAAGATGGGACAGCTCCATAAGTATCAAAACGCGATATGCTGAAGTTTTGCGGCTGTTTTTTCAATACGAGGTATTTAGAAAGAAGAAAGAAAGAAAAAATACATTTATTGACAGCAACCACGAGTTACATCAATTTATTTATTTAATAATTACTATGCAAGCGACTCTATTTGCAAATAAATTAAATTTATCGCTATTCTGCGGGAAATATGTAATTTTCGGGGATAAAAGTTATCCTATGGCTTTCCCAGGATCTCAAACTATCTCCATAACAAATTTTATTTAAATCGGTTCCGCGGTTTGAGAGTGAAGAGGTAAAAGACAAACAGACAGGCAGTCACACGTTCGCATTTATATATTAAGTATGGATTACAAATAGACAATACAAAGGATCATTACGGTTGCAAAATGGACACTGACTCAGAATAATGCTGAGGCGTTTATAGCACCCCAACGTTGATTTTCAGCCAGCCCGTCGGTTATTCAGCTGATATTACATTGTAAGCACGGAAATTACGCAACAGAAACTCAGCGCTATTACGCCAGCAATGCTATTTCAATTACTAGCATTACAACAGGGGTGTACTGTAAACCAGCGCTGTGCCAGAAAGTGGCTCCTATGGAAGCTCTAACCCTGCCAACGCTGACTCCAAACCCCTTGCCGTTGCAAATTTTAATAGTTTGATTTATATTTTTTCTCTTAAGGATAATTAATGTAGTAGTAATAAGCCTTGTTTTTGTACTTTCTTTGAGTTATAAGAGTTTTTTTTATCATTATCATTTGCCAAAATTACGTCACTTCGCTCAGGCGCGGCAGCTGATCTCGTGAAAACGTGACGTAATTTTGGTAATCTTTCTTTCTTGATATTATTTATCATTACAGTACCTCTACCATGAGTTTACACTAGTTCACAGTGACCGTACTCGCTAGCGACGGCGTAAATGGTTTGTATGGAGAATTGTACTTCCGTAAGTGACCGCTAGAGGCGCTGTACAATTCTCCATACAAATAATTTACGCCGTCGCTAGCGAGTACGGTCACGTAAACAAGTGTAAACTCATGGTAGAGGTACAGGTGTAATCATGACGAATTTTTGTTACGTAAGTTCCGCACTTAAGTGTGTAAACTTCGGTCTCGTATATTCGGCATAGTGTGCTTATACGCTTAGGCCACCACCAGAATCAGAATTTATTAAAACGGCATCATACAGAACCCATTAGGTTAGGTTAGGTTTGTTTTATAACAATCTTAAAAAGTTAACGGTTTCAGAAAAAAATCGTGTCGGTCTTTTGACCCATTCGATGTTTTAATACATTCGGTCTTTCGTACTTCGGTATTGTAATACATACCCATTGTTTTCTCGCTCATGAAACGTACCGTATCGCAATCTACAAGAATTCAAGATTATACCTGCGTTACGCCTACATGAACCATTTGACTCTGGCGTTTGAATTGCACTTTTGGGATTTGACTAAATTCAAATGAGAAGTCCAAACGCTGTGATCTTGATTTACCTATACGTTGCATAATAATAATAACACCCATGTAGAATTTCACGTTTCATACTTAACGATTAATGTTTTAAGATTACATATTTAGCAACATTGTGATTAAAGTAGCATGAGTGTTATTCTAGAGTTGGTGTTCTTTACATACGAAATTGCGTTTAAATCCGTCCAAAGTTTTAAAAACGAAAAGGTAACAAACACAGAGACTCACAAACTTAGGCATTTGTAATATTAAATTTGTTATACAAGGTGAAATTTTAAACAATATCGTGGGTTCGAACCTAGGTCCGCACCCATGTTCTACGGAATTTACGTGTGAAATTACAATTTAAATTTACCACGAGCTTCACGGTGAAAGAAAACACATCTTGAAGAAAGCTGCACACAGTTGCGAAGACATTCAATGGTGTGTGAAGTTCCCATTCCGCACTGGGCCCACGTGGGAACTACGGCCCAAGCCCTGTTATTCTGAGAGGAGTATGTAGGCTGCGCTGATAATAATGATGATGGTTAAACGGAATGTTATTCAAACCAACTAGGCATTACGGTTGCACATTGTTGTATATGCGTCTATAACGAATTCCAATTGTGCACTTGAATTGAAACATATCGATTGATATCAAATGCCAATGCATTCAGTCGGCAACTACTGAGGTCTGACGTTCTAGTATCGAAGGAAATTAAATTTAATATCCAGCTTGTTTAACGACGCGTTTAAGTAATAAAGTGCCACCCTTCCTATACGGAAACTTAAAAATAGTATTGCGAAGTAGGTACTTGTCACAAAACCGAGATTACAAATACTGCGAGGAGTTGTAGCGTGAACAAAATTGATTCAATGAAATGTTAAAATTACTTTGCTCACCCGCGACCCTATGATAGCTTAAGTTGATTTGAAGATGAGCTCTGGTTGAGTTCGAAACGCGTCAGTTAGTGTAGCGGTGGTGATAGATGGGCTTGTGTGATTTGTGTGTGTTCGTACAGTGTGGAAGTGGAGGAACTGCAAGATCACACATTTCTTGCATAAACGTAGCTATCATAATAAGGTCGCGGGTGAGCAAAGTAATTGTTTCACTTCATTGACATGTAAGTCAACGACATTATTAGCTCGAAGAATCGCCAGACTCAAGTGGCAGTGGGCAGGGCACATTGCTCGCAGAACTGACGGCCGATGGGGCATAAAGGTACTCGAGTGGCATCCACGGACCGGAAGACGCAGTGTAGGTAGGTCTTCAACAAGATGGAGCGACGACCTGGTTAAGGTTGCGGGATCGCGTTGGATGCGGATGGCACGGGACCGATCTGTTTGACGAGCCTTGAGGGAGACCTATGTTCAGCAGTGGACGTCTTTCGGCTGAAATGATGATGATGATTGATATGGACGTTCGCAAAGTACCTAACGCCTGATTCAATAAGTTATTTAAAATTGATTCAGAATACAAGTTTTATAAGAACATTGCCTAACTTCACGACACATTCAAAACTCCAAATAACGCGCATGAATTCATAAACTTCGAGTTTGACACGGCAAATTTTACATTCGGGTGTCAAGTGTCTCGACTTGTTACATCAGGCTATCAAATGGGTTGTCGCAGGGGTATCGTAGACGTATGGCGGTGTCACGTCAAAGTGTCGAGTGTCGGATTGAGTGTCCGATGGTCTCGATAACTATTGGAAGATAGAGCTGGAGTCCCGGGTAAAAATATTACGGTATTATTTTCAGCGCTGCGATTTTTCCCTCGAGTGACGTTTTGGTTGGAGCTATTTTGTTGTTGACGAAATGTGAAGAAATTGTGAGTGTAAATAAAATATTACAAGGCGAAGTTAGGGTCAAATAGTATATACTCAAAAGATAATAAGTCCCTATGAGTCACAATATGACTCCCTATGAGTCACTATTCACTTTGAGTTTGATTAGTAAAATAAAGATACAAATAAATTAAAAATATTTCATACATTCCTTTGACTAAAATATTTAAACAAGCAATTCTTGTATTTATCAGTGGTACTTAACGAAATCTAGAGCTCAGTCTAAACTGAAGGTCTAAACCTGCTAGAAAAACCGTGCAAATTAAATTTCAAGTGTCTATTGTTCAAGAGATAAAGCCCTGTGACAGACGGACAGCGGAGTCTCGGTAATGGGGTCCCGTCGGCACCCTTTGGGTACTAAACCCTAATGCAAAGGATAATTAGTATTACATTGCTCAAATTTATTTCAGGATTCTTGGAAACGGCTCTATGTATAGTATAAATCTTCCCAGGTGAATTTGTCGCATCGAGCCATTACATTAAATTTGAACCTTAACACTATGACGATACCGTTTGTTTTGAAAGATAAGGGCTCGAAGCGAAAAATTCACCTGGGAAGATTTATACTATAGGTATAGTTAACTTTCGTACAACAGACAATTTTTACAATATTTTCAATAATCGTCGTTAAGGACTCAAATTTTTTAACTCCGCCCACAAATGGTCAACGGAGTGATCCTCTAACTATAAATTAAAAATTTTAAAAACCCGCAACGCAATTTCAAAATGAAGTGTAACATGCCTATTATGCGTCTAACCCCGGCGCCACACATGCACAAATGTTTCAACACATATTTGAACACATACCTATTTGATCTATGGTTGATTGTATGGTTGTTCTATTGAACAAATAAGCAAATCCGGTGCTTCACATGTGATCAAATATGTGTTCAAATATGTGTTGAAACATTTGTGCTATGTGTGGCGCCGGGGAGATCCCTTCTACAGCTAACAAAAGAGCTTATAACTTTAAAACGGCTGAACCTATTTTGATGAAACATATCTAAGAACCATCGCCAAGAAACCTTCTTTCAAATAAAAAAACCGCTTTTAAATAGGTTCACCTGTTTATGAGCTATGATGCCACAGACAGACACACACACACATAGCAATCAAACTTATAACAGCCCTCTCTTTGTGCCGGGGGTTAAAAAGAATCCGTCTTCACATATCGAGATACAACACCTTGAAATATCAGCTTAAATAAGCACATCAGCTTTTTATAATCACCGAAATAAATTTCGAAAGCCGCTGAGCGCTCATTACACATTTTTCCCATTAAAATGTACGTTTAAACACGGAAAAAAGTTTTGAGGTGAGTTTTAATTTAAATAACGGGTTAGAATAACGGGCCGCTGTACCAACAAAACATATTATTTGGAGTAGAAAGAGTAATGAGAAATCGGAATACAAAAGCAAATTGAACCCTAAAAGAACCCGCGCCCAGTGATGGCATCCAGAGAATTCGCCATAAGCAGAGCTCGAACTTTTGGTGCGGATGACGTAATAAAAATTTTACTGTATTTTCTTTATATATTTCATTTTGTTTTAATTTTGTACACAGGTTAATGTGGTACCTAAATGAAATAAGTTTTACAAAACTTGCTACCGTATGTATGCTCGATTGTTTAATAATAATCATTCATTTTTCTTAAACATGCTTGGAAATGTATTGGTTAATATCTCGAAATGAAGTCATGAAGTTTCTTGTTTACGGCTCCCTACATTACTTCTTGGTTTAGGCCAAAAAAACAACTTCGAAAAACCATTAGTGTCCGCTGCTCTAACTTTTTAAATTTGCTCACTAACATTAAACTGACAAAGGAAAAATTACATAGCCAACCACCACTAGACTTTATAAGCATACCTGCAACGATAAAAAAATCTATGGTACTATTTATGAGCGGTTAAACATGGTGCTTGAATAGCTCGTTCAAATGGCATGTTTAAAAAATAAAAAAGCGGCACTTAAAAAAAAAAATTGATTACCTAGTTGTTATTTTAATATTAATATTTCCTCACATTTTTGAGAAAAGCACTATACAATCCTCGGCAGGAACAGGGATTGCAGGCCTCGTTTTATCCGGTCTAGTCTAACCCAAACCCAAACTCGTCCAGCAATCCCTTACTTCACGGCCTCTGCAGTAAATATTCTTTATTGATCACCAAAAATAGTACAGTAACATTACAAAAATAAAAATTCAGGTAGACAATAGGCTGTCTTATCGCTAAAAAGCGATCTCTTCCAGACAACCAATTACTCAGAAATTAATAAATATCAACAGACTAATGTAGGTGGCAGAAATAACAGACAAGAGAAACGTAGTATTAATAAACAATAAAATCAATACAAATATAATATAAATTTTATAAATAAACACATATATTCAATACTTATACACTACATATACTTAATACAAAATATCAATGGAAAAATGTCAAAAGGCCGCATGTGAGAAAAGGATTTAAAAAGGAAATTAAAGAAACAATATAAACAAAAATCAAAAAGAACAGAGAAGGGTCATATCGTTTAGTGAAAGAGGTTAATAAGTGGTAATTGTTTACGTAAAGACTATTTGAAATCATCTTATGTGAGATTCAACGTCATCAGTACTAAAGGTTCGAGCCCTGGCCATAAAGATAAACTTCAACGTTTCGCCTCCATACTCTGCACTCACACATGCAAGACAGCTACGTCAGTGCAACACAGAAGGGTTTTAATGTACGTCCATACTTCCATATTATAAATATAAATAAATAAAATAAATATCACGGGACAATTCACACCAATTGACCTAGTCCCAAAGTAAGCTAGGCAAGCTTGTGTTATGGGTACCAGGCAATGGATAGACATACTTATATAGATAGATACATACTTAAATACATATTAAACACCCAAGACCCGAGAACAAACATTCGTATTTTTCATACAAATACCTGCCCCGACACGGGAATCGAACCCGGGACCTCAAGCTTCATAGTCAGGTTCTCTAACCACTAGGCCATCTGGTCGTCTAAATAATATAAAACATGAATACTATAAATATTTTAAATACTAAAGTGTTTGTTTGTTCTTCATTCACGTCGAAACTGAGTGACGGATTGCCGTGATTTTTTGAAAGGACATAGTTGAAGGGCTAGAGGGACATAGGCTTCTTTTTGTCACGGGAAAATATCTTATTCCCGCGGGAAAACACGTTTTATCAATTCTTTATCATTTTATTAATTTATTTCTATATAAGTAAGTGGTTTATTATAGTATATTTGTGTATCGTTCCGTGAATCACAGACGGTTCTGACAGAAAATCAGCGCTGCAGGCGTCTAACGCCTCAGCATAATGCTGAGTCAGCGACCGTTTCACTTTTGCGGGGACACTCATGCAGAGCTGTGTATGTACATGTTTGTTACTTCCTTGTATGTTATCTTTGTTTTTTTTTTGTGTGAAATTGTGTGTACTTTCTTGTATGTGTGTCTTGTAAAAGTGAATAAATGTCTTCTTTCTTTCTTTCTTTCTTTCTTTTAATCTACTTCAGCGCGGGCGAAGTCGCGGGCATCAGCTAGTATCTAATAATGTGTCACACACAGAGAGAGTGTGACGAGACGATGATGACTGACGTAGTCTGAATGGCAATGCCAGTATAATCACCATAAAAGTACAGCCAGTAAATAAAAAGCTTGTATCAAAATGATTTTACAAATATTAATTTGTACATTTTATTTTTGTTTTACATTATTTTGACGATCATGGTATGAATTCTTGTAATTTTGACATCAAAGCAAATTTATATTGTAATTTTTATCATGAAATAAATAAAAGTAATCTAATCAAATCTAAACTCTAGGATTAAAACATTCAAAACATGTACTATTAACATTAAGTAAATAACAACAAAAACTTTCTGAAAACTTTGCGAAACGTTTGTGAATTCCGAATTAGCCAAAAATGTCTAAGTCGAGATGCATGTTGCTCAAATTAAAGTAAGAATACAATTCCAAGTTAAACTTAGCCAAAGGTGGCGGCCCTGCGAAACTTTGGAATTATAATGCCTTCGTTTAAATTTGTTATCTGACAGTTAAGTCAACTAGACTCGATTAACCCAAAACCAGGGGCAGCAGCTGAAGTTGCTTAAAGTCAAGTTAGATTTGATTAAATTTTAATGCGAGATTGTTCCGACGAATAGTTTTGGGGCTGTTTGTTGCTGTTACGATTCTTGTTTAAAACGAGATGGTTTATAAAAGTACACTGGTCATCTTTGAATTAAACCTACCCCCTATAATGCCCCGCTAGCTAATATACTAATAGGTATATATCTTTAGTTATTTATATGTAGATCCACGTCCATTGGTTGGGAGTCACTGAGAGATAACTTATCTGACGGATGCAAAATACGTCAAAATCATGTCAAACGATAAGTATACGTATTATGGATATGACTACAATTAGTTAAAAAAGAGAACATTGCAAAATAGTTATATCGTTTAATTATAGTATTAATAATCATATTTTTTTTACTATCTATACTAATATTATAAAGAGGAAAGATTTGATTGTTTGTTTGTTTGTTTGTTTGCATTGAATAGGCTCCGAAACTACTGGACCGATTTAAAAAATTCTTTTGCTGTTAGAAAGCTACATTATCACTGAGTAACATAGGCTCCTTTTTACCGCGGGAAAATACCTTTTCCTACGGAAAAATTAATTTATCGCGGGCGAAGCTGCGGACGGAAGGCTAGTATTACATATTTTCCGTCCATTCCTTTAATGGTTCACTATCCACATATTATATAGGGAAAATTACCACTCTACATCTACAGATATAGAAGGTGCGTACATATTCGTAAAGTGATACTTAACCATTATTAGTAACATAATCACCATCACTCAAATTTCTTATAAATCATAATCTGGAACTCTGTCTATAACTGACTTCACACGGAGGAAAAAATATTCCACAATATTACCAGATTGTATAGTTTTTTTTTTTTTTATTGATAGAGGGAGGCAAACGAGCAAGTGGGTCACCTGTTGGTAAGCGATCACCACCACCCATGAGAACCAGAAACCCCAGAAGGGTCACTAGTCCGTTGCCGGCCTTTAAGGGAACAATACACTCTTTTCTTGAAGGACCCGATGTCATAGTTAGTTGGAAACACCGTAGACGGGAGTTGATTCCACAATTTAACTGTGCATGGCAGAAAATGCCGACGGAAACGCACAGTTGTAGATGTATATTCATCAAGGTGGTGACGGTGGAACGCAGACTTACGGCGCGACGTGCGATAGTGGAAGCCCGTAGCTGGTAATAAATTGAATAGCTCCTCGGAGCACTCCCCGTAGTAGAGCCTGTAGAGCACACAAAGAGAACCTACGTCTCTTCGCAAGGAAAGGGGATCCAAACGACCAGATACTAGCGGGTCGCCGACAAGTCAATCTGCGCGACGTTGGATACGCTCAAATGGAAGGAGAAAGCATTGGGGCGCCCCCGCCCAGAGGTGAGAGCAGTACTCCAAGTGCGGCCGCACCTGGGCCATATACAGTTGAAGAAGGTGCTTTGATGTAAAGTACAGCCTGGATCTGTTCAATACCCCAAGCTTTTTCGAAGCCAATTTGGCTTTTCCCTCCAAATGACCGCGAAATTGAACGTCACTCGTTATGTCCACGCCGAGAATCCCTATGCTGGATTGGATATCCAGGGGAGCGCCATCAAAGCGGGGAGATAGCACGAACGGGGACTTTTATGCGGAGAACACGCACACCAGCTGCTATTATGATTCTGGTGTAGAAAAACAGATTTCAGCAATGATTATCAGATTTTTTTTTATAACAAAAAGACATATTTTATTCAGTACTGGAATATTCTTGTTAAAATATTCTAGTACCTACACAAAAACTCCGATATCGTTTTGGTAACCATCTAATTGTTACAGAGTAAAATATGCATTTAGCTTACAACAGGTTTTGTATACTACACAAAATTTGTTTTCTACGATACTAGGTAACTGGGTAATAGGAACTAGAAATGATGTTGCAAGAAGTAGAATTTTCTATTAACGTGTAATAAAAGTATAGTTGTCACATATAATACAATAAAATCAAGTCAAATCCACAATATTCAGTTTAAGGAAACTAGATTTTTCTCTCCGTGCATTTTATTGAAGGATAGAGGTATTATGTACTTACTGGTATATTTATGTATTTCAAAAATTTCATATATTTCACACATAAATTTGGAAAACTTATAAGTGACGACCCTCTTATTAAAGTTTTAAACTCACAGCTTTAATCTATAAATATAAAATAAGAAACTGACTGATTGACTGACTGACATATCAACGCACAGCCCAAACCACTGGGCCTAGAGATTCCAAATTTGGCATGTAGGTTCCGTATAAGGTCTAGGGGTGCACTAAGAAAGGATTTTTCAAAATTCACTCCCTAAGGGGGTAAAAAGGGGGTTCAAAGTTTGTATGGGGAAACAAGATTAGTTCGACTATTTTATTCGAAACTTCACAGAAATACTCCTAATGATAAATGAGTAAACACGTGTTTCAGGTTTTTTGAGAATTCAACCCCTAAAAGGGGGGAAAGGGGTAACAAAGTCTGAAAATCAACATGGGTGTTGTTTCTATGGTTTATCGGGTCGCTGGTTATGAAAACAACAACGGTTTTAAAATCCGACGTGGCAGACGTAAAATACCATCTCCCTGGATGGGGTGCGATGGGGTTGAAATGTCTGTATATCAATATGGGTGTCGTTTTTAATGTATAGCCCAAACCACTTGACCTAGAAACTTGAAATTTTGCACATAGATACCTTATACAATGTAGGCATCCACTAAGGAAGGATTTTTGGGAATTCCCACGGGAAAGGGAAAAAACGGGATTTATATATTCGATTCCGAGTGACCCTATCTCAGTAACTATAATAACTAGACTCTTCAAATTTGATACACAAGTAGGTATTACATTATTTAAAATATTAATTTCAGGATTTTTCAAAATTCCCACGGGATAAGGAAAACACGGGATTTATATATACAGTTCAACGGGATCCTATGAACTATAATTACTAGACTCTTCAAATTTGGCATAGATGTAGGTAATTATAAATTCCCATGGGATAAGGAAAAAACAGGAATTTTCGTTTTACAGGTCGTAGAAAGTTGAAATTCGGCATGTAAGTTGCTTGGGGAGTGTAGATGAGCATTGAGAGAGGACTTCCCATATTCCCACGGGAACGGGAAAAAACGGGATTTTTCGTTTTACTGGTCGAAGAAAGCTGAAATTCGGCATGTAGGTCGTTTGGGGAGTGAAGAGGAGCATTGAGAGAGGACTTTCCAAAATTCCTACGGGAACGGGAAAAATGGGATTTTCGTTTTACTGGTCATAGAAAGCTGAAATTTGGCAAGTGGGTTCCTTGGGGAGTTTAGAGCTGAATTGAGAGAGGACTTTCCAAAATTCCCACGGGAACGGGAAAAAACAGGATTTTTCGTTTTACTGGTCGTAGAAAGCTGAAATTCGGTATGTAGGTTGCTTGGAGAGTGTAGAGGAGCATTGATAGAGGACTTTCCCAAATTCCAACGGGAACGGGAAAAAACGGGATTTTACGTTTTACTGGTTGTAGAAAGCTGAAATTCGGCATGTAGGTTGTTTGGGGAGTGTCGAGGAACATTAAGAGAGGACTTTCCAAAAATCCCACGGGAACGGGAAAAACGGGCTTTTTCGTTTTACTGGTCATAGAAAGCTGAAATTTGGCAAGTGGGTTCCTTGGGGAGTGTAAAGGAGCATTAAGAAAACATTTCCCGAAATTCTTACGGGAACGGGAAAAAACGGGATTTTGCGTTTTACTGGTTGTAGAAAGCTAAAATTTCAAAATTAATAAGTACTGTAAGTAGGCTGCAAAGGGCACTTTAACCGACTTCTAAAAAAGGAGGAGGTTATGCATTCCACTTTATGATTTTTTTATGTAGGTATGTTCACCGATTTCTCGGTCAATTGTGGACCTGCTTGCTTGCTTGCCAGTATGCTTGCTTGCTTGCTTGCTTGCTTGATATCTTGGTTCTTTGGAATACTCATAGTACACGCGAGCGAAGCCGCGGGCAAAAGCTAGTATTTCTATATTTTTAAGACCGTGCTATTGTTTTGAAACTAATATACCTTTTGTACGACGAATGTACAAGAGTAACATTGTAAGTTATTTTACTGTTTTTGTTCCCTAAAAATCAAGTCACAATAATATATTTAACGGCTCCACCCGACGTATATAATATTTTTCGGTACTAGATTGCAAAAAACATGTTTTCGCAACCTAATTTTACACACAAAACGCGTCCCTGTCGTAAATTTTACTCTCGAATTTGGGCATGCGTTTTTTTCTGGAGTTATGTTTTTCTCTGATTATTTTCTGCAGTACTTGTTTATTACTATTGTATACTGCCACGCTCGTTCGGAGATATACTTTGTAAAAAAATACACTTGTCATTAGAGTGAATCCTTAAATATCTTACACATGAATTTCAAGACTATAGCTTTACTTGTAATGATACAGCACGAGATTAAATGAATGCAATAAATGCGCCAAAAACGCGATAGGCCCTTAAAAAGTTTTCATTTGGCGCCCAAATTTAAGACTGAATTTTGAAAACAAAACTAACATCTAGTTCCAAGCAGACATCGTCCACACGTTGACTCCAGGAACAAGTGCTGAACTTAAACAAAAACAATAACAAACATTTCTAACTTCGAGCGATTAGCACACACTGCAACTCTGGTTTCCTTCCGTTGCAATGTTTGTTCGAATGTTCCTTTGTTTCTGTATTAAGTAGAATAATTTTGGTAGCAAGTTGATTCTCTATTTACTCTGTTTTCTTTGAAACTACCCGTAAACTTTTTAGCCAAATCAATCGTTTTTTTTATTTTCACATCCTAAATAAATATCCCACAAAACAATAATTTCATGTAACAGTCGTTTAGAAAAAAAATATACAATTAAGGGGTATAATTAAAACAAAACTTAATTGATTTCTTTGTGTTACGAAAGTTACCCTTCTAGTTTGTGTGACTGACTTTCGTTTCACAAAGGACGAAATTTTGGATCGTACTTTTGTTTTCATTAAGCCCTTACTATGATTTTTTTTAAGTATACCCGTATATTGTGGTCAGGACAAGACCATATACCTAGCTCTGTCAAAAAGTTATCAGATCTCTTGTAAAGCCAAGCTTCTAACTCTACACGCCCTGACTCTACAAGCTCTAACTTCACAAAATCTACGCCTAAGTCAAAATATGTGGCTTGGCCGTTTCGGTACATGGGCGTACGGTTTTAACAATCTGACGATTTTGTACGTATAAAAAAACAAAACCTCAGCAAGAGTTACATTAACACATAAGGACCGCTTTAGCCTAGTTGGTAGTGACCCTGCCTACGAAGCAAGAGGTCTTGGGTTCAAATCCCGGTAAGGGCATTTATTTGTGTGAAGAGCACGAATATTTGTTCCTGAGTTATGGATGTTATTTAAGTATTTATTTATCTATATAAGTATGTTTATCGTCGTCTAGTACCCATAGTACAAGCTTTGCTTAGTTTGGGACTAGGTCGATTTGTGTAAGATTGTCCCCTAATATTTATTTATTTATTTATTTATTTAAATTAACAACATTTACGGTCCAATATCGAATGTCTTGGCAGGGTTGTCAAATGGTTTAAGGGTTAAGAACTATCAAAGTTGCCCCGATTTGATCAAATGCCCGGTTTACGGCTATTAAGCGTTACGTTATTAAAATCTATCTACACTATACCTAATTATAAAGAGGAAAGATTTGTATTTTTGTATGTAACAAATAAACTTAAAACCTACTGGACCGATTTCAAAAATTATTTTGCCGTTAGATAGCTACATTATCACTGAGTGACATAGCCTACTTTATACCTCGGGAAAATATCTTTTCCTACGGGAAAATTAATTTATCGCGGGCGAAGCTGCGGATGGAAGGCTAGTACCCTATCTATACTAATATTATAAAGTTGAAGAGTTTGTTTGTTTGTTTGTTTGAACGCGCTAATCTCAGGAACTACTGCTCCGATTTGTAAAATTCTTTCGGTGTTAGATAGCCCATTTATCGAGGAAGGCTATAGGCTATATATCATCACGCTAACTCCAATAGGAGCGGAGCGGAGCGGAATAATGTTTCAAAATCGGGGGTTTTTGAAGTAAGACTTCTATAGCCACGCTTGACTTGGGAGTACGGTGGTGAATATGAACGCGGGCGTGCGGGGGGGATCGGTGGGGGGGTGCCGGCGTGCGAGGGGGTGTGCGGGGGGGGGGGGTATTTTTTATATCGAGGAACTAAGGAGAGCCATAATTGATGATAAACCAAATTGGATTAAATAAATAAGCTGCCCAAATTACTAATTCCACGCGGACGGAGTCGCGGGAAAAAGCTAGAAGGTAATATAATAAGTTGCTCATGTTCCCTATTTCTAAACCTCGAAACATACAAACCGCGGTTCGAGGCGGCCGCTCTGTCATCATTAATCATTTACGAATAGCATAATAGTGGGCCGAGAGCTGGTAGACATTTTAGACGGTGCCTATTTGTTTCTCATAATTTCATTTGTTATGATTTCATTTATTTCAAACTAAATACAAACTGAAATATAGATGCACAGAAAAAACCCCAGAAAAAAGACCAATGCTGGGAATCATACCCAGGTCCTCAGCGTTCCGTGCTGCGTTGCTTTTTCTGGGTTTTTTTCTGTGCATCTATATTTCAGTTTGTATTTAGTTTGAAATATAATATGGTTTCACGGGATGACCGTAAAAGTAATAAAAAATTTAAAAAATGAAGTTGAAAAAAAAATACAAAAAGATACTTCATAATGAACTAAAACAATACTTTGCTCACCCGCGACCTTCAAAAGCGCGAACGTCGCGGGTGAGCAAAGTAATTGTTTTAGTTCATATTAATGGACCTCCGCAAAGTAACGCCTGATTCAATAAATTAGATACTTCATACCTAACTTGTTATGATTTCATTTGCCATACCAAAGTTTGCAATAAAATAATACATATAGAAGCCTGCTGTTTTCAAGGTTATATTTAAATGTCATCATTTGGAATGCAGTAGGTTAGGTTAGGTTAGTTTAATAAAACAATTGTGAAGAAAACACTGTCTTAGTAATTCAAACAAATTAAATACATTACTTTATGGCAAATGAAATTGCCATAAATTGAATATAGCCATGGTGGCCTAGTGGTCTGATCTATGGCCTCTCAAGCAGAGGGTCATGGGTTGAAATCCCAGCTCGCATCTCTGAGTTGTTCGGAATTTATGTGCGAAATTACATTGGAAATTTATCATGAGCTTTACGGTGAAGGAAAAAATCGTGAGGAAGCCTGCATACACCTGCGAAGAAATTCAATAGTGTGTGTGAAGTTCCCAATCCGCACTGGGCCCGCGTGGGAACTACGGCCTAAACCCTCTAATTCTGAGAGGAGAACTGTGCCCTCCATTGGGACGATTAAAGGCTGGGATAATGATGATAATGAAATGAAAATTATCATATTTTACGGTACCAGAAATAAGATGACTATAATAATATATGTGTTAATGTAACTCTTGCTGAGGTTTTGTTTTTTTTTTAACGTACAAAATCGTCAGATTGTAGAAGCCGTACGCTCATGTACCGAAACGACCAAGCCACTTATTTTAACTTAGGCGTAGATTTTGTGAAGTTAGGGCTTGTAGAGAAACTACTAAAATTATAGAAAAACATAATTATGGCTAATGAGATTTGGATAAACTAAATTTGCAGACGATCGTGGGTTAGAGCCTGTTCACACCTCTGAGGTTTTCGGAATTTTTATGCGAAATAATATTTGAAATTTACCATGAGCTTTACAGTGAAGGAAAACATCGTAAGGAAACCTGCACACACCTGAAAATAAATTAATCGTGTGTGTGAAGTTCTCAATCCGTACTAGACCTGCGAGGGTACTACGGCTCAAATGCTTTCATTTTGACAGGAGGCCTGTGCCTACAGTGGGATATATATAATAAGGAATAATGATGAAAAATTTGAATATTTTTAGTTTTTTTTTTAATCATAAATGTGCAAACATCCAAGGTTGTAAGCACGACTAAATTATCAAGAATATTTTTTAAAATATGTTTATAATATTTTTTTAGATATAGATCTAAAAGAATTAATTGTACATTTTTTACATTGCCCCAAACAAATTCTTACTCCGAAATATCTACCATCTCTTGGACTATACTCGTAGCTAGTTTTGATAGTTCGTCGTTTACACAAGTAATAAATTAGACGAGACAAACGACTGAAGCTGCTGTCACTTGTTTGATTTTCTTTGGTGCCAGTTGTAAGTGACATTGACGTTTAAAATAATGTTTGTGTCAATTACAATTAAATTATATTTAACTAAAAATCATTCCATCATCCCATTATTACGTCCTACTGCAGAAAACAGGCCTCCTCTCAGAATGAGAGGGCATGGGCCGTAGTTCCCACGCTGGCTCAGTGCTGATTGGGAACTTCACACACACCATTGAATTTATTCGCAGATGTATGCAGCTTTCCTCACGATGTTTTCCTTCACCGTAAAGCTCATGGTAAATTTGCAATGTAATTTCGCACACAAATTCCGAAAACCTCAGAGGTGCTGGGATTAGAACTAAACAATAAAAGTAAAGCTTCTTGTGCGCGGAATTGTTTAAGTTCATTAATATGGACCTCCGCAAACTAACGCCTGATTCAATAAATTAAGTAAAACTTTGACACATGAAATGGGTAAATCAACTTTTTTTGTAAATTTCTATTTACTCCTTTACAAGTAACTCTGTAATCTCTAGTTAGTGAAACCATGATTTTGTAGTAATTAGATTAACTGTTTATCATATTGCGTATGTGAAAACAAAAAAAAAATATTTCTATGAAAAAATCCGGTGACCCAGGGGACATACCACTATTTTCATACAAATTTCGGGGACATCAGTGGCCCTGGGTCACCCACGAAATAGAAGCTAAACAAAATAAAATCAATATGGCAATTATACCATTACTAGCTTTTGCCCGCGGCTTCGCTCGCGTGTACTATGAGTATTCCAAAGAACCAAGATGTCAAGCAAGCAAGCATACAGGCAAGCAAGCAAGCAGGTCCCACAATTGACCGAGAAATCGGTGAACATACCTACATAAAAAAATCATAAAGTGGAATGCTTAACCTCCTCCTTTTTTAGAAGTCGGTTAAAGTGCCCTTTGCGGCCTACTTACAGTATAAACTTATTAATTTTGAAATTTTAGCTTTCTACAACCAGTAAAACGTAAAATCCCGTTTTTTCCCGTTCCCGTAAGAATTTCGGGAAATGTTTTCTTAATGCTCCCCTACACTCCCCAAGGAACCCACTTGCCAGATTTCAGCTTTCTATGAACAGTAAAACGAAAAAGCCCGTTTTTCCCGTTCCTGTGGGAATTTTGGAAAGTCCTCTCTCAATGCTCCTCTACACTCTCCAAGCAACCTGCATACCGGATTTCAGCTTTCTACGACCAGTAAAACGAAAAATCCTGTATTTTCCCGTTCCCGTGGGAATTTTGGAAAGTCCTCTCTCAATTCAGCTCTACACTCCCCAAGGAACCCACTTGCAAATTTCAGCTTTCTATGACCAGTAAAACGAAAAATCCCGTTTTTCCCGTTCCCGTGGGAATTTTGGAAAGTCCTCTCTTAATGCTCCTCTACACTCCCCAAACGACCTACATGCCGAATTTCAGCTTTCTACGACCAGTAAAACGAAAGATCCCGTTTTTTCCCGTTCCCGTGGGAATATGGGAAAGTCCTTTCTCAATGCTCATCTACACTCCCCAAGCAACCTACATGCCGAATTTCAACTTTCTACGACCTGTAAAACGAAAAATCCTGTTTTTACCGTTCCCGTAGGAATTTTGGAAAGTCCTCTCTCAATCCAGCTCAATACTCCCCAAACAACCTACATGCCGAATTTCAGCTTTCTACGACCAGTAAAACGAAAAATCCCGTTTATTTCCTTATCCCATGGGAATTTATAATAACCTACATCTATGCCAAATTTGAAGAGTCTAGTAATTATAGTTCATAGGATCCCGTTGAACTGAATATATAAATCCCGTTTTTTCCTTATCCCGTGGGAATTATGAAAAATCCTGAAATTAATGTTTTAAATAATGTAATACCTACTTGTGTATCAAATTTGAAGAGTCTAGTTATTATAGGTACTGAGATAGGGTCACTCGGAATCGAATATATAAATCCCGTTTTTTCCCTTTCCCGTGGGAATTCCCAAAAATCCTTCCTTAGTGGATGCCTACATTGTATAAGGTATCTATGTGCAAAATTTCAAGTCTCTAGGTCCAGTAGTTTGGGCTGTGCGTTGATATATCAACAGTCATTTAGTTTATTTAGATATTTCAACCCCATCGCACCCCATCCAGAGAGATGGTATTTTACGTCTGCCACGTCGGATTTTAAAACCGTTGTTGTTTTCATAACCAGCGACCCGATAAACCATAGAAACAACACCCATATTGATTTTCAGACTTTGTTACCCCTTTCCCCGCTTTTAGGGGTTGAATTCTCAAAAAACCTGAAACACGTGTTTACTCATTTATCATTAGGAGTATTTCTGTGAAGTTTCGAATAAAATAGTCGAACTAATCTTGTTTCCCCATACAAACTTTGAACCCCCTTTTTACCCCCTTAGCGAGTGAATTTTGAAAAATCCTTTCTTAGTGCACCCCTAGACCTTATAAGGAACCTACATGCCAAATTTGGAATCTCTAGGCCCAGTGGTTTGGGCTGTGCGTTGATATGTCAGTCAGTCAGTCAGTCAGTCAGTCAGTCAGTCAGTCAGTCAGTCAGTCAGTTTCTTCTTTTATATATTAAGATTGAAAACAAAAATCTAGGGTTTTGAAAAGTATACTTTAAATAAGGAAAAATAATCTGTTTTTTAATTATTTCGGTTTTCATAGAAAGTAGCAGAAAATCGTTGACAAAAAAAAGTTGATTGACCTAAATGCACAGAAAATCTAACAGAATTTAAATATCAAACTTACCCACTCAAGAGCAACGAGATTTTATGAGATAAATCTCAAAGCTGAACACGATGATACAAGCTGCCTGAGGTCGGAACCACGACACGGAGTTTTTTTATTTAAATACTTAAAATTTGGTTAACATTAAGGATAGCAGCTTTTAACAACTTAGAAGATTCTTTAACGTGTTTTTGCATTGTTTTTAAGTCGTGTTGTGTTTTTTAGCGTTCTACATAGAATGTTTTAGGAGGGAGTAAAAGAACGTTACATTCGCATATACGTTAGATTGAAAATCCGTACAATGACTAGTTTTATTCCATAGCTTTGCACGTATTAGAAATGGTTTACTAATGTTTCGCAAATATATTTTTCCCAAATAAATGTTCTATTTGGCAACTGTTTATTTTTTCTGAAACTGTAAACTTTTCAGGATTGTTACCTCTATAAAACAAACCCAACCTAACCTTACCTACTTCCTGAAATATATCCTGAATAGTTTACACTTTCAGAAATAATGAACACTTGGAAAATGAAACTTGACAAATCAGGTTGGGACATGATTATAACTATAAATTTAAAATTTTAAAAACCCCCGACACAATTATGTCACACGTATGTTTGAACATAAAGTAAATGCCCGGTTTGCGTCTAAGATCCCTTCCGCAGCTAGCAAAAGAGCTGCTACTTTGAAACGGCTAAACCGATTTTTGATGAAACATTAAGAACCATCGCCAAGAAACCTGCTTTCTAATAAAAAAACAGCATCCAAATCGGTTCACCCGATTAAGAGCTATAATGCCACAGACAGACAGACAGAGACACACATCACACACACACACACACATCATACACACATTGTATTATCATTGTAATACAAACTAGACTAACGTTTTTGAATACAGAAATGTAAATGTTTGGATAGTTTTTGATGGGAGAATTACAGTATTTAAGACATCATTTGACATTGTTTTTGTTTGCATTTGGTTAGTTGCCCAGGCCTTCCAAGTATAAACACCTACAGTATAATTTCTATCATATGCTGAATTTACTTATTATAAGGCTACTTAAATCTAGGTAATAAATGTACAGTCTGGTTCGCCGGTATGTGTATCGCCGGCCTTTCATGGATGTCTGTACATGGACCTTATGTTACCATAATAGGGTCTATGTATAGATATTTGTGGGATGTTGGCGGTGCGGATATTGGTGAACTTGACAGTACGGTCAGCGTCATGAAAGAGTGAGCGCCTTGGTACCTTGTCGCTTTCAGTCGTTATACATGATATTAAGGTGGCGGGGTACAGAGGTGGTCGCTTGTTTGTGGCGCTGACCGTACTAGTACTAGTAATAGTAATAGTTTTATTTTATTTCGTTTAAATAAACGAAATCCTTAAAATCCTTGAAGGAAATCCTGAGTTATAATAATCTTAAATATTTAAAGATTGTAACTAAGTATAAGAATTTTTTTTTTTGTAACATTAATAGCAATAAACAGATTAATTTTTTTTTTACGTGTAAGTTTGACATAGCGGTCAAACTTACACCCCTCTTTTTGTATCGGGGGTTAAAAAGGTTATGGTAACATTTTTAAAGCACAAAGTTTGCTTGGACAACACCATCTATGGATTGCAGACGAAGTTGATACGTCGTCTTGAAAGCTAATGTATTTTGACGTTCTTCGACAGCAGCCTCTATTCTTCATCATTCCAACTATATACGGCCCACTGCGGGGACAGTGACCTTCTCTCAGAATAAGAGAGCTTGGGCCATTGTCCCCACACAGGTTCAGTCATCAGCGTCATTTCAGCCGTAGGACGTCCGCTGCTGGGCATAGGCCTCTCTCATTGACGCCCAGTCATTACATTTGGAAGCGACTTGCATCTTATCTGCGGCCTTAAATCGTCCGTCCATCCCGTTAGTGGACGTCCCACGCTGCGCTTCAGGTACAGATTCAGTACGGATTGAACTTCACACACACCATTGAATTTCGTCGCAGGTGTATGCAGATTTCCTCATGTAAAACTTACGATAAATTTCAAACGTAATTACCACGCAAGCGATGATCTAACAGATTGAGATACGGATGTATAGGAAAAATTCGTGCCTAAACTCCTGACCAGTGTTGGTGGTGTAGGGGAATGGCACACGGCGCGGAATGCTGAGGCCCTGGGTTCGATTCCCAGCGCTGGTCTTTTTTCTGGGTTTTTTTCTGTGCATCCATATTTCAGTTTGTATTTAGTATGAAATATGTAAATTTGAACGTAAATTCCAAGAAAACTCAGAGATGCGAACCCGGGATCAAAATCAAACCCACGACCGTCTGCTTGAGAGGCCGAAACCACTAGGCTACCCAAGCCTTTTAAATTATTTCAGTATACAATATAAGTTATCTCCTTATCTCACAATTTGCGTTCAATTAAAGTTACCTAAACTAAATTTAACTTCCAGTTATGAAACCGTGCGCTATTGAACAAGGCCTTCATGTAACCTTTAACTTGATAAGGTCTAGGCGAGCTAACATATTTATAGGCAGAGCCAGCCAACTGCACCGAGCTACGATGCACTAGGTCACCGCTGAACGGCTCTCAATTATTAAGACCACAGAATTAATACTAAGAGATATCATCATTTCAGCCGAAAGACGTCCACTGCTGAACATAGGCCTCCCCCAAGGCTCGCCAAACAGATCGGTCTTGTTGGAGGCCTACATACACTGCGCCTTCCGGTCCGTGGACGCCACTCGAGAACCTTTTTGCCCCATCGGCCATCAGTTCTAAGCGATGTGCCCTGCTCACTGCCACTTGAGTCTGGCGATTCTTCGAGCTATGTCGGTGACTTTAGTTCTTGCGCGGATTTCATCATTTCTAATGCGATCCCACAGATAAACTCCGAGCATAGCCCTCTCCATCGCCCTCTGAGTGACTTTGAGCTTTCTTATGAGGACCATCGTTAGCGGCCAAGTCTCAGTGCCATAAGTCATCACTGGCAACACACACTGGTCAAAAACTTTTAACTTGAGGCATTGCGGTATATTGGATGACAAGATATTGTGGAACTTCCCGATATATTATGACTAACAGATATACAGAGTGGAAAAAATCTATGGGCCCGGAAATTCTGAAAATTGTGGGGAGGTGCAGAAGTTGTGTATTTACATTCGATTTCATGGATATTTTGTACGCAAGACATACTGTGTCTTGGACATTTTTTATCTTTAACATTGACCGTATCGATTACTGGAATAAAATAGTGAGTTTAGTATTTTTATATTTTTTAGCTGGTTTGATTCTCGGTTGAGGCAAGCGAATTTTGGAAATCTTAGAATGCAGTTTTGCTTCCTTTAAAAAAAACCGGCCAAGTGCGAGTCGGACTCGCGCACAAAGGGTTCAGTACCATTATCTTTAATAACGGCAAAAAAATTACGTTTTTTGTATGGTTTTTTTTTATATTTGATTTGTTTTATTTTAATAAATAATTTATTTTTAAAGTGAATATATAACTAAGTATTATTTGGATATTTCAAGCGTCTACCAGTTGCCGTTATCAATATCGAACAAAAACGAGCAAAAAAAATCACGTTTGTTGTATAGGAGCATCCTTAAATATTTATTTTATTCTGTTTTTTAGTATTTATTGTTCTAGCGGCAACTGAAATACATCGTCTGTGAAAATTTCAACTGTCTAGCTATCACGGTTCATGAGATACAGCCTGGTGACAGACGGACGGACAGCGAAGTCTCAGTACCTAATAGGGTCCCGTTTTTACCCTGTGGGTACGGAACCCTAAAAATGCAACCGTCGCGATTGCAGCGCCTTCATGCGGTCGTCATCTACAGTTTTGTGTTCATGAGTGTTTTGGTCGCTTGACACTACGAAGAGCGTCAACATCTTTGAATACGATAAAACTAAATAAATAAATAAATAAATAAATATCACAGGACAATTCACACCAATTGACCTAGTTCCAAAGTAAGCTAAGCATAGCTTGTGTTATGGGTACAGGCAACGGATAAACATACTTATATAGATAGATACATACTTAAATACATATTAAACACCCAAGACCCGAGAACAATAATTCGTATTATTCATACAAACATCTGCCCCGACGCGGGAATCGAACCCGGGACCTCAAGCTTCGTAGGCAGGTTCTCTACCTACTAGGCCATCTGGTCGTCTGAACTCGTATTATCTAATTCAATACCATGAGACAACGTTTTTATAAAAATAAATCGAGTCCTGTTTGTATGGCGACTGCTAGAAGGATTATCTTAAGCACATACCCTTTCGGCTTAGCGGGAATAAACGGTACATTTCCCGGTAAAAGGGTACATATTTCACGGACAATTATATGGAAAGGGATCAAATTACGGGGAAAAAATTGCGACGTACCGCTTCCTTGGTTAATCTTGGAAATTTGTGGAGCATTTTTTAGAATGTTCGAGAAAAGAGAATTTTCTAAGCAGGGTTTTTCCGAGCAGGGGCCTGTTGCATAACAAAGTACTACTTATATTACAAGCGGAACTCCCTTTCTAGTTAATATAACTGAAGCGAGAGTTCCGCTTGTAATATTAGTTGTACTTTGTTATGCAATAGGCCCCCGGTCGTAGATTTTTCTACTTTCATAAATGTTTGTTACAGCCTAAGTAGCTGTTGCCCGTGGCTCCGTCTGCAAAGAACTCGTTATTAATATGGACCTCCGCAAAGTAACGCCTGATTCAATAAATTTTTCACCTTGTATTTGTTTTCGTCTGCCACTGTCACAAAAAATACTCAATTAAGTTGGACACCCTGTTCTAGTAATGTAAAGATAGTTTATTCTCTTTGGTCTTCAACCATCAAAGTTTTCGATATGTGCCGCTAGAGGCGCTTCAACATGCTCATGCTAATTGAGACCTTAACATAAACGGATTAGAGACGATCTTTGTACCATAAACTTACTCTATAGGCTGGTCAAACCACAAGCAAACGGCACAGTCGAAACCGCTGGTGTATTAGTTAAATACGTTTATGTACCGGGGCAGGGACCTTGAACATTCGGTCTAAGTACATAGCTAAGGGTATACCTTTATACCGCAACCTATCAAAGGGTGCTTAAAGGGCCGATGGAGCGTTAATACGCATTTACAGATCCGTAATAGTTAATGTGAAACTAGCTTTCGGCTATGGTTTGCTTGTATAAATATTACGAGTAGGAATTTGTTCATACGGTCGCCTTGTGTATGACATTTTTTTATTTTTTAGAATACTTTAATCATAGATATAATTAATTATAAATAAATAAATAAATAAATAAATAAATATAACTATATTATTTATTTTTATTAGCGATCTGCTCACCGAAAACTAAGATTTAAAAGCGAGTCGTAGCTTCTAATAGTTGTGATGGATGTTACCACACGCCACTGTTGGCGTATGTAAGCGATTAAGAATTTCGGGGAAGTCGGTTGGGAGCGACGTGGTTCAATTGGTAGAACACCCAGGTTGGGCGCATACCCAGGAGACGCGGGTTCGAATCCCGCCGGCGCACCCGGAAAACTTTATCGCTTTTAAATCTTAGATATAACTATATTTGTCGACAGGAAAACTTTCTACGATATTGATTGTTCTATGTATATTGATTGTTTGGTGCTGTTTGACAGGTTTTTTTCTATGCACTAACATAGCTTTTAAGAGTTTTGTTTTTATTACTAACCAATTTGCTGTCATTTTGTATTTGAAGTTTATATACCTAGTTTTTTTTCTTTGCCTAAATTGAATAAATTTATTTGTTTGAAAGAAGATTAACATTTAAAAGTTTAAATTATATCGAATACACGCGCTAAATAAGATGAGTTTTTTATACACCTGTTTCCTGTTGATGATATTTAGACAGAATTTTGTCAAAGTTTAAATTACAAAAAAATATTAATAATTTTAGCACGTGCTTCAGATACTTAGATATTTTTATATGTTTTGTATTGCTTTATGAACTAAATATTGACACAAACAGATACCCAAAGCACACAGTAAGAAATAATACAGGGTGATGAGTTACCACATGTCTGACCCATGATATGGGGCGTGTTTACCAAATTTAATGGAGTTCGGTGTAGTTCGCACACCCCATCGTTGGATCAACTATGAAATATATATGTGGTCCCTTCGGATGCTTAAGCTGTATTAAGAATGTGTTTTAGGGCTTTAAAGCTTTTAGATAATGCCCTATAATGCCCTATAATGTCTGCTGTGATCAGCGTATTTGTAAATTATTTCTCATGCCTCACTATAGAGCACATGCCTCCTGTAAGAATGAATTTGTTGCATTAAAATGGTTTTTTTTTCTGTCTTTATTCTGCTTTCAATTTAGGCGTTACAGGCAGGAGTGACGGTTGTCAGGAATAAATAAAACAATATGTCATATATATTTTGGCAGTTACCTACAAGTAGATACTTACTTAAAACGAGGTGGCAACGTACCTATTCTAAATTTTGGTCCTGAGACCTGAAAATGCATGTGCTGTGATTATGTAATCTTTCACATTCACGTGCTGCTTGGGTCCGGTAGAACAATAGGACATTGTGCATCGAGGGCCGTAAGTAGGGGATTACCAACGAAGAGTCTATTAGAATTTTATTGACTCGAGTTTGTAATCCCCTTACTGCCCGTGATACACACAATGATTTTCATCACATTGCAAGGAAAGAAAATCCAAAATAAAATTATTTTGTCTCTAAACACTTAAATTTAGTAAAATAATGGCTACCCGCCAATACAAATTGTCACATCTTGAGAAACTATTGTTTGTAGGTGATGTTTCGATTGTTTTTAATACCTCTAAATTTTGGTAAGACTCGGCAGATCCTCATTTTTAGTGCCAAGATAAAGTTGACATAATAATATTTTGCCGCCAATGCTATTTTTCCTGTGGCAACGGATACTTTAATTCATTCACTAATTTAATCCATTCGTGCCAGTTCCTGTAAATCGTCATGTACTCGGCCACGGTGACTATTGGACGTGGCCGATACCGGAGATGAAATACGAATCTAATACCTTTAACCATATGCTTAAGACATGGATCCATGCCCAATTTTAGGCATTCTTTTGTATTTTTTTTTTAATCTGTAACATTTGATTTATATGAAACAGTTGAGACTAGAATGCACAATTTTTTTCACTTCCCGCATATCTAATACCTTTAAACGAGCAATTGAGGGGTTAAACGAGTAATTCTTGTATATATATAATCAGGATCTCGCAAACGGCCCCAACGTTTTCGATGAGATTTGGTATGTGGGGGTTTTCGGGGATGAAAAATTGATCTAGCTTGGTCTTATCTCTGGGAAAACGCTTAGTACCGAGTTTCAGCCCGAGCGGAGCTCGGTCGCCCAGGTACTATAAATCAACCGTGTAGAAAGAGCAGATAATACCTCCTCCATTAACGGGTCAATCGTAACATCAATATAAGACCGAGCCAGGGGCACTCAACCTGGGTATCGGAGGGTCAGAATGTAATCAATAATTATCATTAACGCCTATCGCCCTCGAGATTCCACGCGCCGACATATCCATTAGCTAGTATCGTTGGCGCGCAGGTTTACTTGCCTCCCATCCTTTTTAGGGTTCCGTTACCAAATGGCAAAAAACTGAACCCTTATGGATTCGTCATGTCTGTCTGTCTGTCTGTCTGTCAGTCTGTCCGTCCGTATGTCACAGCCTCTTTTTTCCGAACCTATAAAAACTGTGCTGTTGGATCTTGGTAAGTAGATGTATTCTGCGAACCGCATTAAGATTTTTACACAAAAATAGAAAAAAAAACATTAAATTTTGGGGGTTCCCCATACTTAGAACTGAAACTCATAATTTTTTTTTCATCAAACCCATTCATGTGGGGGGGTACCTATCTATGGATAGGTCTTCAAAAATGATATTGAGGTTTTTAATATATTTTTTTTCTAAACTGAATAGTTTGCGCGAGAGACACTTCCAAAGTGGTAAAATGTGTCCCCCCCCCCCCCTGTAACTTCTACAATAAGAGAATGATAAAACTAAAAAAATATATGATGTACATTACCATGTAAACTTCCACAGAAAATTGGTTTGAACGAGATCTAGTAAGTAGTTTTTTTAATACGTCATAAATCGTAAACCGCAATTTTTTATAGATAATGGTACGGAACCCTTCTTGCGCGAGTCCGACTCGCACTTGGCCGGTTTTTTGTAATAAGATATTCTCACCGGCTCGTGTTTATGTGGTTATGTTATCAGGTGTAATAGTTAACACTCTATTCGCTTTACGGCTTGCGCTTAAAATTGAGCTATTTGGTTGACGACATACATAAACAAAAACCCTCGACTTAAGGTCTTTTCTCAATGGGCCGGTAACGCATCCGTAACTCAACTTATGTTTTGGGTGTCCGTGAGTGGCGGTGATTGCTTTCCATCAGGTGACTCGCCTGCTCGTTTTCCCTCTATTAGGTACTTATATATAAAAAAAATTAATCATGCCTGTATTCCCAAAGTGGCTAGGCAGAAAACGATCTTTTATCTACGACAATAATTGCGTGATGTATTTTAAGGTGGGATTTCGATGTTTGCGAAAATGTATTAACGATAATGAATAGAAAAGGAATTTTCCTGTGGAATCATCAATATGACTATCATTTCAGCCGTAGCTGTAGGAGACTGCTGGACATAGACCACCATCATTGATACCCAATTATTACGGTTGGAAGCGGCTTGCATCCACCCTGAACCTGCGGCCTTCACCAAATCGTCCATCCATCTCGTTGGCGGGCGTCCCACGCTGCGCTTGCCAGTCCGTGGTCTCCATTTGAGCCTGTGTATTAATATCTTGAATTGTCACTGCACGTTCGTCAAAACTTCTTTTTTTTCTCATGTCGTGTAGCGAGAACGTTTATACATTAAACTCTTTACGTTTATTACATCTTGTGATCGGAAAGATGACAATCCTTTGACCCGCACTGACGTTGTAATTATCGGGACAAGGTTTTATTAGTATCCTCAATCAATTTGGTTGACTGTACAAACTCTCCCTATTCATTAACTCAAACCAATAAACAAATACAGCAAAGCTGTGTACAGTTTGACTCACTTTAAAAACATGTATTCAAATTAATTTACCCGAATCGGTATTACAAGGGCCGGAGGTATCGTGTTTATACAGGATGAACATACGCCTTGAAGGGACGGAGATTAGGGTGAAGATACCCTGTATATCGGATATTCCCGTTATATTAATTGAGTATCTTTATATATTAAAACCGATCAAGTGCGAAACGTACTCGGACATTAAGGGTTCTGTACGGTTTGTTTCGTAGGTACAATGTTTTAAAAATAGTCCAGTAAATGAATATAAAGATCAAGTTGAAAACGCTGAAAAAACTCTTTTCTTATTTTATTATTAAAGTCAAAGTCAAAGTCAAAATTCTTTATTCAATTTAGGCATCAATTGATGCTCCTATGAGCGTCGAAGAATCTACCATCGGTTCGGAAAAAACCCTGTTGAGAAGAAACCGGCAAGAAATTCAACAAGGTATATTTTTTTCAATCAGATCTACATTGTTATTAAATTACATACATCTAAAGTATTTAATACAATTAAATTTTTTAACACAGTAGATACGCTATTTGAGACTAGGGATCGCCAATGCGGATCGGAATTATTTCCAAACATCCCTGTCCATGATATAGTCATTAATTTTATAGTACGCCTTAGATATTAATGTCTTCTTCACAATGGATTTGAATGTTGTATCAGTTTGTTCGGTTATTGTTTTCGAAATTTTATTATAAAAACGTATGCATCTTCCCAGAAACGACTTTTTTGTTTTAGCCAGTCTGTAAGATGGAACTTTAAGCTTCCCTGTGTTTCTAGTAGCCTTTGACTTATCGACGTTAGTGGGAAAATCACATATGTTTTTTGTTACATAATGACGATCCCTTTATTTTTTAACTTTATTTTATTTTTAGTAATTGATGTTATGACCGCCACGTAATTTACATAATCGATGGAAATTTCAAGTAAATATCTAGTTATGCCATTATAAAGAGAGAGTTAACGCTGAAAAAAAAACACGTTTCCGGTATGACAGCACCCTTTAATATTTGTCTTGTTACAGTGGCCAATAGTAGTACACAACGGTAAAAAAAAAAGTCTATAGCTATTACTTTACTCTTTGCAAGTCTCGCTCCGCTCCAGTCCCGCCGTAACGATACCAGAGAAGGCTCTCGAGGCTCTCCGTCGCACGTGACTTGTCTAGATGAAGGTTATTAGAGTGTGGCAAAAATTATAATGTGATTTTACACAAAAGTACGGTTACAGTGCGCGGGAAAACGTTTCCAGCGCCTATTCTACGTAAGTAATAATCCTAACTAATATTTTTCGGGATTTAATCACGAACTTCATATTGCTAAAATTACCTCGACGTTTCGGCCACATTGCAGCGGCCGTGGACACAATATTAGTAATATATATAATAACTATAGCTATTGCCTGCGACTCCGTGTGCGAAGAATAGGGGTATAAAAAATAGCCTACGACCTATTCTCAGACCTACCAAATATAGACAAAAAATTCGTTAAAGCCGTTTCGGAGGAGTTCGATAGCAAACACTGACACGAGATTTTTACATATTAGATTAGATTAGACATAACAATGCATGAAACATAAAACCTAGTAAGAAATTGAACTTTCTATTTTGACTGTTGTTGTCGTTAAATTTCTTAATTCTTATAAATTTCGTGAAATTCGGTCAAGCCGTTTCGGAGGAGTTCGACAACAAAGACGTACCATGCTACGAGATTTTTATTAGAGAAATAATTACATACAAATCGGTCAAACCTTTTCAGAGGAGTTTGATAACAAACACCGTGACACGAGATTTATAATATATAAGATAGTTTAAAATATTATAGTATAAACCTATTATATAATCATTCCGGCCTATATAATACGCCACTGCAGGGCACAGGCCTCCTCTCAGAATGAGCTTGGGCAATAGTTACCACGTGGGCCTAGTGTGGATTAGGAATTTCGGACACACCATTAAATTTATTCGCAAGTGTGTTCAGGTTTCATCACGATGTTTTCCTTCAACGTAAAGCTCATGACAAATTATAAATGTAATTTCGCGCACTAATTCCTAACAAACTTAGAGGTGCGAGCCCGAGCTGGAATCCACGACCCGTTGCTTGAGAGGCCATAGGTCAAACCACTTGGCTACCATGAGTCATATACAAAGTAAAGCAGAAAGAAAGTTTGTCTCTTCTCTGTAACGGTAAAATATCGACTTACCTACTTAGGTTACTGAACTATTTTGTACTAACTGTTACCCGCTCCGTCTACGAAGAATTCGTTTATCGCTTTCCCACGGGAATTAGGTGCTTTTCCGGGATCAAAGTATTCTGTATGTTAATTCAGGTTCTAAGATATTCGTATGCCGAATTTTATCAGAATCTGTCAAACCATTTTAGCGTAAAAGAGTAACAAACTTTCGCATTTATAATATAAGTAAGATAATTGCTTCGTGAATTAGTGGCGCTGCCTCAATATTGCCTCTTTCACTTGACTTAATCGACGCTTGTTTGAAGTTTGCAGGCGAGAAGGCATAAATAAACAACCAATCGGTGCAGGCGACAGCCCGAGTGTTGGTAACACGGGAATGTGACGCCATTGATCACCTATTTAGTTATCCTGCCACGTCACATATTACTACTTTAGCTTAGTCGTAAAAATAGCCTACGACCTATTCTCAGACCTACCAAATAAGACAAAAAGTTTCATAAAAATCGGTCAAGCCGTTTCGGAGGAGTTCGATAACAAACACCGTGACACGATATTTTTATAAATTAGATTTATGTATCTCATTTAAAGGTAACTTTATAGTAAAAGTAGCTGTTGCCTGCGGCTCCGTCTGCGAAGAATAGGAGTAGGTATTAAAAATAGCTCACGACCTATTCTCAGACCTACCGAATACACAAAAAAAGTTACATAAAAATCGGTCAAGCCGTTTCGGAGGAGTTCGATATAAACACCGTGACATGATATTTTTATATATTAGACTAAAAATTAAGTCAAATAAATGACTTAATATTTCCGTAGAACTAGCTAATAAAGATACGCTTCTTCAGTCGCACTGTTCAATCAATTTTAGTCCCGACACGACTTTTTCAAATTTTGCAAATTAAATTAAATCCTTTTCCCACACGAATGTTAACACACAGAACTTTCCTACACGCCTGCAGAAATGACGAACTTTTTATATAACATCTAAACCCAAAGAACAAGGCACTTTCTGAGCAAGTGCATTGTAAAACACATTTTGAACTTACAAAAAATTGATAGAAACGTGCCAAACTAAAAAGTAAAAAGTAAAAAAACCGGCCAAGAGCGTGTCGGACACGCCCAAGGTAGGGTTCCGTAGCCATTACGAAAAAATCAAGTAATATTTTTCTAAGGATTTCGTATGTGTACGGAATCATCCAAGTTTAGGTATGTTTTATACCTTAGGCTACTATTTACTCTTAAACTACAAATAATTTCCAAGCAATATTAGCCGCTATAATTTTCCTAGTAAATTTGATATATTTACTACCCTTCTGAATTATTTCAAATTTTTCCACCCAACAGTTTAGATTTTAGAGGGGGGACGGCCGATTTTAATGAAAATTTTCACTTTAAAGTTGAATATTTCGCAAACAGATCACTGAATAGAAAAATCATGCTAGCAACTCCGCAATGATTTTAAAAGACCTATCCAACGATACCCCACACTATAGGGATAGCCGAGAAAAAAAAATCACCCCCACTTTACGTCTATGGGAGGTACCCTAAAAAAATTATTTTTACTTTTTTTATTCAATCACTTTGTCGGCGTGACTGATATATATATTGATGCCAAATTACAGCTTCCTAGTACTATCAGTCTCTGAGCTTAGCCGCGGACAGACAGACAGACAGACAGACAGACGGACAGACATGGTGAAACTATAAGGGTTCCTAGTTGACTACGGAACCCTAAAAATGCTGAAACGACCGTATACGCGCAGAAAAAAACGTTATAATCTGAAACTGCCCTTAATGATTTTTTTATAAATGAGCAATACCTATGTAACGTTCAATTGTGTATTTATAATTTAATCGTGATTTCTTTACAGGTACGTTAGCTGAGCAGATATAAAAGGTATTTCTTGTGGATTTTAATAATCAAATTCAGCAGTAGTAGGGCGAGTCCGGGAGACTTGAACCTCATTTTACTGGTATCATGACGCTAAAACTGTAGCTAACTGAAGACTGCAGTAACTCGATTTTTAACATGTAGACGTCATGTCCGAAGAGATATCATTAGGTGATATTGGAATATTTTGAAAAATTTACTTTCTAAATTAGTATTGTGTGTTTTTGTATCTCTTGTTTGTATTTTTTTAACATATGTTATGGAGGAAATAAAGTTTCAATCAATCAATCAATCAATCAATCAATCAATCAATGTTAAAATAATGTCAAAATTGCTATTTTGACAATTTTTTTTACAAATTTGGAAACGAGGCTCAAGTCTCCCCAACCAACGGAAGACTTGAACACTTTGAACAGGGGTTGCGGGAGATTTGACCATAATTTATTATTTATATATTCGTCAACAAAAATTACAGCATTACAGTCGCATCCCTAAAACGACGGATCACGAAACTCTCCGGCCAGAAATCGGAGCGCAGGAACATCTGCTGGTGCTTGGAACCTAAATGAGCTGAAGTTGTTAGCCCTTTGACACTCGAGCGGGTAGATGAACAGGCTGGACCATATATCCATTTGTTTATTAAGGGAAACAATGAAAAACATTATTTTAAAACTAAATATATACACACTGATAAGCCATGAATTAGGCATAAAGTTCCACATTAATTTTCCCAGCACAGGTGTTTGCTAGAATGGTTATTACAGGAACGAACGTGCTCTGCGTTTTAAACGGGCCAAATTTGGATACGGGCCAATGGGAGTAGTGGATTTAGTGTTACTTTAGTTTGTCGTGAGAGGTTAAGTATCCGGGTGTGTTAGTTTTGATAAAAGTACGGGATAGTTTTAAATGTAATGTTAAATTAAATGTCGCCATCTGAGAGATGCCTTGCCCCATTGTAGGGTTTAGGGTTCCGTATCTAAAAAGGAAAAAGAAACACTTATAGGGCCACTTTCTTGTCTATCAACCGCTTTATAGTTGTATAACAACCGCTTTAGCCTAGTTGGTAATGACCCTGCCTACGAAGCAAGAGGTCCTGGGTTCGAATCCCGGTAAGGGCATTTATTTGTGTGATGAGCACGAATATTTGCTCCTGAGTTATGGATGTTATTTAAGTATTTATTTATCTATATAAGTATGTTTATCGTCGTCTAGTACCCATAGTACAAGCTTTGCTTAGTTTGGGACTAGGTCGATTTGTGTAAGATTGTCCCCAAATATTTATATATTTATTTATTTATTTATCTGTCTGTGTTTCTATCTGTCGTCTGTCGAGGCCTCTTCTCAATATTATAAATCTGCCATCAATTCTACGAGCGATGTGCCCTGCCCACTGCCACTTGAGTCTGGCGATTCGTCGAGCTATGTCGGTGACTTTAGTTCTTGCGCGGATTTCATCATTTCTAATGCGATCCCGCAGAGAAACTCTGAACATAGCCCTCTCCATCGCCTTTGAGTAACTTTGAGCTTTCTTATGAGGTTCATTGTTAGCGGCCACGTCTCAGTGCTATGTCATCACTGGCAACACACACTGGTCAAAGACTTTTGACTTGAGATACTGCGGTATATTGGATGACAAGATATTGCGGAGCTTCCCGAACGCTGCCCACCCTAATGCCTATACCGGCATAATATTTAATTTGTCAAAAATTTGTGTAAAAAGCCGTGGTTAATATTTAATTTGTCAAAAATTTGTGTAAAAAGCGGTGGTTGCCTAGTGGTTTGACCTATTGCCTCTCAAGCGGAGAGTCGTGGGTTCAAATCCCAGCTCGCACCTCTGAGTTTTTCCAAATTAATGTACGAAATTACGTTTGAAACTTTACTTTCAAGGAAAACATCGTGAGGAAACCTGCATACACCTGCGTAAAAATTCTAATCCGCACTACTGGGCCCGCGTGGGGACTACGGCCCAAGCCCTTTAATTCCGAGAGGAGGCCTGTGCCCTACAATGGGACTTATATAGGCTGGAATGATGATGATGATGAATTTGTCAAGAAACCTCTCACCTTTGCCAAGTTTTGATTTAATCTAACGAGACATATTGTCAAACTCTAACTTAACAAATTTTCCCTCTTCGTTACATTCTAGCAAGATTTCTTCTATCGTTATTGGAAATTCGGTAACTGTTTTCACGCGAAAAACTTCTCGATTGCGCAAAGTGGAAACATTTGGGGAAAATTACACAGAAAGTCGGTAATAAGTAAACTGAGACATCATTCTAGTGCAAGGTTGTCTGTGTGAGAGGACGCCTACATTTATTTATGTCCAATAAAAGCGCGAAGACAATATTTAAAAAAAAAAAAAATTTAAGCTGTTTATTTCAAGCAAAGAACATTTATAAAACATGCAAAACGAGTCCTTAATCCTAATTTTAAGGATTTTGCGTGGCCTCGGTTAGCGAAAGACTGAGTTGCTCACGCGTAATTAGTCTAAGTAAGTATACAATACGAGTAGATAGTAAATTTATTATATAAATCATGATTTCCCATGCATGCAGTTTTTTTGTTTTTAACTTACATATAACCTAAGTCTGAGTCATGTTTTATTTCTGAAACTATGTACTTAGCTGTTTTTAGTTTCTGATTCCATGTCGAACATTTTATAAAAGTAAGTGCAAGTCGTCTATACGGATCTATATTGGGTTGGGGTTCATAAATATTGAAGGTCATAATATTGATTGCCATAATGATTATTTGCCATAACTCTATTTTTCTCTGAATCTATTAATTGTTCTAAATTTATATAAATCTAACCTAACCTATAGACTTCAAAGACTTTTTTTAAAAGACTTCAGGCCATTTCAAAGTTCCTGAAAATTATGACAAATGATCATTATGACAAACATTATATTATGACTTACAATATCATGGATCACGAATGGGATACAGGGTGTCCCAAATCTCAACGATAACATGGTAATTCTGAGAGGGGCCTATGCCCTGCAGTGGGACGCATCGAGATGATGATGTTGATAAAGACCTACGCAATGAAACTTTATTACATTCATACTAAGTCCTAAATCAATGTAATAAGACAGATGTAAACAAAAACAATTTGCAATGCGAAACTCTAATCCCAATAAACAAGTAATAAAGGAGATTCAGGAGAAGCGAGCTCATAAGGAAAACGAAGTCACTGAGAACAACTTTGTGCGCCATCTGTCACGCCTGACGTAACGTTTGGCGTCTCCCGGCGATCGCTTTGTACACTTTTATTCTTTCAATATGTAGGTACTGTCAACCAATTTGATTCCTGGGCCACTATAAAACCATGGCTTGTTTATCTTCTACAACAGTGATTATATTGTGTAATGTAATGTCATGATGCCATTTCGATCTTTGCGAACATGTGTCAACGATAATGAATACCTACTCATGATTAGAGAGCGGATTTGAAGTAGCGATCTCAATATTTATATGGATAGGACTGGTATATTTATTTTTTTTACACACAAAAATAAGGTAACTTATCGGAACA
The DNA here is from genome assembly GCA_947859365.1 of Archips crataeganus. NCBI lineage: Eukaryota > Metazoa > Arthropoda > Insecta > Lepidoptera > Tortricidae > Archips > Archips crataeganus. The sequence goes on along the minus strand of OX402057.1, from coordinate 17,421,691 downwards.
AAAAAGTAAAAACCTTTTAGGAAGCTTTTTACTGTGCATTGTGCAGAAGAAATATTAAAGAAGAACTTAAAAAATAAAGTATTTCAAAAATTAACAAACGATGTTTTTATTTATTATCATCCTAATTTTTTCCCAATATTTACAGAAGCTTCCAAAAAGGTTTTTACTTTTTTGTTCCGATAAGTTACCTACATTATTTTTGTGTGTAGAAAAAATAATAAATTATACCAGTCATGTCCATATAAATATTGAGATCGCTACTTCAAATCCGCTCTCTACTCATAATGATGGTGATGTACTAGAAGAATTAGCGACTCCGATTCAGCATACTTAGGATTTCTTTAAATGAGCCGAAATTTGGCCAGGCGTCCCACACGCCGATGTAGACTTGACTAAAAATATTGGCTAATAGACCCCCAAGGCCCTACCGAGCTTTTGGCGCTAATCGATTTTAGGTATTCTATGCACTCGTGTATGTGTGCGTGAGAGCGGCTAGAATCAAAGCCCTGCGTAAGCGCGAGCGACACGAGTTAGTAGGTACCCCCCCGCTTAGATTAAGTATGCACTAGATGGACTGTCAGTAGCAAACATTGCGATATAAAACGTCCACAAATCCATTTGACAACTTCATATTACGATCGCGTTACGTCATTCGGTTGTCACTGTGTGCGTGCTTAATGATACCAGTTAATTTCACATTCCCCAAACTGCGGGGAAAACGAAGCTGATTGGGGAATGTGTGGGAGAGCTTTAATTCGGGGAAAATGAGAAGTATGAACACAAATACGCGACATTTGACATCAAATTTCTGCTAGTCTTGATTAATTTCCTACAATTAATTATTCGCAACAGCTCGAAACTAAGTCACTCTGCCCACATAATTTTTCATTCCCCACACGTGGGGAATTTCGACAATACGTTTGGGGATTTTAGCATATTACTATTGGCAACCCTGCAAATGACGCAAATGACATATAAGCCAACAGTTGGCTTATATTTTTTCGGGACGTTTTCATGCCGCCTAAGCTCCATCTAGTGCATAAATAATCTAAGCCCCCCGTATGATGGCCGAAGCAGAACTAAAGCGGACATGGGGGGAACCCGATGGCTCAAGATAGGTTGGTTAGACTGCGCGTGTATTTAGGTATTTTCATCGTATTACTAAAACGTATACATATTTTTTTAATGTAGCAACTCTACGCCCTAGAAAACATCTCGTTTTATTAACATTCAAAAAAGTCATGACCTGCCGTGCAGTATTTACGTCGTACGACGAATTTATTTAATTTGATTTTTTTTCTATCGAGTGAACTACAAGTAATCGTGTTTTGATAAACACTTGTCATTAGAGTGAATCCTCAAATATCTTACACATGAATTTCAGGACTAAAGCTTTGCTAGTAATGATACAGCACGAGATTAAATGAATGCAATAAATGCGTCAAAACTCAGTAAGGCGTTAACTTTTGCCATGTCCTCAGGAAAGACGCAAATAAAAAATGTTTATGTCCCACATAATATGTAGTGATAGTGCGAATTTAGTACCAACTTTCCAGCCATGTCTTTCGGATCCAGAAAACTCTAGAGAGCGGCCGTTCGGGGTTGTGTTTGTTTATTTCTCCCCTTTTAGCTAAGTGGAGTAAATGAAAGGTTTATCCCGAGCCCTTCCATCCGCACTACGAACTGATTACTTTCTCTAATTGAAGACGTGGTTGAAGGTATTTGTGGTGAAACAGACCATTAATCATCATCATCACATACCTATGCCCCAATGCTGGGCATAAGTATCTTAGAGAGATTTTGCATCTGTATACACTTGCGAAGAAATTCGATGGTGTGTGTGTGAAGGTCGAAATGCGCAGAGGGCCCGAGTGGGAACTGTGGCCCAAGCTCTCTCATTCGTAGAGTCCTGTGCTGTTCAGTAAGACGCATACAAACTGAGACGAAGCTGGCAAAAAATGGTTGTCCTGAAATCTTTTTCTAGGTCTAGAGCTAAATTTCGGATCGTTAGTCATTTTAACCGCTTAATTTTACATTTTCCGAGAGCACCCGGCTATAAATTTTAATCTCAAAGAGTGGTGAATGTTAGGAGTTACGGTCTCGGACAGAAGGGACGGACGGACATATTGAATCAAATTACAAGGGTTCTGTGATTTACTCAAGTCCCTGAAGCTTTTATTTCTGGCCTTTTTGCAAACTAAATTCGGTTGTGTATTTTTAAAATGCAATTTCGTCGGAGCTCCGGAATCACATTACAAATTATATAGAAAACAAGCTTCCCTTGTCTAGTGTTATTTCTTCTTTATGCGCGGAAATTGAGCTTTTTGTACGAGATATTTCTTGTATCTTTTAAACTTTTTTAATGACGTCACATCAATAATATTCTCCGCAGGTCGTTATCAATGTGATCTGATCATTAATTTTCTCAAACAGCAACAAAGTCGTTTAACAAATTGAGGAAAAAATCCAAAGATAAAATTACTTTGCCTCTAAACACTTAAATTGAATAAAATAATGGCTACCCTCCAAAACAGATCGTCACTTTTTTCGAGTCACCCACCATAGATAATGTAAACTGTGTTTAGCTTAGAATTCGAATGGTCATACGGCCAGATTCTGCCAACATGTTAAAAAATACTTACTAAAATTATTGCAAAACTATTTGATATAAATTTAAATATAAAAATAACGAAAGTTCATGAAGCGTAAATAATTTTTGTGTAGTAAAATTGGGTTATAGCTAAGTTTTAAAGCGTTGTAAATAAAACGTTGGCTGACTTGAAACCTCCTTAGTCTGAAATGACAAACCTACTAATTTGTTTGCAAATTTTAAAACTAAAGTGAGAACTCCCTTGGGAAGAAAAACTGTGTACGTAAATCCATAACTCCCTTAAGAACAATTTAGGCCATTGTCATTTAGTATACAGACATGAAATAACACCATTTACGAGCAAGTGTGATGAAAAAGATTATTATTCTATTTACAGTAGGTAACTATGCCTTGAACTAACAAGGTCTGTTCAGGATGAATTCATCACAATGTCCATTTCATAACATTTTTATCGCGCTAGAAGCCTTCCTGGCTTGTGTAATAATATTTTATGAAAGGATGCTTCATAGCTTTCCTCCAGAAATCATATAAAATGTCACTCTTTATCACTTCCATGGAAGGCTCGGAGGGTTGCAATAACACTTTTAGTATATTGAAAAATATATGGTTAGGGTTTACACGTTTGCACCGTGAAGGTTTTAGACGTTACTAAATTAACTGAAACAATTACCTTGTGTATAAAAATGTTTTTGTGTTAGTCTAACATCTGGTAGCTTAGTGAACGATACTCTGAAGATGAGCTCTGGTTGAATTCGAAACGCGTCAGTGTAGTTTGGTGGTGGTGATAGTTTGTGTGATTTGTGTGTGTTCGTACAGTGTGGAGATCTAGATGGAGGAACTGCATGAACACGCATTTTTCTTGCATAAGCGTAACTATCATAACATAAAGGTCGCAGGTGAGCAAAGTAATTGTTTCAGTTCATTGATATGGACCTCCGCAAAGTAACGCCTAATTCAATAAATTAGTTACACTAAAATTACTTAAGTACTTATTTATTTATTGGGAAAAACACAGCTTAAGTTAATACTTAAATTATATAAAAAAATCTATTAACTATCACATCACGGGTTTGATGACCAAAATGGCCTAGTAGTTAGAGAATCTGACTACGAAGCTTGAGATCCCAGGTTCGATTCCCGCGTCGGGGCAGATATTTGTATAAAAAATACGAATGTTTGCTCTCATGTCTTGGGTGTTTATTATGTATTTAAGTTTGTATCTATCTATATAAGTATATTTCTTCGTTGCCTAGTACCCATAATACAACCTATGCGTACTTTGGGACTAGGTCCATTTGGTGTGAAGTGTCACGTGATATTTATTTATTTATTTAATTTTACGCCAAAAAAAAAGGCAACATATGCCTAAACGGTTACAATACCCGAAAAGGTAAACAACTGATAAAATCACTCTTTAATAGAATAATGCTTTCGGAAGAAACGAAGGAACAAAGGGTTCCGTACCTACTACGTACTATTATCTATAAAAACGGCAAAAAAATCACCCTTAAAAATATTGGTTTTATTTTAATGTAATTATTTATTTTTAAAGTGAATATATAACTAAATATTCTGTGAATATTTCAAGCGTCTACCTTGTGCTATTAATATCGAGCAAAAAGGAGTAAAAAGATCACGTTTGTTGTATGGAAGCTCCTCTAAATATTTATTTTATTCTGTTTTTAGGGTTCCGTAGTCAACTAGGAACCATTATAGTTTCGCCATGTCTGTCCGTCTGTCTGTCTGTCTGTCTGTCTGTCCGCGGCTAAGCTCAGAGACTGTTAGTACTCGAAAGCTGTAATTTGGCATCAATATACATATCAGTCACGCCGACAAAGTGATTGAATAAAAAAAAGTAAAAAAAATTTTTTTAGGGTACCTCCCATAGACGTACAGTGGGAGTGTTTTTTTTTTTCTTGGCTAACCCTATAGTGTGGGGTATCGTTGGATAGGTCTTTTAAAATCATTGGGGGTTGCTAACATGATTTTTCTATTCAGTGATCTGTTTGCAAAATATTCAACTTTAAAGTGAAAATTTTCATTAAAATTGGCCGTCCCCCCCCTCTAAAATCTAAACTGTTGGGTGGAAAAATTTGAAAAAATTCAGAAGGGTAGTAAATATATCAAATTTACTAGGAAAATTATAGCGGCTAAGATTGCTTTGAAATTATTTGTAGTTTAAGAGTAAATAGTAGCCTAAGGTATAAAACATACCTAAACTTGGATGATTCCGTACACATACGAAATCCTTAGAAAAATATTACTTGATTTTTTTGTAATGGCTACGGAACCCTACCTTGTGCGTGTCCGACACGCTCTTGGCCGGTTTTTTAGTATTTGTTGTTATAGCGGCAACCGAAATACATCATCTGTGAAAATTTCAACTCTCAAGCTATCACGGTTCAAGAGATACAGCCTGGTGACAAACGGACAGACAGACAGACGGACGGACAGCAAAGTCGCAGTGTTTTGGCGCTTCAAATACGAACATAAAATATTAAAGGCACAAGCTTACGCCTAATCAATTGCTATTACTTAGGTACAGTCTCGTTCCATACGGACAAAAAACGCGCAACATAAAAATAATAACAATTACAATAAAAAGACACATAACCTAAGTCCTATTCGAAGGAATAACGACCCAAAAAGTCCCAAGACCTTATACTACGAAATTCGATTTTCGATTTTCGTATCGTTCCGTTTCACTCACGGAAATAGTGTTAAACAGAAGACTGAAAGTGACAGCACAATACGAACTACAGTAAAATTACATAAAGTTTACCACAGACAGATGGTTTGCCTTCATTTCATATTCAACTTTAACGACCTACAAATAAAGCCAATTTTAGAATACTGTTACCCACGTTTGCAGATTTTGTAATAGCTAGTACTTTATTTGTATGGTGTTAAAGTTGGAAATGAAATGAAGGCAAGCCATCTATCATTGGTACACTAAAAGTAAACGTATTTTACGAACTTCGAAATTCGTAGGAGCCCCCCTATTAATATGTATCTAATAGAATACACGGTCTTCCACCGCCATTCCGTTTAACGATATTGAAACTTTCTCGACCCGATTTCATTCCATTATTGTTTGAAGGTTCCTACGTTTTAGTTTCGCCACGTTAATTGTGCTCGGGCGAGGTCAGATCGAATAAGTGATATATGACGATTATCTTAAACCATAACGTTTTTACTTTACTTCTCTGTGACACATGCACGGCTTCCAATTCCACATGAAACATCAATAATGTACACATACCATGCACAATTGGCTACTTTCCTAACTTGTCAGTCTTTTAGATTATCAAAAAATATTGGACACGTATTTTTTATTTTGTCAATTAAACAAAAAATTACGAAGATATGGCGCGTTGAAGTTTCGCGTGACGTCACTTGTTCCTACACTTTGTATGAGCGTTTTAGGAACAAGTGACGTCACGCCTCGTCACGCGGAACTTCAACGCGCCATATCTTCGTCATTTTTTGTTTAATTGTCAAAAGAAAAATTACGTGTCTAATATTTTTTGATAATGTAAAATACGGACTAATAAGAATTATTATTTTTTTACCTAGGAAACATCCCTATTGTGTCAGTGACATTATGTCGCGTCGCAAATTTTGAAAATTCTTTTTTCACTTCTCATGCTCTTAAATGTTGTTCGTTACGTCGAGAGAATGCTACATAAAATACCTTTTCTCAAACATGCTATGAAATATTGACGTTATGTTCCTTAAAATACGCCACGAACTGTCACGTTGCAGGTGCGGCTAGACGAGAGGTCAATAATGGAATTTCATACAACATTGCTGGCCAAGGCCAGCAAAGTGATCGTCTGTTGTTTTATGTGACACAGCACCATGACGTTTAATAGGTCGACGTGGTCGACGTGGATGGATGGATGGACGGACGGATGGACGGACGGACGGACGGACGGAGAGAGGGATGGATGGATGTTGATGGATGGATGGATGGATGTTGATGGATGTTGATGGATGTTGATGGATGTTGATGGATGTTGATGGATGTTGGTTGATGGATGTTGATGGATGTTGATGGATGTTGGTTGATGGATGTTGATGGATGGATGTTGATGGATGTTCTTGTTCATGGATGTTGATGGATGTTGATGGATGTTGATGATGGTGATGGTGATGGTGATGATGATGGCGGTGATGATGGTGGTGATGATGATGATGCATGTTTGAGAAAAACTCTATACAAGCCTTGGCCACGAACAGGTATTGCCGGCCTCGTATCTCTAGATGGCCTCGTTAACACTCGGCCATCTATAACTACTCGGCCGGCAATCCCCTATTTCGCGGCCGCTGCAGTAATGTACTATTTTACGTTCTTGTGCATGAAGTAAAATCTTCATCTAAGACCAAGGTAATCAGCCGCAAACAGCCACAAACAGTAAAAAAGCATAGTCTGGCCATAAGGTTCCAGAAACGATCTAAGACGATTCTCTTGTGAATATTAGGACAAATTCGAAGTAACGCCAGTACGCCACCCATGTCAAACCTCCCAACGTGACTTGCGAGATAAGCTTAAGCAATTTCCACATAATTCTCCAGATATTATGACAGTTGAAAATTATGTCAGGTTATTGTGGCGTCAGATTAGTTCACAAACTAAGATATGTCACTCTGTGTCAGTCAAACATTTTAGTATTTACAACACAAAACATCAGCTAGCAGCATATTAAGTTAGCACATAAGCAAATCTCAGCGTTTATCTGCGGGATCATATTATTAGAAATGATGAAATCCATCCAAGAATTAAAGTGACCGACATACCTCGAAGACTCGCCATACTCAAGTGGTAGGTGGGCAGGGCACATTGCTCGTAGAACTGATAGCCGAATGGGGCGAAGTTTCTCGAGTGGCCTCTACGGATCGGAAGACGCAGTGCAGGTAGGCTTCCAACAAGATGGAGCGAAGACCTGGTTAAGGTTGCGGGAATGCGTTCAATGCGGATGGTGCAGGGCCAATCTTTCGGCTGAAATTATGCTGATGAACACAAAACTTGGGACCGGTTTTGAAATCAAATCACATTTATTTTATCAAACACTTTAGTGTTACCACACCAATTGATCGATTAATGTGAACGTTTTGGCTGATCGACGGATAACATTCAATAAACGATTGATCGACAGCTGATCGATGCGTTGACGACGTGTGGTATGTTTTGGCGTAGTAGAAACTGTCGATCTCCGTCGACCAAGCCATCAGTTAGACCATCGATCGGCGATCGATCGATTGGTGTAATAACACCCTTAAAAAAACCAGCCAAGTGTGATTCGGACTAGCGCACCGAGGTTCCCGTACAAAGTAGGTCCAAATATACGCTATAAATCCAGTGTTAGCGGAGCCCTTATCCTTATTTACATCATAAAGACAACCTTTATGCAAAATTTTGATGAGTCAGTCAGTCAGTAAATAAATATTACGGGACAATTCACACAAATAAAATTACAGAATAAACACCCAAGACCCAATCAGACGAATCAGTCAGGAGTTTTGTTTTGTTAATATATATCGGGGACCTCGCTGCCGTGTCATGACAAAACACTGTATCTAAAAAACACCTATTTTTCAGAAATCGCAAAAAACTTTTTTTTTCTTTAATTGGCTACAGAACAGTGAATATTGATCTGATTGCAATAAAACTTGGACAAATCACGGATAATTTGCTACTAGTAGTGTACAAAGAAAAATAATATTATTTTTTTTAAAAACGTGTTATGTCGTGATGTGCTTTATCAATAATATATGAGAGTTGCTATAACAAAACACTGTACCGTGATACTTAATGACATTATACTCATATGAAAATGCTACTTTAAATTTCATTTAGTAATATATTGCTAACACCACAATTCAAAAAACTATTATTCTCATCTTAATATATAAAAGAAGAAACTGACTGACTGACTGACTGACTGACTGACATATCAACGCACAGCCCAAACCACTTGGCCTAGAGATTCCAAATTTGGCATGTAGGTTCCTTATAAGGTCTAGGGTTGCACTAAGAAAGGATTTTTCAAAATTCACTCCCTAAGGGGGCGAAACGGGGGTCCAAAGTTTGTATGAGGAAACAAGATTAGTTTGTGTATTAGTCTATTGTATTCATTATATAATATAATATATGTGTGTACTTGTGTGTATTCTTTGTAAGTATGGGTATTGTTTATGTTTTGTTAGTTTGGGTTTATTTTTGATTTCGGCTCTTTTTTTTTTTTACTCAGCATTGTATGCCTACTCTTGTCTCTAATCTCCTGTCAATCGTTCTAAGGTTAACTGGAAGAGATCCCTTTAAGGGGTAAGTTCGCCTTTGTACATCTGTATCTCTTGTTAACTAGTTATTTTCATGTTTTATGTACAATAAAGAGTTTTACATACATACATACATACTATTTTATTCGAAACTTCACAGAAGTACTCCTAATAATAAATAAGTAAACACATGTTTCAGGTTTTTTGAGAATTCAACCCCTAAAAGGGGGAAAGGGGTAACAAAGTCTGAAAATCAACATGGGTGTTGTTTCTATGGTTTATCGGGTCGCTGGTTGTGAAAACAACAACGGTTTTAAAATCCGACGTGGCAGACGTAAAATACCATCTCCCTGGATGGGGTGCGAAATGTCTAAATAAACTAAATGACTGTTGATATATCAACGCACAGCCCAAACCAGTGGACCTAGAGACTTGAAATTTTGCACATAGATACCTTATACAATGTAGGCATCCACTAAGGAAGGATTTTTGGGAATTCCCTCGGGAACGGGAAAAAACGGGATTTATATATTCGATTCCGAGTGACCCTATCTCAGTAACTATAATAACTAGACTCTTTTAATTTGATACACAAGTAGGTATTAAATTAGTTAAAACATTAATTTCAGGATTTTTCACAATTCCCACGGGATAAGGAAAAAACGGGATTTATGTATTCAGTTCAACGGGATCCTATGAACTATAATTACTAGACTCTTCAAATTTGGCATAGAAGTAGGTAATTATAATAGTAAAAAACAGTTTTAAGGATTTTCGGAAATTCCCACGGGACAAGGAAAAACGGGATTTTTCGTTTTACTGGTCGTAGAAAGCTGAAATTCGGCATGTAGGTTGCTTGGGGAGTGTAGAGGAGTATTGAGAGAGGACTTTCCAAAATTTCCACGGAAACGGGAAAAAACGGGATTTTTCGTTTTACTAGTCGTAGAAAGCTGAAATTCGGCATGTAGGTTGTTTGGGGAGTGTAGAGGAGCATTGAGAGAGGACTTTCTAAAATTCCCACGGGAACGGGAAAAACGGGATTTTTCGTTTTACTGGTCATAGAAAGCTGAAATTTGGCAAGTGGATTCCTTGGGGAGTGTAGGGGAGCATTAAGAAAACATTTCCCGAAATTCTTATGGGAACGGGAAAAAACGGGATTTTGCGTTTTACTGGTTGTAGAAAGCTAAAATTTCAAAATTCATAAGTTTATACTGTAAGTAGGCTGCAAAGGGCTCTTTAACCGACTTCTAAAAAAGGAGGAGGTTATGCATTCCACTTTTTTTTTATGTAGGTATGTTCACCGATTTCTCGGTCAATTGTGGACCTGCTTGCTTGCTTGCCTGTATGCTTGCTTGCTTGATATCTTGGTTCTTTGTAATACTCATAGTACACGCGAGCGAAGCCGCGGGCAAAAGCTAGTCTTAATATAAATAAATAAAAAATGTATTATTATTAAACACATACAAATATTAAGAATCAATAACAATAATAAATTAATACTATAACTAGAAATAAAATAAAACTAACTTAAACTAAAACTAAATAATAGTATTTTATGCAACTGTTGTATAAGTGAGGTCTTAAAAGGCGAGTGACGTGAGTTGCGATACGAGCGAATGCGAGTATCGCAATGGAAGACGGCACGAGCCGTTAAGACCAAATTATACACCGTTGCATACAATATTTTTCCTACGACTCGACTCTACTGTACTGTACTGTACCCTACTGTAGGGTACAGTCGGGTACAGTCGGGTAAAATGGGGTACAGTCGGGAACAGTAGGGTAAAATGAGGTGCAGTCGGGTACAGTAGGGTACAGTCGGGTACAGTAGGGTAAAATAGGGTGCAGTAGGGTACAGTCGGGTACAGTAGGGTACAGTCGGGTACATTAGGGTAAAATAGGGTACAGTAAGGTACAGTCGGGTACAGTAGGGTAAAATAGGGTACAGTCGGGTACAGTAGGGTACAGTCGGGTGAAATAGGGTACAGTAGGGTACAGTCGGGTACAGTAGGGTAAAATAGGGTACAGTAGGGTACAGTCGGGTACAGTAGGGTAAAATAGGGTACAGTAGGGTACAGTCGGGTACAGTCGGGTACAGTAGGGTAAAATACCCTATTTTACCCTACTGCACCCTACTGTACCCTATTTTACCCTACTGTACCCGACTGTACCCTACTGTACCCGACTGTACCCCATTTTACCCTACTGTACCCGACTGTACCCTGCTGTACCCTATTTTACCCTACTGTACCCAACTGTACCCAACTGTACCCTATTTTACCCTACTGTACCCGACTGTACCCTACTGTACCCTATTTTACCCTACTGTACCCGACTGTGCCCCATTTTACCCTACTGTACCCGACTGTACCCGACTGTACCTTACTGTACCTTACTGTACCCTATTTTTTCCTACTGTACCCGACTGTACTCTACTGTACCCTATTTTACCCTACTGTATCCAACTGTACCCTATTTTACCCTACTGTACCCGACTGTACCCAACTGTACCCTATTTTACCCTACTGTACCCGACTGTACCCGACTTTGCCCTATTTTATCCTACTGTACCCGACTGTACCCGACTGCACCCTACTGTACCCGACTGTACCCGACTGTACCCGACTGTACCCTATTTTACCCTACTGTACCCGACTGTACTCGACTGTACCCGACTGTACGCTACTGTACCCTATTTTACCCTACTGTACCCGACTGTACTCTACTGTACCCTATTTTACCCTACTGTAACCGACTGTACTCTACTGTACCCTATTTTACCCTACTGTACCCGACTGTACCCAACTGTACCCTATTTTACCTTACTGTACCCTATTTTACCCTACTGTACCCGACTGTACCCTGCTGTACCCTATTTTACCCTACTGTACCCGACTGTACCCGACTATACCCTACTGTACCCTATTTTACCCTACTGTACCCGACTGTAAATAATAATTATAATAATAATAAATATCACGGGACAATTCACACCAATTGACCTAGTCCCAAAGTAAGCTAAGCATAGCTTGTGTTATGGGTACTAGGCAACGGATAAACATACCTATATAGATAGATATATACTTAAATACATATTAAACACCCAAGACCCGAGAACAAACATTCGTATTTTTGATACAAATATCTGCCCCGACACGGGAATCGAACCCGGGACCTCAAGCTTCGTAGTCAGGTTCTCTAACCACTAGGCCATCTGGTCGTCAACTGTACTCTACTATACCCTATTTTACCCTACTGTACCCGACTGTAACCCTACTGTACCCGACTGTACCCTACTCTACTCAACTCAGCAGGTCTAAACTGGGCTTTAGTGTTGAGTGTACCCTACATTTAATATTATGTGGCAGCTAGGTGTATCGTAATAACTACATTACGACACAAGTGCTGTTATGGCGAATAGATTAAGTATAGACTTTCTGAAGTCATATTATCTATGTTCTTATATATTTGTTCGCGACCATGTAAAAAACAGATAAAAGTACAGGAGTAGGAGAAATTAATAAAAGGTTCCCCCCGCGGCATGGACCCAAAGACACTGGCAGCATTACCTCGCTGTTAATAAATAATAAAATAAATAAATAAATATCACCGGACAATCACACCAATTGACCTAGTCCCAAAGTAAGCTAGGCAAAGCTTGTGTTATGGGTACTAGGCAACGGATAAACATACTTATATAGATAGATAAATACCTACTTAAATACATATTTAACACCAAAGACCCGAGAACAAACATTCGTATTTTTCATACAAATATCTGCCCCGACACGGGAATCGAACCCGGGACCTCAAGCTTCGTAGTCAGGTTCTCTAACCACTAAGCCATCTGGTCGTCTAATATATATTTCTTAGTCTTTAGAAAAGATGATTACCTACCTTGAAGAAGTCCCGACTTACAATAAACAAGGACTTCGACTAATTCCTCGTGTGATTGTTGCGACAAAACACTGTAACTCTTGATACTATACTAAGAAAATGTGAGTTTGTTTTGGCAAAACACGGTATCTGGAGGACAATACAGTGTTTAGTCCAATCAAGACTCTACATTTTAAGAGTTACAGTGTAAATTGCAATGACGTTTTTCAATGTTTTTGATCTAAAATCAGTTACTCTAAGCATGCATATATAGATTAGGGTCCGAATAGTTAATTTAACGGTGTTACCACAAAACACTGTAACTCGAGTTACAGTGTTTTGTCGTGACACGGCAGCTCGGAAACAGCTCAAACATTTGATGAAATCACAATGACAATTTGATGAAATTTGTCGTGGCGGTGTTCGGGAGTCGATCTTTCGTTAAAAGTTGGTAGAGATTTAACCCGGCCCCCAGTTATTTCACATTAAATACCAAACGACAAATAATCGACCCCCTTAACATGGAGCCCTAAACGGATTAGCATGGTAAACTCTAGGGATGTCACCAATGTCGAACGAATTCAAAAAGTCGACAGTGGAAAGGTAAAAAATCGCTATATCATACATATATTGGCGCTTTAGCAATTTTAAATCTTATTATTAAGGTAAAAACGCTGACGCGCCTACCTATCACCTATCATACAGGGCGCTTTAGCGATTTTACTCCACTCGAACCGCCTCCACTGTCGATATATTATAATATGTGACAGCGAATATTTCTGTAGGCATCATCGCAACCCATACACATGGGAAGAATGAGAAGGCTTGGACTATAATTCCCAAACATGCTTCGCATGTGTGTGCAGGTTTTCTCACAATGTTTTCCATCATTGTAAAGGTCGTAATTTCAAAAAACTCAGAGGTGTGAGCAAAAAGAATAAGCCGGGAAAACATGAATCAATGCCCAGGGCCGGCCCAAGCACTGCTCTTCCCGGACGGATCCAGAAAGGAACCGGAGTTTTTGGGCACACGAGGAGGTTACGCGTTGGTTGCACATGGCACAGGAACCGTCTGTTTGGCAAACCTTGGGGGAGACCAAAGTGGACGTTTTTCGCCTGAAACGATGATGGTGAGATAAGCGAATAATCGTGCCATCCCTGGCATCCACCGTAGCATTTATTTATCGAGCTGACGTCTCATTCACTCGGATCGCACTCGTCATGCCGTGACAGAGACAAACGATGCGAGTGACGCACCCGGAATACTTCACGGCTGACATATTTTCTCACGACACTTAAGCATGCACGGAAAATTGGAGCCGCGCTGTTTAACCAGAGGGGGGCGATTTTTGACGTCGAGCTCTCGAAATTTAAGATGTAGTTTGAAAAAGCCGTTTGAAAAAACCATTAGTCATCATGCTATTCATGGTTACATTCATCATCATCAGCATCATTTCAGCCGAAAGACGTCCACTGCTGAACATAGCCCTCCCCCAAGGCTCGCCAGACAGATTGGCCCCGTGCCATCAGTATCCAACGCGTTTCCGCAACCTTAACCAGGTCGGCGTTCCATCTTGTTGAAGGCCTACCTACACTGCGTCTTCCGGTCCGTGGACGCCACTCGAGATACCTATTTGCCCCATCGGGTATGAGTTCTACGAGCAATGTGCCCTGCCCACTGCCACTTGAGTCTGGCGATTCTTTGAGCTATGTGACTTTAGTTCTTGCCCGGATTTCATCATTTATAATGCGTAATATTCCGTTACATTCGTATCTAATATAATCGATGACATCTTAATCCTTACCCCGCACGAAACATGGCAATTGTTTGGAGTCAATTACACCCAGGTTTCTCACTAATATCCCTCCATCTCTACTCTATGCTTCATTTTCAGTTAAAATTAAACCAAAGTTCCCATATCGGTATCAAAACTTTTCAACCACAAAGCTTTTACGCCCTTAAAAGTATAAACATTCCTGAAAGCCCGTCAAAATAATTATGCAAATTCATCCCCTTAAGCAGGCCGAAGCAGGTTCGGAAACAATAGTTCTTATTAAATTAGCCGTCGTCCGTGACGTAGCAAAAACCATTCAGAGTTGATCCCTCGAACATCCATCCAATTTTATATTATTAACCGACTTCTTCCAGAGCCCTGCTTAAAGTGTTGTTAGGGCCGATTTTGTGGTAGGTACATGTTCCATCGTTTTAGCTCACACGCTGTGAAATAATATAAGTTGCTAGAAAAAATGTACATGCAAAAAAACTCTTGTAGGTACGGTAGGAATTTAATTTCCAACCCACCTAAGTTTGAATATCGTACAACAAACTATTACCATAAGAGCTATACTTGAAAGGTTTAGGTAATTAACCGAATGTAAACAAAACAATGTCAACTGATGTCTTAAATACTGTAATTCTCCCATTAAACTACTGTATCTAAACATTTACATTTCTGTATTAAAATACGTTAGTCTAGTTTGTATTACAATGATAGATAAATAAAATGTTTTGCATCCTTGGATGTGCCAAATTTGGAAACTGAAGTTTGTTTATATTTAGTTAACTACCTAAACCTGTCAAGTATAGCTACGATATTTCTTTGATGTGTTGCATTTGATATTTCGACCTAAATGCATTGCGAATGCTAACGACATTTTTACGACACTTTTTTACGACATTTTTTACGAAATTAAATTCCTTGAGTGTACAAACTATCCTATCCTAGTTAATGTCATATAAATGAGAAAAATTGTGAAGATGTTTGTATGTTTAGATGTTTTATTATTAGTGGGTCCATCACTCAATAACGGCTGAATGGATTTAAATGAAACATGGCGTACACATGGACAGAAATCTGAATTGAGACATAAGATACTTATACAGGTATTATTCCAGTAAAACGTTCCACAGGGATAATATTTTTAATTTAAACAAGAGGGCGCTGTCCAAGAATGTTGGAGTACTTAGCTTTCGAGTTGGCGTGTTGACTTCGTCTGCAACCCACAGATGGCGTTTTCCGAGCCACCGTTGTGCTTACAAAATATTACCGGAACCTTTCTCTATAGATTTCTAATACAAGCGAAGCCGCGGGTTAAAGCTAGTTTAATATTTATCTACATCCATATCATGACTTCCTTATAACTTATTCAGAAACGAAAAGCTAATGGCCTATATAAAGATACATGTATCTGTAGCGATCGATACTTTAACTACATTCACATTTCGAACATCTTAAAAATAAACATTATTTGGTTTTGAGAATCGAATTAGTCGATTTTTAATTTCATTCAATGTGATTTTTTTTCTATACCTAATTATTTTTATCTTGATTATTACAATCAATTTGAGAATCGGAATCGACTCAAGTCTGTGTTGTCTGTGTGTGCAATGTTTATGACTGCATATGCATGTAGATAAAATTATATATGCGACTGTGCATAATTCGGATTAAAACACTCGTGTGATCTTATTACGAAACCACATTTTAATACCTTTCATTATGCAGCAGTCACTTTAAGTATATCATCATCATCATTTCAGCCGAAAGACGTCCGCTGTTGAACATAGGCCTCCCCCAAGGCTCGCCAAACAGATCGGACACATGGCATCCGCATCCAACGCGATCCCGCAGCCTTAACCAGGTCGTCGCTCCATCTTGCTGGAGGCCTACCTACACTGCGTCTTCCGGTCCGTGGACGCCACTCAAGAACCTTTTTGTCAATAACTATTATTAAATATCACAAAGTTGTCCAAAGAAATTTACGCCCGTGCTAACCGAGTCGGCAATCGAATCCCGTAATCAAGATACAAACTAAATTTACTGCACGAGAGCTGAACCAGCTAATTTCGGCGCCGCCGTGGTTTCACAGTGCCGACCACAGCAGAACACAGAGGGATCACTTGCTGATCTTTTTGTTTTTCGTGTGAATATTTAAACTAGCTTCGTTTCTTAAAAAACCGGCAACGCAATCGTAATTCTACTTACATGTCATGGTGAGCGTAAATATGGTTTTTTAAACCTTTTCACCCACAGCGGTCTCACTTGTCACATTCACACAGTCACATTGGTTGGAATCGAGGACAAAATGGCGGGTTCATCCACAGTGATCTCACTTTTCATATTCACACAGTCGCATTAGTTGAAATCGACGTCAAATTGCTACATTACACAGCACAACAAAATGATTGATTCCTTTTTCGTCGTATTCCTGATTGGTATTATTCATACTTTAGTAAATAAATTATACTAACTATGGAATGCTTGTGTGTACGACGAAAAAGGAATCAATCAGCAAAATGAGTTGAGTATACAGTTTTGTTCAGAATATTCCGGTCTTTCGAAAAGTATATATTATTATAATGAAAAATGAACTAAAACAATTACTTTGCTCACCCGCGACCTTACAAACCTTAGTTTAACATTTGGTAGCATAGCATACGGTTGTGGTAACTCTGAAGATGAGCTCTGGTTGAGTTCGAAACGCGTCAGTGTAGCTTGGTGGTGGTGATGGTTGGGTTTATGTGATTTGTGTGTGTTCGTACAGTGTGGAGGTGGAGGAACTGCATGAACGCACATTTCTTGCATAAACGTAACTATTGTAAGGTCGCGGGTGAGCAAAGTAATTGTTTTAGTTCATTAATATGGACCTCCGCAAAGTAACGCCTGATTCAATATAATGAAAAAATTCTAGCTTAAAAAAATGTCCCTTACCCCATTTATTTTATAGGATTCAAAGTCACACAAAATTCAAAAGTGTATCTGAAAAATATCAAGAAACAGCAACTTCCAATTGGCGTAATTACCACTGCAGACCGGGTACTTCGATTAAGGTAAGGTGCACGTTCAAAGAATAGGGATGTTTCCTAGGTAAAAAAATAATAACTCTTATTAGTCCGTATTTTACATTATCAAAAAATATTAGACACGTAATTTTTCTTTTGACAATCAAACAAAAAATGACGAAGATATGGCGCGTTGAAGTTCCGCGTGACGAGGCGTGACGTCACTTGTTCCTAAAACGCTCATACAAAGTGTAGGAACAAGTGACGTCACGCGAAACTTCAACGCGCCATATCTTCGTAATTTTTTGTTTAATTGACAAAATAAAAAATACGTGTCCAATATTTTTTGATAATCTAAAAGACTGACTAGTTAGGAAAGTAGCCTATTTACCTTTACTTACGTAGAGGTCAATTTAGTGTGAGGGCTAAAAAGGGGTGTAGGGGGTGTAACGACTCTAAAGTAGGTACATGGTCTGCCAGGGGCATTATAAACCAAATGCGTTGGTTTAAGGGACATCTATTTTCCAAAATAGGTAGATTATTTAAATTTATGTTACACAAGCAGATTGAGCACTAAAATATAAGGTAGGTCTAAAAAAACAACAAAGGTTAATTAGAAAAAGTTATGATTGATTTAGGGGCCGTTTCACCACCCATTGATTAGTTTTAACTGATGGATAAATGTGATGCCGTCTCCGTCTATTCGAACAAAACAAACAGAGACGGCATCACATTTATCCGTCAAATAAATTTGATCAATGGATGGTGAAACAGGGGGTTAATCCGAAAAACAATCGTACTTTGCCCCTTGCCTCAATAGGACCTACGGTCAACGATTTGTTGAATTCCACGATAAATCGTCAAATTACGAGCACAGCAAGGTCTCACTGTCGAACTATTCTGCCCCACAAACGACGACACAGCCAGAATTTGGTCCGAAATACTAAACTCGGCAATCCCTGACTCCAACTTATTTCAATTCGGCCCCAACTTTTTACATAAATTGTCTTATTTGTTTAATTAGGGCAACGGCCGGTCGTATCGGATCCTACTAAGCTTCGTGTATTTTAAAGCCATGTTGAAACTTTGAGAGAGAGAGAAATATAATATACTAGCAGCCCGTCCCGGCTTCGCACGGGGTAGACAATTATTTATTTTTGGAAATTTGGATATAAAACACTTTTTTTCACAAATATTTTTATTTATTAAAAAATTATTATTTATTATTTATTAATTATTACAGACGTGCACGCCCCACTCCTGTATTTCAGTGCCCCCTCCACCCCGCCCGCCGCGATGCCCGGCGCGCTTTTCAGACTGCATCGCAAACAACGGCCACGGCGCTATGGCGGTTTTGTTTACTGTTTGAATTTTTTAATTCGTAATATCTTTTGAATGGAAAGTCCAATTTGAATAATTTAAAAACTATTTTATAGGTAGTTAAATGGTCTTTACCATTAAATAATTTATTTGGATAAGGATTAATATAAACACATAAATAGCATGGTTTGAATTTGGTTAGCATTTTCATTAATATTTAAAATGAAAAAAGTTGTTGTAGTGACATAACTATAATAGTTGGACATATGCTACCGCGGAGTTTTTTGTAGACATTATGATGTTCTTCAATATTGTTGTACATTATTTTGTTCTATCGCTAATAGTTTCGGCAGCGCATTCGACGAAAGACATTTTAAGACTCATTTTTCTACACCTTCGGTTACATTGTTCAAATTTTACCAAGGATCCCTAATTTTTTTCAAAATGAAATGTAGCCTATGTCAAATTGGAAGAATGTAGCATTCTATTAGTGAAAGATTTTTTTAAATCGGCCTAGTACTTTTTGAGCCTATTTATTACAAACATACAAACATAGGTACAAATCTTTCCTCTTTATAATATTAGTGTAGATTTATTAACACATATTTGATACACAGAAAAAAATACATTTGGCAAGAAAAGATACAAATAAAAACATCGATTAATATAAATTGGGCGTCATTCAGCATAATGTTGTGGCAAGCCGCAACGCTGTTTTCCAGTGGGTTTAAAAACTAAACACAAAAACATACACATTGTGATGACACCAACGCCATCGGCAAGTGTAGTTTGCAACAAGACCTAAATACAAACCGGAAGCATGTAATAGTATGACAACATTTGATCAGTTTAATCGTATTTGCATAGAAATGTTACTTAATGTAGAAAAAGTCTCGCCGTACGTAATGCCAATGGGCACCCATGTTGTAAAATTTCTCTCAGCTGGGCATTTCTGTTTTTTCTTGTAACCAATTAAGAAATTGTTAATAGGGAGTTAAGTAAAATTAGTCCGCACTTTTTCAAGCCTTACAATAAAAAAACGTAACGAACCGGACAATTCTTCACTTCTTGTTAAACATTGTTAAACTAGGCCGATTTGTTACATTTTTTTATTGTGAGGCTTGAAAAGTGCGTAACGAAACGGACTAATTTTAACTCCCTATTAACAATTCCTTAATTGGTCACAAAGAAAAATAGAAATGCTCAGCTACCACACACATTGAACTACGTAAACACAATACGATGGACGTAGCCTGAGAGTCTATGAAAACCAAAAATGACAACACACAAGTACGGGTTATGAAAATGGTTTATGGTAAAATTTTTAAAGCACAACTTTCTCACACCTCTGCATTTTTCACAATTCTTGCACGAAATTACATTTGAAAGAACAAAAGATAAAGGAAGAACATTCTGAAGAATTCTGCACAATTGCGAAGCAATTCAATAGTGTGAGTGTGAAGTTCCCGATCCGGACTGGGGTCGCGTAGGAACTACATGCCAAGCCTTCTCATCCTGAGAGGCATGTGCCCAGCACTGGGATGCATATAAGCGGTGCTAATGATGCTTTTTCTACCGTCTGCAAAATTTGGCAAAAATGAAACTTAACTCTTTATCACAACTTTCTGTTCAATTTATTTACCAAATTTGAATACCGTAAAGACGTCTTTATTTTAATTGGAGGGGATTTATTTTTCAGTTTATATTATGGCGATTTGGATTTGATTTTATTAATTAATGGGATTAAGCGAAGCTTTGCAAGGTTTAAATATCATCATCATCATTTCAACCAAAAGACGTCCGAAGCTGGACATAGCCCTTCCTCCTTGGTACCCAATCATTACGATTGGAAGCGGCTTGCATCCACATTGACAATACGCAAAAATCGTTTAAAGGATTTTTATTTTCATGAATATTCTTGATTTAATACGTTACAGAAAACGAATTTTATTTTGTGCTATTTATTTTCCTTCTCATTAAAAATTATGTCATCATCATCATCATCCCAGCCTATATACGTCCCGCTGCAGGGCACAGGCCTCCTCTCAGAATGAGAGGGCTTGGGCCGTAGTTCCCACGCGGGCCCAGTGCGGATTGGGAAAAAATATGTAATTATTAATTATTATGTATTATCATTAAAAATAGGTCTTTATACTTACTTCACTTTTGAGTTGACTTTTTTATTATCAATGGTCATTTTTAGGGTTCCGTAGTCAACTAGGAACCCTTTATAGTTTCGCCATGTCTGTCCGACTGTCTGTCTGTCTGTCCGCGGCTATGCTCAGAGACTGTTAGTACGAGAAAGCTGTAATTTGGCATGAATATGTATATCAGTCACGCCGACAAAGTGGTTAAATAAATAAAGCTATAATGGTAGTTAATATATCAAATTTACTAGGAAAATTATAGCGGCTAAGATTGCTTGGAAATTATTTGTAGTTTAAGAGTAAATAATAGCCTAAGGTATAAAACGTACCTAAACTTGGATGATTCCGTATACATACGAAATCCTAAGAAAAATATTACTTGATTTTTCGTAATGGCTACGGAACCCTACCTTGGGCGTGTCCGACACGCTCTTGGCCGGTTTTTATTAGGTAGTCGTTTTTGGCCATTTACGTATTAAAACTATGAAGTAGTAGATTTTGGTAGATTTCCGGCAAAAAAATGGTAACACCGACTGTATTGTCAATCGTGTAAGTGCGTGCTCAGATATGTTAGAATACTTGGACAGCTCCAATATTTATGATGGCGACTATCCAAGTAGCTCTCCCATGCATGCGTGTATGGATGTATGGATACGTGTATGGATGGGTATATAGACACTTGATTTCATTCAATGTGAAATTCTTGATCTGTACTATATCTACATGTTTTTGAACTCACATTTCAACACGATCTTAACCAATAAATATTTCTTGTTTTTTATTGGTTATTGAAAGGCGGCACCGCAACGGTAATAAAGTAATAAACAGTTTCATTTTAGTTTTTACTATCGATGACTTTGTTAGTATCGATGTTCAAGTAGACATTACCAATCAGCTTTTATTTAGCAATTAATATAAATACCTAACTTCTCGTCTCTTAAAGTACCTTAAAAAGCTCAAGTTTCGTCGCATAATGTAAAGCCAGAGACAAATATAAATTACTTTTAAAAACGCCCCGAAAAAGGTACCAGGTGCTTCCAATTATGAAAACAACAGATTGCGAAAAGTAACGCGGATAAAAAAAAACGTCTCTTTATTACGCCCTAACGCGCGAGCCAAAGCGAAAAACGCCTCTGTGCAAACGCCATTTTGTTTCTTTGATTAGAGACTAATTTTGCGCTTCGTTATTTTCGATGGCTACGTCTGTTTAGAAGTTTATAATAAATAGGGTTAAGTTGTTTTGCTTGAAAATAATCTACAGTGACATTGTACTTGTCCTTTGGACAGTTAGTGTTGCTTTGGTTGGATATTTACGGTGTCCATGAATAACTAGGAACAAGATTTATTTTATATTTGTTGGAGGCCTACCTACACTGCGTCTTCCGATCCGTGGCCGCCATACGAGAACCTTTTGGCCCCGTCGGGCATCAGTTCTACGAGCGATGATCCCCCTTCCCCCCCGAACACAAACAAACACACCTGTTGTACCAATACTGAAAATTTATTAAAGGCTTGTAAAAAAGGCTAAAATTGCAATTTTACTCTCAAACCGCTGACAAATTAATCAGAAGCGCGATGACAATTTAATAAAGCTGACAAATCGCCACGCTCTATTCCCATTTAGTTGGCACTCCTAGATTTGAGGGTCCGTCGCGCCGTTGATGTGCGAGTAAATAGCGTATATAAATCTCAAACCCTTAGCTGGCACATTCATATTTCTCAAGGGACTACCCTACGACTTCGTTTCGACTTGGATAAATAATTAACAAAAGTTGTAGGTTCTAAGAGGAATTACTTCATTGTTAGGGTGGCACTGTTTCAGCCAGTACGACTGTTAACCTTTTCAACGCTCTGTCAAATACAACAGCTCTCTCTCATACGCCGTGACATCGGATTGTCAAACGCGAAGTTTAACCCTACAGAAATGCATAAATAAAATAAATAAATATTAGGGGACAATCTTACACAAATCGACCTAATCCAAAACTAAGCAAAGCTTGTACTATGGGTACTTGACGACGATAAACTACATACTTATATAGATAAGTAAATACTTAAATATATAGAAAACATCCATAACTCAGGAACAAATATTCATGCTCATCACACAAATAAATGCCCTTACCGGGATTTGAACCCAGGACCACTTGCTTCGTAGGCAGGGTCACTACCAACTAGGCTAAAGCGGTCGTTAATGAAAGTAGATATCGCTCTGCATGCTATGACTGATATATGAGTCATTGGCGTAGAACCTGCGGTGCTGATAATATGTGCGTCGTTGGCGTCGAAAAGGTTAAAAGCACGTCATTATCATCACCACTTTACCCTAAAAACATTGCAATGAACAACTAGGACTAAAGAATCACCAGACTCAAGTGGCAGTGGCCATGGGACGTTGCTCGTAGAACTGAAGGCCGATGGGATCAAAAGGTTCTCGATTGGCGTCCATGGACCGGAAGACGCTTGTAGGTAGGCCTCCATCAAGATGGAGCGACGACCTGGTTAAGGTTGCGGGAACGCGTTGGATGTGGAAAACACAGGACCAATCTGTTTGGCGAACCTTGGGGGAGGCCTATGTTCAGCAATGGACGGCTTTCGGCCAAAATGAAGGTGATGATGATGATGATGAACGATGTAGTTCTTTACTTAGTACTTATATTTGCTATTTTATTTGCCATACCTACCAAAGTTTGGCATAAATTATCTGAGCTGTTTTCACGATTTTTTAAGATGTCACTTTATGGAATACAGAATGTTAGGTTAGGTTAGGTTAGGTTAGTTTAACATTAATTCTGAAGAAACTACTGTTTCAAATTATAAATCACTTTATGACAAATGAAAAATAATGGGAAACGGTTCAATTTGACATAAATATAAAACAAATTATGACTTTGTACTGTTCAAAATAAAATATATTGTGATGTTAGAAAAAATATTAGACGACCTATTCAAAAATATAAATAAGTTAAAATGAATATTTGCATGCTAGTATTTAGTAGGTAAACCGAATACATAATATCAGAATAAGCATCGTTATAAAAGTATACCATCTTTGTAATTTTGTTACTTATTATTGTTATTATTAAATTCGGGGAAATGATAGAAAACCCTGGTTCATTGTCGTTTGCCTGAATTTTATGTCTTAATCTATCGTTTGCTATATTATTTTTTCTTTTGCCACCAAAATACCACCTACTTTTAGCCTGTCAATATGAATATCTGTATCGAAATAGCCGACATCATCCCGAATTGGGTCTATTTCCTGACAATTTGTTTCTTACTCCGTTCAATGAACAGAAACAATTACTTTGCCCACCCGCAAAAGCAAAGTCGGGTGAGCAAAGTAAATGTGTCAGTTCATTGATATAGACCTCCGCAAAGTAACACCTGATTCAATAAATTACTTACTCCGTTTTTTTTTATAGCTTATACATAAATATCATAAATATAAAAGTTTTTTTTTCTTTTTCGGTCTTTTTTAATCTGGCAGTTACACAGTCGTATTGGTATAAACAAGCCTGTGTCCTCGAAGCAGTCTCATTAGTAAGAAGGCTGTGACACTTGAACTTAGTCTGGAAACTTACCATTCAGATTGGCTCACACTGAATCTAGATTGATTTAAGTAGATGCTTACCAAAATAGGCTTTCGTTCATTGATACAGTGTAAAAAATTCTCCAAAAGGGTACGATTAAATGTACCAGGTGCGGTCAATACCTATACGATGTTTCCTTCCCTATTTTTTACATTAGGTAACGTACTTTCGATTTCTTCACGATTCTTTCACAGTAAGTTGATATCTGTAATATCATACATACATATAACACACTTAACGATTACACCCTGTATAGGCTAGGCTAGGCTTGGATGATAATGATGATGATGATATTATTTACTTCACGGTTTTATGTATCTATCTATACATATAATAAATCTGTAACAAGTCGGTGTCTGTACATTGAAGATATTTGAGAAAAACTGTCACTAGGGCATTTATTAGCACAATAGAACCCAAAACAATGATTTTTAGAATTATTGTCTGTTTGTCTGTTTGTCTGTGCGTTTGTGCGCGCTAATCTCAGAAACGGCTTAACCTAGAAGGATGCGGTTTTCACTGATATGTTGGTATTTTCTTGGATTAACATTTAGTGTTTGTTTCATTTGAATCGGTTCACAAATAAGAAAGATACGTCTATTTTATGAATTTATCGAACAGGTTTTTTTGTTTGAACGCGCTAATCTCAGGAACTACTGTTCCGATTTGAAAAATTCTTTCAGTGTTAGATAGCACATTTATCGAGGAAGGCTATAGGCTATATATCATCACGCTAACACCAATAGGAGCGGAGCGGAGCGGAAGAATGTTTCAAAAAATCGAATATTTGTTCCGGAGTTATGGATGTTTTCTATGTATTTAAGTATTTATTTATCTATATAAGTATGTTTATCGTCGTCTAGTACCCATAGTACAAGCTTTGCTTAGTTTGGGACTAGGTCGATTTGTGTAAGATTGTCCCCTAATATTTATTATTATTATTATTTATTAAAATCGGGGGTTTTTGAAGTAAAACTTCTATAGGCACGCTTGACTTGGGAGTACGGTGCACGGTGTTGAATGTGAACGCGGGTGTGCGGGGGGTGCGGGGGCGGGTTATTTTTTTATATCAAGGAACTAAGGAGAGCCATAATTGATGAAAAAGCAAATTGGATAAAAAAAATAAGCTGCCCAAATTACTAATTCCACGCGGACGGAGTCGCGGGCAAAAGCTATTCTTAATAAAGTTATGTTACTTAATAAAAAATATTAAATTTAACAAAATAAACAACATGAACTTTGGAAAGTCTATAAATTTTAATTATCTGGCGAACTGAACACTCGGCTGGATTTATGAGCTAATTTTATTAGTTTAACAAGTAAATATATTTCTAATAAGCGAATAAGTTGTTTTTCAATATAATTTCCTATTTTAGTGCTTAAAGCTTCTTGTTTATCATAAACAAATTGATCTCGGAACAAATTACGGACAGATTTTCTACGAACAAAGCGAGGCCAGGTAAACTACGCCTCTCCCTACGCTTGTTTGTTTAGCTCGACTAATTTTATAACACATGCTTCTTCTCTTCTACATAGAACAAACATACCTATACATAAGTCCAACTATCACATTCTCAAAGCTCCAAGCTAATTGCATTAGTGCAAATGGCTTGGAGTTTCGAGAATGAACTCGCAGACATTTTAAAACGCGTTAAATTTGTGTTCTGTTTGTGATAGTTGGGTTTGTGTGGCATAAACAAATACGCCACAGAAAACAGCTATATAGCCTGTGGTCCGCGCTTTGTACCCGATATGCATGTTAAAAAAAAATATTTCATAGAAATATGTAAAGCCGAAATTATGACGCCCAAATATATAATGTTTGGCCTCAAGTCTTGGATTCTAATATGTATTTAAGTATGTATTTATCTACATATATAATTATTAAGTAGTATGTTTATCCGTTGTCTATTATCCATAGCACAAATTTTGCTTAGTTTAGGACTAGGTAAATTTTGGAGTCAACCGTCCCATGATTTTATCTATTTAAATCTATCAATGTGTGTGGTGGAATTATGTGCACACAGCTAGGCGTTGTTTTACCACTTCCACACACCACACAAGTTTCCAATCCAGTCTGTACCTCTACCATGAGTTTACACTAGTTTACGTGACCATACTCGCTAGCGACGGCGTAAATTATTTGTATGGAGAATTGTAGAGCGCCTCTAGCGGTCACTTACGGAAGTACAATTCTCCATACAAATCATTTACGCCGTCGCTAGCGAGTACGGTCACTGTGAACTAGTGTAAACTCATGGTAGAGGTACTGAGCTCGCGTGGTAAGTACGGTATAAGCCCTGTCATTCAGAGCGGAGGCCTATTCCCTGCTCGTGCATAGACTGGGATGATGATAACACTGCAATATGAAAATAAACCACATTATATCCTAACGAAATCGCTACCGACCTTTGATTAAATTGGGGCAACTTTGATAGTTTTAAAACCGGTATAAAGTTGACATTGTCCATAACTATCAGAGATCGGACAAATGAGCGTCATTGCTCGCAATAATGTGGACATGACTCCAAGGTTAATTAAATAATTAATCATTTAATTAATTTCTTACTTGAGTCCCTACGATTGAGTCCTAATGTAATGAACATGACTATAAATTAAATAAATAAATATTTTTGAGTAGTCAATAAATAACACAAAGAATTCATATAATTTTGATTTATTAAAGAATTTTTCCAGTAATAAAATTGCCATTATTTAATGTATTATTGGTTCCCATATAGGTAATTTGGTGAATATCAATGTCAAAACTTTTTTTAGGAAAAATTTAATCCACGGATATTAAATATTATATTTATAGATCGTATATATTACTAGAAAACTTCTTTATTATAAAGAAAAACGAAATCGACAACAACTGCTATTGCCATAGTACGAGCACGCATGTGTAAATTATTTTTGCCGGGAATTCAAATCTAATTTCAAGAAATAATTAATTAATTAATTAATTTAGGAGGCATGTCTAATTTGTCCGATCTCTGATAATTATGTATGAGGTAAATAAATGGTTGAAATGCAGACAAAAAGAAGATCGATGATGACGTCGACAAATGCTAACAAAAACTCGTAAGTTGGTCGGCAAACTACTTTTTAGATTCGCCCTGCAGTTTAAAGTCACCCCGGTTT
The DNA here is from genome assembly GCA_947859365.1 of Archips crataeganus. Lineage (NCBI taxonomy): Eukaryota > Metazoa > Arthropoda > Insecta > Lepidoptera > Tortricidae > Archips > Archips crataeganus. The sequence goes on along the minus strand of OX402057.1, from coordinate 17,393,936 downwards.
ACGATATTTTATTAAAATTAGGTAAAGTCAAACTTAAAAAATGTAATGAAACTCCACCCAAGTACTTTCAGTTTGGTATCAGTTTTGTTAGAGTTGATTTTTCCCCTAAACTTTCCTAAAAAGGTAACTAAAATATTCGGTAGCCTGTTTGCATATGAAACTAGAAAACGGTATCTAATCTACATAGCCACAACTAAAACTTTGGCCAGTTTCATGCAAATTTAGGCCTCAGGCTTTCCAGTGGCGAAAAAACGTCACGAACATTTTCAGTAGCAAACGATATTTTTACGTCGCCTACGAATTCACGAATCCATAGGTACTAACATCATAAATGCGAAATTTCCACACAGAATAAAGTACAACTTGGACTGTCTACGATACAGATTTCAATTTCAAATGAAGGTCATTACTTTCTTGATACAAAAAAAAATGCATTATATTAGAATTACACAAAAAGGTTTTAAAAGTAATTTATTTCGAAATGGTTTAAATAGACAACTCCAATTGGGTGGAGCCAAAAAATGTGACCACGTTATGTATACACTGTGAAATTTTAGTGGTTGTTTTCCCGAAACGAGGTGATTTAGTTTCGATTGTACAATCGATTTGTAATTACTATTTTGACTAGAGTCAAAAATCCAATTGTGAAAAACGAAAGTCGATACTGACCGCAAACCAATAGTAACGCTTCGTTGGTACCTAACCTATCGTACGATCGTACGCTACTTGTACCAACGAAGCGTTACTATTGGTTTGCGGTCATTTTCGACTTTCGTTTTTCACAATTGGATTTTTGACTCTAGTCAAAATAGTAATTACAAATCGATTGTACAATCGAAACTAAATCACCTCGTTTCGGGAAAACAACCACTAAAATTTCACGGTGTATATAGGTAGTTAGCCATTCAAAACGACTGATTGGAAAATGTTCCGTTGTGACACGAAAATTATCCACACAATTTGAATGGTTATTTGTCATTTCAAGGCGGAAAACCTGCAACATGCCAACAAGCTTTTATTATTTCCATAACAGCGGCTCATCACCACATGGTCTCACAATCAATCGGACATAAATCATCATATCGCCCTATACAGAGAGAAATCAAGATGGTATACATAACTATAACACACTATACACTATCTTTTATCCTGTGCTTGAAAATTGTATTATTGTGTCCATTTATTTACAAGTATATTTTGTATCACTTATTTATGTATGTTTTATGATGTGTATTATTAGATGTTTTCAGTTGTTTTAATAAAATGTTTGTTTTTTATTATTATTTATTAAATTTTATATTGCACCACCTGCTGTAATGCATTCCTTGCTTTCTTTCTTTCTTTATTTAAAGGTTGCCTGGAAGAGATCGCTTCGAAGCGATAAGGCCGCCCATTGCTTACCTTATTTCTTTTTTGTCATGTACTTGTTTTTCTGTATTGTATTTTTTGTGGTGTACAATAAAGAGTCATTGTATTGTATTGTATTGTATAAATTCAAAATTTTAAAAACCCCCAACACAATTATGTCACTCGTGTGTTTGAACATTAAGTCAATGCCCATTATGCGTCTAAGATCCCTTCCGCAGCTAACAAAAGAGCTGATAACTTTGAAACGGCTGAACCGATTTTAATAAAACATATCTAAGAACCATTGCCAAGAAACCTGCTTTCTATTAAAAAAAACCGCATCCAAATCAGTGCACCCGTTTAAGAGCTATGATGCCACAGACAGACAGACACACACACATAGCGGTCAAACTTATAACACCCCTATTTATGTGTCGGGGGTTAAAAATAAGTGTCTCTTACTCAGTTAATGCTGGACAATATAATGCACTTACTCATTTGTTTTAATTAGTCTTCTTAAATTTGAGGTGTCCATACATCGAGTTCGTAATTACATTTAAATTAAGTAATTTTATCAGACTAATTTTTAACAATAAAATTGAGTTAATGCATTATATTGCCCATCACTAATTGAGTAAGAAACACTAATTTTGTATGACCATTTTGATTTTACCCTGTATACATCCCACTGCACAGCACAGGCCTCCACTCAGAATGAGTACTTGGCCGTAGTTACCAAGCGGACAGCGCGGATTGGGAACTTCACACACACCATTGAATTTGTTCCCAGTTGTGTACAAGTTTTCTCACGACGTTACCTTCCACCGTTTTCTGAATTTTTGAATTTGAATTTTGTAAATCTCATGATGAATTGCGAATGTAATTCCGCACATAAAAATTCTGAAAAGTCAGCGTCCACATAACATAACAAAAGGACTGCCATTTTTATTTCCATAACAGCGGCTCATCGCCACAGCATCTGGCATCACAATAAACGGGTATCGCGCAGTTCCTCACATCACCGGATCCAGGGCAGAGGGCTCGGTAATAAAGACTGGGGGCACGACGGCCTAACGTGGAAACTGACAGCGGAACGAAATATTTAATAGGTTGTTAAAAAAGAAATTGAGTACCTACTTACAAGTTTTTTCGCTTAAGGGCCCAATCGCTTTGATCAATCGGACGAGAATCGTGGCGATCGGTCGCTTCAAAATTGCCAGCCATACACGAAGCAATTGATCGTTACGATCGCTGCCATACATGGAGCAATTGATCGTCACGATCGATCGTTTACTCGTTTAAAAAAAGGGACGCAGACACGGTGACAGAAAGACATGGTGAAAGCTACAGCAAGCGTCCGCGCGTTAGACAATACGGACTCAAGGCCCTATTTCACCAACTTGACAATTGTCAGTGACATATGTCGAGAAACTATTGTACCACTAGCGGTTTCTTGGCACTAAATGTGTTAATGACTATTATGTTGTGGAACGAGAATATTTTTTTTGTACTCGACGTATTTGTAGATTTGTCGGTAAATCTCGACATGAGATCAAAGCTGTGTCAGTCTTGCGTTACAAATGTAGTATTTCGTGGTCAACATACACGTATATCTTCTCTTCTAATATATAAAAATCTCGTGTCACGGTGTTTGTTATCGAACACCTCCGAAACGGTTTAACCGATTATTATGATTTTTTTTCTCTGATTCGGTAGGTCTGAGAATAGGTCGTAGGCTATTTTTTTTGTACCTACCCCTATTCTTCGCAGACGGAGTCGCGGGCAACAGCTAGTCTAATACATAAAAATCTCGTGTCACGGTGTTTGTTATCGAACTCCTCCGAAATGGCTTGACCGATTGTTATGAAATTTTTTGTCTGATTCGGTAGGTCTGAGAATAGGTTGTAGGCTATTTTTATACCCCTATTCTTCGCAGACGTAGTCGCGGGTAACAGCTTATACTTTAATATAATTTGCATGTAGGTAAATAAAGGTGCGACAATTATCCCGTTGGTGGAAAAGGGCCCATGGTCTATGGATATCTATCGTCCGCCATCTCCTGTCCGATGCGCCGTGCTCGAGGCATCAGTGACACGCTTGGAGTCCACGGTCTGTGCGGAAATTGAACTTTGCAATTCAAATAGTCTATTGTTCTCATTCAGGGCTTCCGGTTGGGCTGCTCTATGCTCTAAGCCGCTTTAAATATGCCTATTAAGTAATTGAGGGGCAGCTGAAATATGTACTTATAAACAGATGTCTTAATGAGGGGTCTTTGGGTTGCCAGTTGGCAAAGTCGATCTGTGGCAAAATTGTTATGGGAAAGGCGGTGATTAAGAGAATGGCCTTGACATTTATTTGAAGCGTCTCCGTTTCAGTTTGGGCAAAAATAGTTTCGTAAGTAACTTTTTTTCAAGCAAAACCATAAGGCCCCATCCGCACAGCGATATTTCACCGTGCGGTTTACCGAATAGCGATTAAAAAACCCGCGGTGAAATATCGCTGTGTGGACGGGCCCTAACATTGCAAAAAGTTTCTCGTGAATGTCTTTCAAACGCGAGCGAATCCGTGGGTTATGACTAGCTAACTATTAAAAAATATTTTTCAATAATACTTTATGAGTAAACACGCGAGTTAGTATTAATTCGTATAAAATGAGCTTATGTCGCGAAGGTATGTTCCGGTCGGGTGGCTTCGCTTAGATCCGGCTTTAAGCACGTAAGCTGTTATGGTTGCCACCAAACAACTATTAATAAGATGATTATAAATAATAATAATCATCATCATCATTTCAACATAGGCCTCCGCCAAGGCTCACTAAACAGATCGGTCATGCCCCATCCGCATCCAACGCGTTTTCGCAACCTTAACCAGGTTGTCGCTCCATGTTGTTGGCGCCCGCCGCGTCTTCCGGTTCGTGGACGCCCCTCGAGTACCTTTTGGTCCCTTCGGTCATCGTACATACACACATACTATTATTAATTAGATTTTTTTTTCTGTTTGTGTAATCTACTAATTGGCCTAGATACAGGTAAATTTAATTTATAACAAGCCGTTATAGTGTCAATTTCTGAGAAAATTGCATTATGTCAAATGACCATTATGTATTGTGTTCATTATTATTTTCCAACTTTATACAATTGAAATACACACGTTTTTGACAACCCTAAATTCACGGGGAACCTTGCCAACCCTCGCTTCGTATTCATTAGGATTAATACAATGAAAATGCGAAACAGATATACTATTACTAATTCCATTATTTTACTGGCGCTGAGTGGATCATTATCACCCCTAAAACTGTCGTTTTGAGAAGACTGACAATCCATAGTAATCTGGGGGCACGGGCAGTGCTCCCGCCAAGTCGAGCAAAACAAAGGCACGGCCGTACCATCTTTTTCTCGAAGACATTCAAGCTATTTTAAATGCGTTGGCATTATAAATGCGGAAGTGTGTCAGTCTGTCTGTTACCTCTTCACGCTTAAACCGCTGAACCGATTTAGATGAAATTTGGCATGGAGATAGTTTAATACTCTAGAAAGGACATAGAATAGTTTTTATCTCGGAAAATTGCGTAGTTCCTGCGAGATAGCGATATTTCGCTATACCGCGGTAATAATGCAGTTTACTTGAAATACAAACATATTTTTTTTCTTGATAAGATTTTTTTTTTGCATGCCATTGTAACTGGTTAGATATGTCACAGCTCATTAGCACTATTTTTTAAGACCGATTTTACCATGTCTAAAGCAAAATAAACTATTTCATTTCATTTCATTTCATTTCATTGATTTTAAATTTGTACGGGACTCCAGCCATGGCCAGTTTTTTTTTTGCAATCTGGATGTTGACGCCATTAAAAAATAATTCGAAGACACGACTCTAGTAAAAAAACGTTTTAAATATTTTAGCCCTGAAAACTAGATTAATTTTCGATTAACTGCAAAATTAGATTTTTTTGTTGCTTTAAAACAAATAAATAGTTATTTGATTGAGCTGGCTAACAAGTGACGTCATAAAGTTGCTATTGCCAATATTGCCATTCATATTCTATGGGAGAATTGTGTTTTGACAGCTCATAAAAAGTACGTCACTAGATTGTTGGTGTCAACATCCCTACAATTATAGACCTTATCACCACGACACACAAAATAAAATAAAAAATTCACGCACACGTAAGGTTTATTAAATGAATGAATTCCAAGTTCAAAATGACAAATGGGTTACCAAGCGCGGCATTAATTTGGTATAAAAAGTCATTTGCGGTAACCGATGTATCACGAAAAGGAAGCGCTACGAAATAAATTGTGTAATATCTGTTTGTGTAATAACTCTCTAAACAGTTTCAAGTATTATTTATGCAATCAACCATTTTGATTCGTAGGCTACTATAGAACCATGTCATAAATGAATTTCATCTTCTACGACAGTGATATTGCGCGATGGTCATGAAGATATCTCAAACTTGGCGAAAATGTCTGTGTCAACAATGAATAGGAATAGTTTGCTTGTCATTGTCCGTCTGTCAAAACTTCTTTTTCTTCTCATTTCATGGAGCGAAAACGTTTATGAACTCTTTACGTTTATTGCACGCTGTGATCGGAAAGTTGATAATCCTTTGACTCGCACTGACGTTGTAATTATCTAGTAGTAAATGCGACAAGGTGCTATAGTGGCTTAGGAATCAGATTGATTGACTGTACCTGTGTTCTGTATTGCTTGTTAATTATTTTCAGTTCAATATAAAGTTTCATTGTATTTTATTGTATACTAGAATTCAAGATTTGTCATTTCATATAACCTTATGTAATAACCGTCATATTAGCACACTACGTTTCGTAGAACAAATAATCTATATCTATACTAATAATATTATAAAGAGGAAAGATTTGATTGTTTGTTTGTTTGTTGGCATTGAATAGGCTCCGAAACTACTGGACCGATTTCAAAAATTCTTTTGCCGTTAGAAAGCTACATTATCACTGAGTGACATAGGCTACTTTTTACCGCGGGAATATACCTTTTCCTACGGGAAAATTAATTTATCGCGGGCGAAGCTGCAGATGGAAGGCTAGTATTAGATAATTAGATATCATCCCCGTCGTTCACGACACGTTACATGAAAGACTTAACCTGATTAGCAAGTATCAAAACCATCACTATCTCACTCAAACTTACTAACTGAATACGTTAATATCGCCCCTCTCACTCACTCCTTAAGGAGATGCCCTTAACGTGCTATTGTCTAAAGTACGTCAAGACTGCTTATGGACGGTGTATTTGGTACGATTGACAAAGACGAAGGTTGCCGGCAATTATGGCTACGACCGTGCACTTATGATGAAAGTCGCCTTTTTATAAATCATCATCAATATCTTCCCAGCCTGTATACATACATCCCACTGCACTACACAGGCCTCCTCTCAGAATGAGAGGGCTTCAGCCGTAGTTTCCACGCAAGAGTGCGGATTGGGAGCTTTACACATATCAAGCACATATCATTGAATTTATTTGCAAGTGTGTGCAGATTTCCTCGTGAGGTTTCCTACGCCGTAAAGCTCATGGTAATTTTCAAATTTAAAATGTAAATTTCGAAAAACACAGAGGTCCGAGCCCGGACTCGAACCCACGACCCACTACTTTAAAGTCATAGGCCAAACCACTAAGAATTTTCGGAATCCATGTGCGAAATAAAAACAATACACCTGCGAAGTTGGTGGAGTGTGTGAAGTTCCCAATCTGCACTGGGTGCGATGAGAACTACAGACCAAGCCCTCTCAGTCCAAGCCCTGTAATGGTATATATTTACGCATATATCAGTTTTCATAATGAAATGTATAGAAGCGTCGCGATCCAAAGCAGACAGAGGAGACGGCGCGGAGACGCGGCCTGCGAACAAACGACGCGGACTGCGACGCGCCCCCGTCCCACATCTTTTCTATACTGCCGTCGTAAGAAAAAGGGGCACAACTCGATTTCTTTGTGAAACAGAAAAGGCGTAAGTGCACACTTGTTCTTTGTAAACTTACGCTGTTTCTTTTTTGAGCGATTTTGCAGTTGTGCCTTTTATAATTACGACGGCAGTATAGGTATACTCGTATGTTCGATTCCCAGTCGGGGCAGACAATACGAAGGTTTACGCTCGAGTCTTGGATGTTTAATATACACCGTGAAATTTTAGTGGTTGTTTTCCCGAAACGAGGTGATTTAGTTTCGATTGTACAATCTATTTATAATTACTATTTTGACTAGAGTCAAAAATCCAATTGTGAAAAACGAAAGTAGAAAATGACCGCAAACCAATAGTAACGCTTCGTTGGTACAAGTAGCGTACGATCGTACGATAGGTTAGGTACCAACGAAGCGTTACTATTGGTTTGCGGTCATTTTCGACTTTCGTTTTTCACAATTGAATTTTTGACTCTAGTCAAAATAGTAATTATAAATCGATTGTACAATCGATACTAAATCACCTCGTTTCGGGAAAACAACCACTAAAATTTCACGGTGTATGTTTAAGTACTTTAAGTATGTATTTATTTTATTTGGGGCAGATATTTGTGTGAAAAATACGAATTTTGTGCTCGAGTCTTGGATGTTTAATATGTATTTAAGTATATATTTATTTATAGAACTACATATGTTTATCCGTTGTCTAGTACCCATAATACAAGCTTTGCTTAGTTTGGGACTAGGTCCATTGGTATGAATTGTCCCGTGATAATTATTTATTTATTTAATTTATGTATGTAAGTAAGCTAACGATCGGCCTCATAAGGAAGCTCAAAGTCACTCAGAGGGCAATGGAGAGGGATATGCTCGAAGTTTCTCTGCGGGATCGCATTAGAAATGATGAAATCCGCGCAAGAACTAAAGTCACCGACATAGCTCGACGAATCGCCAGACTCAAGTGACAGTGGGCAGGGCACATCGCTCGTAGAACTGATGGCCGATGTGGCAAAAAGGTTCTCGAGTGGCGTCCACGGACCGGAAGACGCGGTGTAGGTAGGCCTCCAACAAGATGGAGCGACGACCTGGTTAAGGTTGCGGGATCGCGTTGCATGCGGAGGGCACGGGACCGTTCAGTTTGGTGAGCCTTGGGGGAGGCCTATGTTCAGCAGTGGACGTCTTTCGGCTGAAATGATGATGATGATGATGATGTAAGTAAGCTTACCCGTTTTTGTCTAGTACTCATAGTGTAGTAGAGGAATGAAAAAACACGAAATGGCGAAAAGTGATGAGTTTTCAGTCCGCGACTATAAGTACAAGCTTTGCTTAGTTTGGGACTAGGTCAATCGGTGTCAAAGCTCCCATGGTTCATTTATTATTTATGATTTATTGAGATGTTTGCTAGGACAAAAACTTCGGGTTTATCGGTACATGTTACTAACAGCGTTAAATTACATGGAATGTTAGTTAGCCGCCCTCAAACAATGTGAGGTAATGAACCGCTCGGCCTTCTATTAGTTATTGTTCGGGCCGCCCATTCAATCCCAGCGATGCTGCTGTTTTGTACAATCTATACATACATCACAGCAATGTTCCGTCAAGCGTCAGGTACAAGACTAATTATTTTAAGGTTAGGATTGATAGGTCCTCTTAGCAAAACGTCCTCGTTCAATAAAATTCTGTAGCGTAATACGTCATAGGAGCAAAAGTTCGCAATTTAAAAGGGCCTGTGTCAACAAATCAAAATGTCACATTGATCAAACGACCGCAATTTAAATGACCACGGGAGCAAAACGTTCGCAGTTAAAATTGTACTCCACACTTCTAACTAAATACTTTAATGTAAAGTTGTATGCATTCTTCTTCTTCTTTAAAAATAGTGTATTAGGGGCCATCCATAAATTACGTCACACCAATTTCGATCAATTTGGACCCCTCCCCCCCCCCCCTTGTCACACTTATTACTATGAAAATTGCCATTATTTTGTTCCAGTGTCACAGATCGCTTAGATATAAATGCTAAAGTTTGTATGTGTTTTGTTACTTTTCACGTAAAAACGGCTAGAAGTATTTGGATGAAATTTATTACATTAAATACAGATCTTTGAAATAACGTACAGTCTTAAATTGGAATTTGAATCTTCACCGTCAAACAAAAATGTTGATAGTCCCAAAGGAATATCAGCGCCGTTTGCAAGACCGGAAACAGAGCTGATTTGGGACAATTTCGTGATATGCGCATTATTCTTATTCTTTTCTTATTTTAAGTTGTTTGAGATATGAAACATTCATGATAGCGAATAAATATTTTCTTTCTTTCAAACTCATGGTAAGTATACTTCAATTAAAATTATGCATATAAATTCTGATTAACTGGTTCATTCGAGTGTTTGTTCTGTATCACTTTCGTGGACACTTTTTTATAGAAATGAGGAACGATTCTGATACAGTTTTTAATTATGTGGTAGAAGTACAGGTCCTCTAATCAATAACCGATAACGCCATCAAAATCTACAGCCGATTCGTAGAAAACGTGACCACGAAAGTTAGGTGGTTGAAACGCTCGAATAATGACCCAACTCAGAAGTGCGAGCCCGGACTCGAACGCACGACTCTCCTAAAATAGGGATGTTTCCTAGGTAAAAAAATAATAATTCTTATTAGTCCGTATTTTACATTATCAAAAAATATTAGACACATAATTTTTCTTTTGACAATCTAACAAAAAATTACGAAGATGTGGCGCGTTGAAGTTCCGCGTGACGAGGCGTGACGTCACTTGTTCCTAAAACGCTCATACAAAGTGCAGGAACAAGTGACGTCACGCGAAACTTCAACGCGCCATATCTTCGTAATTTTTTGTTTAATTGACAAAATAAAAAATACGTGTCCAATATTTTTTGATAATCTAAAAGACTGACTAGTTAGGAAAGTAGCCTATTGCTAAAATTACCCTCGAAACTGGCGTTTCGTGTACTCTGTCTCTTTGGTATACAGTGATGTGTGTGTGTAATTCCAATGATTTATTTTTCCAACCAGATTGCAGCCATCCCAATCCCTATTAAGACTGAGCTCAGGGAATAAACATGCACCTAATGAGCGCAACAAAGGGGAGAAGACCGGCGAGTGCAAAAAATGCATCCCTCTTTCTAGGTCACTCCCTCCCTAGGGGGATTCTTTTATCTCCGCTTTCTAAACAAAAGGTTTTAAATTTACCGCTTTGATTGACGGAACGTTATCCGGAGGTATTTATATTGAATAGATGCGATTCATGTTTTATTGGCTTGGGTTAGCTGAGGAAATAGTTATTTTTTGATATGGAATAGACCTGGCTTTAGAAAAATATTGGCATTTTCTTAACGTTTAGCGTGAGTTGTGAGCCTTTGTCCTTCCTCAGGCTCTAGACTATCTGTGTACCAAATTTCATTTAAATCGGTTCAGTAGTTTTAGCGTGACAGTCAGACAGAGTTACTTTCGCATTTATAATATTATTAGGATTTAGCTTGTCATGGTATCCCGCTGCCAAAAAATGTCATGGTGGCCAGTAGTTTGACCTATGGCCTCTTAAGCAGAGGGTCGTGTGTTCGAATCTGGGCTCGCAATTGTGAGTATTTCGGAATTAATGTGTGAAATTATATTTGAAATTTACCATGATCTTTACGGCGACACAAGGAATACATCGTGAGGAGAAATTCAATTATGTCTGTGAAGTTCATGCTTAGGAATTCTACGGCCCCAGCATTCTCATTCTGAGAGGAGGCCTGTGCCCTGCAGTGGGACGTATATAAGCTGGGAAGTTTTGGAAATTCCCGTGAAATTTAGTGAAATCCCGAAATTTTAATTCAATTGTCATATTTAATGGGTGACGTGAGCAATGCCGCGGGTAAAGCTAGCGATACCTTAAAAACCGCAATATGAATGCAAAACCAACATACTTAGAGGATTAACCTCGGATCTAAGTAGTATTAAAACATAAAATGGCTTTATTAAACTGACTGGAATAGTTTGCGTCCGATCCACGGAGCTCTTATGACTGGAGATGGATACGTGTGTTTTCCTATTTTATAAATATGACAAGTAATCACATAATTGAGTTCACATAGTTGTAAATTTTAATAATAATTTGTTTGTTTTAAGTTTAAATTTAATATGTATTTTGCTAACCAGTGTGTAATCGCCATACGATAAATAAATAAATAACATAATTTATGGGAAATGTCTAGTTGTGTTGTGCGCGTATCTCGTTTTAAGAGTTACAGTTTTGTAATTGATTGATTGAAAAGTATTTCTTTGCATAATGTTAATAAACATATTTTTACTAATACGTAACCAGACGTCGAAGACAGTGCATTGTCACATAAATCAACTTGTGATTTTTTTTTTATTATGTGAGGGAGGGAAACAAAAAAGTGGGTCATCTGATGGAGAATGATCAACACCGTCCATAAATATCAACAACTCAAAGAGAATCACTGATCTGTTGCTGGCCTTTAAAAAAGGAGAGGGAATAGGGGAGGGAGGGAGAGGTATTGGGGCCCCGGCTCTCTTACCTACCGTACATAACGCATCAGGAGTACGTGGTAAGGTAAATACCACACTTTCAACCATAATTCGTAGCAATAAAGGCGACAAGCAGGGTGTCGATTATTGGAATTAAAGTGACGAACACCTTAATTACCTACCTGATTTACCCTAGTGAGTGCGTGCGTGACATATTTTTATGTGAAACCGATAATGAACTTCATTATGAAACTAAGTTTGAGACGTTTTACTGTAAATCAGGAATCAAATGGTTCGATAGTACCTCGTCCTTCCATAAAAGTAACAGAAATACACTAACGAACTGGTAAGGGGTCAATTTTCACACACTTCTATGCAAAGTGTCTTCTTAGATTTGCTCGTCAGAAAATTTGCAAAGATAAGTATGCATCTCCAGTTCTAAATGCTCCATGCTTTGAATATTTTAATTTAAATAAATACAACGAAGCTACAGTTCTTATTCAGATTTTTTCATTAAGATAAAGCTTTTCTTTTTTACCATTTATATTTAACTAGCAGTTGCCCGCGACTCCGTCTGCGAAAAATAGGGGTATAAAAATAGCCTACGACCTATTCTCAGACCTACCAAGTATAGACTAAAAAGTTTCATATAAATCGGTCAAGCCGAGCCGTTTTGGAGGAGTTCCATAACAAACAATGTGACACGAGATTTTTTTATAGTAGAAGATATATTATTTTATTTTATTATTTTTTATATTTATTATTTTTTTATATTAGGAGATTTTGATATATTTTTGGCCTTTTATTTAGTTGGTAAACCATGCAGATTAAGCTAGTTGATTAAGCGAAATTATTTCGTTACCACAAAAGGTTAAGGGGCGTTTATAGATGTCTAAAATAAATAGAAATAATATGCGAGATAAAATCACAAAGCTACTTTAGTTTTATGCTCTTGTTGTACAATTTACTATATTATACTGGATATTTTCCATTTTATTCCAAATATCCCTCAGCTATGCCTTATTTCCTTAGCTTATTACTCCGAGTACGTTATTAGTAGGGCCTTCAAATCTTTCTTATAGCCCGTAGTACCAACATTATGCATAACTATCCTTGAACAAGTCAACATCTGCCACAGAACCTTCAACACTAATAAGAATAAGAAGACCGCGAACGTAAAACTAAATGAAAAAACTTGCCACCTTGCAGAAACCCATATTTTTGCAACCAACTGGAGCAAGTTGCTGATAAAGTTGTCCAGAGTTCGCATGTTAACAAAGAAGTGGAATATCGGACGTTGATGGAGAAATATGTTTCAATAACAGTTCACCTACTTTCACAAAAAAATAATGCTTACTTTTCTAAACTCATGCCTAGACATTAGTCTGGACTCGTAAGTACAAATTATTTTGTGTTAAAATTAGTATTAAATAGTAGATATCAGAATGTGCATAGGGAGTAATAATATAACTAATAATAATTAGTAATTAATGAATTAGTAACTAATAATAATAACTAGTAATATAACTAACTAAGCCCACGTTAGTGCAGGTTTGTCGCCGAAACCGAAATTAAACCGAAACCCGTTTTTTTGCCGAAACTCGACCGAAACCGAACTTTCGGTCGGACACTAGTTCATTATTCTAGCGGCAATAGAAGTACGCATTGTCTACAAATTGCAGCTAATTTTTCTACTGCAGTTCTTGAGACACAGTTCTGTGATGGACAGACGGACAGCGTAGTGACAGTAATTGGATTCCGTTTATCACCCTCCAGGTACGGAACCCTAAAAAGTATTGACGATAAGATTTTGCTCAGCATTTGTTCAAGTCACATTTCCATTAAATAACGGAGTTGGAATTTTACTATAGGACTTTGGGGTCATAAGATATCGAATCGTTCATTATCGTGTTTCATGCATAATTAACTTAATTACCTCTAAGTTTCCATAGCTAACAAATTAATTAACTTCAAAAGGTACGCTTTATTCTACAGAAGTAGTAAATTATCGGTAAGCAGTAAAATTATACCATTTGGAATCAAAACAAATTTGATTTATACGTCTACGCCGCATATTTCGTTCGGCTTACCACCAATTACATTACCGTATCTGAAATCTAGCAACGTCTTATTTTCAGAGCTATAACCTAATTTATTTCAAAATTTATTAAGCGACGGGCACCGGAGCAGAGGTAGGCCTAAAAGAAGCTGGTGGGACGATTTGGAGCGATTCCAGCCGGACTGGCAACACTTTGCCGAAGCCAGGGACGAGTGGAAGGAGAAAGGGGAGGCCGTTGCCCAGCAGTGGGACACTGTATAGGCTATTAAAAATAGTACATTACTGCAGCGGCCGCGAAATAGGGGATTGCCGGCCGAGTAGTAATAGATGGCCGAGTGTTAACGAGGCCATCTAGAGATACGAGGCCGGCAATCCCTGTTCGTGGCCAAGGCTTGTATAGTGCTTTTCTCAAATAAATCCAAGGAAATGACACGAATGTTCAACTTATATATTCATATTTAATTCAAATTGTTTTTTTTTTTATTCCCGCCAAAATATTTTTTTTTCCAGCAATTTATTTGTAAGCTGTTCCAGTTAATGTTTTTGACGCAAAATCTTGAGATGATTTATATTTATTAAAAAATTACGACCTTATTAATTGGTTATTTTAATAAATTGTTAACAATAAACGCCAATCCTTATTTATTTTATTAAATCTAGCCAAGTAAGATATTAAAAAGTAAATTCACAAACTAAATTTTTCTTAATTGGCAGTATGTCATTGATAGTCAATAAAAGAAAATACGACCCACTAAAACAAAAGACAATCTCTTTGCTGGCCTTGGCCAGCAATGTTTGTATGAAATTCCATTATTGTCGTCTAATTTGAAATTAGAACGAATCTTCCTCAACTGCTATACAATGGCATACTTCGTGTTCTATTGTCACGACTATAAGGACCACATTTCCTTGGATGTTTGAGAAAAGTTTATTTAACAGGTATTAAATGCTGGTCTTGGCTAATAACAACGTTAACTAGTTGGGAATTCTTTTGTATGTGTGTGCGTGAGTATGTGTGTGTGTGTGTGTGTGTGTGTGTGTGCACCCGCCTTTACAAAAATAGAGTATAAGCTTTTGGAAGCATTTTTCACCTGTACGCATACGCATCTATTCTGTTATACATATACTTTTGCACCTTTTATGTAGTTTTGCAGCAACAACAAACGAACAAACAAAATAACCTGACATTAACACTGGAACACTCGTACCTATGCGGCACAAAATGCGAACAACAATACATTTTCTTGACATGTCGAGGCACTAAAATGTCAAAGTTCGTGGATAGTACTCTTGATAATATACATATACATATACATTGTCATACAAGATAGTGCAGTAGCCTTCTGCAGAAGTTCAAATGTGTAAGTTTGTTTAGTGCTTTGTCTGGAACGTGAAAACTGCACGTGTTTGTTGTTAATTAAAATCAGAAATAGACATTAAAAATCTTCTTAATATTTATATAAATTACGCGTCACGTTGTTTGTCCGCGATGGACTCCTAAACTACTTGAACGATTTTAATAAAATTTTCACACCGTGTGCAGTTCGATCCAACTTGAAATATAGGTTAGCTTATAATATTATAAATTCGAACATAACTCTTTCTTTATCGCTTCGCGCTCTACCCGTTGTACTGATTTGGATTAAATTTGGAATGGAGATAGTTTGAAATCCTGGGACATAGGACAAAAGTTTTTATTCCGGAAAATTGCATAGTTCCCGCAGGCTAGCGATAAACTAATTCTTCGCAGACGGAGTCGCGGGCAACAACAGCTATCAATTATAAATTATAACAATCAATTACAAAAAGTAATAAACTTTGACTGTCACAAAAAAAGTTGAATTTTTGTTTGGTACTTTTTTGTGACAGTTAAAGTTCATTCGTTTTTGTGGGTAGTCTATTTGAGTAAAATAAGTTTTCTTTAAAAATTCTATTTTTAATACAAGCTTTTTTTGCTAACTGTACTTTCTGCCCCTGGTTACCAAAGTACTCGTCAAGACGATTCAAGCGACCCCAAACTCAATGGGGTTATGTCGTTTTACTACAGAGTCCTATAGCCACCTTCCAGCTCCATCATGAGATCAACTTCATGTCATAATAATATTGCATTGTCACCGATTTACAAATGCATACAAAATTTCACCTCAATCGGATATCGGAAAGTGGTTCAAATTTAACTTGCAAGATTTGACCCGTACATACATACAATAGATATATATATATATTGCAAGTTTGTAAAAAGCTCATAATAATAATAATATAGTGGGTAGGTACTTGAGAAGTTATAGTGACAAATTAAAACATTTATTTTGATTTGTTAGTGTAACATTTGGTAGCATAGTAAACGGTTGGGAGTACTCCGAGGGTGAGCTCTGGTTGAGTTCGAAACTAGTTTGATTCAGTGTAGTTTGGTGGTGGTGATAGTTGGGTTTGTGTGATTTCTGTGTGTTCGTACAGTGTGGAGGTGGGGAACTGGAGGAACACACATTTCTTGCATAAACGTAACTATCATAAGGTCGCGGGTGAGCAAAGTAATTGTTTCAGTTCATTCAGTTATTAAGTAAAATGTACCCAGTGTGGGATTATTTTGTATTAATTAGCTGGGATCTCCCTTAATGTTTGATTTGATTATTTTTTTTTTTTTGTTATAACGACCACAGTAATACAAAATTCAAGAGATAGAGCCCTGTGACAGACGGACGGACAGACAGACAACCCTATGTACCCTAAAAAGTACATAACTGTAGGAGAATAGTTTTATAGTTTAAAATGAAAAAATAAAAATGAGCAACCTTATTAGTTGGAGGAACCCATTTCTCTCCATTAAGAAGAAAACAGAATTAAATGTTTAATTTATGTAAGAGTACTAAGTAATATTACCGCTTCCTTTAGTACCGAGACTTCCTCAGTGGCTTTGCATAAAATGGAACGGTTAACAGAAAATTTATTAACAAATTTACATTGAAATGTTTCACTTATTTTCCGTTTAATCTTACTAATGACGTAAATATGAAAGTTTGTATGTGTACAGGTTGTTAAAAACTATAATGGACATTTTTTCGAAAAAATCTCATATTGAAAGTGATATATGTAATGTGACTCTGTTATCGATTAAATAATTGCCATGTTTATTTAACCCCCGACGCAAAAAGGACGGGGTGATATAAGTTTAACGTGTCCGTGTGGGTGTGTGTGTCTGTCTGTTGACATCGTAGCTCCCGAATGGATGAACTGATTTTGATTTTGTTTTTTGTTTGACTATGTTTGATGAAAACCGGTCCAAGATGGCCGTCGCCACAAAATGGCGGATTATTTATGATTTTTCACAACTCCCTCAATATGGATACCTATCATATGAAAGGGCTTGACTAGTAGAATACTATAAACTATCATAAATTACAAATCCAAGATGGCCGCCACCACAAAATGATGAATCACATATTATTATTTTCAAACATACTGCGTTGGGGGCTTTGAAAATAATTCTGAGAGGAGTCTTTTGCCCCGCAGTGGGACGGGATGAAGCTGATTATGATGATGATGATTTTTTTGTAGAAAATAACATTGTCAAAGCTTATGCCGTTGTCTGTACCGTGACCTTAGCCGCGACCCTTATTGTTGTCGATGTAAGCTGAAGAGAGCATTGTTTCCATTATGACGGGCGTCTAACAAAGCGTTCACGTGAACGTCGGGAACATATCAAAACACCATAATGTTTAAAAAGAATAAGAGTCGAAATACATAAAACTCATTTGACATAATAATTATTATTTTCGCACAACTATTAACTAGACGAACATTGCGTGATCTAAAATAAAATAAAATATAATACAAAATATTCTTTGTTGTACATCAAAACAGTACAGTGACATCAATAATACACACACAATACCTACAGTGAATTTACAGGTTTAGGATAGGTTTATTTTAAAACAACCCTGTAAAACTTTCAAATGATTATTACGTTCTCGTCTTTTGTACATTATAAAAACTTTATGTAATTTTAATAAGGCACCAGTTCACGTGCTAGTCAAATCTGCATTCGTGAAAAGAGATACGCTTTCACTTACATAGGTTCTTTAACCAATAGGTCGTCCGCAAAAGATTTTGCTTAGTTTGGTATTAAATTTTAAGGCCCGTGCGAATATAATAAAAGCAAAGCATAAACATCAAAACAATTTGCAAACAATAGTACTTTATTTAAGTCATTGTTTACCAAGATGGCGGCTTATTTCATTTACCGACAAGACACTTCGTCACTCGCGCTAATTATTCGCAAATTGGTGAATCAAGCGGGCCGAAGCCGCTGGGAGTGGATCTGATGAGACGTTTTTCTTGATATTCGCAAATCGAATAAAGTTGTTTTGAAAGGATGGGACGATTTTTGGTTCTGTCGAGCGGAAGACGGGTTTACTTGGCAAATACGAAAAGGTTACATACCTACTATATCTACACTAATATTATAAAGAGGAAAGATTTGTACCTATTTTTGTATGTTTGTAATGAATAGGCTCAAAAAGTACTGGGCCGATTTAAAAAATTCTTTCACCAATAGAATGCTACATTCTTCCAATTTGACATAGGCTACATTTAATTTTGAAAAAAATTAGGGATCCTTGGTAAAATTTGAACAATGTAACCGAAGGTGTAGAAAAATGAGTCTTAAAATGTCTTTCGTCGAATGCGCTGCCGAAACTATTAGCGATAGAACAAAATAATGTACAACAATATTGAAGAACATCATAATGTCTACAAAAAACTTCGCGGTAGCATATGTCCAACTATTGTAGTTATGTCACTACAATAACTTTTTTCATTTTAAACATTAATGAAAATGCTAACCAAATTCAAACCATGCTATTTATGTGTTTATATATTAGATAAAGTGATTCAAGAGGAAGGTTTACAAGTATAATACATGCATAATATAGTTGTACCCGTGCGAAGCCGGGGCGGGTAGCTAGTATTAAATAAAATGGTCAAAATATATAGATGGGTAGGTATTTTCGTTGCTAATTTGCAATAACTATTAAAAATTTTAAAACCTCCAACGCAATTAATTCTAAGATCCCTTCCGCTCCGCAGCATACAAAAGAGCTGATAACTTTGAAACGGCTGGACCAATTTTGATGAAAAATGTCTATATAAGGACCATCGCCAAGTCACCTGCTTTCAAATAAAGAAACCGCATTCAAATCGGTTCACCCGTTTAAGAGTTATGATGCCACAGACATACACACACACACATACATAGCAGTAAAACTTATAACACCCCTTTTTTGTGTCGGGGGTTAAAAATGATATACCCATATCCCTTAATATGCGCGTATCATGCACTGTCATTATATTTTTGAGATTTTGAATAGATACACACTGATAGACTGACTGAATAGACACTGAACCAATACATGGCACCATCAATCTCATGTCATGAGGTGACAGGTAGGTATCATCTACTGGGCGTTGAGGTGTCGAGCATTGGTACGTTTACCTTATTGTCATTGTTTTTAGTGTTAACAACATTTTGTATTCTTGCTTCTTGTCCACCTACCTGGCAACATTCAGTTCCACAAAGTGTTTTCTTCTACTAAAAAAAAGCCCTGCAAAGCGGCCTCAAAAAATTAAAAATTGTATTTTTATTTAAATAAACCTGTAAAAATTCTTCTGCTTTATTTAATACATATTACAATTAATCGCATTCACATACTTATCCTACCTTGCTCAAAATTTAAAAAAAATGGGAGAAGAAACACGAGACAAGTTTTTATTTAGCGCGCCTGCTAGATTTTGATATTATTATAGCAATTGGAATAATACAAATTCATACCAGTGCCTCTCGTGATCAGCTTTAGTTTGGGGTCCACCAAAGGCTGTATTTTCTATTTCTAACACGTGGTGTTTGCCATTACTACGACATTTAACGACCGCTTTAGCCTAGTTGGTAGTGACCCTGCCTACGAAGCAAGAGGTCCTGGGTTCAAATCCCGGTAAGGGCATTTATTTGTGTGATGAGCACGAATATTTGTTCCTGAGTTATGGATGTTTTCTATGTATTTAAGTATTTATTTATCTATATAAGTATGTTTATCGTCGTCTAGTACCCATAGTACAAGCTTTGCTTAGTTTGGGACTAGGTCGATTTGTGTAAGATTGTCCCCTAATATTTATTTATTTAGACGACCAGATGGCCTAGTGGTTAGAGCACCTGACTATGAAGCTTGAGGTCCCGGGTTCGATTCCCGTGTCGGGGCAGATATTTGTATGAAAAATACAAATGTTTGTTCTCGGGTCTTGGGTGTTTAATATGTATTTAAGTATGTATCTATCTATATAAGTATGTTTATCCGTTGCCTAGTACCCATAACACAAGCTTTCCTAGCTTACTTTGGGACTAGGTCAATTGGTGTGAATTGTCCCGTGATATTTATTTATTTATTTTTATTTATTTATTTATTTATTTTATTTATTTACTTTATACCATCTCTTTCCTTTCTGTCATAATCTTATACTTTTGACAGATAGAAATAGTGAATGCGTCCGCGTGTTAGACAATGTGGTCTCGGGTTTCTTCAATGCCTACTTCATTAATTAATTACCAACTAAGTTTTATGTTTTAAGATATTGTTTTGCGCTGTTTAAATACTCTCGATAATAATAATTATTCTCGATATTATTTAGTTTATTAGCAGTTACGTCTGCTCACCGAACCTAAGATTTAAAAGCGAAAAAGTTTCCGGGTGCGCCGGTGGGACTCATAGCTGGTGGCATAGCGGGTGGGTCATAGCTTCTAATAGTTGTGATGGATGTTACCACACGCCACTGTTGGCGTATGTAAGCGATTAAGAATTTCGGGGAGGTCGGTTGGATGCGACGTGGTTCAGTTCGTAGAACACCCGTTTGGGCGCATACCCGGGAAATGTGGGTTCAAGTCCCACCGGCGCACCCGGAAACTTTTTCGCTTTTAAATCTTAAAAATTATTCTCGATTATTATAATTCCTTAGATAGGTACCTTTTGTCTAAAACACAGGTTACACTTGTAACCTAGCTTAGATTTTACTAAAATTTACTTACTAGACCTAAGATTACGAGGGGCGTTCAATATAAAGTGAGAATGAGATGCAAACTCTTTTAATATTACGAAATTAAATACTGGCCGGTAAAGCTAATCTATCTAGCTGATTGCTATGAAAAAAAAAACTAACTGTCTTTTGTTTAAAAAAATATACGGTAACTTCTTTGCAATGCTATTGAGTACGTTAGCGAAAATGGAGAAAATTGAACTGCGCGCCGTTATCAAATACTTGTATTTGAAAAATTTTTCTACGGACCAAGTCAATTTGGATTTGAGGGACACTTTAGGGTCTAATGCTCCTCCGTATTCGACAGTCGCACGTTGGTGCGCCGAATTTAGACGTGGAAGAACATCGACAATGGACGACCCCCGCTCCGGATGCCCTACTACAGCAGTAACTGAAGAAATTGTGAAAAAAGTCGAAAACTCAGTTTTGGCGGATCGTGATGTCACAGTTCGTTTTATTGCTGAAAATGTAAAGATTTCAACGGGGAGCGCGCATAATATTTTACATGAACGCTTGGGTATGAAAAAGGTATCTGCGCGTTGGGTACCAAGAATGCTTGCTGACACGCAAAAACAAACTAGACTAGAGATTTGTCAAGAAGCTTTGAACCTGATGCAGCAAGACCGGGAACTTTTTTTGGCGCGATTTATAACAATGGACGAAACATGGCTCCATCATTACGACCCAGAAACGAAACTGCAGTCTATGACATGGAAAAGGCCATCATCTCCAACTCCGAAGAAATTCAAGGTGAGCCCATCTGCCGGTAAGGTCATGGGCTCTGTTTTTTGGGATGGTAAAGGGGTATTAATGATTGAGTATCTCGAGCATGGGGCCACTATTACGGGCACATTATACGCCAAACAAATAGCAACATTGCGCAATGAGATCCGCGAAAAACGGCGAGGTAAACTCTCGAAAGTTGTGCTGTTCCACCAGGACCATGCCCCGGCACACAAGTCCGCCGTTGCAATGGCTGCAATTCGTGATGCTGGGTTCGATATCCTTAAGCATCCTCCGTATTCACCAGATCTCGCTCCCAGTGATTTCTACCTATTTCCGAGATTGAAACAATACCTGAGAGGCCAGAAATTTGAAGACGACGACGCGGTAGTCACTGCAGTACAATATTTTTTAAGTACTCAAGATGAGACCTTTTTTAAAAATGGAATTTTAAGTTTAGAAAACAGATATACTAAGTGTATTATGCTAAAAGGTGACTATGTCGAAAAATAAAATGACATTTAGTAAAAGTTGTTTATAACATACTCATTCTCACTTTTTATTGAACGCCCCTAGTATTTCATGTTTATATTACCTTTCTTATATGAATTTATGAATTTGAAATTTGAATTCAACATGTCTAATCATCTAATCATTCCGCCGCGCTCAACTGCCTTCTTCCTGCTTATTCCCCTAAATTCAAGTCTAGGGTGAATAAGCATTTACCAGCCAAGCGTGCTCCATCGTAGGCCACATCTTCGCTTCCATCAGGCGTGATTGTGGTCAAACGCAAGCCTATATTGTACACAAAAAAATCCTTTGAGTTATTTTCATCGTCATCATCTTCTTCATTTCAGCGGAAAGACGTCCATTACTGAACATAGGCTCACCAAACAGATCGGTCCCGTCCAACGCGTTCCTGCAACCTTAACCACGTCGTCGCTCTATCTTGTTGAAGGCCTAACTACACACTGCGTCTTCCGGTCCGTGGACGCCACTCGAGAGCCTTTTTGCCCCATCGGCCATCAGTTCTACGAGCGATGTGCCCTGCCCACTGCCACTTGAGTCTGGCGATACTTCGAGCTATGTCAATGACTTTAGTTCTTGCGCGGATTTCATCATTTCTAATGCGATACCTCAGAGAAACTCCAAGCATAGCCCTCTCCATCGCCCTCTGAGTGACTTTGAGCTTTCTTATGAGGCTCATTGTTAGCGTGAGTTATTTTAAAGGTTATTTCACACCAAACTATTTGAATTAAGAAAGTATGCGATCATGTATCTCACCAGCATTAATTTTTCATGCATAAATTTCTCAAACATTTCAGCGTGATCACGGCAACTAGAACATTTCAGGTGAAAATTTTAGTTCATGAATTTCAAAAGAGAATGCAAAAACAATTTGAGCAAAACTTTTGCTTCATGAATTTTAAATTGAGTTGGAGTCGGCATTCGGGGAAGCAAACATGACACTCGGAAAGGAGACCTTGGAGGAGCTTGTGCGTATTTAATGATGTGTTTACGATTATGGGGCAGTAAATAAGAAGTTTACGCCCTAGGTATATTATCGTCTGGGCTCGTTTGGAGCGTTAAGTGCGCTCCACAATTAAATAGGCAACTATCTTAAACACTATGTGTAATAGTGAAAATAAACGGATCACTCACGTCTTAAAACGAGTTTAACTCGACATGTTTGACATGTTTGAGTGCACGTTTGGCAGCCGCCGTGACGTGCGACTCCGAGAAGAAGGGCTACGGTACGCTTAGTATAAGTTTTACTTCACCAAAATACTTCTCGATCGCGTTTACGTAAAAATTTCAATTCTATGGAAACATGGACGCGCGGCCGCGGAGGCGCTGTCCATGTTTCCCTAGTAATTGTTTTTTTTACGTAAACGCGATCGAGAAGTATTTTGGTGAAGTAAAACTTATACTAAGCGTACAGATTAGCCCGAAACAGCGAGTTAAACTCGTTTTAAGACGTGAGTGATCCGTTTATTTTCACTTTGAGTGAGTCTCACGGTAGTTTCATGTTTAAAGTACTATGTGTAATTGTATACGCAATTTTTCTCATACCTTTATGGGTTTTTCGGGTTCCATACCTAAAGGGTAAAAACGGGACCAAATTACTAAGACTCCACTGTCCGTCTGTCCGTCTGTCACACGGCTGTATCTCATGAATCGTGATAGCTAGACATTTGAAATTTTCACAGATGATGTATTTCGGTTGCCGCTATAACAAAAAATACTAAAAACTAGAATAAAATAAATATTATATTTATTTTAAATATTTATTTTATTATTATTTTTTTTTATGATATAGGGGGCAAACGAGCAGACGGATCGCCTGATGGTAAACGATTACCGTCGCCCATGGACACCTGCAACACCAGAAGAGTCACAAGTGCGTTGCCGGCCTTTTAGGTAGGAGTACGCTCTTTTTTTGAAAGCTGGTTTTTAGTATTACATCATCTGTGAAAATTTCAAATGTCTAGCTATCACGATTCATGAGATACAGCCGTGTGACAGACGGACAGACGGACAGTGGAGTCTTAGTAATTTGGTCCCGTTTTTACCCTTTAGGTATGGAACCCTAAAAACCCATAAAGGTATGAGAAAAATTGCGTATACAAGGGGGCTCCCATACAAAAAAACGTGACTTTTTTGCCGTTTTTATAGATAGTGGTACGGAACCGTTTTTAACCTTTGGGTACGGAACTCCAAAAACCCATTTCCCCAGCCTTTCCTACCCATAGCAGCGTATCACTGAATATAAAGCCGAACACGAGGCATAATCCCAGGCCTATACGAGAAGCGGTCCATTTTTCCAGCTAAATCCATCAAACGATGTGTGAATGGGCGCTCATGGTACAGTTATTAATCTACCCTCTTTTATATTTGGGATGACGTAATTTGATATCTCGAGTGACTTCATGATAATTAATCAATGTTGTATCAAAGGGTAGGTGCCAATAAACAGGCAGAGTCTTTTCAGAATCTGGCTGTATAGTGATCGGTAGTATAAAAATAATTCATGTAATTTCATCCACTAACGACATCGTATCTTAGTAATTTTATATATAATTCAAACTAAATACAAACTGAAATATAGATGCACAGAAAAAACCCCAGAAAAAAGACCAATGCTGGGAATCGAACCCAGGTCCTCAGCGTTCCGTGCTGCGTGCTTACCCCTCCACCACCACTGGTCTAGAAGTTAGCGACGAATTTTTCCCATACATCGTACACTTCAGTCTGTTATAATCACATTAGGCAGTGATAAAGTGCGCATCTATGTTATGCCCTCTACCGAGAGACTTCAACACTCCTTCGGAGCTACCCGCTCACCTGGACCAAGAGATGGCGCTACTAGGCCAACTTTTACAAGCTAAGTATGAAGTATCTTTTTATATTTATTTTTTATTTTCTTCAACAAAAAAAAAATTTGTGTTTTCTTCTGAAAATAAAAATTGTTTTGATAAAAGATGCCTCAGTTTGGAAGGCTCAAAATCCAATCAAACCGCAATCAAAACATACCACATCGTGGAGGTTTCAAATATGTTTTTAATAGAAAACATAGTCATCTCATCCCGGCCTATATACATCCCACTTAGGCACAAGCCTCCTCTCGGAATGAGAGGGCTAGGGCAGTAGTCCCCACACGGGCCCAGTGCGGATTCGGAACTTCACACACACCATTGAATTGCTTAACAGGTTTGTGCAGGTTTCCTCACGATGTTTTCCTTCACCGTAAAGCTCGTTGTAAATTTCAAATGTAATTTCCTACATGCATTTAGAAAAACTCAGAGGTGCGAGGCCGGATTTGAACCCAAAACCCTCTGCTTGAGAGGCCAATGTATATACATACTACACGCTACAATAGGGAATATAATAATAACTACAATATTATGACTACACATTAAACGTTAATATAAGGTAAATAACGTACAAAAATGAAAATGATTATAACTGAATATTATTGTTCTTAGACCAGTTTAGACCAGCAAGAAAAAACGTGCAAGTTGCATTACCTTGCGGCGTTCGGTTGACCACTTCAAACTCGTTCGCTTTAACGCCGCGCAATCTAATACAACTTGCAAGATTTTTCTTGCAGTTCTAAACTCGGCTTTACGTATAACTTGTACTTTTATACACACACATCAGACGCGTCAAAGTATTATAAAATAAAGTATTAAAAAATAGTATTAGGTACCTACCGTTATTTAAATAATCCTCATTAGATTTGTCAACATTATTCATAATAGAATTTAACCGTGCAGTCCTTCGTTTGTCCATTTTCACTAACTCCATTCACTAAACTTATACACAAAAAAAAACAATAACAATTTAATTATTGTTGAAAATATCAACAATAATTAAAGCAAAAGCTCCACAACACTTCCGCAAAGACATTTGAGACGACATTGACGACTAGTATTATCAGTATAAACAAACATTGCCACATGCGCGGCACCCCCGATGTTGTTGTACTTGCCATTGCAATTTGTGATTGATAAACGTACGAGAAGCAAAAAGGATGACAATAATGTTTTACTGTTCGGCACCGAAAGAGTTGTTTTGCTAGGTGAACATTATACGAAGTTGTAGAACGGTTTTTTACGGGAATATTGATAACCTATCTTTATCGTTTTCTTGGGCAATTATTTTTACGAGAACATAATTTTATTACCGTTAATAATATTAAAAAACTTGAACACAATATGTTAATATTATGATACAGCTTTGTTCTTGTCTTTTTTCAAATAGGTAAAATTGTTGAATAATATTGTATATTTTTGTAACTCGGTAAGTAACAGTATAAAAATTGTGAAAAAAATTGTACACGTGTATTAGCATTCACTGATTTCAAATATGGCATAACACTAAAACTATGATAATAGCGATTATCATTTTGTTCTCCGGAGCCGGCTTATGAAAAGGAGTTCTCTTAGGCAAAGTTTGGAAGTTACTGGCAGCGTTCCCTCTGTGGATAGCTGAGCTATTTTTTGTCCAAGTATCTGCTAACTTTGCGGTCTCCTGTGGCGTCGACTAACCTGTTTGCTATTTTATTAGATCATTCAAATTACAATCAGCCAAAAAGCTAAATTATATTTTTTTTACATTTTTTTCAATGTCTCATATAGGGAACGTACACATAGACGGTGCTGCCATCAATTTGAATGTTTTGCCCTGATAAGTTTCTTTTACTGTCCACTTTGTGTCTCTTCTATCGTATTAGTGCTGCCACCTATACTTTCTGCACGTTCCCTATAAGCCTTCTCCACTCACTCACACATACTATTAAGAGATAGGTGCTCTATTTCTAATGGTAAAATAAACTCCGGCGTCCCGTAGCACGAATTAGAAGCTCGCACTGCAGTTTTGAAATGTAAGTGCTACAATTACTATCTTTAACCCTTAATTTGGCAATGTTCACCACAACGAAGATAAGTTAATACCATCTTTTTGTATTTTTTTGAATATAGAATTTTCAGGAGACCTAATTTAAAACGAGGCTTGAATTGCCGACTTTTAGAAATTTTGCCAAATTAAGGGTTAACATAAAAAATCCATCAAAAGCTGCGCTAATTGAGTGAGCTGTGTAATAACCATGGATTGTTGTATTGGGTCATAGTATTTGCCACGTTCTTTTTACATCTTCTTCGTTCTTCGTCCACCTTTTACCCCTTTTAGGATTGAACCATCGGCGACATCTTACTTATTTACACCAAAGTAGAACAGGCAAACAAGCCGAACATAATTAACTTTTGGCTAACTTCCTATTGTCGAGAAATCTAGGGTGCCTAGCGAACTTGTTGAAACTAACCAAGTTTCACGAACACGGCTTGCGTCAAGTAGGGAAATTGAAGTACAGCGTGCATTTAATTTGTACGTCTTGACACGAACTGCTTTCACATTCCAAAACTTGTTTTACTCATACAATATGCACATTCATATCATACTTTGAAATCTGCGACTATTGGTCGTAGCTTTTATTCAAAAAGGAATAACTTCTGAACCGTTGTTTATCTATTATAATATTATGATAGTCTATTATAATATGTATACTTATATATGTAAACGAAAATTGCATACGATATGTTGCCACCTACCGTAGAATAGCTTATAGGTAATTGACAGCTGTTTATTAAAATGTAGTCGTCACCCGACAGATGTTTTAAAATATCGCATTGTAAAAGTACCAACTATGCAAAAATATTT
The DNA here is from genome assembly GCA_947859365.1 of Archips crataeganus. Lineage (NCBI taxonomy): Eukaryota > Metazoa > Arthropoda > Insecta > Lepidoptera > Tortricidae > Archips > Archips crataeganus. The sequence goes on along the minus strand of OX402057.1, from coordinate 17,366,062 downwards.
AGAATTAGGAAAATTTTGGCTTTTATCAGGTGTTTGAACCACGGAAATGAAGACCACGATATGTTTTTGATAATTTCAAGGTAAAAATAAAATGTCGGTATTTTAAGTAATAAAACTGCGTGATCTAATGCGGTCGAAGTAGAGGATGAAAGCTTGTTTACAATCAATAAATTAAATACCTTTCCTTTAATTAAATGACATTTCTTGGAGTTTCTTACGTGCTTCATTTTCAACACAGGTTTTTGCAAAACGGTGGTAAATGTTTCGACATTCATATGTGTTTGTTGAAAGATATTTTTACTTTTACTTTGGTTAAACGTGGCCAAATATGGAACAAGTTTAGTGAACAATATCGCCGCGCGACAAAATCATCCATCGAGATATCAAACGCAAATCGAGCTCTCTTGAAATTTCGCACATGGTGTTGGAACGAGCTGAAATATACAAAAGTATGCCAAAAGGAAATATGCATGTAAAGCGCTCCTTTGATGAATTCTTCATCCGTATCTATGGCAACGGCTTGAACAAATACTATATAGGTGCCTCACAGAACAGCGTTTGCTGTAAGATTAAAATAATGTTTACTTAGTTAAATTAATTTTTATACCAAGTTGGTAAAAAAGCCGTGGTAACCTTGTGGGGTAACCTCTGATTTTTTCAGAATTCATATTTCTATTTCTTTGTAAAACTTCATAGCGCTAGAACTCCATAGACCAAGGGTCTCGACACCATCATCATCATTAGTGAAGAATCACCAGACTTAAGAGGCTGTGGGTGGGGCACATCGCTCGTAGAATTGACGGCCGATAGGTCCGAAGGGTTCTTTAGTGGCGTCCGCGGATCGGAAGACGCAGTGTAGGTAGGCCTCCAACAAGATGGAGCATCAATCAGTTGGATGTTTGGCGAGCCTTGGGGGAGGCCTATGTTCATCAGTTGACGTCTTTCGGCTCAAATGATGATGAAGGGTCTCGACACCGAATGGGACAAAGTCGTACTCTGTACCTAGACCCTTGTATTCGTGTGCTTTCGATTTTGCAGCCGCTTCAGACACTGCATCAGCTCTGTCGCAAGCTTCATGTAGACGGGAAGGAACCAGCGTATAAAATAAAACATTCTTTCAATAATTCGAGTGAAATTGCTCGCATAACTATATCAAACAAAGAGAATACAGATCACACTAGACGTGAACCGACTAATCGTTGATATGTCGTTCAAAGTGGCCTCAAAGCAAGCCAAAGCTCATCAGTCGGCTGTCAGCTGGCCTCCTCGATGCCTAATAGATGAGGCACTGGACCCGGCAAAGTGACTTGACAATGAAGAGGCCTTTACCAGTGCTCTATTACTCTGTCAGCAAGCACATGTCTTCACAGCTCTAGCGTTGGCACGTAGTAATGCATTCTCTTCGGAAGTTGACACCCGAAAAGGTACTGTGACTACTAACATCATTGGTAGCCATTTTGATAGGTGTGCACAAGGTGTATAAATTTCATCATGTGGTTGGGTTAGTTTAAATTAACAACCCTGTAAAGATATATCCCCGGAATTATTGTTTGAAAATGTAGTGACGACGCTCTTGACGCGGTACACATTGAATATCGAACAAATGTATGGAAGGGCGATTTCAATAAGAAGTTCACTTCACTTTTTAAACGAGATTTTTTTTGTTTTTCTTACTCAGAATCAGAGCTCTATTGAACACTTGCACACACACACACACCACACACCATTGAATTTCTTCGCAGGTGTATGCAGGTTTCCTCACGATGTTTTCCTTCACCGTAAAGCTCGTGGTAAATTTAAAATTTAATTTTGCACATAAATTCCGAAAAACTTAGAGGTGCGAGCCGGGATTTGGACCCACGACCCTCTGCTTGAGAGGCCATAGGTCAAACCACTAGGCCATCGCGGCTTCTTCTTTGTGTCCTTTCATAACAAGCCGTACACACTATATTGCTACGCTATATTGACGTACTTGTAGAACAAGAGAAGTGAAAAATAGTTTTTTTGTAGATTGCAGTAAATTCTTTAAGAAATGTGTTAAACATGAAACTACCGTGAGACTCACTCATAGTGAAAATAAACGGATCACTCACGTCTTAAAACGAGTTTAACTCGACATGTTTCGGGCTAATCCGTAGCCCTTCCTCTCAAAACATGTCGAGTTAAACTCGTTTTAAGACGTGAGTGATCCGTTTATTTTCACTAAGAAATGTGTTGTTTAAATGTGAGGGCACAATTTAAAAAAATATATAAAAGTTTAAATATTTTATGGTTTGGAACACTCTTCACGTAAATTTGACTCGCACTTGTCTAGTTTTCACCCGACTGTCGAAGGAGGGTTATGTTTTTCGAGCGTATGTATTTAATATGTATGTATTATTCTTTGGCACGCCCTGCAGTCTAAACGGCTCAATGGATTTTGAAGTGTAAGGTGTCATTAGATTTGTCTCAGTTCCGTGAGTGACATAGGATATATATTTTCCCGGAGTTCCCATAGAAACGGGAATTATACAGGCGGGTTTTTTCATTCAGTATTGAAATTAAAGTTATTGTAGGAGTATAGATGTCATGAAAACGGCAATTTAACGAGTGCTAAGGCGGTTTTTTCTGGTTATAAGGCAATGAACGAGCAGACACCGCGCTCCAGAGGCGTTATGTTACGCAATCATTATCGTTCTTATCATATCTTTGAATTAATAATATCCTCTTTCCATTCACAGATAAAGCAGCCTCGGTATCCATTCAAAATCAAAGATTTCGAACTTATTATGAGGAAAAAACGTTAAAAATAAAAAGTTACGTCGTTTGAATGCTGGCGTAAAAATTGTATTGATCATCAGACGATATTAATATCCTTCTTTTGATAGAATGGCGTGCAAAGACGTGTTTTTCGGGACGTTTTCTCGATTTTAGTTAGCGGAGAAGGAGAACTGACACAACTTTAATCAAAACTTCTGACAAATAGTTCAAGGATAATTCCTTGTTACTTTTGTACATAACTGTATTGCATACTAGCTTTTGCCCGCGACTCCGTCCGCGTGGAATTAGTAATTTGGCCAGCTTATTTTTTTGTTCAATTTGCTTTTTCATCAATTATGGCTCTCCTTAGTTCCTCGATATAAAAAAAAACTACCCGCCCCGCAACCCCCGAACCCCAACGCACAGCCGCGTTCACATTCACCACCGTACTCCCAAGTCAAGCGTGCCTATAGAAGTTTTACTTCAAAAACCTCCGATTTTGAAACATTCTTCCGCTCCTATTCAATTGGTGTTAGCGTGATGATATATAGCCTATGTCCTTTCTCAGGCTCTAGACTATCTGTGTACTAAATTTCATTTAAATCGGTTCAGTAGTTTTAGCGTGAAAGCGAGACAGACAGACAGAGTTACTTTCGCATTTATAATATTAGTTAGGATTTAATGAACTCAGTTTATACTTACTAAGAAAATATTTTAATCAGTAAAAAATACAAATCTAAATACTAAGGTTAGTGACAAAATATACAGTAACATTTTTTAAAAACTTAAATTAACTTTAATAGTCCGTCTTCGTGAGCGATGTCTTGACTCTCGCTCTGGGTAATTTCTGGTACAAAGCTTACATCGCGGATCAACGTGGTAATGCAGCTACTTAGTGTACTGGGCACCTTTCCGCCGGTTACGTTCCGGGGCGGCTTGTTTGACTGACAGAATTTTATAAATTGTATTTTGTGAAAACAATTTTAATTTATTAGATCCTAATATAAGTTTTACACAAAAAGAAAAAGGCTTGAATTAACTTACGCTAAACCTAAAAACCAATATTATACTAATATCCCCCAGATCGCTGCTATTGGGCAGGGTGTCCATTATGCTGGCTGCGTTTCCTCTTTATATGGCTATGACTATACGTTGACCGAGTAAAGATCCAGCCATATGGTCACCTGAAGATCAGTAAAGTTTACTTTTAAAAATTGATTTATTTAAAATCATTTAATTAGGATATTCTACAAGTTAAGTATGAAGTATCTTTTTCTATTTATTTTTTTTATTTTCTTCAACTTCATTTTTTTTTTTTTTTTTTTATTACTTTTACGGTCATCCCGTGAAACCATATATTTCAAACTAAATACAAACTGAAACATAGATGCACAGAAAAAACCCCAGAAAAAAGACCAATGCTGGGAATCGAACCCAGGTCCTCAGCGTTCCGTGCTGCGTGCTTACCCCTACACCATCACTGGTCTAGAAGTTAGCGACGAATCTTTCCCATACATCGTACACTTGTACAAATCTTGTACACATCGTACAAATGTGATTATAACAGACTGAAGTGTACGATGTATGGGAAAGATTCGTCGCTAACTTCTAGACCAGTGATGGTGTAGGGGTAAGCACGCAGCACGGAACGCTGAGGACCTGGGTTCGATTCCCAGCATTGGTCTTTTTTCTGGGGTTTTTTCTGTGCATCTATGTTTCAGTTTGTATTTAGTTTGAAATATAGGATATTCTACTTATAATATTTAAATAAAGGGACGAATGACACCAATGAGGATTACTGTGACACTATAGCTAAACCATTTAAATGTGTCCTCGACCGCGCGTTCCAGAGGCTGGGGGGTATGACGACAAAGGGGGCCGGGAGAGGTGCGGGCGGCAGGCACACCAGGCGCGCTCGCCGCCCGCACCTCTCCCGACCCCTTTGTCGTCATACCCCCCAGCCTCTGTACCGCGTGGGCGAGGACTCATTTAAACGGTCTAGCTATAGTGTCGTTTGTCTCACTTTTGTGATTGGTTTTCAACTAATATAGCCAATGGTAACGTCAAACAAGCTTCACGATACTAACGCCATCTAGTCCACCTGTCAGAAAACACTCATCGATCAATCTATTGTAACCTAAGTAAAAATTGCAAATTTTATTCTTATTTATATGAAATAGCAATGCATGAAAAATAAAATTTACTCATTTAAGTGTTATCGTTAAATTTCTTTCAAAAACAGAGTCTATGACTTGTTCACAAAACACATTTTACCCTCGATTTAACTCTACTCTCGCCTGTGGTACGGTCGGAAATAGAAACTTAGGTTAAATGGCTGTTTTGTGCGCTTGTTATAGAATCGACTATTATTTTACATAACTACAAAATAGAAAAAAATATCGTCGTCGATATTGTGACTGTAGAGTCTAGGCAGACCTAGATAGAGTTGACCTTGAATAGCAGAGCTACCCATCTGAAATTACTCCTAACAAGCGTTAGCAGTACGTGCCTCGAGATAGCATCACCTCCGTCACGCCTTTCACCGGGCTCTGAGAAATTACGCCACTGTAAATGTCACAGCAATTTTGGCATCAATATTTCAAATTCTGGGAAGCGCCCTCGTGCGCTGCGTAAATCAAGAGTAATGTGGGTAGAAAAATATTTGCTCCACAACTCAAATTACGCTTACGTTAATGCAGTTTGTTTTTGTTTTGTGAGTCCTAAAGTCTCAGTATTGATAAGTTTTGTTAAAAATTTCATTTTTAATGCAAGCTTTTACGCTGACTGTACTTTTGTTGGCTGTACTTGCATTGTCATCCAACCTACATAAGAAAGTATACCAAATTTCAAGTTGATCCGACCACTGGAAGTGGGTCAAAATCAACTTCCAAGATTATAGTCACTGTATTATTAGTGAAATTAAGATAAACGTTTTTTTTTCGGGATCTCAATTTTATTGCGAGCATGTAAACTTCTTGCTTGAACTTGGAACAGTGCCATAAATTAAAAACAAAACCGGCCAAGTGCGAGTCGAATTCGCGCACGAAGGGTTCCGTACCATTATTCTATAAAAACGGCAAAATAATCTCGGTTTTTGTATGGGAGCCCCTTAAATATATATTTTATTCTGGTTTTTAGTATTTGTTATAGCGGCAACCAAAATACATCAATCGTGAAAATTTCAACTATCTAGCTAACACCGTTCCTGAGATACAGCCTGGTGACAAATGGACAGACGGACAGACGGACAGCGGAGCCTCAGTAATAGGGTCCCGTTTTTACTCTTTGGGTACGGAACCCTAATTACTTACCGACTTTGGGTTTCATGACAAGTAAAAAGCTCGAGGGTTTTATATGGGGCATCACGGCCAAGATGACCTGTATGTTTTGATACTGTTTACGTGCAAGTGTGAAGAAAAGGAATGTCTGTGTCGACTATACGGTAATGTATTTAATTTATGACAGGATGGAATCGTGTGCTCCCCATCTGCCACATGACCTAAAGTCACTTGTCCTGATGACATTGATACATCGTCACCGTCTTGATTCAATGAGACGGAACGTATAATGAAACACTCTAACTGATGACTTTGGGCGCGGCATGTCTTATGTTTATGTTACTACGCGAGAATGATATTGTACGGCCTAAATCAATACTGAGACAATTTTGAATGTCACTGAAGGGGCACTTTAAAGTGTACAATTTTATTTAAAAACTAATAATAACAATTGTACAATGGTAATAAAGTGACGCAGCGTAACATGGAGCGAGTAATGCTCGGCATAACGCTACGCGATCGAGTCCGGTACGAGCTTATTACCTTATTAGACAACGCACGAGAGTGGTCGATGTGGGACATAGAGTCGCGAAGCTGAAATGGGCTTGGGCCGGCCACGTGTGCCGACGACACGACGAACGGCGGAGTAAGCGCGTTTTGGAGTGGAGACCCCGGCTAGGCAAAAGAAATGTGGGCAGACCGCCTGCCCGATGGTCCGATGACAGTATGGAGACAGCAGGACCGGTCTGGAAGAGAGAGACAGATAGTCGATCTAGATGGAAAAAGATTGGAGAGGCGTATGCCCAACGGCGAAAACGCGCTGAAGAAGAAGAAGAAGAAGAATGGTAATAAAAATTATGGGTCATAAACATTTTTTTGTTCGCGTCTCTCCTGTGGACATGGCAAAAGTTAATGGTCTATAGCCAATATTCTTTAGTCAAGTCTACATCGGCGTGTGGGACGCCAGCCCAACTTTCGAGCCATTTAAATAAATCTTAAGTTTGCTGACTCGGAGTCGCTAACTATGCCCACGCAATTTGGTCACACATGTGTTTGAAAGTAAAGTAAATGCCCATTATTTGAATTAGAATTTGAATTATGCGTCTAAGATCCCTTCCGCAGCTAACAAAAGAGCCGATAACTTTGAAACGTCTGAACCAATTTTGATGAAACATATCTAAGAACCATCGCCAAGTAACCCGCTTTCAAATAAAAACAACTGTACCTAAATCGGCTCACCCGTTTAATAGGTATGATGCCACAGACATACACACACAGCGGTCAAACTTATAACACCCCACTTTTTGTGTCGGGGGTTAAAAATAACCTAACTACGTGTTCGTCTAACTCCTGTCTTCAAAAGTGCCCGTAAACCTGTTAGCATTTCCGCGCTGGATTGTGATGCCTATATTTGCTGGCATAGGTACAGTCAACCAATTTGATTCCTAGGCCACTAAAGAACCTTATCGCATTAACTACTAGATAATTACAACGTCAGTGAGGGTCAAAGGATTACCAACTTTCCGATCACAACATGCAATTAACAAAAGAGTTTATAAACGTTTTAGCCTCATGACATGAGAAGAAAAAGAAGTTTTGATAGACAGACAATGACAAGTCAAGTAAATAATACACAAGCAAACTTATTTCCTATTCATTATCGTTGACACATGTTCACAAAGATCGAATTGTCATCATGACATACGAGTACATCACGCAAAAATAACTGTCGTAAAAGATAAACAAATTGATTCATTATGACATGGTTCTATAGTGGCCTAGGAATCAAATTGGTTGACCGTACCAAAACCCTATAATACTGCACGTAACCTGACACCCACTTGGGCGGTTTTTATTTATGTAAAAAGAGCATTAAAAAATGTACTAATTTGTTGTTATTTTTTTACAGGTACGTCCTAAATGAGCAGTAGTGAAAAGTAACACTTCTAACACAAAAGTGCAGGTGCCCGGTCCCCCCCCCCTCTTAGATCTGGAGCTGACACATAGATATCTACGGAGTAGTAAATAATGCTTGTAATATAGCTTATCCTCCTAAGGCCCAAGGTCCTACCCATAGTACTTATTACCTTTGTTATTCAGACCCAGCTCCTTTAACAGTTGTGTAGTCATAGAGTACCACGGTCCTACCAGTAGGACTTAATAGAAACCCGCCATTTTGGTTTCAAAGTTCTGGTCCTGTATAAGTACAATTACATAAAAAAAAGTCTTCTAAGTACTTGGGTCTGAATGAGTATAAAACAATAGTACTACTGGCTGTAGTGACTACATGCCGGATTTTTCGTTGGGCCTTAGGAGGTTAAATAAATTCGCCTAACGCGAACTATAAACCAGCAAGAAAAGCTTCGGTTTAAGCTTTTTATCTTGCCTTTCCTATTTCGACGTATAATGGAGCTTTTGAAAGAAAGCTTTATTCTATAGTTTGCTAACATTTGCCCGCGGTTTCGTTCGTGTAAACCAGCCGGCATTGAAACTGTGGTGGGCTTATGGTTTGACCTATGGCCTCTCAAGCAGAGGATCGTGGGTTTAAATCCCGGCTCGCACCTCTGAGTTTTTCAGATTTTATGTGCGAAATTACATTTGAAATTTACCACGAGAAATATTACGAATATTCCAACAAACGGCATTGTAAGCCGAGCCCGCAATCGACGTGCAATTGTTGACGCCCACTGACAGTTTCTTGTCCCTTTCATTTGCATACAAAAGTGCAACAGAGAGAACGCTTTGCTAACTCTGTTAAATAGACAGGGTATAGTACCTATTTAAGATTTTACGTGATCGGATATCGGGATAAAAATAACCTATCGTCACTATTCTGAAAAAGTTCGGATAGCACATAAATTTTTAAACCAAACTGAACCTTGATGTACACTAAATAAAGTTCACTTGGCTAGATTATCGATTTCGGGGTACGAACTTTATTCAAAATAGTGACACTCCAGATACCTACACATAAAAAAATCAAAAATTTACTAAAATCACCAAATTTCAAAATTCAACGCCCGATACAATTGTTCAGGCGAGCAAATCCGGAGGAAAAGTCTAGTTATCTTAGTCCAGTCTAGTTATTATAGTTACGAGTAGCCCTACATTGGGCGCCAATTGCAACCTATGAGAAAAAAATATTATGTGTGTCTGTCTGTGTCATAATAGCTCATAAACGAGTGAACTGATGTGAATGCGGTTTTTTTTATTTGAAAGCAAGTTTCTTGGAGATGGTTCTTAGACATGTTTTATCAAAGTTGGTTCAGCCGTTTCAAAGTTATCTCTTTTGTTAGCTGAGGAAGGGATCTTAGACGCATAATGGGCATTTAGTTTATTTTCAAGCATATTTGTGAACCAATTGCGTTGGAGGTTTTTAATGTATAGTATTTTTTGTTTTCTTTCTGCTTATTCCCCTAAACTGAAGTCTAAGGTGAATGAGCATTTACTAGGCAAGCGTATTCCAGCAAAGGCCTCATCTTCGTTTTCCATCAGACGTGATTGTGGTCAAACGCAAGCCTACATTGTATAAAAAAACAGGCCAAACTCTGATAGGGAGAAGTATATGAGTGCGAGGAGTAACGAAAGATTGACAGAGGGCCGACTACCGGTGCCTGGCTGACTACTGGGTATTTTACCCTAGTAAATGTTTCCTGTAAAGTTTTTTCTAACACAAGCCACACATTCAAGATAATAAAGTATAACAATGTTCCAGATTGTAATAGTACAATCAAAAATACGCAAGAAAGGAGGAAAATTTCGTGCCTCCATTCTATAATACTCGTAGAAAAGAATATTATTTTCGATGCGCGGAATGCTTTTATATTTTATTCGCCATAGGGTGAGGTTATGTCTGCTCGATGTTATTTTAACCACGACGTGGAGCGCACTCGGATTCCTATTTAAAACCATATTTTTATTTAAGAGATACATTTTAAATAGCGTTGCGGTTCGCGGTTGCATTAAATCCTCTGCATTTGTGATAAATACCAGAGGTTAATATTTAAGCTTGGAGCCATCTTTTGTTTTTTTTTCTGTTTCTGTCATAAAAGGTCATGTTCCGCCATTTTGGAATATAATTTGGGGAGCGATTTTTTAACCCCCGACATAAAAAGAGGGGTTTTATAAGTTTGACCACTATGTGTGTGTGTATGTGTGTGTTTGTGTGTGTGTGTGTGTCTCTCTGTCTGTCTGTCCGTCTGTGGCATCATAACTCTTAAACGCGTGAACTGATCTGGATGCGGCTTTTTTTATTTGAAAGCCGGTTACTTGGCGATGGTTCTTAGATATGTTTCATCACAATTGCTCCAGCCATTTCAAAGTTCTCAGATCTTTTGTATGCTGCGGAAGGGACTTAATTGCGTCGGGGGTTTTTAAAATTTTAAATTTATAGTTATGAAATCACTTCAAAATGCCCTTCAGAAGTGATAAGATATTACATTGAATTTGAAATACGAGTGAAGTAATAGAAATAACAGCTTTGTTGTAGTAGCCTAGTGGTTTGGCCTAGGCCAAGAAGTAATGTATGAAAATCCTAAGAAAACCATTATTGTCCGCTGCTCTAACTTATTAAATTTGCTTACTAACATTAAACTGACGAAGGAAAAATTACATTCTGCCAACCACCACTAGGCTCTGGCTCGCTACTACATAGTGCTAAATTCGAACTTCGTTTCGTGCCGTCCCGCTCAAGCTAATAGTATTTATTAAGAGAGTGAGAGGGACCGCGCGATACGAACTTTGAATTTCGAGTTTCGTAGTAGGTTCCCCTGAACCTTGTAACTTGCGACATTAAAAAAAAAAATAAGTGCGGTTAAACATGGTGCTCGAATAGCTTGTTCCAATTGCATGTTAAAAAAAAGCGCAAATTAAACATTTTTTTTTGTAATCGTTCGTTTCGATTGTAATTTCAACAAAAATAAAAATGACTTCTAGTGACGAGAGTGATGGGAAGTTGTGGACTGTACTCCGCTTCATTTGAGGAAGGAGGCAAACTTAGCAATGGAATTTACTTGATTACCTGGTACTTATTTTAATTTTAATATTTCCTCACATTGCTTGAGTAACAGCGCCGCCGCTCGGCCGGAACAGGGATTGCAGGACTCGTTTTATCCGGCCTTGTCTACGACTCGGCCGTCTACCCAAAGCTCATCCATTAATCCCTTACTTCACGGCCTCTGCAGAAATGTACTATTTTTCTAGCTTTAAACAATTGCTAGGTGCGAGATTTTCGAGACTTGCTTCATAGCTGTAGTGCTGATTGGCGGGCGCGACTGTCACATGCGCAGAAATTAACGGTCAGCGCTACACTTACGTGCCATTGGGCTGTAGCAAGGAGTGCTTGCAATTAAATCCTGGCTCTCTTACTCTTCACGTGGGACCACAACTAAACATGTACTTACTGCTGCTTAGCGACTGGATTAACTAGATAAAAAGCGGATGGCCATCTTATTCGCCTATCATGCTGCTAAGCTACTTGCTAGCACCGTTGAGTCTTGCTTGGGACTCGGCTCTCTCACTATCCACTTTGAAACACAAGCACTGTTGCTTAGTACCAGTATTAGTTAAAAAAGTGGATGCGGTAGGACCCTACACAAGTTGTTACAACATAAATAACCTAACCAACAAAAAGTTGGAAACCACCGAAATTGAGATTTAAAAGTTCAATATCTCAAAAACGGCTGAACCGATTTTGATAAAACATATCTAAGAACCATCGCTAGAAACCCTGCTTTCAAATAAAAAAAACCGCATTCAAATCGGTCGACCCGTTTAGGAACTACGTTTCCGCAGACAGACAGACATACATACAGACAGACACACATAGCGGTCAAACTTACACCCCTCTTTTTTCGTCGGGGATTAAAAAAACACATGTTAAAATAATTTTGCTACTAGGACTACATAATCATAATTTCAGTTACTGTAGCGCAAGTGCACCCGACAGTTGGTGTGAACGCAGCACTGCGCGTGAGCAAATTTTACGCTAACCAATAAAATCAAAGAAGGCGGAGCTTTTAGTGAATAAGAATGATTTTGACCAGGCGTCATAAGAGTTAGTGGAAAGCTTCAATTACAAAGATTAAATTGAGACAGACGAGTATTTCCGTATTTTAGGGTTAGGCAGGTACGTACTTAGTTTAAATTGATGTTTGCACTGATAATTTTTCAGCTCAGTTTAGTTACTCTCTCTCTGTTTATGTCAAATTAAAAATAAGAGAATCCGACACCCTTCACGACTCATTTTCAAACCAGGTACATGGTGGAAATGTCGAACTAACCGCCACCAATGTCAGATTAATATGGGGTCATCCATAAAGAACGAAACACATCTAGGTGGAGGAGGGGTCTGGCAATTTGTGACACGGGAGCAAAATAATTCCAATTTTCAAGTGTGATAAGGGGCGAGGGGCGGGGGGGGGGCAAAAATGGTGTGACGTCATTTATGGATGACCGCTAAGGGTTATTTAAAGGAAAATAGTTATTAATTACGTCACAAAACTGTAACGTCGCACTTAGGTAAAATTGCTGACAAAAAAAAATTCTGAAAAATAGTTAGTCTATGATTTAAAAGCCAATGACCAGAACAGCTGATCGCTAGTGTTAGGAATCTTCTAAAAACAGTTTTATTTACTGTTCATGGGGGTTTCAGGCTTTAGGGGTTATTTTGTAACACCCTGTATAGACAGGTTTTTTTTCTGCTTCTATTGGTCCGGGTCTCGTTGCTCTATGACGAATTAAAATTTGAAAATCAGGTATTGGCCATAAAACAATGTCATAAGACACTTTTTTTATAAATCCGTTCTTGTTCTGTTATGAGAAAGGAATCGTCGCTTTATTTCACAATCGTTAATTTAATGTTGTTATTAATACCGTAGCATCGTCAGTTGCAACCTTAAAAAAAAATACACGTCATTAAAATGCAATTTGTGCAGCCAATTAACGCTTTGAATAATCATTACCATTTCACAGCGATACGTTATTCATAGTGCTACATCGTTATTTATTTTAATTGGTAATGACGCAAATAATTCGCTTTCAATTCTCGAACAATAAGCCACAGCCACAGTGGTTGAATGCGGTGTGCTGCAGATTTAATGACTTTTAATGTATTGAGTTTTCATTATAGTACATTACTGCAGCGGCCGCGAAATAGGGGATTGCCGGCCGAGTAGTTATAGATGGCCGAGTGTTAACGAGGCCATCTAGAGATACGAGGCCGGCAATCCCTGTTCGTGGCCAAGGCTTGTATAGAGTTTTTCTCAAATATGCATCATCATCATCACCACCATCATCACCTCCATCATCATCACCATCACCATCACCAACAACATCATCAACATCCGTCAACATCCATGAACAAGAACATCCATCAACATCCATCCATCCATCCATCCATCAACATCCATCAACAACCATCAACATCCATCAACATCCATCAACATTCATCAACATCCATTAACCAACATCCATCAACCAACATCCATCAACCAACATCCATCAACATCCATCAACATCCATCAACATCCATCAACATCCATCCATCCATCCATCCATCAACATCCATCCATCCCTCCGTCCGTCCGTCCGTCCGTCCGTCCGTCCGTCCGTCCGTCCATCCGTCCGTCCATCCATCTATCCACGTCGACCACGTCGACCTATTAAACGTCATGGTGCTGTGTCACATAAAACAATAGACGATCACTTTGCTGGCCTTGGCCAGCAATGTTGTATGAAATTCCATTATTGACCTCTCGTCTAGCCGCACCTGCAACGTGACAGTTCGTGGCGTATTTTAAGGAACATAACGTCAATATTTCATAGCATGTTTGAGAAAAAAAATTTACGCGTGCATTGTAATGTGAAAAGTAGATTTACTCTTATTCAATTCAATTGTTTTATTTATGTACAATATTCGTAACGTGCTTCTAAAGGTTGTGAAGCTCCCAATCCGCACTGGACCTTGACTTTGACTGCAGACGAACTGCGTGCAACAGCTAAATAAAAGCCCTTGAATTACACAAGCCGTCTCAATCACGATTTACTCAATTAGCTCAACCTGTCGCTTGTAATAGACTTCTGAGTTTTTTCTATCTCCGCCGCCATTTTCCGGATCCCCCATCAAGTGGTTTTCATTGTTAGGAAAAAGAAAATGCAATGGAATATACATTTAAATCAACAGCGTATTAGGTCGTGCCTTAGTCCATCGACTAGTTTCATAGTCGCAAAGTAAATAATTTAATGATAGTTATGTCATTATCATCATCGTCACTTCAGCCGTAGGACGTCCACTGCTGGAAATAGGCCTTCCTCATTGACGCCCAATCATTACGGTTGGAAGCGACTTGAATCCACCCTGCTTTACCAAAATACTTCTCGATCGCGTTTACGTAAAAAAATCAATTACTAGGGAAACATGGACAGCGCCTCCGCGGTCACGCGTCCATATTTCCATAGAATTGAAATTTTTACGTAAACGCGATCGAGAAGTATTTAGGTGAAGTAAAATTTATACTAAGCATACTGAACCTGCGGCCTTCACCAAATCGTCCGTCCATCTCGTTGGTGGACGTCCCACACTGCATTTGCCAGTCCGTGGTCTCCATTTGAGAACTTTTGGGCCCCAACGGCCATCTGTTCTGCGTGCCTATGGCCTGCCCATTGCCATTTCAACAAGCTAGTCCGTTTGGCTATGTCGGTGACCCCTGCTCTTAGCTCCTATACTACTCTGAATTTATTATTATGTAGCAAATTTAACTGCATTAAACTAACGTTCGATACTTCGTCTACGTACAGTGTACTGTTACCAATCGACACAAGATTCATGTTGCATCACAACTAATGAGGGCGTGAACTGAACGCCAGGCAGGCAGCGGTGCGCATAGCGGTGCGGTGAGCGTTTTTACCAACTTCATCATCATCATCATCCCAGTCTATATACGTCCCACTGCAGGGCACAGGCTTCCTCTCAGAATGAGAGGGCTTGGGCCGTAGTTCCCACGCGGGCCCAGTGCGGATTGGGAACTTCACACACAACATTTTTTCGCTGGTGTTTTCAGGTTTCCTCACGATGTTTTCCTTAACCGTAAAGCGCGTGGTAAATTCCAAATATAATTTCGCACATAAATTCCGAAAAACTCATAGGTGCGTGCCGGGATTTGAATCTACGACCCTCTACTTGAGAGGCCATAGGTCAAACCACTAGGCCACCACGGCTACACGGGTACGATTTTAAACTTCCAACAAGATATGGTTTTGGTTGGTTGATGAACACGTTCGCGGACACAAAACCTCATCCAATAATTTGTGCTGTGGCTCAAAATTTTTCCATACAAATTGATATTACGCCTGGGAACGGATTGTCATATTGTTCTGTTTTGGAAGTAAATGTTGCGGCAGTAACGGCCACAGACGAAGTATTTGTATGGGCATTGTCCGCCTACAGACGTAGTGCCACAACGCAAGGTCTTTTTTGTATGTGTGACTTAGACAAACTTGTGTGCAAGAGTAGGAGTGTTTGCTGCGGCACTAGCTGTTTGTGATTCAGCCTAAAGCGGCACAGAGGCACATGCTTCCTACAAATACTACGAAAAATAACCGCCTGTGGACGTAGTTTCACTTTTGTTGTGGTTTGAACCACTGTCTACAGCCGTAGTGCCATATCACGAGCATTCTAATTTACGTCCCTCGACGTACTGTCCGTGAACGTGTTAAAATGGCGGGAACGCGTTGAATGCGGATGACGCACGATGAATCTGTTTGGCGAGATGTAAATTACGATATTTCATTGAAAAATTTTTTTTTTGTTTACTTACTTACTTACTTTTCGTTATGACAACCAGCCATTTGACGTTTCAAAGTCCGCCCAAATTGTAACCGCTAGTTGCAGCTGTCATCGAGCACCCAGCCAATAGCCTAAATTAAATAAATATTTTGACATTGACTTGTGACACCAATGTCAAACGGACTATCCATGGCGCATGGACTTAATACCTAACCAGGACTGAGTACTGCGACAAAAAAGTGAGGCCGAAAAAAAAAACCAGAGATTTGCTTCTCGTTCTAATTAGGGCGATCAAGTACTGGTGCGAGTGGGCCACAATTCTCTAGTTTCTCTAGTTTGTATATAATCCCTCGAACCGCTGTCTCTAGTTGCCATTATTAAACTGTGTGGCTTAATATGGGTCACTTTTGATTGACTAATAAAAGTTAGTACTCAGTTCTGGTTATGTATTAAGTCCATGATCTAGCGATATTCCACCTGTCAAAATCTCCATACTGTCATCCTTCATAACGAGTATTTTCCAATCACCACCCGCCATGTCCAATACAAACTTCATTATTTCAAAATGCGCAAAAACAAAACACGCGTGATTAATGTTCGGGCATTATCCGTCGGTCGGATTTGAATTTGGAACGTTCGGACCGTTACTTTAATCCACAGATAAATGGTCAATTACATTGAACAACTCTAGCCTTAGCTCGTGGTTTTGCTCGCATAAACCATTCATATTGATTACCTACACCAATTTACTACTAGTTATTACCTCTGTAGCCTTTCAAAATGGCTGAAAAATGATGCTTTTACACTCCTCTAATTTTCCGGCAAAATTTTTTTCCCACTTGTTTCATTTCTAAACTTGTTTTTTAAACTGTTACTTAGTACTTTAGGATTGTTATAAAGCTCACCTAACCTAATTTAACCTACCTACAGTATAGTTCTGAAATATATCCTGAATTTAATTTTCATTTAGTCAAATGTTTCAGTTGGCATAACATTATTTTACGCAAAATAATATTTGGTAAATGAATTTAAATCTTCAGTTTTCAATTTAACATTTCTATTCAGTCGATTGCTTAGTCAGTGAGGAGTCGATGATGATGACTAATGATTTGCATCTTTAATACACAAAAGATACAAATTCAATTACATTGTGTTTTGTTATGTGGGTGGGGGGGGGGCGGGGGGGCGGGGGGGGGGCGGGGGGGGGCGGGGGGGGGGCGGGGGGGGGGTAAATTATATACTAAATATTATCAAGCAAATTACATTTTCCAGGTGGTCATAAATAAATAACTAACACCAAAGTCTAATGTCGGAGCGTAGCGGAGCTAACCATTCCGAGTTAACCATTCCGATTCCGCTTCCGCCCCGTACAGTCCAGCTCACTCGCTTCACTCGCTCGCCGAAAATAAAACAGTGTTTTTTTTTCATTTACAATTATCTACATAGATACTTTAATGGTTAATGGTGGTAGGGTTACCCTTGTTGCCTTATCAATTCATTTTGACTAAACGTTTCGCAATAAATCACTAACTAACAAAACCAAAATCTTGAAAAAAAAAACAGTTAATAAACTTTTGAGCGTATTGAATTACCGGTAATTTTCCAATCCACGTTAGTTCTTCCCTGAAAGGCCATTATGCAAAAATTTGACAGCCAGTTTGCTATTCAACTGAGAAACAATACAATGATGCGTGTGAATTTTCCAATTCACACTAAGCCTTCTGAGATGCCTGTACGTACTCATCAATAGGACGAGTACTTGCTCCTTAGGCCGCAGTTGATGGATAAAATTTGAAATTTAAAATATTGATACGATAAAGGAGGCACTTCAATAGCCGACGTTAAAGCAAGACGAATGACATTTCCATTTTATCGACCAGCAATATCCCGTCACTAACGCGCAGTATTCTATAATCGAAAATTGACATCTTACCTATATTCTTATGAAACGAATTCGTCAGGAGAAAGAAAATATCATATCACTTTATGTGCATTTGGAAGCTATTTGAAGATTTCTAAAGAAACATATTGGGTAGAGTAAATTGCTTTTAACCATTTCTGAGGTAAAGGCTTCATGTCAATATTATATTTACACACCAGTTCGAATTTAGGTGAACTGTATTAATGAGGGTTTACTAACAGGTGGAATATCACTTGATGGCGTTAGTATCGTGAAGTAAGTGAAGTACGTTTGACGTTACAGTCTCGCTTGCTTGCGGTTGGCTCATCCTAAGTACTTAGGAATTTTACTTACCGATTTCTTACGGTTCGATATGGCAAGCCTTAAATTTAAATACTAGCTTGTGCACTACACGTAATTTTACTGTCCAACATTATACTTTACCACATATCGCACCGTTTTTTTGCGCTTCGAGATGACAACAATTGGGAATGTCAAAAAAAAATTAACAGTGGTTTTTATATTTTTTTTGTATAGAAAAGTCAATTATAAGAAACTAATTTCAATATTTTGTCATTTAGTTCACTACTTTTTTCAAAATTAATTATTTAAACTATTTTGGTTGATGACGTCAGATTATAATTGAGGGCTCCCACACTGCCAAATTTCTAAATCTATCTAAATGCGTACGATAAGGCGACCCCTTTTAATTATTTTTTGCGTAGTGGTACACTGTAACTAGTGTCACTTTACTGGCGCTGTCAATGTGTTAGATGTCAGACAGCGGGTCCAAATCAAACTCCGTAGTATAATCCACGCGTAAATTGTGAGTAATTCTAACCACACATAATAAAGTACGACTTGGACCGGTCACGCAATTTACACCAATGTCAAATGAAGGTCATTACTTATTTACTATGTAATAAATTCATTACATAATATTAAAATTAAATAACTACAGAAAACGAGTTTAAAAGCGTTTATCTCGAAATGGTTTTCGAATTACTATACATTGCAAAAAAATAGACATCCCCAATTAAAACTTAAGGGGGTCTATTAAAAAATCATAAATAAATAAATAAGTACTTAGTTGTAGACATCCGATAGTACTTAGTTAGAAAATAAACTTTCGTCCTGCCTCAATTTATTGTGGTTTATGTAAAATGACCCTGTCAGGTACCCTTCACTTATATGGGTGAACACAACCCAAAATTCTTTTTTGTCTTCTATATCTTCGCACGTCTCAGTGCCATAAGTCATCACTGGCAACACACACTGGTCAAAGACTTTGACTTGAGACACTGCGGTATATTGGATCACAAGATATTGCGGAGCTTCCCGAACGCTGCCCAGCCGAGTCTAATTCGTCGATTGGCATCGTTAGTGCAAACGTTGTGCTTTAAAAGGTTAACCGTAATCTTTTCTCAAACCAAACTCTGTTATTGTAAATGTCTCTCCTGAAAATATTTCTATCGCGAACGAAGCCTATAATAATAAACTGCAATATATCCAACAACATTATTCTCCGCTCCCGTAAAAAAAACTTGAATCTCATTGTACTTATTTACCTCGCCGACCTTGCCAAACTCTTAAATTACGGTAGAAACATAAACAAAAACTCTGGAATTCATAAAAAATTGTACGCGCCGAGTTCTTAAAGAATCCGCGGGAAATATCAAAAGCTCGTTTACGCTAACAAGTTAAGTATGAAGTATCTTTTTCTATTTATTTTTTTATTTTCTTCAACTTCATTTTTTTTATTACTTTTACGGTCATCCCGCGAAACCATATATTTCAAACTAAATACATACTGAAATATAGATGCACAGAAAAAACCCCAGAAAAAAGACCAATGCTGGGAATCGAACCCAGGTCCTCAGCGTTCCGTGCTGCGTGCTTACCATCACTGGTCTAGAAGTTAGCGACGAATCTTTCCCATACATCGTACACTTCAGTCTGTTATAATCACATTAGGCAGTGATAAAGCGCATCTATGTTAATGCCCTCTACCGAGAGACTTCAACACTCCTTCGGAGCTACCCGCTCACCTGGACCAAGAGATGGCGCTACTAGGCCAACTTTTACAAGTAAGTACTTTTACAACTTGTAAAAGTTGGCCTAGTAGCGCCATCTCTTGGTCCAGGTGAGCGGGTAGCTCCGAAGGAGTGTTGAAGTCTCTCGGTAGAGGGCATTAACATAGATGCGCTTTATCACTGCCTAATGTGATTATAACAGACTGAAGTGTACGATGTATGGGAAAGATTCGTCGCTAACTTCTAGACCAGTGATGGTGTAGGGGTAAGCACGCAGCACGGAACGCTGAGGACCTGGGTTCGATTCCCAGCATTGGTCTTTTTTCTGGGGTTTTTTCTGTGCATCTATATTTCAGTTTGTATTTAGTTTGAAATATCTCGTTTACGCTGTAGCGTTGTAGAGTATGACCATCCTACTAAAGTTATATCTATAAATCTGTTCAGCAGTTGTATAGGGAACGTGCACATAGACGGTGCTGCCAACTGGTGCCATCAATATGAATGTTTTACCCTGATAAGTTTCTTTTACTGTCCGCATAGTGTCTCTTCTGTCGCATTAGTGCTGCCGCCTATAGTTACGCACGTTCCCTGCCCGCGCGGTACACAGGCTCGGGGTGTGACGGCGAGCGCGCCTCGTGTGCCTGCCGCCCGCACCTCTCTCGGCACCTTTGTCGTCATACCCCCCAGCTAGGGTTGCCAGGTGTCCGGCTTTAGCCGGACATGTTTGGCTTTTTGCGGTTGCGTCCGGCCAAATATGTACGTGTTCGGCCTGTCCGGCTTTTGTCAGGCTTTTTGTCAGAGTGGCGATTCGTACGACGATGGGCGGACGAGCGCCCGAGTGGACAAGGGCGAGCGGAGAGCAAATTGGCTTCTGCCTGCGCATCGCGCCGTTCGGCTTTTGTTAGGCTTTTTATTACTATCGCACTGCGCGCGCGAACGGCCTTGCCCAGTCTTGTCACGCCGCCCCCGCCCGCATCGGACGGACACATACACACACTCAAAAATCCCTTTTTTTAGCATCCGGCTTTGGAATTCAAAAGTCCCACTTTTAAATGCGTGTTTTATTCGATATTATGTTATTTTATTTTATTCGATGTTGTAGTGGTAGAGCCATGTTGTAGCTAGCCGCTGCATCACGAATGGGCCGGCTCATCCGGGGCAGTACCACCCTCTCACAGAACACCGGCGTGAAGCAGCAGTACTCCTGCTGCGTTTCGTACGGTTAGTGAGAGCGCCGGGGGCCCAATACCTCTCCCCTCCTCTATTCCCTTTCCTTTTTCCTCTCCCTTTTAGGGCCGACAACGCACTGGCATCGCGTAAAGTGCTGCGGGTGTCTATGGACAGTGGTGATCATTTAACATCAGGTGACCCACTAGTTCGTTTGTCTGGCCTCTCTAACATAAAATAAAATAAATATTTTGTCAAAAATCCCTAATTTTTCTTAATGTCCGGCTTTGGTACCCAAAAGTCCGGCTTTTATGACGGGTAAGTTCGGCTTTTTGATTTTTAGAGATGGCAACCCTACCTCCAGCCCCTGCACCGCGCGGACGAGGACTCATTTAAACAAAGACATACACACATACTAACACACTGATAATGGTTTTGTTGGTGGTTAAGTTATATTGTCAATTTTTGCAGGGTTATATATTTAAAAAACTATTATGAAACTATTATGAAAGACTAATAAATTATTTCATTCATTCACTCAGCGAAATCGGTATTTAAAAATTTATTTTTCAAAACTTTGTTAATATTTACAGACCGGACACGCTGTTAGAATTGTTTTTACTTTTCGAAAAGGGTTTATTTACATTAGGAGAGCACTTCCAATTAACACTCTACGCCCTAATTCATTAAGTCAAAATTTTAAAGCGCAGAGAGTGTTAATACAGACTTGTGCGTAGTGATGTGCTGTTCCTAAATTCCCGCCTATACGCTGAATATTTCCGGGGAATATTGCTTGCCTTTCTTTGAAAAGGTTTTCTGCCTTTTTAGGGTTCCGTGCCCAAAGGGTAAAAACGGGACCCTATTACTGAGATTTCGCTATCCGTCCGTCTGTCACCAGGCTGTATCTCATGAACTGTGATAGTTGGACAGTTGAAATTTTCACAGATGATGTATTTCTGTTGCTGCTATAACAACAAATACTAAAAAACAGAATAAAATAAATATTAAAGGGGTCCTATCTACTAGCAATATGCTTGTAGGGTCCCATATAACATACGTGATTTTTTTTGCTCGTTTTTGCTCGATATATTGATAACGGCAACAGGTAAACGCTTGAAATATTCACAGAGTATATTCACTTTGAAAATAAATAATTAAATAAAAATACAACAAATATTTAATTATTATATTTATACTCAAATACTACAATAAATATCCCATAAAACTAACGTGATTTTTTGCCATTTTTATAGATAATGGTACGGAACCCTTCGTGCGCGAGTCCGATTTGCACTTGGCCGTTTTTTTATTATGAGTGCGAAGCAAAACAAGCAAACAGGGGCCTGTTGCATGACAACGTACAACTAATATTACAAGCGGTACTCTCGCTTCAGTTATATTAACTAGAAAGGGAGTTCCGCTTGTAATATAAGTTGTACTTTGTTATGCAACAGGCCCCTGGCAGGATGGGAAATGAGCACCACCGCCTATAAATATCAACAACTCAATGAGAATCACTGACCTGTTGCCGGCCTTTAAAGAAGATGTATTTTAAATCAAGTCTGCTGAAAGAGATCTTTAATTAGGGGCTAGGACTGTTAGTTCCCACGCGGGCCCAGTTGGGATTGGGAACTACATACATGCCATTGAATTTCTTCTCAGGTGTGTGCAGGTTTCCTCACGATATTTTCCTTCACAGTAAGGCACGTGGTCAAATATAATTTCGCACATAAATTCCGAAAAACTCAGAGGTGCGAGCCGAGATTCGAACCCACGGCGTTCTAATTGAGAGGTAATGGGTCAAACCACTAGACCACCACGGCCTTGATGATTATATCAAAATATTAGGTATACTGAATGAATTATAATTATTATTTTTATACGCCACTCATGAAACTTTTTGCCCCATCGGCCATCAGTTCTACTAGCGATGCAGCGATGTGGCGTCCTCGGACCGGAAGACGCAGTGTAGGTAGGCCTCCAAACAAGATGGAGCGTCAACCTGGTTAAGGTTGCAGGAACGATGATGATGCTGAAATGATGATGATGATGATTTTTACGACCGCTTTAGCCTAGTTGGTAGTGACCCTGCCTACGAAGCAAGAGATCCTGGGTTCAAATCCCGGTAAGGGCATTTATTTGTGTGATGAGCACGAATATTTGTTCCTGAATTATGGATGTTTTCTATGTATTTAAGTATTTATTTATCTATATAAGTATGTTTATCCGTTGCTTAGTACCCATAACACACGCTTTGCTAAGCTTACTTTGGGACTAGGTCAATTGGTGTGAATTGTCCCATGATATTTATTTTATTTATTTATTTATTTTTATACGGCCACCACTGCTTTTATCCAGTAAGAAAACAATAACACATATTTACAGGAACTTCTCCGGGAATTTTCCCAACAACATCACATCACTAACAGCGAATCTTGACGCGCTGTGTATTCCGAAAAGTTATCTCGGAAAGGTCCTTGTGTTTTGACGCTTCTGAGCCGGTGAGCTGGAAAATTAATCAAGTAAAAGCAATGTCGAATGAGCCGTGCGTACAGAGAGCATTCAATCTTGTCATGCATATAAATTTGGGACAGATATACGTGAGTAAGTCATTGAATTAGATTCTAGGTACCCAGTAAGATTGGGGACCGGATAGACTGGTTAAAGGACTTGACTGTGAAGCTGAGGCCGAATATTTTAACCGCGGTGGCCTAGTGGCTTTGACACATGGTCTCTCAAGCAGCCTTCGTGGGTTCAAATCTCGGCTCGCACCTCTGAGTTTTTCCGAATTTATGTGCGAAATTACATTTGAAATTTAGCATGAGCTTTACCTTGAAGGAAAATATTGTGAGGAATCCTGTATAAACTTGCGAAGAAATCCAATAGTGTGTGTGTGAAGTTCCCGATGCGCCCTGGGTCCGAGTGGTAACTACAGCCTAGTGGCGAAGCCGATTCCCCCGGGTTGACTAAGCTTTCGAAGTTACCAAACGCTTCTCTTCCATTTACTGCAATGCTTTTCAAGGAGAGGATACATGGTTATTGTGTTTAGGCTTTTTAGGGTTCCGTAGTCAACTAGGAACCCTTATAGTTTCGCCATGTCTGTCCGTCTGTCTGTCTGTCTGTCTGTCCGCGGCTAAGCTCAGAGATCGTTAGTACTAGAAAGCTGTAATTTGGCATGAATATACATATCAATCACGCCAAAAAAGTGGTAAAATAAAAAAATAAAAAAATTTTTTTTAGGGTACCTCCCATAGACGTAAAGTGGGGGTGATTTTTTTTTTCTCAACTAACCCTATAGTGTGGGATATCGTTGGATTGGTCTTTTAAAACCATTGTGGGGTTGCTAACATGATTTTTCTATTCAGTGATCTGTTTGCGAAATATTCAACTTTAAATTGAAAATTTCCATTAAAATCGACCATCCCCCCCCTCTAAAATCTAAACTGTTGGGTGGAAAAATTTGATAAAATTCAGAATGGTAGTAAATATATCAAATTTACTAGGAAAATTATAGCGGCTAAGATTGCTTGGAAATTATTTGTAGTTTAAGAGTAAATAGTAGCCTAAGGAATAAAACATACCTAAACTTGGATGATTCCGTACACATACGAAATCCTTAGAAAAATATTACTTGAGTTTTTCGTAATGGCTACGGAACCCTACCATGGGCGTGTCTGACACGCTCTTGGCCGGTTTTTTCGCTGTGGCTTTACTTGCAAAAATTTTCACGCCCCGCTACTGCTACGGCCCAACCTCTCTTATTCTGAGAGGAGGCCTGTGCCCTGCAGAGGGACGTATATAGGTTGGGATGATGATGATGAAAGGCAAATATTTGCCTGAAAAATATGAATGTTTGCTCTCGAGTCTTGGATATTTATTTTAGTGCCGTGGGTTATCGTTATTCTGTACTAGCTGTGTGCCAATCTCCATCCACTGCTGAACATAGGCCTCCCCCAAGATTCGCTAAACAGACCAGTCCATATCAAAATCAAAATTTTATTTCTCTAAATAAGCCGTTAAGGACAGAGCTTCCCTAACACTGCCAAGCCGAGTCGGATTCATCGATCCACTAAAAGAAAATTATTGTTGCAGCCGGTTGCCAAAAATTATTACGCAAAAAGATTTTTGTTTTATTCAATGAAATAAACGAAGAAGCTTTACTGCGCGGACGAAGTCGCGGGCACCAGCTAGTTTTATAATATTACTAGGAAGATGTTTGTTTCAAAAGTTATTAAAATCACTTCATTCAATTTGTGCGACAATACTTGTTATGTTGCTTGCTATGTTGTAGCTAGCCGCTGCATCACGAATGGGCCGGCTCGTCCGGGGCAGTACCACCCTCTCACAGAACACCGGCGTGAAGCAGCAGTAGTACTCCTGCTGCGTTTCGTACGGTCAGTGAGAGCGCCGGGGGCCCAATACCTCTTTTGTCTGGCCTCTCTAACATAAAAACATACTTGTTTACTTACGATCAAAAATATCTGGAACATTCTAGAAACTTCGAGTGTAAAATGTCGTACCCATCTAATAGCCTCCTGGGACAAATTTAATCCCAACTAGTACTTCGCTGGGAATGGAATAGATTGAAACTGTTGAGGTCAGTTTGTTTGGCTAAATTCAAGTAAGGGATTATGTCATAGATAGGCCGTGGGTGTGAAATTGTCTTTTGGGAGTCTAATAATGAGTTGTTAGAAAATTTAGAGAGCTATGTGATAAATAAGGGTTACCTATCAAAATTTAGAATTTTTTTTTCCGAATATTTAAAATCCCGAATGCTTCATTTATCCGAATGCATTTTTTTCTGAAACTGTAAAATATTTCAGGATTTTGATAAAATAACCCTAACCTAACCTAAAGGGTTCTACACGATGGTCCTGAAATAAATCCTGAAATATTTACAGTTTCAGAAAAAAATGCTTTCGGACAAATAAAGTTTTCGGGATTCTAAACCTTCGGAAATAAAATTTTATAAACATCGATAGGATCCCATACATACATTGCAAGTTAAATAATGGGCACAATTAGTAGAGGAGACGTGGAAGATCGACCTTCACCGATCTGTTAACTCGATGAGGCATATTTTTTATCGAATATAATTTATAAACAAATATGCATATGATAACTTGCCCATCGAAAAGTGTTCATAGGTTTTTTTTTGTTTTTTTTTGTGGAGTGCCTTTAGCCATCTTCCAGCTCCATCATGAGGCCCTGGTTACCATCTGGGATCAAAGTACTCGTCAAGATGAATCAAACGAGTCCAAACTCGATGGGGTAATTCGTAATTTCATTAATTCAGTCAAAACGACACAACCCCATCGAGTTTGGACTCGTTTGATTCGTCTTGACGAGTACTTTGATCCCAGATGGTAACCAGGGTCTGATGATGGAGCTGGAAGATGGCTAAAAGCACTCAACAATAAAACAAAAAAAATAGCTATGAACACTTCGATAGGCAAGTTATCATAGGCATATTTGTTCATAAATTATATTTGATAAAAAATATGTCTCATCGAGCTATCAGATCGGTGAAGGTCGATCTTCAACGGCTCTTAGACCAAATGACAATCCCCCTGATACGTGGGGCATACTGAAAGTTTCTGGAACTGGCTACTTATAAAAAGAAAATTAAAAAAGCAATAATAGGATTTGAAAAAGTAACTCTCTGGCAGTGTATTACTTTTTAATTTGCGAGACTGTCATTTGTTTTTTCATCGTGGTGTTGGATTGAAATTTGGGTGTGGCTGTTGCAATGAATTTAAGTCGTGAAAATTTTCGATCCATGATTTTTTACGATTTCCGATGTGGATTAAGTCAGCAAGAGAGTTGTCAAAGACTTCTCTTAGCATTTGGTGATGAAGCCCCAAGTCGTAGCTCTGTCTATACGTGGTTTAGTGAGTTTAGACGAGGACGTGACCATCTCCACGACGATGAACGTGCAGGCCGGCCAGCAACTGCGGTTACCGATATTAATATTAATACTGTCCGACAACTAATTGAAACTGACAAAAAAATTATATGTCAGCAAATTCGTACTACCTTAGGAATTGGAATGAGCCAGGTGCAAAAGATATTGCATTTGCATCTGAAGGTTCGGAAACTTTGCACTCGATGGATACCGCATGATTTATTGGAAGACTAGAAACGACTGCGTGTAGAGTGGCGCCGCAAAATGATAAAAAAAATTGATGGAGGATAATCAATGGTTGTATGTAACATCGTGACAGGTGACGAAACCTGGGTATACTACTTTGAGCCGGAAAGAAAAAGTCAATCGGCTGAATGGGTATTTCCTTTTGAAGACTTGCAGACGAAAGTAAAAAAAAGTCGAAGCACAGGTAAGAAAATGGTGGCTTCGTTTTTCGGCAAATCGGGACATTACACCACTGTGTCACTTGAAAACCAAAAGACAGTAACTGCAGATTGGTATGTGAACACGTGCTTGCCTAAGTGTTTGACAAAATTCGTGGAAAGCGTCCCCGTCGCAAAATAGTCCTTCATCACGACAACGCTCGGCACAATCCGCTAAAGCAACGAATGCGTATTTGGAGGCATCAAATGTAGAAATAATGACTCGTCCGCCATACAGCCCTGATCTTGCACCATGCGATTTCTTTTTGCTCTCGAAGATTAAAGATAAACTTAGAGGTGTACGTTTTACAAGTCCGGAAATGGCAGTGAATGCTTTCCACGAGGCCATCGAAGAAGTCCCTAAGGAAGACTGGACCCACTGCTTTTCACAAAGGTTCCAGCGAATGCAAAAGTGTGTAAATAGGGAGCGTATATACTTTGAAAAACAATAAATGTGTCATAACGATAATGCGTACTCTTATTTGTAAGAATCCAGAAACTTTCAGTATGACCTAAGTAGTGTCTACCCTTATGATCATGATAGTGATTCTTTGATTTATTTATTTCTACATAAGAATTAGGTACATGATACAGAAGCCGTGGTGGCCTAGTGGTTAGACCTATGGCATCTCAAACAGAGGGTCGTGGGTTCGAATCCGGGATCTCAACTCTGAATTTTTTGGAATTCATGTGCATTTTAAATTTAACATGAGCTTTATGGTGAAGGAAAACATTGTGAGGACCTGCACACACCTGAGAAGAAATTCAATGGTGTGTGTAGTTCCCATTCCACACTGGGCCCACGCGGGGACTACGGCCCAAGCCCTCTCATTCTGAGAGGAGGCATGTGCCTTTCAGAGGGGCGTATATAAGCTGGGATCAAGAATTACATTATACAGGGTGTTTAAAAACCCAACAATAACTTGGTTCTGAAAAAAAAATAACAAAAAAATCTGTCACTTGAGCGATAATAAGAGCCTCTTTAGTATTACTTATCCCACTGCAGGGCACAGGCCTCCTCTTAAAAGTAGAGGACCTGTGCTGTAGTTCCCACGCAAGTTCAATGCGGATTGGGAGCTTCACGCGCACATCATCCATGTGTCATGATGATGACATCATCATCATCAGCCTATGTTCGTCCACTGCTGGACATAGGCATCTCCCATGGCACGCCACTGAGCACGATCCTCGGCCACTCTCATCCAGCTCTTGCCAGCCGCCTTACGAAGATCATCGCTCCACCGAGTCTGAGGACGTCCCACGCTACGTTTTCCGATCCGTGGTGTCCACTCAAGAACTCGTCTACCCCAACGGTTATCGGTTCTTCGGGTTATATGGCCTGCCCATTGCCACTTCAGCGTGCTAATGCGGTGGGCTATGTCGATAACTTTGGTTCTCTGTCGGATCACTTCGTTACGAATTCGATCTTTTAGAGAAACTCCGAGCATAGCCCTTTCCATAGCACGTTGAGCAACTTTAAATTTGTGGACCAGCCCTTCACGCGCACGCCATTGAATTACTTTGCATGTGTATTGCATTTTACAATGTTTTACTTCACCGTATAGCTTACCATCATCATCTTCCCAGCCTAGATACGTCCCACTGTAGAGAGAAGTTGGGCCGTATTTTCCACGCGGGCCCGGTGTAGATTGGGAACTTTACACACACTATTGAACTTCTTCGCAGGTGTATGCAGGATTCCTCAAGATGTTTTCCTTCGCCGTAAAGCATGGTAAATTTCAAATGTAATTTCGTACATAAATTCCATTAAACTCAGAGGTGTGAGCCGGCAGTTGAACCCACGACCCTCTGTTTGAGAGGCCGTAGCTCAAACCACTAGGTTACCACGGCTAGTTCATGGTAATGGTATAGCTCATGGTATGTTTCAAATGTACCTACATAATCTTGTGTTGTTGGAAATAAAATAATGTGTTTTCTTTAATTTATTGAATCAGGCGTTACTTTGCGGAGGTCCATAGTAATAAATAAATAAATATCACGGGACAATTCACACCAATTGACCCAGTCCCAAAGTAAGCTAGGAAAGCTTGTGTTATGGGCACTAGGCAACAGGTCAACATACTTATATAGATAAATACATACTTAAATACATATTTAAACACCCAAGACCCGAGAACAAACATTCGTATTTTTCATACAAATATCTGCCCCGACACGGGAATCGAATTAATGAACTGAAACAATTACGAGGGGCGTTCAATATAAAGTGAGAATGAGATGCAAACTCTTTTAATATTACGAAATTAAATACTGGCCGGTAAAGCTAATCTATCTAGCTGATTGCTATGAAAAAAAAAACTAACTGTCTTTTGTTTAAAAAAATATACGGTAATTTCTTTGCAATGCTATTGAGTACGTTAGCGAAAATGGAGAAAATTGAACTGCGCGCCGTTATCAAATACTTGTATTTGAAAAATTTTTCTACGGACCAAGTCAATTTGGATTTGCGGGACACTTTAGGGTCTAATGCTCCTCCGTATTCGACAGTCGCACGTTGGTGCGCCGAATTTAGACGTGGAAGAACATCGACAATGGACGACCCCCGCTCCGGACGCCCTACTACAGCAGTAACTGAAGAAATTGTGAAAAAAAGTCGAAAACTCAGTTTTGGCGGATCATCGTGTCACAGTTCGTTTTATTGCTGAAAATGTAAAGATTGCAACGGGGAGCGTGCATAATATTTTACATGAACGCTTGGGTATGAAAAAGGTATCTGCGCGTTGGGTACCAAGAATGCTTACTGACACGCAAAAACAAACTAGACTAGAGATTTGTCAAGAAGCTTTGAACCTGATGCAGCAAGACCGGGAACTTTTTTTGGCGCGATTTATAACAATGGACGAAACATGGCTCCATCATTACGACCCTGAAACGAAACTGCAGTCTATGACATGGAAAAGGCCATCATCTCCAACTCCGAAGAAATTCAAGGTGAGCCCATCTGCCGGTAAGGTCATGGGCTCTGTTTTTTGGGATGATAAAGGGGTATTAATGATTGAGTATCTCGAGCATGGAGCCACTATTACGGGCACTTTATACGCCAAACAAATAGCAACATTGCGCAATGAGATCCGCGAAAAACGGCGAGGTAAACTCTCGAAAGTTGTGCTGTTCCACCAGGACAATGCCCCGGCACACAAGTCCGCCGTTGCAATGGCTGCAATTCTTGATGCTGGGTTCGATATCCTTAAGCATCCTCCGTATTCACCAGATCTCGCTCCCAGTGATTTCTACCTATTTCCGAGATTGAAACAATTCCTGAGAGGCCAGAAATTTGAAGACGACGACGCGGTAGTCGCTGCAGTACAAGATTTTTTAAGTATTCACATGAGACCTTTTTTAAAAATGGAATTTTAAGTTTAGAAAAAAGATATACTAAGTGTATTATGCTAAAAGGTGACTTTGTCGAAAAATAAAATGACATTTAGTAAAAGTTGTTTATAACATACTCATTCTCACTTTTTATTGAACGCCCCTAGTACTTTGCTCACCCGCGACCTTACGATAACACAACAACACAACAACAACAACACACAACAACAACACACACAACATGTTTAACATTTGGTAGCATAGCATACGGTTGTGGTGCTTTGAGGATGAGCCCTGGTTGAGTTCGAAACGCGTCAGTGTAGTTTGGTGGTGGTGATGGTTGGGTTTGTGTGATTTGTGTGTGTTCGTACAGTGTGGAGGTGGAGGGACTGCATGAACACACATTTCTTGCATAAACGTAACTATCGTAAGGTCGCGGGTGAGCAAAGCAATTGTTTCAGTTCATTGTATTTTCTTTCTTTCTTTCTTTCCTTCTAAATTCGCACATAAATTTCGAAAACCTCAGAGGTGCGCGCCTGGCTTCAAACCCACGTCCCACTGCTTTGAGCCAAACCACTAAGCAACAATGGCAACGACTTCTTTTTCTCTTTATCACCCATTCACCCCTTTTATTTCGTCACCCCAATTCTAAACTCCCAAAAAAAGTCTGAGTGCCAATGCCAATATAAATAAACAATTCCTATTCAACTTACGGATCAGCCGTGAACGTTGAAACGTTAACTGCGCCGTTGAAAGAATTAAACAACAATGGGGGGTTCAAATCGCTTCGTTCAACATCTGCAAACTATTTTGCTTTAACGTTTATTCCAAGTTGGAGAGGTCGCGGGCTTGGGTTTGGACCAGTGATGTGACTGTTAGGAATTTTTGGGAGTTTTTTTCTTAATCCATATTGCCTTTCATTGCAATATTTGCACGCCTGCATGCAGGCCGAATACACTGTGAAAAACCATACTGTAAGACCTTACCGTAGTCATCATCATCATCATCATCATCATCAGCCTATGTTCGTCCACTGCTGGACATAGGCCTCTCCCATGGCACGCCACTGAGCACGATCCTCGGCCACTCACATCCAGCTCTTGCCAGCTGCCTTGCGAAGATCATCGCTCCACCGAGTTTGAGGACGTCCCACGCTACGTTTGCCGATTCGTAGTCTCCACTCAAGAACTCGTCCACCCCAACGGTTATCGGTTTTTCGGATTATATGGCCGGCCCATTGACACTTCAGCGTGCTAATGCGATGGGCTATGTCGATAACTTTGGTTCTCTGTCGGATCACTTCGTTACGAATTCGATCTTTTAGAGAAACTCCGAGCATAGCCCTTTCCATAGCACGTTGAGCAACTTACTGTAGTGTGTTCTGGCAAATAAATACATTTGATTTGATATCTATACTTGTCTTCAACTCGCTCAACTTGCTCAACCAAAATAAAGATTTAAAAAACGCCAAAAACGCGCCAATGTTGGCGTAAGCAAGCAATTAAGTTATACGACATGGGCATAACAAAATACAAGCAAATAGTATTAGTCAATTTTAATACAAAATAGCTAATACTATTAACTTGTAATTTGTTATGCAATTGGGCCCTGGTCGACCTGATTGGTCGCAAACTATGCTACAATTGTATTTAGCACGCATTTAGTAAACCATGATATACCGGTTTAAATCTCAGCTAGTGCAACCACAAATTATTTTTTATCTTACTGGTCCGGTAAAGAACTACACTGGTACATCACTACAGCATTCGTCGCTAAAACCAAATTACAAGTTACCGTTGTATTTAAAATGTAATTTCCCTTCACAATAACTGCTGTTCCGAGGCGGTTAACTCAAACATTCAGCTTTAAGTGTTAAGTTTAATTTTAACTGTGTTAACAAGCACTGTTTGTCAAATGTTAGTTACACAGTTCTCTTGTGTAGTTAGCTGTTGGTATATTTAATACCTTTGGAAGCTGTTAATACTTCTGAAATTTAGTAATTATAATCAAAATTATTGTTAAAAACTTTTAAACACACTTGCTCGTCAATGGTGTTATTCCATGCCTGTATACTAAAGGACAATGGCCTAAATTGTTCTTATGGGAGTTATGGATTTACGGATAGTTTGCCCTCCCAAGGGAGTTATATCTTTAGTTTTAAAATTTTTCAAACAAGTCATTTTAACATGAGGAGGTTTCAAGTCAGCCAACTTTATATTTATACTAGCTGATACCCGCGGCATCGCACCCGTTGTATTTATTAAAATTTCTTTCATAAAAAACCTTCTCCTAACAATAACAAACGCAACAAAAAAAGAACTATCCAATTTGGTGCAGTCGATCGGAAGTTATGCGCTTAGCAACACATTCAGCGATTCATTTTTATATTATAGATCTGTAAATACTAATTCCTAAAGTCTATAGTTTAATTCAGTTAGGGAACAGTTTTATAACGAATCCATCAAGAAGTAAATACTTAGTTAAAGTTAGTTCTTTTCAGCTACGCCTCTCAGCTGCGCAACCCTACAGTATGTAGGTATCTATGTATGTACGGATCAAATCTTGCAAGTTAAATTTGACCCACTTCGCGGTTTTCGATTGAGCTAAAAATCTTCATACATGACTGTGTAAATCGGATGATAATGCAATATTAATATGACAAGAGCTGGAAGGTGGGCATACTTAGGAACCCTGTGGTAAAACGACACGACCGTATCGAGTTAGAGCTCTGTTTGATTCGTCTTGACGAGTACTTTGGTAACCAGGGGTAAAAAGTAAAAATCAAAAAGCTTGCATTAAAAATAGAATTTTGAACATAAACAAATTTTACCAAAGTACTTAAAAACCGTATTTATTGTTGCAGGAGGGCGAGCGACAGGCGTCCGCGATGAACACATCGCTACTGCTGCAGCGGTTGAATGAAACTAACAGTAAGTTTGTTGTTTTGTCCGTTTAGGTTCACTTCGTCCACATTCCCATTTCGTTCACATTCCTACTTCGTCCACAATCCCACTTCGTCAACATTCCCATTTCATCCATATTCCCATTTCGTCCATATTCTCACTTCGTCCACAATCCCACATCGTCAACATTCCTAGCCGATTTTAATGCGGTTTTCGCTATCTCTTAGCTTAATCCTTAGGGAAGATTTTATTTGTGATTTAGGTATGGACGAAATGGCAATGTTGTCGTAGTGGGAATATGGAAAAAGTGGGAATGTAAACGAAATGGGAATGGGAATGGGAATGTTGTCAAACGGTATAAGATGACGACAGAAAGAGATGGTGAAAGCGAAGGCAAGCGTCAGAAGCGTTAGACATAGACAATATGGCCTCTGGGCGTGTCCGACACGCTCTTGGCCGGTTTTTTCCCTCTGTATCGAGGAAACCTAAAAAATTAATACCTAAGTACAAAATGCACAGTAAGCTATACCATAGCATGTGGAGGGCACTCGTCTCTCCGACCAACGTCTATTGTCTACAGCACGTGTTAGTGATACTTCCACCCACTAATCTGACTCTACTTAACACTAAGCACTTCGTGGACCGAGCTTCATCGTCTTTCGGGGTAACAGGTCATTTTGGTACAAATGTCAAAATGTATAAAATGTTTAGGTGTAACATTGTCAAAAAGTACAAAATGTTTGTGCCACCAAGTCATTTTGTCTGAATATTTTAGGGGCAGAACATGCTTTGGCCAACATCATGTTCTTTAAGCCAGAATGTTTCCAGAGCAGTTTTCATTGTAGTCTAAAATTTAGACTACAATGAAACATTTAATGTCCTTGTGTCTGGAAGTTTTTACAACAGAATACTCTGGGGTCAAAATGTGCAAAATGCGAGTGACTGAATGGGCTCCAATGAGGAATGTCAATACATTAATATACCTTTTTGACTTTTATACATTTTGACAAAGGGATTTTCGAACCCATTGAGCATTTTCGGATCTTGGCCATTTAACATCTGTTCGTTTTTTCCATTATATAAATTAGGCTCTTAGGTTTTTGTGGCATCTAACTATTTTGTCTTTTGTTCATTATAACATGTTTACATTTACAAACTTTTTGACCGTTGTACATTTTGGTAATGAGACATTTTTAACCACTGTATATTTAGACATTTGTACCAAAATGACCTGTTACCCTTAAGCGCTGAGGTTTTATTATTAATTACATTAAATAGGTTTGGATATTTATGTGATTTAATTCTAGGATTTTATATAAGTACCTTATGAGAATACACGAACCTTTACGGTTAAAACTGAGACGTCCTGAGTGTCAAAATGGAAATTACCTTACTGTATTTTTGATTTTAGTTAACATCTAAAAAAAAATTAAAAAAAATGCGTTATTTTCCGTTCAGATAAACACGATTATTGATACAATATCAATGTACACGATTATGATATTGATGTGATACATAATAAAAGAAAAAGTATCTAATGTCAAACGAACTCGCCTCAATAATCTCCTTGTAGCGAATAGCTATGAATGGAAAACACTACTGAAAAAATTTAAATGATAAATAATAATGGGATGTAATGAAGAACCTTTTACACTGGTTCAGCTATTAAATTTAACTATTGAATATCTCAAAAATAGTAAGAATTAAGACACTAGTTTCTTCGAGAAATTCACTCTATTTGACCTGAATAAATAAATAAATAAATATCACGGGACAATTCACACCAATTGACCTAGTCCCAAACTAAGCAAAGCTTGTACTATGGGTACTAGACAACGGATAAACTATATAGATAAATACATATTAAACACCCAAGACCCGAGAACAATATTCGTATTTTTCATACAAATATCTGTCCCGACACGGTAACAATCTTCTCTTAAAGTAACGGAAATAAAAAAATACACGGTGTTTAAAACACTTCGAACAATGCTAACACTTATTAAGTTACAACTACTGAATAAATATCTCTCTCACACACACTCTCTCTCTCTCTCCCTCTCTCTCTCTAAATGTACAAAATATTTTTATTAAGAGAAACTTTAAAAAGCCGTCGTATCTTAGTGGTTTGAGCTATGGCCTCTCAAGCAGAGGATCGTGGGTTTAAGCCCAGTCTCGCACCTCTGAGTTTTTTGGAATTTATGCGCGAAATACATTTAGAACTTATCATAAGCTTTACGGTGAAGGAAAGTATCGTGAGAAAACCTGCTAATAAATTCAATGGTGTGTGTGAAGTTCTCAATACACACTGGACCCGCGTGGGAACAACTTCCCAAGCCCATATGTAGGCCGGGATGACGATGATTACTGGATGAGTGGAAATCGCAATAGTTTGAAAACCCACTCCCAGATCATGCTCTCTTGAGCATCAACTCAAAATAATGTACCCATTTTAATTTATACTTTATCCTGTTTCTGGAAGGTCTAAATTAAAATGATGTGTTATTTTGAGCCGATGCGCTGTTGTTTCGGGAATGAGCACTGTTCTTTACACAGCATTGAATTGCTTACCTCATTCGAAAATGGAATTCGACCGCAGAATCCGCAGGGCGCGGAAAAACACATCGTTACTCGTATTGAAAGGCAATTAATCGGATATATATACCTATATGTATATGCATGTGACGCGAACGGGCCGCCAGAGAGGGACGCAAGAGTGTTTTTCTTTTAAATTGAGACTGTCAGTAATAAACTTAATATGTGTGCATACATGCAGGCACGGACGCGTAACTACACATGCATGCACGCACACAACACGCCTACACGCACGCACACAAACAACTGTGATGTATTAGAACTTATAAGGTATTATAAGCCTAGTTTAGACTTACAAGAAAACTGTTGCAAGTTGCATTACATTGCACGTCTGCAAAGCGAATAAAATTTAAGTGTTCAAACGAGCACCGCAATGTAAAGCACGTTTGCACGTTTTTTCTTGCAGGTCTAAACTATCGGCTATATAAACAATGTAATGACGTATGTATTATAGAGAACCGGTATTTTTCGGTGCTAATACGGGTATTTTTTCTTTACCGGTTCTCTGAAACGGAAACGAAGATAACCTGTAACCTGTACCAGTATGTAGCGATTCCAATTACACTGTCGAAAATTCACAAGAAATTTTGTCTCATGCCTCGATCAAGTATGTAATTTTCATCTTTCTTTGCCGAACCTTCATGCCATAGAGGTCTCAGATTGGGTCATCACACGCATTTTTCCGATAGTTATCCTTATATCTTTAGCATAGTAGGGATATTATTAGATTCTCCCCGTTGTTCGAAATGGGAGCGATTCATATCGCATTGTTGCGCAGTTATAGGTTAGTAGCCTTGTAAAGAATGTTTGGAAAGTTAAGGGTTAAGGGCATTTGGTATTTATGTTCCATTTCTAGCTTTACACATATTTGAAATGGCAATGGGCAGGCCATATAGCACGCAGAACAGACTGATGGCCGTTGGGGCCCAAAAGTTCTGGAATGGAGACCACGGATTGGCAAGCGCAGCGTGGGACGTCCACCAACGAGATGGACGGACGATTTGGTGAAGGAATGAACAGTTGTATTGTAGGCAAAACACCAAAACGGTAGCCATGAACTCCAATTACTAGTGTCATTGTCTGTTTGCATACGTAGATATGAAACTAAATGTTTGTGATTATTTTCTAATGAACCTATTGTTTGATGATGGTAGGCTGTGGATGATAAGTGGGTGATTTTTAAAAGTTTACACTTAATAATTTAAAAGTCCGACGATACACACTCGCGAACGCGACACCATTTCCTTAGCTGGCAAGGTCGCCATGTGCTGGCGGTAGCGGTATTGAAGTAATACGTGTAACTTGATGGAATATTCATTTATTACTGAATCAATTTACTCTATTACTAACTTACATACTACACCACAGCAGGTTCAGGGTGGATGCAAATGGCTTCCAACCGTAATGATTGGGCATCAATGAGGGAGGCCTATGCCCAGCAGTGAACGTCCTACGGCTGAAATGATGATGATGATGATGACACATATTTGTAGCCATATGCGGTCTAAGAAGTCCCTCATCATGCCAGCATGCATTATACGTCTCAGGCCACAGGTCCCGTATCAGAATGAAAGGGATTGGGTCATAGTTCCCACGCGGGGCAGTGCGAATTGGAAACTTAAGAAAAATGCATAAATGGTAAAAAAGTGCATTTATAACGAAGCTTTTTTTTGGCTTGATTGATAGTGGTTAGAGAACCTGACTACGAAGCTTGAGGTCCCAGGTTCGATTCCCGGTCCGGGCAGATATTTGGTGAAAAATAAGAATGTATGTGCTCTAGTCTTGGATGTTTAATATCTATTTAAGTACTAGCTGTTGCCCGCGACTCCGTTCGCGAAGAATAGAGGTATATAATATAGCCTACGACCTATTCTCAGACCTACCGAATACGGAGAAAAAGTTTCATAAAAATCGGTCGAGCCGTTTCGGAGGAGTTCGATAACAAACACGACACGAGAATTTTATATATTAGATGTTTTTCCGTTGCCTTATACCCATAACACAAACTTTGCTTACTTTGGGGCTAGGTCAAGGGGTGTGAACTGTCCCGTGATATTTATTTATTTGATATGCTTGGCAAGGTATATCATCGGTTCTTTATCGTTTACTATAATTTTAATTTGGCATAAAATTATTTATTTCTGCAACAGTATTTTCTTCAGAATTATTATTAATAATAATAATCAATTGAAACGCCAGACAATGCTCATCGACATCACCATCCCCCATGACGAGAACCTCGTGAAAGCTGAGAAGGACAAAGCCAGCAAGTACCTTGACCTAGCTCACGAGATAACCGCCATGTGGGATGTTGATTCGACGATCATTGTCCCGATAGTCATTTCTGCGAAAGGTCTGATAGCGAAGAGTCTCGACCAACACCTCAAGACTCTCGCTAGATGGCTGGATCAAGGGTCAGATACAGAAGGCGGTACTCCTGGACACTGCGCGGATAGTCAGGAGGTTCCTCTCTCTGTCGCCCTAACCACCGATAGCTAAGGCCCCGCCTCGCTGCCAGTGGCACCCTAGGTTAGGTTTTTATAATGATTTTACGTTTTGTATGTATAGTTTTATATTTAACTTTTTGTATAATTATTGTAAAAATCTAACCTAAGGGAAAAAATATAAATAAAAAGAATAATAATAATAATAAATATTAGGGGACAATCTTACACAAATCGACCTACCCAACTAAGCAAAGCTACCGACCTAAGCACCCCCAGTGCCCAGCGGGAGAATGCATGCTCCTCTCCCGGCCTTCCAGCAAATGGCTGAGGCAGGACACTGTGGGTAGATTAAGTCCCCTCCCTACCCCTCCCCTCCTCAAAATTTAAAGCACACGATTTTTGTTTTGATAACCAATAGAGAAGGGGACTTTTGACCGGGTTTTTTAGTCCGTGCAAGTCGGACACTGTCTGGGCCCTCCATTCCCAGTTCGTCCGAAGGGATTTTTCCCGAGCACAAGTCACCCTTCCAATCCTTAAAGTAAAAAATAGCAAAGACTTCGCGTCTTTGGCCCCTCTGGCGACTCATTAAAAAAAAAAACTAAGCAAAGCTTGTACTATGGGTACTAGACGACGATAAACATACTATACACCGTGAAATTTTAGTGGTTGTTTTCCCGAAACGAGGTGATTCAGTTTAGATTGTACAATCGATTTATAATTTTGACTAGAGTCAAAAATTCAATTGTGAAAAACAAACGTCGAAAATGACCGCAAACCAATAGTAACGCTTCGTTGGTACAAGTAGTGGAAAACAACCACTAAAATTTCACGGTGTATAGATAAATAAATACTTAAAAAACATCCATTAAACTAAGCTAACATAACCAGTAAGCTAATGCAGTGTTATTCTACAACATGGCATTTGAATTAAAAAAACCTGGAAACAGCAAGCTTACATAATATTTTATGGCAAATTAAATTATGGGAAACGAAGTGTCTTGTTGAGTTTCTTGCTGGATTCATCTCAACAGTGAGTTTCCAAACCACTGGTAGATTCTTCCATACTCCAACCATCCCATCCAACCAAACCATCTTCGCAATACTGCCTTTCAAATAAAACCGATTCGGGGCACGAATATTTCAGTTTAAAAAAAATACATTATGATTTATGAAATTACTAGCTTTTGCCCGCGGCTTCGCTCGCGTGTACTATGAGTATTCCAAAGAACCAAGATATCAAGCAAGCAAGCATACAGGCAAGCAAGCAAGCAGGTCCACAATTGACCGAGAAATCGGTGAACATACCTACATAAAAAAAATCATAAAGTGGAATGCATAACCTCCTCCTTTTTTAGAAGTCGGTTAAAGTGCCCTTTGCGGCCTACTTACAGTATAACTTATGATTTTTTAAATTTTAGCTTTCTACAACCAGTAAAACACAAAATCCCGTTTTTTCCCGTTCCCGTAAGAATTTCGGGAAATGTTTTCTTAATGCTCCCCTACACTCCCCAAGGAACCGACTTGCCAAATTTCAGCTTTCTATGACCAGTAAAACGAAAAAGCCCTCTCTCAATGCTCCTCGCCACTCCCCAAACAACCTACATGCCGAATTTCAGCTTTTTACAACCAGTAAAACGAAAAATCCCGTTTTTCCCGTTCCCGTTGGAATTTGGGAAAGTCCTCTCTCAATGCTCCTCTACGGGTGTGTAATGATAGATATAACAACATTTGATATAACTGTAACATTTGGTATAATGCTACATTTGACATAACTCGATTTACTCGAGAAGTAAACATTCTACGATTCTTTTATAAAATAAACTAACCTAACCTAACCTAATGCATATCAAATAGAATTAATATCAATCCTCCGAAGTTTACTTTTTGAGTAAATCGCATTATATCAAATGTAGCATTATACCAAATGTTACAGTTATATCAAATGTTGTTATATCTATCGAGGCGCACCCCTCCTCTACACTCTCCAAGCAACCTACATACCGAATTTCAGCTTTCTACGACCAGTAAAACGAAAAATCCTGTTTTTCCCGTTCCCGTAAGAATTTTGGAAAGTCCTCTCTCAATCCAGCTCAACACTTCCCAAACAACCTACATGCCAAATTTCAGCTTTCCACGACCAGTTAAACGAAAAATCCCGTTTTTTCCTTATCCCATGGGAATTTATAATTACCTACATCTATGCCAAATTTGAAGAGTCTAGTAATTATAGTTCATAGGATCCCGTTGAACTGAATATATAAATCCCGTTTTTTCCTTATCCCGTGGGAATTTTGAAAAATCCTGAAATTAATGTTTTAAATAATGTAATACCTACTTGTGTATCAAATTTGAAGAGTCTAGTTATTATAGTTACTGAGATAGGGTCACTCGGAATCGAATATATAAATCCCGTTTTTTCCCTTTCCCGTGGGAATTCCCAAAAATCCTTCCTTAATGGATGCCTACATTGTATAAGGTGTCTATGTGCAAAATTTCAAGTCTCTAGGTCCAGTGGTTTGTGGCAGTCATTTAGTTTATTTAGATATTTCAACCCCATCGCACCGCATTTTACGTCTGCCACGTCGGATTTTAAAACCGCTGTTGTTTTCATAACCAGCGACCCGATAAACCATAAAAACAACAGCCATGTTGATTTTCAGACTTTGTTACCCCTTTCCCCCCTTTTAGGGGTTGAATTCTCAAAAAACCTGAAACACGTGTTTACTCATTTATCATTAGCAGTACTTCTGTGAATTTTCGAATAAAATAGTCGAACTAATCTTGTTTCCCCATACAAACTTTGGACCCCCGTTTCACAGCCTTAGTGAGTGAATTTTGAAAAATCCTTTCTTAGTGCACCCCTAGACCTTATAAGGAATCTGCATGCCAAATTTTGAATCTCTAGGCCCAGTGGTTTGGGCTGTGCGTTGATATGTCAGTCAGTCAATCAGCCAGTCAGTCAGTCAGTCAGTCAGTCATTCAGTTAGTCAGTCAGTCAGTCAGTCAGTCAGTCAGTTTCTTCTTTTATATATATAGATTTACAAACGATTTTATTCAGAAGTTTCGGAACGTTAATTTAAATACTAACCTTCAATTCTTAACCCTACATCAACTTTTTAATTTAACGCCGTTACTCATAAACATAAATAACCGTTCAAAGTCCGATAAAACTTTATGATTAACACTGAAAGGGACAAATTTTAATTTCCAAAACTTGGCTAAATTAAATAGCATGTTGCGAATAATCTCAACTATTCGAAACTCGTTATAACTTAACTTTTTCAATTTAGCCGTAACTTAAAATTGCGGCTATAAAAACTTCATTACGAGGCATGTTTATTTAAAAAAAAAGTTAGTAAGCTTGTATACCCCCGATCTATCTTCAAAACAGAGGAACAGTTGGATAAGGGAACTAGATCGGGGTATACAAGCATACTTGTAATGACTGCAATGGGATATACGTAGGACAGACAGGCCGAAGTTTTAATACTAGATTTAAAGAGCATGTTTCGGCATATAGGAATGAGCATCCAGATAGATCGAATTTTGCAAAACATTTGTTGGAATCAAATCGTTCATTGTTAGATTCAGATTCTTATGAAGTGTTACATTATTGCGGCAAGGGGTTGCGTCTGGATGCTCTGGAATGCATGGAAATAATTAGGTACAACACTATGGGGTCTATTATTAATGAACAGGTAAATTTAGTATCTTCTCCTTTACTGCGGCTTGGGTCTAATTTGAACAGTTAGTATTAATGAAATATGTCTTATCAATAAATAAACAAAAATTCAAGGTAGTTTCTTATGTCAATAAAAAAATATTTTTGTGGGGTAGTTTTTTTAAGAGAAAGAAAAATAAAATGGGTAGCTACTTGAGAAGTTACAGTAACAAATTAAAACATTTCTTTTGGTTTGTTAGTTTAACATACGGTTGTGGTGCTAACCCTGAGGATGAGCTCTGGTTGAGTTCGAAACGCGTCAGTGTATTTTGGTGGTGGTGATGGTTGGGTTTGTGTGATTTGTGTGTGATGAACATACAGTGTGGAGGTGGAGGAACTGCATGAACGCGCATTTCTTACACAAACGTAACTATCGTAAGGTCGCGGGTGAGCAAAGTAATTGTTTCAGTTCATTAATATGGACCTCCGCAAAGTACCGCCTGATTCAATAAACGATGAAAATACCTAAATACACGCGCGGTCTGGCCAACCTATCTTGAGCCGCCGTACTTCTCCCTTGTCCGTGTAGTTAGTTGCGTTAGTTCTCCTTTGGCCATCGGACGGGGAATTTGTGTCACTTGCGCTTACGTACGGCTTTGATTCTAGCCGTTCTCACGCCCACATACACGAGTGCATAGAATACCTAAGATCGATTAGCGCAAGAAGCTCGGTGCGGTCTTAAGGAAACCCTCTGTGCCCTCACGTAGACTTGGGCGCACCATAGTTCGGCTACCAGCATACGAGTACTACATTTCATCCAAATCTACGGGTAGTTTTCTTGTTGGCGTCTCTCCTGTGGACATGGCAAAAGTTAAGGTCCACAGCCAATATTTTTTAGTCAAGTCTATATCGTGCGTGCATGTGTCGTCACACACAATACACGCCCGCACGCACGCGCAAACTTTCGCATTCTATTACTGTGGTTCTATTGTTTGAGGCACTAAATGGACACGAACGAATCTTTGCAGACCAACGCCTAAATTCAAATAATAATTTGTCTTGAAAATTAAATCTAAACACAAAACTCATCTAAAAAACTAGATCATGGGATTATTTTTAGTTCCTCGATATTGCTTCTGCCAGAATATTAACAAGTAGTCAGAGCTGTTTATTATTCGCTACAAATCAAGCAAACTAAACTAGCGAATTCTATGCAAATGTATACACGAAGATATTAATAAGATAACAAAAGCGTTAAATTGGGGGAATAAATCAGTTATTACAATATATCAATTATTTTACCTATTCAAATACTACGGAGCAACTTTGCAGAGTACCTATTACTATGTTAATGTACTGACATAATCAAATTAAATGATATTCAAATTTTGGACCCACTCATAGCATTAAATTACTGAGACAACGTAATACAATTAAGAACTAATTAAGGGCCGTTCAATAAAAAGTGAGAATGAGTATGTTATAAACAACTTTTACTAAATGTCATTTTATTTTTCGACATAGTCACCTTTTAGCATAATACACTTAGTATATCTTTTTTCTAAACTTAAAATTCCATTTTTAAAAAAGGTCTCATCTTGAGTACTTAAAAAATCTTGTACTGCAGCGACTACCGCGTCGTCGTCTTCAAATTTCTGGCCTCTCAGGTATTGTTTCAATCTCGGAAATAGGTAGAAATCACTGGGAGCGAGATCTGGTGAATACGGAGGATGCTTAAGGATATCGAACCCAGCATCACGAATTGCAGCCATTGCAACGGCGGACTTGTGTGCCGGGGCATTGTCCTGGTGGAACAGCACAACTTTCGAGAGTTTACCTCGCCATTTTTCGCGGATCTCATTGCGCAATGTTGATATTTGTTTGGCGTATAATGTGCCCGTAATAGTGGCTCCATGCTCGAGATACTCAATCATTAATACCCCTTTACCATCCCAAAAAACAGAGCCCATGACCTTACCGGCAGATGGGCTCACCTTGAATTTCTTCGGAGTTGGAGATGATGGCCTTTTCCATGTCATAGACTGCAGTTTCGTTTCAGGGTCGTAATGATGGAGCCATGTTTCGTCCATTGTTATAAATCGCGCCAAAAAAAGTTCCCGGTCTTGCTGCATCAGGTTCAAAGCTTCTTGTCAAATCTCTAGTCTAGTTTGTTTTTGCGTGTCAGTAAGCATTCTTGGTACCTAACGCGCAGATACCTTTTTCATACCCAAGCGTTCATGTAAAATATTATGCACGCTCCCCGTTGAAATCTTTACATTTTCAGCAATAAAACGAACTATGACACGACGATCCGCCAAAACTGAGTTTTCGACTTTTTTCACAATTTCTTCAGTTACTGCTGTAGTAGGGCGTCCGGAGCGGGGGTCGTCCATTGTCGATGTTCTTCCACGTCTAAATTCGGCGCACCAACGTGCGACTGTCGAATACGGAGGAGCATTAGACTCTAAAGTGTCCCGCAAATCCAAATTGACTTGGTCCGTAGAAAAATTTTTCAAATACAAGT
This sequence comes from Archips crataeganus, assembly GCA_947859365.1. Lineage (NCBI taxonomy): Eukaryota > Metazoa > Arthropoda > Insecta > Lepidoptera > Tortricidae > Archips > Archips crataeganus. The sequence goes on along the minus strand of OX402057.1, from coordinate 17,321,350 downwards.
ATTTGTTAACGGCGCTTAGTTCAATTTTCTCCATTTTCGCTAACGTACTCAATAGCATTGCAAAGAAATTACCGTATATTTTTTTAAACAAAAGACAGTTAGTTTTTTTTTTCATAGCAATCGGCTAGATAGATTAGCTTTACCGGCCAGTATTTAATTTCGTAATATTAAAAGAGTTTGCATCTCATTCTCACTTTATATTGAACGCCCCTCGTAAGAGCAATGCATTAGATATTAGATTAGTACGTTATTTTGACATTATTTTAAATCAACAATTCAACGTGATATTATTTAGAAACTTGCTTAAATCAATGTAGGTGTTAGTAGGTACTCTAGAAATGTACAGAAAAAGAACATGGGTACTTAATACCAAGAAATTGTTTTTTTTATGAGCGAGTAAGTCTTTAACCAGTGGGTGTTGCCAGAGATGACTTATGACACTGAGACATGGCCGCTAACAATGGGCCTCATAAGAAAGCTCAAAGTTCAGAGGGCGAGGGAGAGGGCTATGCTTGGAGTTTCTTTGCGGGATCGCATTAGAAATGATGAAATCCGCACAAAAACTAAAGTCACGGACATAGCTCGAAGAATAACGCACTTGCGAGCGTGAAAATGGCATTCATGCGTTTGTATAGGCTTGGAGCTTGTAGACGTTTGCCTATTCTCGGCAATTATGTAAATGTAACTTAAGGAGGAAAATAGTAGCGCTTGGAGCGATAGCCTTTGATTATTTACTTGATTGGGGAGAAGGGTGGAGAGGTAACCCCGCAAATTGTTTGCGAACGATCCGAACAGAGCATTAAAAGTCCAAATTATTGAAAAACAATGCAATTTTTCTGCCGCTCATGTAAGTTGTCAAACTTCAAGCTTCATGCGGCCACTGGTTGAGTATAGCTGATTTAACCTATGCTTAAAGTGTAACGAGTCCAAGATCATCATCCTCATCAGCATAATATACTCGTCCACTGCTGGACATAGGCCTCTCCCATGGCACGCCTCTGAGCAAGATCCTCCGCCACTCTAATCCAGCTCTTGCCAGCCGCCTTGCGAAGATCATCGCTCCACCGAGTCTGAGGACGTCTTACACTACGTTTGCCGATCCGTGATCTTCACTCAAGAACTCGTCTACCCCAACGGTTATCGGTTCTTCGGGGGTGCTAATGCGGTGGGAGCCCAATATGCAATGTCTTAATTCAGCAATCGTTAATTTTTAACCCGAAAAAATGAGTTTCTTCAGGGTATGGACGGAGTGGACAGATGCTAGTTCATAATGTTAAGTAGGATGTAATATTTTTTTTGTTGTACTATAATGTCATATTATATTACACTTGACTATCTCACCCTCTCTGGCCCGCTGACCTCCGACGATTTATGGCTTTAGCTACACACTTTTTGCCTCCCCTGATGGGAGAAAGATGAATTTGATTCATTCGTTGAGATATGTAGTTGTATTTTATTTTGTTTATTTTTTGCAGATGGCTGACAAGACACACTGTATTTTAATTCTATTTTTCAACCGACGAAAACAAAAGGAGGAGGTTCTCAATTCGACGTGTATATATATAATTTTTTTTTTTTTTATGTATGATCCCGCATAACTTTTTACAGAGTAGTCCGATTTTGATGATTCTTTTTTTATTGGAAAGCGTATACCCCGAGGGTGGTCCCATTTAAATTTGGAAACAATATTCTTACCCTAAGGTTAGAAAAACAGGGAATGATTGATTGTTCAGTTACTGATTGTACTTTATGACCACGCATAACTTATTACAGAGTAGTCTGATTTCATAATTATTTTTTATTGGATAGATAGGGTATACCTTGAAGTTGGTATTATAAATTTGGAAAAAAAATTACCCCAAGGATGGAAAAAAGTATAAAATAAAAACTTTTTAACAAAAAATTAAACCGCTGAAAAAACTGAAAAGCAAAAAATAATACCTTTTTTGACTGACCTTAATCTAGGTACCAGTTTGAAGTCGGTGCCTCAGCACGAGCCAGGAGGAGTGATAGAAGCCAATCAGGTAGACGATTATAGGTCCACTCCTCCTGGCTAGTGCTGAGGCACCGACTTCAAACTGGTACCTAGATTAAGGTCAAACAAAAAAGGTATTATATTTGCTTTTCAGTTTTTTCGGCGGTTTAATTTTTTTTATTTTTGCTTTCTATCTTGTTGAAGTTGATACTATAAAATACTATTGAAGCGCAAACCAGATAAGAGAATATAGCTCAATTTTGCCAAAATAAGGGAATTTTATCGCAAAGGGGGCAAAAAATATTGACACAAATCAATCTCCGTCATCATTTCAGCCGTAAGATGACCACTGCTGCACATAGGCGTCCCTCATTGATTTTGATTTTTGATTGATTCTTTCATCCGCACAAGGCCCGCGAGTTACGGCCCAACCCCTCTCATTTTGAGAGGAGGCTTGTGCCCTGCAGTGGGACGTATATAGGCTCTGTCCATCTGTCCATCTCTCGTTGATGGACGTCCCACGCTGCGCTTGACACAAATAATTATTTATTTATTAGATTTAGAAGTATCCCATTTCTGTGCCAATGCCATGTGCTTCATTAGTCCAGTAGCGACCTCCAGCGCCATTTAGTCGTCAATTAGAGAACCCTAATGCGCTATGCGATATGCGCTATCGAAGTTTCTCAACTCGGCTGAATAAATACAACTTCCAACTCTCTTCCTAAGGACTTCGGTCCCCAAGCATAACATCTGCCTGGAGAGAGATCTCTCTATTGCAACTACCCCAAAGACCCAATTTTAAACGGATTCAGTCTTCGTAGTCAAGGAACATCTGTGTGATCTTATCACCACCGTCTCGTACCACTTCACCGTCTGTTAGATCCTCATTAGTGTTACATTTTTCAATTACTTAGACTATAAAAAGGGGGACCAGATTATGACTTAGTTCTCACAACGCTCACCGCATTGCCTCTCTGCACTGCGAGGCTTAGCGAAGCTTGAAAAATATAAAAGATAAATTTAATTTGTGTTTTTGTTTGTACTGTATCAACGCTTTTATTTTTATCCCATAGGATAGCAGTTTAACGAATAACGCAAAGCCGATTATCCTTAATAGCCATCCAAATTCAACGCGTCTAAAGAGGCTTAACAAAAAAGTCCATTCGTTATTTTTTCCATCGTAAATTGTCTAAATTAGATTTCTGTTTAATTGGATTTATTTCATAACCAACTAGCGTTTGCCCACAACAAAATCCGCCAACGTCAACATCCAAAAATCTATCATCATCATCATCATCATCATCATCCTCAACAACATCATCGTCATCATCACTTTATGACTAACGTTGATTATGAAGAATTATATTATGACTTGTTAAATTATGCGAAACCAACCGACCCATGGCCGTTACATTTATATTCCTTTTAATAGTTCTATGTATCAATCAAACACATTTATTTATCTCCTACATGCAGATTCCTAATCTTCTTCTATCTTCGTCTTCTATCTCTATATAAAAATCTCGTGTCACAGTGTTTGTTATCGAACTCCTCCGTAACGACTAGACTGATTTATATGATTTTTTGTCTCTATTTGGTAGGTCTGAAAATAGCTCATAGGCTTTTTTTGAGCGTATGTAATGTATCATTCTTTGCAACGCCCTGCAGCCTAAACGGTTCAACGGATTTTGAAATGTAAGGTGTCATTAAATTTTTCTCATTTGCGCGAGTGACATAGTGTATTTATTTTCCCGGAATTCCCATAGGAACGGGAATTACACAGGCGGGTTTTTTCATCTATTATTGAATTTATCATACCCCTATTATTCGCAGCCGGAGTCGCGGGTAACAGCTGGTATTAACACCATAATTTGTAGTTACCAACCCACCTGTAGTACGAACTGGGAAACTTGCAAATTCATACAAATCGTCCTCAGCTACTCCCAGCGGGTCCAACTTCGCACAGTGGACATAACTTGAATTAACACCCAGTTCTAGTTACAGAGTCGTGGATTAAGGTTTATTCGTGAGATAGACAAACTAGAGTCCCTTAGGAATCTCCGAGATCAGGGTAACAAGTAATTTCGTAATACTTTATGACTCCTGCGCACGCCTGTGTGACTTGACGACTGACGACTAGCACCTCTACCATGAGTTTACACTAATTTACAGTGACCGTACTCGCTAGCGACGGCGTAAATGATTTGTATGGAGAATTGTACAGTGCCTCTAGCGGTCACTTACGGAAGTACAATTCTTCAATTCTAAGTTAGAATCCTGAGTGCGCGAGTGATTCAAATACACGAGATGCAAAAAAACTTTGGTCTCGTGTGACACATACAACTTTTCACCTCAGCAGCGAGAACATAATAAATTATTAAAGGTATATGAACGTCGTCTTTTTGTCTTTGTTGTGGTTTTCAACATTGAGTAAATACTTACTCCATATTATATAATATAACAATAGGTACAGTCTCCGAAAAAGTGTTTGCATTGTTTAAAAATATCATAAGCTTTTAAATACTTTTCGCGAGACTTTTCAAGTAAGAAACTTAACTCAACTCTGCATTATGTATTACTGCATTAATTCGTCTGGTGTTCAATTGTTGACTTCGTCACTGGACTCACTCAATTCACTCATATCATATTAAAAAAATTATTAAATAAGTACTTATTACTATTCTAATAATTTCCTAATTGCCTCTGATCGTGTACCAAACTCTTAGATATCGAACTCTGTAGCTAGAGAAACAGAAGAAAAGAATTAAAATTTGAATCCCGCTATTTTTTTAAAGATGCGTTCCGATACTACACCCGCTGCGTTCCGATTTATCACGATGTTCAAGATTGTTAAAATTATTAATAATTATATAGGTAGATACATGTTAAACTTTGTATTTTTCAACAACACTTTTACTATTTGATTATATAAAAATATAATCCAATTATTAAAAAAGTACAATAATTTTTAAAACCTTAACAGACGAATTACAATTTTAAGGTTAAGAACTTATTATGAGTATCCGAACGTTCAATCGTTCGTTTATTTTTTAGGTCTACTAGGTATAGAATCTGAAATCGAAATTCGAATCGATTTGATCTTATCTCTCGCTCTTTTCGTATCGAAATGAAAGTGACAGATCAATCTGAAGTTCAAATCTTTCGAATTCAGTGAGCAGACCCATCATTGCCCTAGACATTTAAAAAAAAAAAATTAAGCTATGTTGTCTCACGCAGTGAGCAAAATCGGATTATGCTCACTGTTTTTTAGTAGCAAAACCTGCCTGTTTGAGGTGCTGAGGTGAAAACATACTTATCCGACAGACAGTCTGGACAGGCAGTCGCAGTCGGTAGCCATCTTCCGGAGTCGCTTAAGAGTGTACGATGCGCACCATTTCTCCATACAAACGTAATCCCCAGTTTCCTCACTGGATAATGGCTTTAGAGCCAATTTTTTTTACTGTGTAATCTGTATCTACCACAGCTATGCCCCTATGTTTCGTTTTGTTTTCATTGTTCAATTATCATAAGAAATATAAGCTTTCAAAAACTGAAAAAGTTGCCCAATTTCAACGTCATTTTCAGACACTGATCAGAAAATAATCCCGCATATAAACAAAAAAAAGAAAACATAGGGGCATAGTTAAATCTGTCTTCTAATTATTTTTGAAAAAAATAATTTTATTGGTCCAGTTTTCGAGAAGAAAACAGGGGATTACGAAATGCTGTTTTGATCAATTTTACGCGCCTATTAACGGTCTGAGCTGCAGTTGTCCCGCTCTCGCTGTACTGACACGGAGGGGTTCGGGCGAGACAGCGACATTTCATTAAAATACCTATTTCTCAAAAGTCTCTCAGCCATCGTACCCTCTTAAGGGCGTACTGGCTTGACAGTTCCTCTTAAATAGAGACAACCTCTATTGTATTCTCTGTTTAGTGTATATGCGTATATTAATGTATTTATGTAATTTTATGTAGTTAGTCTATCTATGTTGATATGATATGAATTAGTCTTCTGTATTCATGATATATTATACGAGGGGCGTTCAATATAAAGTGAGAATGAGATGCAAACTCTTTCAATATTAGGAAATTAAATACTGGCCGGTAAAGCTAATCTATCTAGCTGATTGCTATGAAAAAAAAACTAACCGTCTTTTGTTTAAAAAAAAATACGGTAATTTCTTTGCAATGCTATTGAGTACGTTAGCGAAAATGGAGAAAATTTAACTGCGTGCCGTTATCAAATACTTGTGTTTGAAAAATTTTTCTACGGACCAAGTCAATTTAGATTTGCGGGACACTTTAGGGTCTAATGCTCCTCCGTATTCGACAGTCGCACGTTGGTGCGCCGAATTTAGACATGGAAGAACATCGACCATGGACGACCCCCGCTCCGGACGCCCTACTACAGCAATAACTGAAGAAATTGTGAAAAAAGTTGAAAACTCAGTTTTGGCGGATCGTCGTGTTACGGTTCGTTTTATTGCTGAAAATGTAAAGATTTCAACGGGGAGCGTGCATAATATTTTACATGAACGCTTGGGTATGAAAAAGGTATCTGCGCGTTGGGTACCAAGAATGCTTACTGACACGCAAAAACAAACTAGAGTCGAGATTTGTCAAGAAGCTTTGAACCTGATACAGCAAGACCGGGAACTTTTTTTGGCGCGATTTATAACAATGGACGAAACATGGCTCCATCATTACGACCCTGAAACGAAACTGCAGTCTATGACATGGAAAAGGCCATCATCTCCAACTCCGAAGAAATTCAAGGTGGGCCCATCTGCCGGTAAGGTCATGGGCTCTGTTTTTTGGGATGGTAAAGGGGTATTAATGATTGAGTATATCAAACATGGAGCCACTATTACGGGCACTTTATACGCCAAACAAATAGCAACATTGCGCAATGAGATCCGCGAAAAACGGCGAGGTAAACTCTCGAAAGTTGTGCTGTTCCACCAGGACAATGCCCCGGCACACAAGTCCATCGTTGCAATGGCTGCAATTCGTGATGCTGGGTTCAATATCCTTAAGCATCCTCTGTATTCACCAGATCTCGCTCCCAGTGATTTCTACCTGTATCCGAGATTGAAACAATACCCGAGAGGCCAGAAATTTGAAGACGACGACGCGGTAGTCGCTGCAGTACAAGATTTTTTAAGTACTCAAGATGAGACCTTATTTAAAAATGAAATTTTAAGTTTAGAAAAAAGATTTAATAGGTGTATTATGCTAAAAGGTGACTATGTCGAAAAATAAAATTACATTTAGTAAAAGTGGTTTATAACATACTCATTCTCACTTTTTATTGAACGCCCCTAGTATTAGTGTGTACTTGCGTGTATTCTTTGTATGTTTGTGTATTGATTATGTTAAGTTAGGTTTGGGTTTACTTTTGATTTCGACTCTTTTTACTCTGCATTGTATGCCTACTCTTGTCTCTGGTGTCCTGTCAATCGTTCAAAGGTTAACTGGAAGAGATCCCTTTAAGGGATAAGTTCGCCTTTGTACATCTGTTTCTCTTGTTAACTGTTAATTTTCATGTTTTACGTACAATAAAGAGTTTTACATACATACATACATACTTAAAAAAATAAAATAAATAAATAAATAAATATCACGGGACAATTCACACCAATTGACCCAGTCCCAAAGTAAGCTAGGAAAGCTTGTGTTATGGGTACTAGGCAACAGATAAACATACTTATATAGATAAAATAAATAAGTTCAAGAGATAACAGCCCTTGAGAATGAAAGATATTGGTGCCCTAGTAAGTACAATTTAAGCTCCCCTTGGTTCCGTCGTCTACGGAGCCCCAGAAACGAACATGTAATTCTTGCGTACTTCGTATTAAACACTTCGCTTTTGCTCCTATTGTCTGTCAGTGAACCTAATAGAAATTGTTGCAAAATCCCTCGTCTGTATCATTATTGGATAATACTTTGCAGTTATTCACCGAAGCGTTTGCACTTTCTTTCCATTAGGTACAGTCGAGTCCATCGGGAAATTAGACGTTAGCGGCAGAAGAATTTTTAAACGGGCTAATATTGCTTTGCACTAATAGCTGTCCGCGCTTAAGGCTGTGTTTTTAATAAATACGTCACGTTAGGACTTTGATTATAGGTATAATAAGGATTACTGAACTTATCTATCACCATTAATATAATTAATACTATTTCTTAAGAATACCGAATAAGATAAACTACGATAACATGGCCCGCCCCTCCACATTACTATTTCAATGTGTTTAGTCACATATTTACGAAAGAATTTTTATTTTGTAGTATCTGCTTTTGTTTGACGGCTGTTTCATCACGCACACATGCGTTGAAAGTTTTGGTGTGTGAAGCAGATCTGGGGTTTTAAAGAAATGGACTGTATCTAATAACTAATATTTCCGAAAATTTAGCTCTGTGAGGTCCAGGAAAACACTCACCTTCTTACTGTTGTGTCGGAGCTTGGTATCAGCCAGGTACAGGGCCACTGGACTTTATCGCGCTGGCCAGGCTTACCTTACGGTCCTTGGGTTACCTGCTACCTAGGCTAAACAACACGCGAAGAAATCGAAGCAGGTGTGTTTTCGTGAAATCCACAAGGCACGACACGACACGACGGCGAAACAACTTGTACGGTACGAGAGGCGAAACTATACTTTTACGAGAGAGAGGCGAAACTAGACGGTCTCAACAAACTGTTTAAAAACTAGACAGTTAGATACGAAAAAAAAAATTGTCAGTTTTTGAATGTCGCCATATCAATAAACTTGTAACTTTAGAGAAAACGGAACAGTGTGCTTTATAAATACTTTCACAATACATTGAAGACTTCTTGAATTGTGGAGGGGCGGGCCATGTTATCGTAGATTATCTCTACACTGCTTATTTATTGTGTGAATTACGTACCTACTAATTAAATATTTTGTATATAGTAGTCTATTTTATAACAGGTTTCTTTTCCAGAGTTTATGTAATTGTATTTATTCTACGAGCGATGTGCCCTGCCCACTGCCACTTAAGTCTGGCGATTCTTCGAGCTATGTCCGTGACTTTAGTTCTTGCGCGGATTTCATCATTTCTTATGCGATCCCGCAGAGAAACTCCAAGCATAGCCCTCTCCATCGCCCTCTGAGTGACTTTGAGCTTTCTTATGAGGCCACGTCTCAGTGCCACAAGTTATCACTACTCATCACTCGTAGAATTGACGGCCGGTGGGGCCGAAAGGTTCTCGAGTGGCGTCCGCGGACCGGAAGACGCAGTGTAGGTAGGCCTCCAACAAGATGAAGCGACGACCTTGGTTAAGGTGGCGGGAACGCGTTGGATGCGGATGGCGCAGGGCCGATTTGTTTAGCGAGCCTTGGGGGAGGCCTACGTTCAGCAGTGAACGTCTTTCGGCCGAAATGATGATCATGATGATTGTATTTATTAAATAGGTAATTGTGTTGTAGCTTTCAATATTTCTTACATTTAAACTTACCAGCTACCTCGTAGCCACCAAGACAATTGTGTGCGGCCAGATGACTTTAAGAAAAAATACTCCCTTCAAGTTACCCGTGCCCAATCGCGCACTCTTGGACCAACCTTCCAACCAAACATTTCCACCAGTGGGAAGGTTACACCTGACTGCAGTAGCCTTCCTACTGGATGGTAGGTTACACCTGATTGGGTGTAACCTTCCCACTGGTGGAAATGTTTGGTAGGATGGTTGGACCGAGAGGTTCAGCGCAGCACCAGGCGGACCTTTCAACCGCTCCGAGAAAGCCGTCTCGTGCCCTGGCAACCGCACCCACAATTCAGAACTTCTCCCAATTCTGTTCACTTTTCAACTTATCTCTTCGCAGATTATGCCACTTATCCAGTTTACTTTGGTAATAACGGGTTAATTTCCTCAATTCGACGTCGTCTACGTGCCTATTTTGCGTAACTGGCTGTAGGCACTATTCATGCCAGCCCAACTCCTTAAGGAAGCCTAGCAGATCCTTCACGTTGCCGACGACTTCCTGGAGCGACCTCGGTGTCCCGAGGTGTAGTGCCCTGTAGCTCGGCACACTAGCGCACTATAGCAGGATGTGTGAGGCCGTTTCCACTGCCTCCATGCACGCTCTGCGTACGGGGCTGTCTGTAACACCTAAATTGTGTAAGTGTTTGTTAAGCAAGGCATGTCCAGTTAGAGCCCCGACCAGTAGTCGGAGCTGAGTTCTTCCATAACCGCGAAGTTTGCGGGATAATCCGGGGTTGATCTTCGGAAGAGCTTCTCTGGTCTGCCTGCAGGTTACTAGGTTTGTCCAATATTCTATCCAGTTCACTTTTCAACTTACCTATCTCTTTGCAGATGACGCCACTTATCCGACCACGGAATGGTTCGACAGCAACTGTTCGTGGGCGGACGCGGTGGCGTGGGGCTGCAACGGGACCATCAACGGCACCAACGCCACCAGCGGTGACGTCACGTCGCTCGTCCTCATGGCTGTCACCTCGGTGGTGCTGGCCATCATCATCTTGGCCACTATTGTCGGTGAGTCACCATTGAAATTGATTCACACTCGAACAGCTAAAAATTTATTTTCAAATAAAGTTGTGTTATCGTTATCGGTCAACCACTTGTGTATAGACTAGTTACTTACATGAATATTTTAATTGTATTTTTTTCAATGTTTAGCCTTACATTAGGTACCTCAAAGATTTGATTACATTTATTTACGACAACACAATACACATCATCAAGATTTTTACAAAACAAAAGACGACACGAAAACTAGAAATAGAATATGGCATTGCGGTTGCAAATCGGACACTGGCTCAGCATAATGCTAAGGCGTTTATAGCACCCCAGCGCTGATGTTTTTAAAATGATTACTTATTATTTTATAAAGGGTAATAAGTCGACTTCAATCAAAAATTGAATCAATATTAACAGTTTCGTGCTAAAGTCACATCTACTCGTAATATCTACTTAAAAGAAAATTGGTACCTAGTTATGGCAGTCGATTTACTTAATTTAAAATTTTGGTACGGGCGGTATGTTGCAAAGGCGTTTCACTTAAACTAATAATAACTTATATTTTTATTAAGATAACAAAATAATTTAGAGTAAAACAGAATTTGTGATTTCTTTTAATCAGGATTACCTACAAAACGATTTTTTTTTTAATTTAAAGACTGTATTTAGGGTAAAAGGCTGAAAGTGGGTTCAAATGTTTTTATTTTTTTTCATACACCCACTTTTTAGGATTATTCAGCAATCGAAATATTTAAAAAAATCGCTCCGCCCTAATGTAAAGCTATCATCATCTTTGGCCCACATACGTCCCACTGCCGAGCCAAGCCCCTCGGAGTAAGGGTTTTAGCTGATGTTCTCACGCAAGCCTAGTGCTGATTGAGTGCTCTACACACACCACCGTATTTTTTGCATTCTAGATGATGTTTTCCTTCGCTGAAAAGCTCATTGTAAATTTCAATGCTATTTTTGTAAATCATCATCGTCATTATAGCCGGAAGAACATAGACCTCCCCCAAGGCTCACCAAACAGGTCGGTCCTACGCCATCCGCATCCAACGGGTTCCCGCAACCTAACCAGGTCGTCGCTCCATCTTGTTGGAGGCCTACATCATCAAAACAACCGCTAGCGTTCGGACTTTGTTGAGTCAGTCAGTGAGTCCGTGACAGTCATGGCCTTTCTTTCTACATGTATATATTTTCTATTTCTATTCACTTAACGTCTTTCTTTATAATTGTAAGAAACCAGCACATACACAATCTTTCTAGACCCAATAAAAAGTATTATATTCGTCTGCTGATCTTATCTTATTCTTACCAGTCACAACAAAAGCACATCTGGGTTACACTGACTAAACGAAACAACACAAACGCTTCGCATCGCAGTCAGCTAACTAAACATCATTTTTCAGTTGACTGATTTTATTTCTAATCAAATGGATACGTATGTTGGCACTCGCGCATCGTGTTTGGCCAGGGGCCAAAGGTTCTTACAACCTACGTAACATGTGGAATTTCGGTTTGGTCAGCTATGGTGCCAGTTGCGAGTGTAAAGTTCGATGGGCTCCCAATTTTTTTGCACACATGAAGGTATGGCACAAAACAGATAGGTGTGTGGGTATGGGTTTAAGGTTAAGGCATGTATGTTTTTTTTAAATCGTTTTGTAAAGGGAAGTCGGTATAGGTCAAAGTGACTATTGTTTAATCACATCGATCGGCCAATTTACATACGTTCCTCATAAGAAAGCTCAAAGTCACTCAGAGGGCGATGGAGAGGGCTATGCTCGGAGTTTCTCTGCGGGATTGCATTAGAAATGATGAAATCCACGCAAGAACTAAAGTCACCGACATAGCTCGAAGAATCGCCTGCCAACTGATGGCCGATAGGGTAAAAAAGTTTTCGAGTGGCATCCACGGACCGGAAGATGCAGTGTAGGTAGGCCTCCAACAAGATGGAGCGACGACCTGGTTAAGGTTGCTGGATCGCGTTGGATGTGGATCGATCGACCGATCTGTTTGGTGAGGCTTAGGGGAGGCCTATATTCAGCAGTGGACGTCTCTCGGCTGAAATGATGATAATGATATACGTTCTAATGTGGGGCACAGGCTTCCTTTCAGAACGAGAGGGCTAAGGCCGTAGTTTCCATTCCTTTAGACGGACCATTAAACTTCTTCGCAGTGTGTGCAGGTTTTTGCACGATACCTTCACCATATAGCAGCTCATGGTGAATTTCATGCATAAATTCCAAAAAACTCACGAGGTGCGAGCCCGGGCTCAAATCCACGACCTTCTGCTTGAGAGGCAGCTCAAACCAATAGGCTACCACGACTATATTTTTATACATTACAATTTTTAAAGATCTACCTTTGTTATTACGTATTTATCAATGAGGGTTTAACACTCCCTCTGCTGGCAATAAATAAGGCTTCCCGAGTTTAATAAGCCATGGGGGTCGCAAGCGTACCCAAATTTTTTCGTGTGGAGCGTCGTGAATCACAAGAATAAATAAAAACCGGCCAAGACAGCGTCACTTACCTATAGGGTTCCGTAGCCGTCACTGCAAAGAAATACACTGCAGATAAAAAATAGATTCTTACCCCTTTTTTAGAGCCCCAGCTGAAGAGTGCATTTTTATGGCACCTACATCCTTTTACCAACATATCCGATCATGTTGAAAATAATTTCTGTTCAAAGTTATAGTAAGCATTACCCTTGTATTTTTTATAGTCTTTGAACATATGGTTTAATAATAAAGATTAATAGAAGTTAATAAAGGATGAAGATGCTAATTTCAAAGTAATTATTTCCAAAAATATTTCCTTTATAAAAAAACTTCTTCATCATCATCAGCCTGTGCTCGTCCACTGCTGGACATAGGCCTCTCCCATGACACGCCACTGAGCACGATCCTCGGCCACTCTCATCCAGCTCTTACCAGCCGCCTTGCGAATATCATCGCTCCACCGAGCCTGAGGAGTGAGGACTAAAAAAACTTAACTCAGGGTTTTTAAAAGAACTGTCAAAATATTTGGAAGGTCTACCCTCCCCTACTTTTTCCTTCGAAATATTTATTTTTGTTATTGAACTAACAAACTAAGTAACGGTTTATACGTGACACCTTACAAATTTCAATTTTTCAAATGTTGAACTTTTAGTAAAAAAATTGCGACATACGGAAAGACGGTCGGACATGACGTTTTGATCGGACATGATGTTTAGCCATTCTGGCTACGGAACTCAAAAAATAGGACTGTCGATAGACCTTGTGGCCGCGAAGTGAAAAGATCCAAAAATACTTGTGGCTGGTTCCAACAGAAATATTGGGGGCCGCCGGTGACCCCATCGCAGGGAGAGTGTTAGAAAATACCTACGTATTTTGTCAAAATAATAGAAAGCCCTCTGAGCTCGTTGTTTCAGCTTCAAATTTAACCGTATTGACCCACTCTACACGAAACAGTGATCTTGATACGATTACATCTGTCATCAAGAAGTCTCCTTCCATTTTAAATACTATTAACCCCCCATTCAGCTTTCAAGATCTAATTAAGTCGCTGAATTTGTTCGTGAGCGCTCAGCGGACTTTAGCAGCGAGTTCACTAACTAGTTAGCTCGCTCGAACAAGATCGATACGCCGTAACAAGTGACTTCTCTGTTTGCGCTCACTTACACAGATAGTTTGGTCGGCTGAATGATGCTCGATACTATCGATTCAGGATCGGTCGTTCCATCAATAACAAGCCACCCTTCATCATCATCATTGTAGCCAAACAGACCAGGTCTTTCGCCATCCGCATCCGACGCGTTCCCGCAACCATGACCAGATCTTCGCTCTATCTTGTCGGAGGCCTACGCTGCGTCTTCCGGTCCGTGGACGCAATATCTGTATACCAAGTTTAATTTTAACTATCAGCGTCTTTCTCTTTCCAAACAGAATCAGCGAACGAATCAAATAATAGTTTCAAAAATATGAAATCTTGTCAATTGGGTTAATGCGTTGTGTTTTCCATCATTAACCGAGCTAGAAAGTAATTTTGTATCACTTTTAATTCTTCACCTCGTATTTCTGCAACGCGAAAGTCCCCTAATTGCAAATCCTCGTCTAGTCGCCGCAGATTTGACGCGTCTAAAACGTTCAATGGCGCCAGGACCAAAATCCTGTTGTGCAAATTTAACCCACTCGGAAACAGCAGTCCAATCTACACCGCATACGTCAAAGGCTCTCAATATGCTATCCATTTGCTACCATAAATTGTACGCTCCAGCCGCTCTAGGCTCTCTAGGCTAGACTAGGTCAAGTTGCTCGGTCGTTCTATGGCGCAACTCTAGGGCGATAGCACTTGATTCCGGCTAATATGTCAAACGTTCAACATGGCTTTGACACTGTCTGTTCTACTAATATCACAAATGCGAAGGTTTTTGAGTTAGTGCGTGCGTGAGTGTGTTTATTTTTAACCCCCGACACAAAAAGAGGGGTGTTATAAGTTTGACCGCTATGTGTGTGTATGTGTGTGCATCTGTCTGTCTGTGGCATCATAGCTCTAAAACGGGTGAACCGATTTGGATGCGGTTTATTTATTTGAAAGCAGGTTTTTTGGCGATAGTTCTTAGCAATGTTTGGTCAAAATCGGTTCAGCCGTTTCAAAGTTATAAGCTCTTTTGTTAGCTGCGGAAGGAATCATAGACGCATAATGGGCATTAATACTTTATTTTCAAAAATATGTGCGACCAAATTGCGTTGGGGGTTTTTAAAAACTTTAATTTGTCTATACATATAAAACAGTACCGTGACTGACTGACTGACTGACTGACTGACTGACAGACAACGCACAGCCTAAACTACTGGTGCTAGAGACTTGAAATTTGGCATACATGTACCTTGAGTATTGTAGAGGTGCACTAAGGAAGGATTTTTCGAAATTCCCACGGGATAGGGAAATATCTAAACTTTCATTGTTTCTTTGTTTGTAGCGGAATCACTGAAACTATTAAGCCGATTTTAAAAATTCTTTTACCATTACAAAGTTACACTATTTTTGATTGGCATAAGTTACTTTTTATCCGGGAAAATTCAAAATTCCCATGGGATAGAAATAAATTACATCAACTTCGGGGCTGATTTCAAAAAATCTTACATATTATGTGATATGACTATCCTCAAATGACATAGGGTACTTTTTCTTCGGGAAAATACAAAATTCCCACGGGATAGAATAAAATACCAATCATCACCAATTGAAAGCTACACTATTCCGGATCGGTATAGACTACTCTTCTTCGGGTAAATGCAAAATTCCCGCGGGATAGAAATAAGTGAATTCAACTTCGGGGCCGCTTTTATAATATTCTTTCACCAATAGTAAGCTACAGTATCCCTGATTGACATAGGGTACTTTTTCCGGGAAAATACAAAATTCCCGCGGGATAGAAATAAGTAAATTCAACTTCGGCACTGATTTTAAAAATTCTTTCATATGATTTGATGTGACTATCCCCGATTGACAAGCTTCTTTTTCATCGGGAAAATGTAAAATTCCCACGGGATAGAAAAAACTGAATTCAACATCGGGGCTGATTTTAAAAATTCTTCCACCAATGGAAAGCTACACTTTTCCTGATTCATATAGACTACCCTTCTTCGGGAAAATGCAAAAATCCCGCGGGATAGAAGTAAGTCAATCCAAATTTGGGGCTGATTTTAAAAATTCTTTCACTAATAGTATGCTACAGTATCCCTGATTGACATACCTAGGCTACTTTTCTACGGGAAAATACAAAGTTCCCACGGGATAGAAATAAGTGAATTGAATATAGGGGCTGATTGTAAAAATGATTTCACTAATAAAAAGCTACATTGTCTCTGATTTTCAAAATAGGTCAAAAAGGTGTTTCTATCCCGCGGGAACTTTACTTTGCACTTTCTCGGGATTAAAAAAGCCTGTTTCAATCAGGTACAGGCCTCTTCCCAGAAAGAGTGGACTTGGGCAGTAGTTCCCACGCGGGCCCAGTGCAATTTGGGAACTTGCACCACCACTGAATTTCTTCTCAGGTGTGTGCAGCTTTCCTCGCGATGTTTTCCATCACTATAAAGCTCATGGTAAACTTTAAACGTAATTTAGCACATGAATTCGGAAAAACTCAAAGGTGCAAACCACGTTAACCACGGCGTAGCGTCTATAGAATTCACTTATTCCTATTCCACGGGAACTTTGCATTTTCCTGGCATTATCCTATGTGCTAATCCATGTAATAAACTACCTGTATGCCAAATTTCATCCAAGCAACTAACGTTATTGTCTTCGCGTACGAAGTCGCGGGCAAAAGCTAGTCTAATATATAAAATCTCGTGTCACGGTGTTTGTTACCGAACTCCTCCGAAATGGCTTGACCGATCTTTATGAAACTTTTTTGTCTGTATTCGGTAGGTCTGAGAATAGGTCGTAGGCTATTTTTTATACCCCTAGGTGTAAGGCAAAAAACAACGTTTGCAGGGTCAGCTAGTAGTTATATATTATAAGACGTCATGGTATTCTATCGAGTATATATGTATGTGTATATCAAGTCCCTTTTTCTCGGGAACGCATATAAGGTGAAGGTCCCTGTGACAGATGGGTGTCATCTACTGGGCGTTGTCGTGTCGAGCATTGGTACGTTTACCTTATGTAAATAAACACTTAAGGTTCGAAGGGGCGGGCGATCAAAAGATACAACTTTGTCATAGTTTTCGTACAAAACCCGTAATGTATTTCCTTTAAACAAGTTAGCTATGAAGTATCTTTTTTTGTACTTATTTTTTCAACTTCATTTTTTTTATTACTTTTACGGTCATCCCGTGAAATCATATATTTCGTACTAAATACAAACTGAAATATAGATGCACAGAAAAAAAAAAAAAAAAAAAAAAAAAAAAAGACCAATGCTGGGAATCGAACCCAGGTCCTCAGCATTCCGTGCCGCGTGCCATACCCCTACACCACCACTGGTCTATTATATTCTATTCTGGTCTATTAGACCAGTGGTGGTGTAGGGGTATGGCACGCGGCACGGAATGCTGAGGACCTGGGTTCGATTCCCAGCATTGGTCTTTTTTCTGGGGTTTTTTCTGTGCATCTATATTTCAGTTTGTATTTAGTACGAAATGTATTTCCCTTTGACATATTAATTATGAAATTTGTCAAGAAATCGCTTCTTATAACACAAGTTGAAGAAAAGTCTGGAAACCAGTGATTCTCAAAAAACTTTGTCTGGGTCTAGATATTTCTTAAATAAGAATAAAAGTGAGGTAAACTTTATTAATATCAATTGTAAGAAGCGAGCCGCCTTATTGTCGCTATGTTCCTGTGGAATCGATCCATCGTATCCAATTTTCTTATACAGGGTGTTTTAAAAATCCCGTACGATCCGCAACCCAGTGACAGTACTCATGAAACTGAACAGCATTCCCCTAGGAACATGGGTCGGAATATGAAATAAAATTTTGGTATCTTCATACTAACTCTGTCAGCTGATCGGATGTTTTGTATGGACAGTCCAATTTTTTTTTGTATTTCGACCCCTGCTACTTAGGGAAAGTTGTTCAGTTTCATTCATGAGTACTGTCACTGGTATTCGGATCGTACGGGATTTTTGAAACACTACTACTACTACTACTACTACTACTATACTATTTGTATACTAGCTGTTTCCCGCGATTTTGTCTTCAAGGAAATCGTTTCTCGCCATCCCGCGGGAACTGTGCAATTTTTCGGGATAAAAAGTATTTTATATATTAATCCATAGTCCCCACGGGGGCCTAGTGCGGATTGGGAACTTCACACTCACCATTGAATTTCTTCTCAGGTGTATGCAGGTTTTCACAATATTTTCCTTCGCGGTAAAGTTCAGGGGCATATGTAATTTCGCACATAAATTCCGAAAAACTCAGAATTGCGAGCTCGAGTTTGAACCCATGATTCTCTGCTTGAGAGGGAAGGCAAACTACTAAGCCACCACGGATTTTTTACAGAATAAAGCTTACTTATTAAATATTAACCTGTGTACTTCCGTTTGGCAAGTTATTAAACTGATTCATTTGGCAAATAATAATAATAATAATAATAATAACCATCGCCCGCTGGTGTTGTGGTGTCTGTCACCAGCGCAGTCAGTCAAAAGGCGTAGGGATGTGACGACCTCATCGCCCGCTGGTGTTGTCGTGTCACCAGTGCAGTCAGTCATCGCAGGGCGGCTTGTGGCGAGCTGTTGGTGCGTAGCGACACCACGAACCCGAGACCTCCAGGGGTACACATACACACATGCGCCTATACACACACTCACACACAGTTACACACCCACCCCGCCTCTAGTTTGCCTTTGTTGGCCGCCTAGAGTGGAGCGCAAGAGCTAATGCTCGAAGGATGGATGTGTTTCCGCAAGTGGCGAGTTGGCATTCTGAAGTTTAAAGTCCAGGAACACCTCTCCATCCTTAGCCGTTCACACCAATGTTGCCGCCTCGTTGCCCCGAGTGGGCCCATTTAGTGAATGGCGAGTCACCGCCTACCAAAAGTTCAGTTTATGAGATATTGAAATGGTAGGTGTCCGTTATCTCACTCCATAGCCCGGTAATCCTGTCCACAACATCCCAAACCCATAGCCTATTCCATGTCGATTCCTACCTGGCAATAGATTGGCAACTGTGGAGGACTGTCCGCTAGCACATCCTCATGGTGTATTAGGGGATAGACCCCCATAGTTGCGCCCATCTCATTTATATTATATGGTACCAAAGGCCTCTTCATGTTGGCTTCGGCCCCATGTATGCCTTTCAAATGACCGGGTCCCCATGGGCCCGTGATCGGAAATCCGTACCAACATAATAATAATAAAGGCGTAGGGATGTGACGACCCCATCGCCCGCTGGTGTTGTGGTGTCTGTCACCAGCGCAGTCAGTCAAAAGGCGTAGGGATATGACGACCTCATCGCCCGCTGGTGTTGTCGTGTCACCAGTGCAGTCAGTCATCGCAGGGCGGCTTGTGGCGAGCTGTTGGTGCGTAGCGACACCACGAACCCGAGACCTCCAGGGGTACACATACACACATGCGCCTATACACACACTCACACACAGTTACACACCCACCCCGCCTCTGGTTTGCCTTTGTTGGTTGCCTAGAGTGGAGCGCAAGAGCTAATGCTCGAAGGATGGATGTGTTTCCGTAAGTGGCGAGTTGGCATTTTGAAGTTTAAAGTCCAGGAACACCTCTCCATCCTTAGCCGTTCACACCAATGTTGCCGCCTCGTTGCCCCGAGTGGGCAATAGTTTGAGGGGCCCATTTAGTGAATGGCGAGTCACCGCCTACCAAAAGTTCAGTTTATGAGATATTGAAATGGTAGGTGTCCGTTATCTCACTCCATAGCCCGGTAATCCTGTCCACAACATCCCAAACCCATAGCCAATTCCATGTCGATTCCTACCTGGCAATAGATTGGCAACTGTGGAGGACTGTCCGCTAGCACATCCTCATGGTGTATTAGGGGATAGACCTCCATAGTTGCGCCCATCTCATTTATATTATATGGTACCAAAGGCCTCTTCATGTTGGCTTCGGCCCCATGAATGCCTTTCAAATGACCGGGTCCCCATGGGCCCGTGATCGGAAATCCGTACCAACATAATAATAATAATAATAACCAAACCCCATAGCCAATTCTATGTCGCTTCCTACCTGGCAATAGATTGGCAACTGTGGAGGACTGTCCGCTAGCACATCCTCATGATATATTAGGGGATAGACCTATACAGTAGTTGCGCCCATCTCATTTATGTTATATGGTACCAAAGGCCTCTTCATGTTGGCAGGCATCGGCCCCATGAATGCCTTTCAAATGACCGGGTCCCCATGGGCCCGTGATCGGAAATCCGTACCAACATAATAATAATAATGTTTAATTTCCCAAATGTATATTTTTTCTGAAACTGTAAACTATTCAGGATATATTTCAGGACTATTCTGTAGGTTAGGTTAGGTTTGTTTTAAAACAATCCTGAAAAATTTACAGTTTCAGAAAAAATAATGAAACATTTGCCAAATGAAACAGTTTGGGAAAAATAATTTGCGAAACATTAGTAAACCATATTAACCGCAATGTTGAACTTTTTGCTAAAATCTCCAATTTTGTTTCATACAGAGCGGAGACATTCTAGCTTCGCTGTTATTAAATAACCCTCTCACGCTTCCGAGGACCTAACAGCTTCTTAACAGTACCCACGATCGTAAAATCTTAATTAAAAATAACTTAATATTCCACAGCAAGATCAGGGTTACGGTCACGGTAAATTAAGTTACAAAGTTTCTTTTAACCGGTGAAAGAATACCCTTGGAATTGTGATTAAAGCCATTTGAATTTAATCACCCCGAAAGGTGTATGATTCGGAACGGCTGAATAAAGCGCTTGTCAAAAATATAATAATCCATACTAATATTATAAATGCAAAGTGTGTCTGTCTGTTACCTCTTTCTTCACGCTTAAACCGCTGAACCGATTTAGATGAAATTTTGTATGGATCAGCTTGAGACCCTGGGAAGGATAGTTAGCGAAAAAATGTCTGTTTTCGTTTAAATGACATGGAATTTTTATTCTTATTTTTCCCAAAACTTTTGTTATTTGACACCCTGTATATTTTTGTTTAAACTGACTGTAAATAAATTATTTTTACTATCACACAGATCTATACATAACTTATTCAAACTTTTTCGTCGACACAATTCCTTCAGAAATATACAATACAATACAATACAATGACTCTTTATTGTACACCAGAAATAGTAAGCGATACAGAAAACAGGTACACAGAGAGAAAGTTACAAGGTAAGCAATAGGCGGCCTTATCGCTTAAGAGCGAAATATTTACTTATAAACATGAAATCTAAATGCTAGAATAGAAATACGGCAAAACAAACAGTTCATGAGTTCAGACTACGTCCCTTGGGTCACCACTAAATTATAACACATGTCTTAGTAATATGCGAGTAACATTATGTAGGTAGGGGTAATATCGTTTCAACATTTTCGAGTAGAAATGAATAGTTTCACTGTAAATTTTATCCCAAGAGATACCAGGAACTATAGCCGCGAGCAGAGAGTATAGTTTACCTTCTTACAACGTACGTGACTATCCTATTCCATTAACCCTATCCTACTATCTGATTCTATTAAATGAGAAAGTTTGTGAAGATATTCGGATGTTTAGATGTTTGGATATTTGCTACCCAATAACGCAACAACATCCGGCGTACAGATATACGAAGATTTGGATTGAGGTGGATACATAATATTAAATATATCCCATAACGTGTTCCCGTGGGATATATTTTATTTATTTTCACAAAAATAGGGGGCGCAACTTTACACTCGTTTTACACTTTTTGGCTTGATACCTGAGGAATCTATTTTCTAAATCTGTTGGGTTACATTACACGTCCACCACTGTGTATATTTGGCAAATAATCGAACGTGATTTCAAACACTTGGATATGGCAACATTGACAAATAAAAAAAAAGATTACAATATTCGGAAATACATTTTTCGAGCTTACCTTGACACAGTAAAGAATGGTTTTAGTATTAAACAACTGGAAGAACCTTTATAAATTTTATACAGTAACTGTGTGCATCGTTGAATCGGACTCAGCATATTTTTTACGAGGGACGTAAAAGTATGTGATAGGTGCTTGTTTTGTGGCGGTGCTTATGGACCCTTCTTGAAAAATATTTATGCTAGCTCGTCACATATAAATCAAGCTTGAGGCCTTAAAAAATAATGTTGCTTACATTCACTCGCGAAATAAACAGAATAATTGACAAAACTTATGTCATAATCATCATTTCAGCCTCAGGACGTCCACTGCTGGACATAGGCCTCCCTCGTTGATACCCACAATCAATACGTTTTTTGTTATTTTTTATTTTATTTATAAATTCAATTACAACTTAGTTATTATTACATAAAACTTGCCAAACTTCTACGTTTGAGGGCAAGACGCGCTCAGTTTTTATATAATTAACCTATTAAACTTATCCTATACTAATTAAAAATAATACTAAACGCCATCTTTGTCCGCAGGTAATGTGTTCGTAATCGCAGCAATAATAATCGAGC
The DNA here is from genome assembly GCA_947859365.1 of Archips crataeganus. Lineage (NCBI taxonomy): Eukaryota > Metazoa > Arthropoda > Insecta > Lepidoptera > Tortricidae > Archips > Archips crataeganus. The sequence goes on along the minus strand of OX402057.1, from coordinate 17,298,740 downwards.
GGAACCTCCAAAACGTGGCCAACTATTTGGTCGCCTCGCTCGCCGTCGCCGATCTCATGGTTGCGTGTCTCGTGATGCCTTTAGGTGCTGTTTATGAGGTGAGAAATCCTTTCCGCTACGTATAACCCTTTTGAACCGGAGGTCGTATTGTCTAACGCGTGGACGCTTGCTTTTGCAACCACTATATACTTCTGTTATTATTATTTTGGCGATTCTAAATGTATAAAGTACGTTTCGCAAGGTCCATTAGTGTAACTTTTCAACTCAGTTGGGTACGAAAGGGTTACACCAGGTAAATTCTTGACCTCTTTTCTGACAGTTTCTACATCAGATTAAAAAACAAAAAGGCTGATTGTCACATTGATTTGTGAGTTGAAAATAGCTTAATGCTGTTTTAAGCCGAACTGACATTGATTCTTAGAGTGATAAAATAATTTTTTTGGTCGACTATACAAGGACTGGCTGCCGAGACTGTGTTTATAATGTACTAGCCTTCCGTCCGCAGCTTCGCCCGCGATAAATTAATTTTCCCGTAGGAAAAGGTATTTTCCCCCGGTAAAAAGTAGCCTATGTCACTCAGTGATAATGTAGCTTTCTAACGGCAAAAGAATTTTTGAAATCGGTCCAGTAGTTTCGGAGCCTATTCAATGCAAACAAACAAACAAACAAACAATCAAATCTTTCTTCTTTATAATATTAGTATAGATATGTTTGTATGAAAGTTCTAGAGTTTAAATAAAAAGAAGAGCAACACTTAAAAATACAGTCTCCTAGCACTCATTCGCTCCTAGGCTTTGACAATGAGTAACGTCCGTGTATTCAGTTTGAACTGGAAATAATAGTGGGAAAGTATAAGGGACTAAAAAGGACTAATTAGTCCCCCCCTAAATTCAGCAATAGAAATGGATGAGTGGTTATGAAGGTCAAAATATAAAGGATTGTACAGCTAACATTAGAAATCATTTCGATTTCCATTAACGTTGATCGCTTTCAGCTGCATCATAAGCTGGTAATTTTTTCTACGGAATGTAGACCGTGATTATCTTTAATGGTCCCGATACTTCAACGCAACTGCTCTAAGAGCGTGGTCTACGTAATATTGACATCTACCCCCAATTTCTCCAGTTCATACGGATAACTACCGCCTGATTACAGAATCGCGGACTTCTAATGAGATTAGATGTGAATAATTTAAAGATTTCCACAATTATACAAATTGGGGATGTCTATTTTTTTGCAATGTATAGTAAATCGAAAACCATTTCGAGATAAATGCTTTTTAACTCGTTTTCTGTACTTATTTAATTTTAATATTATGTAATGAATTTATAATATAACAAATAAGCAATGACCTTCATTTGACATTGGTGTAAATTGCGTGACCGGTTCAAGTCGTACTTTATTCTGTGTGGTTAGAATTCTTCACAATTTACGCGTGGATTATACTACGGAGTTTGATTTGGACCCACTGTCTGACATTTAGCACTTTGACAGTGCCAGTAAAGTGACACAGTGTATAGTGTACCACTACGCAAAAAATAATTAAGGGGGTTGCCTTATCGTACGCATTTAGATAGATTTAGAAATTTGGCATTGTGGGAGCCCTCAATTATAATCTGACGTCATCAACTAAAATAGTTTCAATAATTAATTTTGAAAAAAGTAGAGAACTAAATGACAAAATATTGAAATTAGTTTCTTATAATTGACTTTTCTATACAAAAAAAATATAAAAACCATGGGTATTTTTTTTTAGACATCCCCAATTGTGTACAGTCTTAAAACGTGACATTCTTGCTGGTCACAAAATAAAAAGTTGTTACAATCAACAATAAGAAAGGCATTAGGAATATGTTTCCTCATACCGTCAATATTCCTAGAAATGTTACAGTGTCTCAACTTCTTTTTTTTGATCATCAGGTCAGCCAAGGCTGGATACTCGGTCCGGAGCTGTGCGACATGTGGACGTCCAGCGACGTGCTTTGCAGCTCAGCTTCCATTCTTCACCTCGTCGCTATCGCCACAGACAGGTAAATTTTACTTTAGCTCAAATTCTGTCTTATTATCAAGTCTGGACACTTGAACCGGAGAGAAATGTTCTGCAATTTAGTTTCCATTCTTCATCACGATGCCACCGCAACAGGCAAGTAACTCCGGATTTTATCAAATCTGTCTGATCAGGTCAGGTAAGACTGAATCTTCGGTCCGGAGATCGTGCTCTGCAGGTTAGCTTTCATTCTTCACCTCGGTCGCCATCGCCACGAATAGGTAACCTTTAAACTGTCTCAAGTTTTGTCTAATGAACAGGTCAGTCAAGGCTGGATCGAGGTGCTCCGCTGCCTAGTTTCTGTTTTTAACTTCGTCGCCATTTGCAACAAACAACTAAACTTTGTTAGTGTAACAAATGTCTCCTAATGAGCAGCTCAGCCAAGCCGAGATTCTAGGGCCAGAACATGTGTGTGTGCCCACAAAAAGTTTAGCAAAGTGCTCTGCTGCTCAACTTTGATCCTTCAGCTTGTCTCTTTACTATAGTACACAAGATTTAAGGCATCCATTAAAACCTTTTTAGTAAACTTTCTATAGATAAAATGGCAATCTGGTCCCATCCCTAAAAAACGCATAGACATTTTAATTAAACCTATTGGAATTCCCCAAAGCTGAAAAAGATTCATAAACTAAAATACCTACTAGTAGAATTTTAACCGCAACAAATAAAAATACATTGGTATTTCTTTTTTTCTCCAGGTACTGGGCAGTCACGGATGTAGACTACATCCACATCCGTAACGAGAAACGCATCTTCACAATGATTGTGTTGGTGTGGGGAGCCGCGCTCGTGGTGTCTCTCGCCCCACAGCTGGGCTGGAAAGACCCTGACTACCTCGCCCGCATCACTCAGCAACAGAAGTGCCTCGTCAGCCAAGACCTGGCGTATCAGATCTTCGCCACCTGCTCCACATTCTACCTCCCACTGGCTGTCATCTTAATCTTGTACTGGAAAATCTTCCAAACAGCGAGGAGACGGATCAGGAGGAGGAGAGAGCCCCCACCTCCTCGTCCAACATCAGCTGATGGTACAACCACACCTTCGGGCAGAACAGTCCAATCAGCAAGAGACAGGCGGTTTGTTAAGAAACGGTTCCTCAATCTTAAGAAGTGCAACCAACGCACGCGAGCCGAAACGCTCGCTGCCTCACTTCTTCTCACTGAAGGTCAAAGCACTTCCACAGTAGACACGCTAGATGAAGAACCGCGCACCACCGCCTTCACGATCAACGAAAAGGCACCTTCTGTTTCCCCAGAAAAGTCTTCCTCGACCGTTACTAATGGGTCGAAAGCGGAACGGGCTATTGCTCCCGCTCCCACGCACAGGGAAAAGAAGGAGTCTCTCGAAGCGAAGAGGGAGAGGAAAGCAGCGAAGACGCTTGCGATTATAACGGGAGCGTTCGTTTTCTGTTGGCTGCCATTCTTCATCATGGCGTTGGTGATGCCTATCTGCTCATCTTGTGTGATCAGTGATTACTTGGCTAGTTTCTTCCTGTGGCTCGGATACTTCAACTCTACCCTTAATCCCGTTATCTACACGATCTTCAGCCCCGATTTCCGCCAGGCTTTTGCCAGGATCCTCTTCGGCACTCACCGGCGCGGTCGGAATAAAAAATTCTAACGAAAATGCCCCTACTACATTGTATATAACTAAGCCGAGATGGCTGTTAGCAAATGGACTATAATATTCTCCTACGTGTACGATATTTCAAATATATTAAACGTTGTTAGTTAGTGTAAATAAGTATAGAAGTTTGTAAATATACGACATACATATGATAGAGGATGTTGAATAATATATTGTTTTTTTAACGCGTTATCATAGTCTATATGTAAGCTGCGACGGCTTTGCTCGAGAGTCCAGGGCAAGGCCGCCGCCCGCCCCTCAGTTGTTTCAAGTGACATTACCAAATAAATATATTAAATTATATCGGAGCGAGGAGTTTCATTTCCACATTTTCCACAAAGCTTGATTTTCAAAGCCGTCAAACTTGTACAGACTGCAGGGAGTTTTAAGGAGGGTAATGATTTTTACATTAAAAGTTTGGCGCGGAGAGTTGGTACACAAAAGTTGGGACGCCGTCAATACGCCAGTTTGCAACAATTACTGGCTTGATCGAGTTTAAATTGGGAACATGAATGTGAAATTAGCTTCGGTATTAGAGCAAATGAGTTCAAAATTCAGCGTCGACGTTTCAAAGACTGTTGGTGAGTGACAAGTGTCGTGAGCTTTGGCGGTGTCAAATTTAAAGGTGAATTTTTGAAGCAAGCGTCAGAGTTGTCAATGCCACCGTAACAGAGACGTTGAGATAATAATATTGGCAGATAAGTTTACCAAAGTAAATCAATACAGAACAGTAAATCATCTTCGCACAGAAATACATCGCGCGGCTTGTATGCCACTGTAAAAGGCCAATGTATATGTATGTATGTAATATATTTATTCATAAAAAGTTACACTAAAGTAAAGTTACTTATGATCTTATTAATGTTATATACGTACCTAAATGCGAAAATTAGTGCGTGCGTGCGTGCGTGTCTGTGAGTGCATGTGTGTATGTGTGTGTGTGTGTGTGTGTGTGTGTGTGTGTGTGTGTGCGCGCGTCCGTGCGAGTGTACACGTACGCGTCGTGTGCGTGTATGTGTGCATGTTCGTCATGCAACGTAAATGAGGACGACAATGTAAGTTTTGGAAATTCCATTGAGAATTTAGTAAAATCTCAAAATTTTAATGCGACTGCCGAATACAATGGTTTACGCGAGCGAAGCTGCGGGTAAAAGCTAGCATAAAAAAGGTAAGTTATTAGCGCTCCGAAAATGAAACTGGTTTGAGATTTCGTACGTTTCACAGTTCGATGAATGATAACTTAAGTACCTACTATTACTTAAATATTCTCGCCAGACTGCTATGTTTGAGGGCGAGACGCGCTCAGTTTTTATATAATTAACCTATTAAAAGTTAGTAAAAAAACACTGAAAAGTAAGCACTAATTTGCAAACTATTAATTAGGTAGGTAATCATCCGAACAGCATAGAGTTGCTCACGTTACCCAGCAACTGCCAGCTGTCGCCTAGCAACCTTCGCCGGAGTTAAAAACGCTGGAAAAAACACGTTTCTTGTACGAGGACCCCTTTTAATTTGTACCTTTATTTTATTTTTAGTATTTGTTGTTATAGCGGCTACAGTAATTAGATTATTTATACACTAGATAGAGCTTCGGCGACATGAGAACGTCCCGAAAAATATAAGCCAATAGTTGGCTTATAAATATGTCAGTTGTCCCCCTTCAGTCTGAATGACGTAACGTGATATTTAATATGAAGCTGTCAAATGGATTTTTGGACGTTTTGTATCCCAGTGTTTGCTACTGACACTCTATCTAGTGTATAAATAATCTAAGGTGTCTAGCTATTACGGTTCAAGAGATAGAACAATGTGACAGACGGCGGGACAGACTGACAGACAGCGGAGTCTCAGTAATAGGGTCTCTTTGGCACCCCTTCGGTACGGAACCCAAAAAACTATTTTGGAATAAAGGAATCGTGACTTATAATAGTTTTGAAAGATAGCACCACACGCCAGTATTGGCGTACCTATGCAAGCGATCAAAATATTTCAGTGGGTTATATGTATATGTACACAAATAACCATGGAAGAACGATGCCGTAGCATAGAGCCTACCCATCGGCTGCCATCAAAAACGAATCGAATCACCATTACAATCCAAACCCCGAACACTTACAATTCAGAAATCCTGCATACAATTAAATTTCCATGACGATATTTGCCTTCGGCGTGGAATAATTGGAAATTCCACTGTGATATTTTTGGGTCTTAAACAAACCGGGCGCGTTAGTATTACCTCATCATTCTTCAGTCCAAAGTCAACATGGAACTTAGCTTATCCGTTTTTAACTCTATTCGTATGAGTTTAAGGCTCAGAAATGCCAATCCCCTCCTGACCTTTGCGCAGATCAAAAATGTACAAAAAACAAGCGCGATAAAATGTAATGTTGCTAAAAGTTTCCTGAGAAATTTGCTTACTCCAACAAACTGTAGCCTGATTAGTCAACTGTTTATACTAGGACCGGAAAAACTGGATTAACATATTGTTTGAGATTACGCAAGTTTAAAAGATGGCGATTAAAAACATTGGAGTCATAAATACATTTTTTTGGACACGTCACTCCTATGGTCATGGCAAAAGATAAGGGTCAATAGCCAATATCTTTTATATATTATTGTTAGAAACTGACAAATACAAACTAAAACATGGATGCACAGAAAACCCCAGAAAAAAGACCTGCTCTCGGAGTCGAACCCAGGTCCTCAGCATTCCGTGATGCGTGCTAAACCCCTACACCACAACTGGTCCGGACATGGACACTATATTTTTTTTATGCATCACACATCTCAGCTTGCTTAATCACTTATTGCAGCGATACTAGCGACATCTATGTTAATACTCTCAACGAGAGCCGTCAACACTCCTTTGTAACTATCCGCTCATCCGGACCAAGAGATGTCGCTATTAAGCAATCTTATGAAGATTGGTTTTGAGTATTTTTATTTTTCAACTCCAATTTTTTTACTTTTACGGGTATCCCGTGAAATAGAGATAGTACACGATGATTTTTAATCGGTAATCAGGAACCAGTTTTTCTAGATCATTATTCGTTGGCGATTACGTTTTAGTCGTAATTAGGTGAAACAAAACATTTTTTTTAAATAATGATTATTTGTAAAATCATTTTTTGATAAAAATCATTGTCAATACAGAAAAACATGTACATCGAGAAAATATAAGGTAAGCAATAGTTGGTCTTATCGCTTCAGAGCCCTCTCTTTCAATCAGCCTTTACTTTTGTTTCCTGGGGAATTTATCGATCATAATGGAGTAAAAAAAAATGTCCCCAGTTTTTCATACAGAAATAAGTGTCGGTTTTGTTACCTTCAAACACCCTTGTACGAAAAGTAACAAAACTGACCTCGGGACACTTTTTTTCCCTATGTAGAATCGATAGTGCTACTGATTCTGAGTAGATCAATGCAATAAAAATTAAAATTCCCCTCCTAAGTACGCTCTGTATGACCCATATACTGAACATCGAATGTAGATATACGAACTTATTAGACGTGGCAATCAATCAAGGCCTGCGTTTATGCTAATACATTCAAATTAACGCGCACCGTAATCCTTTGGGAGTTCTTGGATCTTCCTAATTCACTTTCCGATGTTCGGAGAGCATTGTTAAGTATTTAAACCAACTTCAAACATGTGAGTGTGAGCCTGAATAATGGACTGCAAATCGAAGTTTCGTCTGTAAAATATTGAACAGAATTAGCGCGGAGAAATATTAATAATAGCCGTGGTGGCCTAGTGGTTTGTCCTAATATGGCCTCTAAAGCAGAGGATCGTGGGTTCGCACCTCTGAGTTTTTCGGAATTTATGTGCGAAATTACATTTGAAATTCACTATGAGTTTTACGGTGAAGGAAAACATCGTGAGGAAACCTGCGAAGAAATTCAATGGTGTATGTGAAGTTCCGCTCTGGGCTCGCGTGGGAACTACGGCCCAAGCCCTTTACTTCTGAGAGGAGGCCTGTGTCCTGCAGTGGGACGTATATAGGCTGAGATGATGATGATGACCTATTAATAAAATTATAAATCATTAATTTATTGAATCAGGCGTCACTTTATGGAGGTCCATATCAATGAACTGAAACAATTACATTGCTCACCCGCGACCTTAATATATGATAGCAAAATACATTATGCAAGAAATGCGTGTTCATGTAAGGAGTTCCTCAACCTCCACACTGTACGAACACACTAAATATCCCACAAACCCAACCATCACCACCACCAAACTACACTGACGCAAGCACAACATCTATGTATCTAACTGTCTGACTAACATCTCGTAGCATACTTACTTAGTGAACGATTGCGATACTCTAAGGATGAGCTCTGGTTGAGTTCTAAACGCGTCAGTGTAAGTAGTTTGGTGGTGGTGATAGTTGGGTTTGTGTGATTTGTGTGTGTTCTTAGAGTGTGTTTTTAACATTGTTGGCAGAATCTGGCCGTATGACATTTTGAATTCTAAACTAAACACAGTTCTTAACACTATCTATCGTAGATGACTAGAAAAAAGTGACAATGTGTATTAGCGGGTAGCCATTATTTTATATTTAAGTGTTTGGAGACAAAATAATTTTATTTTTGCATTTTTTTTCTTCGCAAGGTGATGAATACGGGAAGTAAGGGGATTACAAACTCGAGTCATTAAATGGCTTCTAATAGACTCTCGTTAGTAATCCTTACGGCCCTTAATGCACAATGTTCTATTTCTCTCCGTCGGGTCAGAGCCTGAATTACAAACGAGCGATTCCGCAGTAGGCGCGGCTCCAAGTAATGCGTTTCGCACCTACTACGTGTAATCATCAGTGATGTGCCTTTTACCCATATATCACGCACGTATTTCTTTTTACATGGGCATCGAAAAAATTTCGATATGGTAAGAGAGTCGCGGTATACGCGTTGATTATTGATATTCCGTCATCTGTCATTATAACATTAATTTCAATACAATATGAATACATAGTCACATGGTGGGTGCCGGAGAATAGCCAGCGACGACGAGGCAGACAATGGCGGAACGATTTGGACGTGTACGCAAAGGACTGGCCTGACATTGCGCCGGACCGGGAGTTGTGGAGGTCAAGAGGGGATATTTCATCAAAATCGGTTCAGCCGTTCCAAAGTTATCAGCTCTTTTGTTAGCTTCGGAAAGGATTTTAGACGCATAATGGCCATTTACTTTATGTTCAATCATTTTTAATTTATACTTAGTTATTTTTTGTAATCTGTTGATCATGTGATTTCTTGTATAAATAAAGAGTTATACAAACAAACTTTCACGATCCCACACATCACTAGTAATCAGTATACCCACTACTTTAATCCCTTTAGGGACAGCCCCCATTTCTTTACTAATGCCTTTACACACCTATTTGCTCAAAGGTTACCATGAAACCTTGAGTAAGGGTAGTGTTGCCAGACGTCCGGATTAACCCGGACAAAGTCAGGCTTTTTGATTGTGTGCGCGACCGAATTACACGACGGTTCTTTTTAAACTTAAATATATTTTAAGGGATCCATTTCTTACCCATACAATTGAAAGTCATAATGTAATGTTTGTCATAATTTTTGATGTTCATATTTTTTCGGAATTAATGTGAGAAATTACATTGGAAATTTACCATGACAAATTCAATGGTGTTTGTGAAGTTCCTAATCCGCAGTGGGCACGCGTAGGAACTACGGCCCAACACATATCATTCTGAGAGGAGGCCTGTGCTCTGCAGTGGGATGTATGTAGGCTGATGATGATGATGATGAACTACTATTTAACGTCAAAATCAAATCAAATCAAAATCAAAATCGTTTATTGACAAAAAATATTGTTACACTAAAATACAGTGTCTAGTGGTCCCTAAACTAGGCTTAGCCTGTATCTTGGGGTCCGAGATTGCAGTTGACAATAATATTTTAACATTATAGGACTACTAAATTTAACCCTTCGGATGCCTTGTACCGGATCCGTACCCAATTTAAGGCTTTCTTTTTGTATTTTTTTTTAAATCTGTATCATTGGATTTATATGAAACTGTTGAGGCTTGAATGCACGACTTGTTTTTTTTTTACTTTCGGCATACGAAAGGTTAATCAGTAATTTAAAACTAAAAGTATTAGATTAATAGTTAAAGGATACAATAATGAAGAAAAAAAACATGCTTGTATGTGTGTGTGTGCGTGTGTGTGTGTGTGTGTCTGTGTGTGTTTTTAATTTCTAATAAATCTGCGTGGTCCAACTATTCAGTCTTTACCTTTATATACAGTTACCGTGTATAGGCTGGGATGATGATGATGATGATGATATTTTACTCACGTCGAAACCTTTTCAAATGGTCGTCCTGGGGGGTTACTACGAAATTCGAAGTTCGAAGTTTGGATCGTGCGGTCCCTCTCACTCTCGTAATAAATACCATTAGCGTGAGCGGGACGGCACGAAACAAAGTTCGAATTATGCACTTCGTGGTAGGGCCTCTGTAGAACTTTATAGATTAGGTTAGGTTTGTTTTATAACAATTCTGTACAATTAATGGATTCAGAGTAAAAAGAGTTATGAATATCAATACATTATGTATGACAAATATTACATTATGACCTTCAACATGTAAAAGTTAAACTCTTACATTTGATTATTATTATAAAAATATATTTGAATATTTCATCCTCTAGTCAAGGCATCAAAATGTAAAAGGTCATGGCAACAAAATGTAAAAAACTTGTTCCTACATTTTAAAAGCCGATATAAATATATATATAAAAATATTATATATACATTAAGGTATATACCTAGGTAAAGGTATACAACGATATAATGACCAATTCTAGTCAAAATATTGCCGTTAAACTAAATACAGTCAGGACTCCTACGTTGTGTAATTTTTTGATTTAGCAATCCAAACTTCGTAAGATGTGGTATGTCTTAAGGTAAAGCAGGGATCTATTGGCACACATAAAGCACACATTTCTAATGTAAAATGCAAGTCGTTATTAATAAATTATAACCATTTTATATTTCAGATAATACTAAGAAAATTTATTGAATCAGGCGTTACTTTGCGGAGGTCCATATTAATGAACTAAAACAATTACTTTGCTCACCCGCGACCTTACAATAGTTACGTTTATGCAAGAAATGTGCGTTCATGCAGTTCCTCCACCTCCACACTGTACGAACACACACAAATCACATAAACCCAACCATCACCACCACCAAGCTACACTGACGCGTTTCGAACTCAACCAGAGCTCATCTTCAGAGTTACCACAACCGTATGCTATGCTACCAAATGTTAAACTAACAAACCAAAACAAATGTTTTTAGGTTCCTGCTGCGGTATTCCCGGACCGATATGACCTTCAAGCTTTCAAAAAAAGAGCGTACTCCTACCTAAAAGGCCGGCAACGCACTTGTGACTCTTTTGGTGTCGCAGGTGTCCATGGGCGACGGTAATCGTTTACCATCAGGCGATCCGTCTGCTCGTTTGCCCCCTATATCATAAAAAAAAAAAAAAAAAAAAAAAAAAAACTTGTCACTGTAACTTCTCAAGTACCCACTTTATTTTTCTTATTCTCAAACTACCCCACAAAAATTAACTTTTATTGACATATTATAAAACTACCTTGCTTTTTTTGTTTATTTATTTATAAGGCATATTTAATTAATACTAACTGTTCAAATTCGACCCAAGCCGCAGTAAAGGAGAAGATACTAAATTTACCTGTTCATTAATAATAGACCCCATAGTGTTGTACCTAATTATTTCCATGCATTCCAGAGCATCCAGACGCAACCCCTTGCCGCAATAATGTAACACTTCATAAGAATCTGAATCTAACAATGAATGATTTGATTCCAACAAATGTTTTGCAAAATTCGATCTATCTGGATGCTCATTCCTATATGCCGAAACATGCTCTTTAAATCTAGTATTAAAACTTCGGCCTGTCTGTCCTACGTATATCCCATTGCAGTCATTACAAGTAAGCTTGTATACCCCCGATCTAGTTCCCTTATCTACCTGTTCTTTGTGGTTACATAGCCTAGAGTACAAAGAGTTGTTAGTCTTAAAGGCAACATTAATATTGTTTGATTTTAAAATGCCATAAATCTTATCAGACAACCCCCCAACGTAAGAGATGCTAGATCTATATTTGTTAGTAGACTGAGAAGGTAACGCAGCGTAAAGCATGCTATTTACTAACCGTGCCTGCTTCTTTTGAACTAAACTATCTACCATTGATTTTGTATAACCATTTGAGATCGCTATCTGATAAATAGTACTCAACTCTAAATCAAAATGTTCCTTAGAAAGAGGCACAGTCAACAATCTATTAACATAACAATGGAAAGCAGCCAGCTTATGCTGCCACGGATGATTAGAAGATGCTGGTATAACAGCATCTGTGTACGTGGGCTTACGGTATATTTTAAATTGATGTTTACCATTTAATTTTGAAATCGTTAAATCCAAAAAGTTCAACGATCAATTTTCCTCCAATTCTTTTTTGAACCTTATCTTTACGTGCTTGTTATTCAAACCATTAATAAACACGTCAAGCTGTCTCATACTCCCTCTCCAGCATAGGATCAAATCATCGACATACCTAAAATAGTACACAATATTACTATTACCCACAATATACTGATTCTCAAAATGATCCATAAATATATCTGCCATTAAAGGACTCAGAGGTGAACCCATAGCTAAACCATCACTCTGTAAGTAATAAAGACCATTGAACCGGAAATAATTTTGTTTCATGCATAAAGTTACCAAATCTATTAATTCACAAACTTCACCCGGATGCAACCGCTTCCTTTCTAAGTGGTCTTTTAGAATTTCTAGTGTCTCACTATATGGTACGTTAGTAAATAAACTGTCTACATCCAAAGAAAGCAACGTTGCATTTGGCGGTATGCTGATGTCCTTAATTTTACTAACCAAATCTAAACCATTTTTTAAACTATAAGAAGGTTTAAAGGAAGCCTTCACACGAATAATACTATTTAATTTCTTCGCCAATTTATATGCTGGAGCACTCACGTATGAGACAACTGGACGAACAGGCACATCATCTTTATGAATTTTAGGTAATCCATATAGAATTGGCGCCTGCGGATTCATGGGAATTACAAAATTCTTTTGTTGTTCGGTTTCAAAGGCAAACAAAGAACCCTTTATTAGTCTCTTTAGATCTTTGTGAAATGTAATTGTAGGGTCCTTACGTAAAACTGTAAAACCGTCCCCTTGAACGATATCTAAAACTTTCCGATTATATTGATACCTATCCAATAAAACAATACAATTTCCTTTGTCTGCCTTTGTCACCACTAAATCATTATCATACACTTTCTCCTGAATAGATCTCAAAGAATTTAATTCGGTTATATTGACAATACACTCTGTGGAATTGGTATTTTTAAGTGTATTTGCCACTAACACTTTTGTTTCAAAATCACCACAGTTACTTGTAATAGCAACCTCAGAATCTACCGCCAAACCTTCCACTATTTTTTGACTAAATTTAGTGGGTAGATTATATTTTAAACCTTTTTCCAATAACTGATTCTCATTATCCAAAAATTCCACATTAGTAAGATTTTTAAAGCGAGGGTAGAAATTATGACCGTTAGTAGAACCTCGATAATTATTGTTCAAAGAAGAAAAAGATTCTGTTCGTCGTCCTGTAAGCCAACGTAACTTTTTACACTGAGTCAAATACTTTTTATGAGCGTCTACTGAAGCAAAAAACCGGGCTTTTTCATCCAAACGATCGAATTCAATTTTATGTAACTTAAAAGTAAGTTCAGACTGCAATACTTTGAGATGTAATTTTAAATTATCTCTAACACGGAACCAACTACGCGACTCTTCACTTAACCATATTTTCCTCGCCCTTTCCATTGCAATTTTAGCAGCTATACTAGTACTATAACAACGGAATTTAATATAATTAGGTACAACATTTAAATGTTTACATTGTTGATTGAACCAAATGTTTTGAACAGCTAAACGATGCTGTTTAGTTAATTTATGATATTCCTCCGCAAAGTAACGCCTGATTCAAAAAATTATTTAAAATCGGCATGCGTAGCCGTACAGGCACGTTTATATCATAAATTAACTAAACAGCATCGTTTAGCTGTTCAAAACATTTGGTTCAATCAACAATGTAAACATTTAAATGTTGTACCTAATTATATTAAATTCCGTTGTTATAGTACTAGTATAGCTGCTAAAATTGCAATGGAAAGGGCGAGGAAAATATGGTTAAGTGAAGAGTCGCGTAGTTGGTTCCGTGTTAGAGATAATTTAAAATTACATCTCAAAGTATTGCAGTCTGAACTTACTTTTAAGTTACATAAAATTGAATTCGATCGTTTGGATGAAAAAGCCCGGTTTTTTGCTTCAGTAGACGCTCATAAAAAGTATTTGACTCAGTGTAAAAAGTTACGTTGGCTTACAGGACGACGAACAGAATCTTTTTCTTCTTTGAACAATAATTATCGAGGTTCTACTAACGGTCATAATTTCTACCCTCGCTTTAAAAATCTTACTAATGTGGAATTTTTGGATAATGAGAATCAGTTATTGGAAAAAGGTTTAAAATATAATCTACCCACTAAATTTAGTCAAAAAATAGTGGAAGGTTTGGCGGTAGATTCTGAGGTTGCTATTACAAGTAACTGTGGTGATTTTGAAACAAAAGTGTTAGTGGCAAATACACTTAAAAATACCAATTCCACAGAGTGTATTGTCAATATAACCGAATTAAATTCTTTGAGATCTATTCAGGAGAAAGTGTATGATAATGATTTAGTGGTGACAAAGGCAGACAAAGGAAATTGTATTGTTTTATTGGATAGGTATCAATATAATCGGAAAGTTTTAGATATCGTTCAAGGGGACGGTTTTACAGTTTTACGTAAGGACCCTACAATTACATTTCACAAAGATCTAAAGAGACTAATAAAGGGTTCTTTGTTTGCCTTTGAAACCGAACAACAAAAGAATTTTGTAATTCCCATGAATCCGCAGGCGCCAATTCTATATGGATTACCTAAAATTCATAAAGATGATGTGCCTGTTCGTCCAGTTGTCTCATACGTGAGTGCTCCAGCATATAAATTGGCGAAGAAATTAAATAGTATTATTCGTGTGAAGGCTTCCTTTAAACCTTCTTATAGTTTAAAAAATGGTTTAGATTTGGTTAGTAAAATTAAGGACATCAGCATACCGCCAAATGCAACGTTGCTTTCTTTGGATGTAGACAGTTTATTTACTAACGTACCATATAGTGAGACACTAGAAATTCTAAAAGACCACTTAGAAAGGAAGCGGTTGCATCCGGGTGAAGTTTGTGAATTAATAGATTTGGTAACTTTATGCATGAAACAAAATTATTTCCGGTTCAATGGTCTTTATTACTTACAGAGTGATGGTTTAGCTATGGGTTCACCTCTGAGTCCTTTAATGGCAGATATATTTATGGATCATTTTGAGAATCAGTATATTGTGGGTAATAGTAATATTGTGTACTATTTTAGGTATGTCGATGATTTGATCCTATGCTGGAGAGGGAGTATGAGACAGCTTGACGTGTTTATTAATGGTTTGAATAACAAGCACGTAAAGATAAGGTTCAAAAAAGAATTGGAGGAAAATTGTTCGTTGAACTTTTTGGATTTAACGATTTCAAAATTAAATGGTAAACATCAATTTAAAATATACCGTAAGCCCACGTACACAGATGCTGTTATACCAGCATCTTCTAATCATCCGTGGCAGCATAAACTGGCTGCTTTCCATTGTTATGTTAATAGATTGTTGACTGTGCCTCTTTCTAAGGAACATTTTGATTTAGAGTTGAGTACTATTTATCAGATAGCGATCTCAAATGGTTATACAAAATCAATGGTAGATAGTTTAGTTCAAAAGAAGCAGGCACGGTTAGTAAATAGCATGCTTTACGCTGCGTTACCTTCTCAGTCTACTAACAAATATAGATCTAGCATCTCTTACGTTGGGGGGTTGTCTGATAAGATTTATGGCATTTTAAAATCAAACAATATTAATGTTGCCTTTAAGACTAACAACTCTTTGTACTCTAGGCTATGTAACCACAAAGAACAGGTAGATAAGGGAACTAGATCGTGGGTATACAAGCTTACTTGTAATGACTGCAATGGGATATACGTAGGACAGACAGGCCGAAGTTTTAATACTAGATTTAAAGAGCATGTTTCGGCATATAGGAATGAGCATCCAGATAGATCGAATTTTGCAAAACATTTGTTGGAATCAAATCATTCATTGTTAGATTCAGATTCTTATGAAGTGTTACATTATTGCGGCAAGGGGTTGCGTCTGGATGCTCTGGAATGCATGGAAATAATTAGGTACAACACTATGGGGTCTATTATTAATGAACAGGTAAATTTAGTATCTTCTCCTTTACTGCGGCTTGGGTCGAATTTGAACAGTTAGTATTAATTAAATATGCCTTATAAATAAATAAACAAAAAAAATCAAGGTAGTTTTATAATATGTCAATAAAAGTTAATTTTTGTGGGGTAGTTTGAGAATAAGAAAAATAAAGTGGGTACTTGAGAAGTTACAGTGACAAGTTAAAACATTTGTTTTGGTTTGTTAGTATAACATTTGGTAGCATAGCATACGGTTGTGGTAACTCTGAAGATGAGCTCTGGTTGAGTTCGAAACGCGTCAGTGTAGCTTGGTGGTGGTGATGGTTGGGTTTATGTGATTTGTGTGTGTTCGTACAGTGTGGAGGTGGAGGAACTGCATGAACGCACATTTCTTGCATAAACGTAACTATTGTAAGGTCGCGGGTGAGCAAAGTAATTGTTTTAGTTCACTAAGAAAATTATTAAGTAAAAGCTAATACTGCCATAGACCATTTTTACACTATGACTGGAACTCAGAATATTCTCCATGGATCGACATAATTTTACTCCTATAATTGTTCACAGCAGTCCCAGGTAAGAATTCAATGGGAATTTTGCAATTCCAATCCAAGGTAATTATATTAATTAACATAGTTAATTTAGCCTATATGGGAAATTTTCAAACGCTAATTTCAGCTTATTAAATTAATTATGAGAGGTAATCTTTATTAAACTATAGTGATTGGTCTGCAAATAGATCAGATTTATAACATATTCAATAAAATAGGCTCAATCATAAAAAATATTAGCTTCGGCAAAATTTGACTATCGTTAAATTTTGACTTTGGTAACTGACTAAATTCTATGGATTATTTTAAGCTATTTATTCCAAAAATATACTAAATTAGACTAGGAGGAATAGATTCTACATAGATTTTGACTATAAACATTAAAATTTAATTATTTTAGTTGATTCAAAATTTTCAATTCCCCGCACCAAAATCTCTAAACTAAATGACTGCTTATTTCGACCTTTTGAAGTTAAAAGTCTGAACCAAACTAACTTATTCTATATCTAAACCAATATTATGATGAGATCTAACCAAATACACTTTGATCTAGGTAGTATTTTAAACAAAAAATGGAAAATTCAGAATTAATTTGACGCATATTTTTGTTTCAGAAATATTTTGACACTATACTATGAATACTACATCAGGGTCACTAACAATACCAATATCAGCCGGCAACAGAAGAAATTCAAGACTGAAGACGGATTTTAGTAAAAAATTCAAGAAAATATGGAAGTATTCAGTGTAAACCAGTTATTGAACCGCCTCCATCAATATTTCAAGTAATTTAGTTGAGTTTGTGCTAGAATATCAATGTAGAAGCTTATTAGTGATTGTGGTTGTAGTTTTTGCCTATAAAACACGAAAAGGAGAATAAATATTATATACTAAATCAAAGATTTTCATTTACTCAATTAACAGCGCCATCTATTGGTGAGTAGCGGAAGTAAACCCTATAATCAATGAAACTTACTATCTACTCTTGCATACTAGATCATCCGAATCTCACTAGATGTCACTAAATTGTCGCCAACAGAGTCGTCAACTTACCAATCTGAATGTTATGCAATAAGTGCTTTAAAAGGAAAAAAGCGTAGTGTCACCACTCGACCAAAGATGTCACTAAAATTGACTCATATTTTTATCGTGTTTGTAATTATTAATATTTAATTTAATTAGTTAAATATAACTGTTTTTAATTGAAATGATCTATATATTTATTGAAAATTAAAATGAGAAAATTAAATGTCCTACTAACTGCGCTTAATAGAGTAGTAAATTAATAAATATGGCAATTATATGGATCAGTCTGTTACAAACAATAGGGATGTTTCCTAGGTAAAAAAATAATAATTCTTATTAGTCCGTACATTATCAAAAAATATTAGACACGTAATTTTTCTTTTGACAATTAAACAAAAAATGACGAAGATATGGCGCGTTGAAGTTCCGCGTGACGAGGCATGACGTCACTTGTCCCTAAAACGCTCATACAAAGTGTAGGAACAAGTGACGTCACGCGAAACTTCAACGCGCCATATCTTCGTAATTTTTTGTTTAATTGACAAAATAAAAAATACGTGTCCAATATTTTTTGATTTTCTAAAAGACTGACTAGTTAGGAAAGTAGCCAATTATACATATATATGATATATGGGCCTTTTTTTATAAACATTTTATGCCAAATCAGCTTTATTTCGCTGGTTCGTCCGTGTTAGAAATCAATGAAAAAGTTACGGCAACATTTTTAATCCTTTCAGGCATCCCAAACTACGCCTAACATGAGCAAAATGGGTTTAAAAATAATAATAATTGTCGGCTGGTGAGAAGATTTTCAGGGAAAATAACATAGAAAACACCTGAAAATAGGTTTTTCAGATGTCTATATTTGGCTATGAGCAGTAAATACAAGTAGAGGACATTTTCGCAATAAAAGGAACCAAAGAAATTTTTTTATTTCGAAATTTTGGTGTTTTCTTACTCAGAATCAAAAGCGCTATTAATTTTGATGATAAGAAAAGTGTCCCTAATTTATTTAAGTACATTTTTGTGTGCCCGTTTCGTAACGAACCATACAAACTAGGTATATACTAAATAATAGTTTAAAAAAACTAAAAAACACGCTTTAAAAAATAAAAAATAAATTTTAATAAATTTCAATGCACTATTCTTATAGTGCAGTAAAAAATCTTAATAAGCAATTATTATATTGTTATATCCAGATCAAAATTTGTAAACAATTCTAAATATTGATAAAATAAATAATAATAGTTTAAAATATTTTATTGTAAAAAAAGCGTGGGGTGCATGGTGTCAATTGTCAAGGATAATCATTTTGATAACATCTTAAAAAGCACCCCACGCTTTTTTTACAATAAAATATTTTAAACTATTATTATTTATTTTATCAATATTTAGAATTGTTTACAAATTTTGATCTGGATATAACAATATAATAATTGCTTATTAAGATTTTTCACTGCACTATAAGAATAGTGCATTGAAATTTATTAAAATTTATTTTTTATTTTTTAAAGCGTGTTTTTTAGTTTTTTTAAACTATTATTTATTTTCTATTTTTTAGTTGCATTTTTTTTCTTTCTAACTTTACCCCCCTCACCTACAACCCCCAAACCCCCTAAACCCAACCCCCCAACATCCCCCATCCCATTTCCCCAAACCCCCCCAAACCCCACACCCTTACCCCCAATCCCCCCTTACCCCCCTCCTCATTTTACAAACCCCCGAACCACCTAAACCCAACCCCCCTAACACCGAACCCCCCAACCCCCCGTAACCCCCCCCCCACCACACCACCTACCGCCCCCCCCTTCCAGTTCCATCATCAAACCCTTGTTACCATCTAGGCCTCTTACCCCCTCCCCATTTCCCACAACCCCCCAAAATCACTTACCCCCGAACCCCCCAACACCCCCACCCTATTCCCCGTAAACCCCCCCCCCCCCCATCTCCTAACCCCAACCGCCACACCCTAACCCCCGACCCCCTTACCCCATACCCCATTCCCCCCCCCCACCCCGCCACCTACCCCCCTTCCAGCTCCATCATCAGACCCTTGTTACCATCTAGGACCAAAGTACTCGTCAAAACGAATCAAACGAGCCCAAACTAGATGGGGTTGTTTCGTTTTATTGTGGAGTGCCTCTGGCCATCTTCCAGCTCCATCATCAGACCCTGGTTACCATCTAGGATCAAAGTGCTCGTCAAGACGAATCAAACGAGCCCAAACTCGACGGGGCTGTGTAGTTTTATTGTGGAGTGCCTTTGGCCATCTTCCAGCTCCATCATCAGACCCTGGTTACCATCTGAGATCAAAGTGCTCGTCAAGACGAATCAAACGAGCCCAAACTCGACGGGATTGTGTTGTTTTATTACATAGTTCCTATGGCCACCATCCAGCTCCATCATCAGATCAGCTCCATGTTACAATAATATTGCATTGTCATCCAATTTACACATATGTGCAAAATTTCAGCTCAATCGGAAACCGGGAAGTGGGTCAAAATCGCGCCCTAAGGAGTCGGTTACAAACATACATACAGGTGAAGCTAATATAAAGCGTGTAAAAAAGTCACAAAATTGATTTTTATTCTTTATAAAAATGAATTTCCGTTGCTAAACTCCAGTTCCTAGGTATAAGTTAAGTAGCTGTGTAAACACATGTAATGCCCATTTATATTGGCAAATAAACTATTTTTTTTTTCAAGATCTTACTAATATGTATTTTTAAAAACTTACAATAATATCTGATATTATCTGATATACACACTAACAATCTATAAAAATAAAACTAACTATATTAAAATAAAATAAACTAAAACTACATAAATCTAAAAACCGGCCAAGTGCGAGTCGGACTCGCGCACGAAGGGTTCCGTACAATTATCTATAAAAATCACGTTTGTTGTATGGGAGCCCCCTAAAATATTTATTTTATTCCATTTTATAGTATTTGTTGTTAAGGCGGCAACCAAAATACATCATCTGTGAAAATTTCAACTCTCTAGCTATCACGGTTCCCGAGATACAGCCTGGTGACAGACGAACGGACAGACGGACGGACAGACGGACGGACAGCGGAGCCTCAGTAATAGGGTTCCCGTTTTTACCCTTTGGGTACGGAACCCTAAAAATGGCCCCTGCGACATGGTAGGTACCGAAGCGGTGCCCCTTTTCTCCCATAAAATTTTAAGTCATAATAGCAGCGTTTTACCTGAAATAAAACGCATATTAAAATACTTACCTCACTGGAAGCTTTATAATTGAGATAGCATATCCGTTTCCGTCGAAATAATATCAGTTTTCATACAGTTCTTACGGCTCAGTGGCGACACCTGGCGGTTTCGCGTCATTTTTAGATGTCATATATAATGCGCCGAGTTACTTTTTATTCATTGGCTCAATTACGCCAGGCAGAAATTAAGTGAAAGCTTCCAGTGAGGTAAGTATTTTAATATGCGTTTTATTTCAGGTAAAACGCTGCTATTAAAGTACTTGACCGTCACTGGAGGCTTTATAATTGAGACCTGTTTGTTATCGCCTGGTGCTGCCACTAGCCAAGTTCATTACGGGAACTTATCGCCAATGTGACAAAAAATAAATAAAAATAAATACTGTATACAATCATTTATTTTCTATAATTTGATAATGATAACAAAATAGCTGCTAAGAGTAAACACATATATTTATAATTATATGGGATCAAACAAATGTGTAACGTTTTCTGAATCAACATTACTTATTATTTCCCTTCTATAAAACTGTTGGAAGGTGTTGGCAGATTGCCAATTCCCACGTGCCAAAATCTCGTCTATGGGGTGATTTTCCAACCAACTCTTGGAAGCTACAGCCGATCGAATGCTTCCCGGAGTCGCCGAAATGCCAGCGTTTTTAAACAGGGTTTTTACCCAACCTGCTATTACAGTACGAGAGGCAGGTCGCGCTTCACCTTTGATTGTAATAAATAAATTAAATAATTTTGTACTAATGCGTCTTTCATTTAGTAATGTAATTGTTCTTTCTATCCAGAACAGTGGATTTAAGTTACGGTTATTATTATTTACAAACAATTTCCATCCTGACTGTCTGTAGCTACTAGAATCAGTTTTTGATCCAAATTGGGGCCAAAATATAATGCTTTCACTCGATTTTATGCAATGGTTAGGATCTATTGAGAGTAAGGTTAGGTCATGTACGCGACGACCCGAGCAAAGTAACAATAAAGTTGCCATATGGCGCGATGTTTCAAAAACATTACTTGTGTCTATTGTGTAAGTAGACATATATTCAATAAGTTTACTTACGTCCCAAACTGGGGGCTTAGTAGTTTTCGGATTTTTCAAAGCGATTGATTTTAGAATATGTTGGACTAGTACATGTGAACTTAATTTACTTGACGCTTCGGTATTACACAAAGTAGAGACTACAGACTTGTGTAAAAGTATAGTACTATATGATAACTTATTAACTATATGCAAATCAGACAGAAATTGCGCTAGTTGTGCACCCGTCGGGTTTTTTGTATCGATGTTATTTGTACTAGACCAATTAACCCATCGCTTCCAAGCTACTTCATAAGTCTTTATAGTGGACTTTCGCCAAGAATTCTTAAGCAAAGTCACTTGTTCAGTATTCCATGTAGTTACCGCTTCAGACGACCCCCACATTTCCAGACTTCTAGGGTGATTTTCTCGACTTTCAGCGGGGGGAGGCCCGTCGAGGTGTCGATTAGGTGTTTTTGTAAGTTTCTCAGAGTTATTGGTGCCGCTAGTGCTCGGGCTTTGAGATCCGCTCGCCAGAACACTCTCTCCCATCGCGGTACCACTATTAAGAATATTCCTGAGGACTGATTCAGGTGGGTTAGAACCCTGGGGACCAGGAATGGTGGTGGGAATATCCATGCGAGCTGGTAATTCCATGGAATGCTGAACGCGTCGTTATATAAGGCTTGAGGGTCTGTCAGGTCTCGAGACACGTAGTTGTACACGACATGTGCTGTCTTTGAGGCAAAAAGGTCTATCTGTGGTATTCCCCACTTCGCAAATACTATGTCTACGCAGGCAGGTAGCAGGTGCCACTCCGGAGGTTGGCGATGGCGTGACAAGTGATCCGCTTGATTGTTGTACCTGCCTGGGAGATAATGTATGCTGAAGTGGATCTGATGGTGATCTAACAGGTTCAAAATTTGGTGCGTTATTTCTATTAGGGCTAATGATTTCGCACCCCCTTCTTTCCGCAGATAGGCTACAGCGGTCTTGTTGTCGCACTGTATGAGGATCGAGCTGTGACGGAGTAAATGGGCGTGACCCTGGAGAACGTGTAATATGGCTAGCATCTCCTTTTGATTGCAATGTAGGCCCTGTTCTTCTGGCGTCCAAGACCCTGAGAGTGCTAGATTGTTTAACTGAGCCCCCCAGGCTAGGTCTGATGCGTCTGTCGCAAGAAATTGAGTCGGTGGTGGGTAATGAAGAGCTGTTGACCGATGACAATTCTGAATCCACCAACTGAGCTCGTCTGACACAACTAGAGGTATCGGATAGGCCTTTGTTGATGGATTTGGTAATGTGTTCATGAACATTAATAGTCGTCGGTGATTGAGTCGGCCTCGGGGGATGACGAAACTGGCATAATTTAGCAGCCCCACTAACCTCTGGGATTCTTTCAGGGTTATTTTGTTTTGTTCCAGTACATGGGTCACTTTTTTGTTGATTGAGGCAATCTTTTCCTGTGGCAGGGATTTTTGATTGTCCCAGGTTTTCCACCAGATGCCTAAATACACAATGCTTTTTTGGGGTAAAAGAACTGACTTCTCGAAGTTTATTTTCCAACCCAGGTTTTGCAGTGTTCGCACCGTGAGTGTGACGTGATCTAGAAGCGTGTGTGCACTTTGATTTGCTATTAAAAAATCGTCCAGGTAGACCAAGATCCTGACGTTCCATCGCTCTCGTAATATCTGAGCCACAAAATTTGTTAGAATGGCGAACGTTTTTGGTGCTGTGCTCAAACCGAAGGGTAGGCATGCCATCTCTAACAACTCTTCGCCGTATATTAGGCGTAAGAAGCGTCTTTGTGATTCTGCTACTTTCACGTGACAGTAGGCTTGGGATAAATCTACTTTGCACATCCAGTCCTTCGGTTGAAGGAAATCTGGTACGCGATGCATGTTTATCAGGTGAAATGGTTCGGTAATGACATAGTCGTTTAGCGCTTTCAGATTGAAAATTGGACGGGCGGATCCGTCCTGTTTTGGTACAAGGAATAGAGGAGAGATGAAGCTTGGTGAAGGTTGAGCCACTTTCAGGATGCCCTGTATCTTCATTTCGTGTACAACGGTGGACATTTCTTCCGACATTGGAGTGTGAAAGGGGCCTCTGATTAAATTTGGGTATACGAGTGGTGGTTTTTGTAAGAACGGTATTCGATACCCTTTGATCAATTTTAAGATTATTTTTGGCGCTCCTAATTTCATCCATTTTTTGAGGTAGTGCACTAAACGACCCGCACGAAAGTCATTGTCTATACTTTTTCTGGCTAACTCTGCCCCTCGGGGCATTTGCACGTCCGCGGTTAGTTCCACGTTCAGGCCGCGAGCCTCGGTGGTGAAAGAAACCTCTCCCAGGAATATTATGATCGTACTGACCATTAGGGGATTGGTATTTGTATGTACTATTTGTATGGCTTCCACCCCGCGAGGGTGGGACGTAATTGTTATAACCAGCATTTGTTGGCAACGGCATGTAGGGTATACTTGGTTCAACAAAACTACAATGAGCTCCACGCGATGGAACTGTTGGTTTTCGGGTGCCGTATCCCCGCGAGGGGCGGCTATTTGAGTGATTAGATTTAAATTGAGTATCAGTTTTTATAGGCCAAAAAGCTTTGCGAACCCCGCCTGCCTTTTCTAATACTTTTGTGAACGGCTCAGAATCAAATATGTGGGTAGGCGATGGCGGTATTTTGTTTACGGATGCTTTAATTAATGGGTCTCGAATTTGGCTGGTTATGGACTCCCGGCGCATTTCAATTGATTCAGCTCGGTGGCCACACACTAATTGTAAGAGATCTGTAGTAACTTTATGTAAGTCACCCTTTAATAGTACATTACTGCAGCGGCCGCGAAATAGGGGATTGCCGGCCGAGTAGTAATAGATGGCCGAGTGTTAACGAGGCCATCTAGAGATACGAGGCCGGCAATCCCTGTTCGTGGCCAAGGCTTGTATAGTGCTTTTCTCAAATAAATCCAAGGAAATGACACGAATGTTCAACTTATATATTCATATTTAATTCAAATTGTTTTTTTTTTATTCCCGCCAAAATATTTTTTTTCCAGCAATTTATTTGTAAGCTGTTCCAGTTAATGTTTTTGACGCAAAATCTTGAGATGATTTATATTTATTAAAAAATTACGACCTTATTAATTGGTTATTTTAATAAATTGTTAACAATAAACGCCAATCCTTATTTATTTTATTAAATCTAGCCAAGTAAGATATTAAAAAGTAAATTCACAAACTAAATTTTTCTTAATTGGCAGTATGTCATTGATAGTCAATAAAAGAAAATACGACCCACTAAAACAAAAGACAATCTCTTTGCTGGCCTTGGCCAGCAATGTTTGTATGAAATTCCATTATTGTCGTCTAATTTGAAATTAGAACGAATCTTCCTCAACTGCTATACAATGGCATACTTCGTGTTCTATTGTCACGACTATAAGGACCACATTTCCTTGGATGTTTGAGAAAAAGTAATTCCTCAACTTTTGTACTTAAGTTGTCAGAGTTAACAGCTGTAGTCTCAGCCCAAGAAAGAAGTGTACGAATAGCTTCTTGTAATGTTTCTTTTTGTTTTAGGATGCAAAAAGTAATAGCTGCAAAGGACTTATCAGCATATGCAAGATGCCTTAAGGTATCATACATTTTTACCTCTTCGTTTGTTTCCAGGTCTACAAAGCCTGGCGTATGATTGTACGACTTTTGTGTTTCAGCGTATCTTACATCCGACCACGACTTGCTATCTAAACGTTGGACATCAAGAAGCATATGCAGATAATTATCGGGGGTTTTTGGAACAGACGGTTCTTTCAGTTTCGTTTCAATATCAAAAGTAAAGGGTATGTTTGATTCTGGATCAACAGGGGCAACCGAGCTCCCTGCACACGTATCGCTTTTATATTGATCGTATAAGTCTCCACTTACCCCCGAACAAATAGACGCATTATCATAACAATCAACTTTTTTAGATTCAGAGGTAATAATATTACGCAGCTCACCAATTTCCTTTTGTAGTTTTTCCATCATTCGACTGGAGCGCCGATCGCGTTTGTTTTTCTTGCGACGGCGGCGGCGGGAACGTTTCCCATTGCTGGCCGAAGTTGACGAGCTTGAAGAGCTACTACTCGACGAGCTGCTGCTACTCCTGCTGCGAGCTCGCTTGCGCGCCAGCCCGCTGGGGCCGGCTACAGCATGCGGCTCGATAGCTGAACCATCGCAATCGTCCATCACTGTAATTGAACTGATGTTAGCTCTAATTTATTTTCTTTACGTCCGCGCCCGTATTGTCCGTTGATTTTTGAAAACTGTACGAAAACTTGTTTTTATCTTTAATAGTGAGTGATCCGAACGAAAAAACCGTTAAATTTTATGATCACCCACTTTATTTGAAATTTCGGTTGAATAATCCTAAGGGATTATTTTAAAATGTATTTACTAAGATTAACCCAGGTAACTATTAACTTATGCCACAGACTTATGCACATTTGTGGTTTTAACAGTGTAATTATATGGAATACTTACGTATATTTCACTTTTTAACACTTGTTACTAGGTAGGTACTTAATTTTACACTTTTATTATTTTGCAATAGTCACAGAGCCAGGGCTTGCTGTGTCAAGTTGCTTCGACGGAAAACAGAACGCCAATGAATAAAAAGTAACTCGGCGCATTATATATGTCATCTAAAAATGACGCGAAACCGCCAGGTGTCGCCACTGAGCCGTAAGAACTGTATGAAAACTGATATTATTTCGACGGAAACGGATATGCTATCTCAATTATAAAGCTTCCAGTGACGGTCAAGTACTTTAATGTATCATTAGTAATAATCAACGTTAGTCATACAGTGGTTTATTTCTGAAACGGTATTTTTTCAGGACTTTTTTAAATGCTATCTTATAGAATGCAGTAGGTTAGGTTAGGTTTGTTTTCTAACAATTCCGAAAAATAAATTGTTCCAAAAATAAATCACTGTATGACTAACGTTGATTATGCCCAATGATACATTTACATTATGACATAATATTTTATGGGAGTCATTATAGACCCGGTACCGAAGACGCTGGCAGCATTTCCTCGCTATATCGTAAGATGCCAGCTCTTGGGTCTCCTGTGGTATCTCTGAGTCTCTTTGACAAGTCTTTGAAGAGACTCAGAGCACCAGAGCCCCACGGACCAAGGGTCTCGAAGCGAAAGGGTACAAAATGTACTGTATTTTCCTAACAATAATGTCATCGTTCATATTAATACTTATGAGTGAAAATCACGAAAGTTTAAAATATTGTAAATGCTAATTAAACCTTAATTTAATAGCATTGTTCACGCGCATCATTAAACCCCTCAGCGTATGTCACGACTCCCATACAATTCTGGAGCGCGCGGGATGAGCGATGGCTCGGTTATAAATCTAAATGAACCTCCCAAATTATGACGAATCGAGGGTACAACTACTTCCTGTGTTATTTTAGGACACCCCTTCCGGTTCCTCCACAAATATACCTACTTCATATATTTTGAATGTTTGTCAAGTCGTAGTAGCTTAGTGGTTTTAGGTATGGTGTCTCAAGTAGATAGCCGCGCCTAGTACCCGGATAACACAAGTTACTAAATGCTCCTTTCATCCACTCAAAGATTGAATGAATGAGATCCCTTAAAGGGTAAGTTCGCCTTTGTAAATGCATTTGCATGAGTTGGTTATTTAGATTTATAAGGAAACTTTGCACCTATTTATTCTGTAAATATCAAATTTTCAATAAATTTATCTCATCTCATTTCAACGGTTGTCGATAATGTTTTTTTTCCTTATTTTTGTACAATAAAGAGTTTACATATATGCATACATACACAAGTTTTGCTTACTTAACCTATCAATTGGTGTGAATTGTCTAGTGATATTTATTATTAACAACTAGCTTTTGCCCGCGACTTCGTCCGCGTAGAATTCCAATTTGTGGTAAAGCTTCTTCATCTCTTTCATTGTATAAAACAAAAATCCGGCAACGGCAACATCCATCATTATTATCATTTCATCATTTCATCATCATCAGCATCAGTTAGTGAATATTATAAATCCCGTTTATTCTCTATCCCGTGGGAATTTCAACAAATTTGTCCTTATTTTCGCTTATTTTTATCCCGCGGGAATTTTGCATTTTCCCCGAGAAAAAGTAGCATATGTCCTTAAAGGTGTAGCTTTCTACCGTTAAAAGAAGTTTTAAAATCAGTCCCGTAGTTGAATTCACTTATTTTTTTCCATGGGAATTTTGCTTTTTCACAGAGAAAAGTAGTCTATGTAAATAATGGTTGGTGTAGCTTCCTATTGGTGAAAGAAATTTTCAAATCAGCCCTCAAGTGATATTCACTTCTTTCTATCCCACGGGAATTTTGCATTTTACCGAATAAATAGTAGGTAGCCTGGCCTATACACCAATAAAGGACAGCAATTGGTCATTTTTTTTAAACTCAGCCCCGAAGTTAAATTTACTATTTTCTATACCGCGGGAATTTTGCATTTATCCGGAAAATAGCATCCTATGTTAATCAAGGAGAGTGTATCTTTTTTATTGGTGAAAGACATTTTAAAATGAGCTCCGAAGTTGATTTTTTTTTTCTGTCCCTTGGGAATTTTGCATTTTCCCGGAAAAAGTAGCCTATGTCAATAAAGGATAGTGTAACTTTTTACTGGAAAAAGATTTTTTTTTAATCGGCTCGGAAGTTTCAGACATTATGTATCCCACAGGAATTTCCAAAAATCCTGCAATAAGTTTTTTTGCTGTTATGTATCCCGACATCGGGGTTTTCGATGCGGGAATGATTTGAGATAGAGTAGAAATAAACAGATAGATTAGTCTAAGAAAGTATAATATTATGCCTAATGAATAACTACTGCTCTGCGAATTGTATTTTAATTCATGTAGTACTTATGAGACCAAGCCTTATGAGATACCTAATAATAAAAATAAGTTGAATTAATTACAGCAGTAAATTCAGTAGTTGATACGATTTTCAAAATAAATTATTAATATTTTTTCTATATTTGGGACAGTTAATCTGCGGCGTCTTGCTGTAAATATCCATTTCAATGAACTGAACGATGTTTCCACGTCGGCAGTTGTAATCATTGAATTCCTTGAAGGAATCAATTGTTGCACAAAAAGTTTGCGATCGCAGTTCTATTTCTTTGCTTGCTATTCGTATTTAAAACCAACTTCAGTTCATTAGGTACAAACCTGCTAGAGTACATTCTGTTTTTTAAGTCAATACCTACTCTTTGGCTAATGTCAAACATTCCCGCACCGAAAACCCCGATGTATGTGTATGACCATTTACGTTTATACTGAATTTGAAAAGTTTAGTAATTGTAGTTACGGAGATAGGATCCAGTTGATTTGAGTATATAAATCCTGATTTATCCTTATCCCGTGGGAATTTTCAAAATTATTGAAATTAGCTTTATACCTATTCTAATAGTCTACTTGCATGCCCAATTTGAACAGTTTAGTAATCTTCGTTATGGGGATAGGGTCACTCTCGATTGATGAAATATATACATCCCGTATATTCCTTATCACGTGGGAATTCCGGAAAATTCATTCTTATCGGACGCCTACGTCATACAAAGGACACATCCTCCAAGTTTCAGGTCTCTACATACAGCGGTTTAGGCTGTGCGTTAATCCGCCAGTCAGTCATTTAGGACTTCAGGACAAAGCATTTTATTATGTATTTGCATTGCACCAAGCTTTTATGCGAGTTCAACAATGATGTTTGAATACTCATTTCGATTTTATTCGAAAAAGGTTGAACTCACATAAAAGCTTCATCATCATCATCATCATCATTTCAGCCGTAGGACGTCCACTGCTGGACATAGGCCTCCCTCATTGACGCCCAATCATTACGGTTTTTTTTTGAATGAGTCGCCAGAGGGTCCAAAGACGCGAAGTCTTTGCTATTTTTTACTTTACGGTTGTTACTTTACGGTACAATCATTACGGTTGGAAGCGACTTGCATCCACCCTGAACCTGCGGCCTTCACCAAAACGTCCGTCCATCTCGTTGGTGGACGTCCCACGCTGCGCTTGTAAAAGCTAAAGCTTGGTGAAATGCAAATACTTATACATAATTAGTTATTATCAGTGATCAGATCACGAAGTGCTTGACAAAGTAGACAAATGGTTTGCAAAATTTGAAGTTTCGTTTCGTTTACATTGTGTCAAAATAAAATTTAATTTAAATCAAAAGCACTAAGGAGTATTGATATCATCTTCGAAGCAAATCACCCCCAAAATAACTTTCTACTCCTTTTTAACCACGTCAAGGGATGAATTTCAATAAAATACGAAACACGTCTTCCATCAATTCTGTTAAAGAATGTTTATGCAAAATTTGAAGTAGATTGGACCAAGGAATCACGTTGTCCCATACAAACTTTGCCCCCCTTTTTTACCCCCTTAGGAGTAGAACTACGAAAAATCCTTTCTTATCGGATGCCTACGTCATACAAAGAACACACCCTCCAAGTTTCAGGTCTCTACGATCAGCGGTTTAGGCTGTGCGTTGATCCGTCAGTCAGGACAAAGGATTTTATATGTATAGATTACACAGCGTATACATTAAAACATTTTTCGCCAAACTGCATGACAGTTTGTTGGCGAAATGAAACACTCAAAACACTTCCATATAATACTGTGCAAAAACTATATAACTAACTACATAACCTAGAAAAGAATCTTAGCTTACATTTGCATACATAATTGGAGTTATATAAAAAAAGCAGGTGGGTACTTATATATAATATTTATTATTTATTTAAAAGGTATGGTAATGCGTCGAAGAATGTTGTGGTTACAGGTAATTATTGATATACACCGTGTTTTTTGAAGTCGGTTAACTTTAAGGAGGCATTCAAAAGGTCAAATAAAGTTACTTTCACATATGTACAACATTGAATTACTTCGCAAGTGGAGACAGATTTTCTTCACGATGTTTTTCCATCATAGTAAAGCTAAATATGAAAGGTCTCAAAACACAAGTGCAGTGATATACACGTATCAGCTCAATGAGCTGCTAGTGAATTAGCTTAATCTATAATAATAAAATTGGAGTGTCTGTTTGTAATATTGAAATAACCGCTTTTTACTACATGCATATGAATATATATACTGTACATGCACCAAAATAACATGTTTTACAATTTTTGTCTGTCTGTCTGTTTGTTCCGGATAATCTCTGAAATGGCTGGACCGATTTTGACGGGACTTTTATTGGCAGGTAGCTGATGTAATAAGGAGTAACTTAGGCTACTTTTATTTTAGAAAAAATAAATTCAAAATCCTGTAGGCCACGCGAACGAAGTCGCGGGCACAGCTAGTCAATAATATAAATATTAATATAGGCTCTGGTGACGATGAACAAATACTACTTATTGACAAAGAATCCAACTGTTTTGTTCTGAATGTATTATTGTAACAGATAGAACAAACAGATTTTTCTTCAGCAAAAACATTTGTACAGCCCAACGGCCGGGTTAACAGTCGTAATTTAGGAATGCAAATTATGGCCCCTCCGACCGCGTAATGTAAAAACTTATAACGATGATTTGCATGAACCTCCTAACCTCGTAATGAATGCATTTAACCACTGCCATGCCGTCTGTGTAAAATTTGGGTCGAAAGCCGCGCTGCCGTGTCAGGCCTAAGTAACGTAACTTGAGATACGTTAGTTACGCTTAACAGTGCTAAATCGTCATTTTTGATGCTATACTATCTGATACATATCGAAGATTTTCATTTTATGCCATAATTCAATAAAAACACCGATAGCCGAACTAACGTATCTGGGATTTTTGTACGAACTTGTAATGGATATCTCCCGTATTTCAAATACGTTAGATAGGTCATACAGAACTCGCCCGCAGAATCGAAATTGAAAAATCTTTTGGTGCAGTTTAATTCAAATCACGTTGTTGTTATATGCTATAATAGGCATTTTAATTATATTTCATAATACGTAACACCTTCTGAAACGGGAACGTATCAAAATGTATAAAGTTTGGAACGAATAATGGACGAATTACATGATGGTCATAATATATACTAAAATTTTTTTGAAAAAATTGATAAAACGAACTTTTTTAATGTTGTAATCTACAGATTGGTTTAGGTTAGGTTAGGTTTATTATGGTTGGTTTATCCTGTAAAGTTGAGAATTTCCAAGAATAATTATATCAAATGACCATTGTGTATTTTCGTCCGTTATTAATTTTAGACTTTATATATTTTGATACGTACCTACCCTCTGAAACCAAGAAGAGCTATATTGATTATAATTTTATTAAGAGTATGTTTAACTAGAGGGGAGGGAGTGGGAGAAAAGATAATAATATTTTGTTATAAGACCTTATAAGTATTATTTATTAAAAAAGATACCTAAAAGTTAAGAATTAATAGAAATCCTGTTACTGTGATAAAAATCAATAAAAAGTTTTCTAGCTTCCACTTTACTTATTATTAACCTTCTTACCTATTTGTATATCTATAAAAAAAAATAACGGGACTAGATAAAAGAGCCTACCTACTTTTAATTTACTTAAATGTTCTGTTTCTTGGTTCCCAAAAGTAATGTAAGTAAAGATACAGGTCATAGCCATTACACAGTTTTGGGTAATAAAATTTAAATAAAAAATAAAACCTCCTTCAAAAAATCCCCAAAAAAACATAAAATAATAATTGATTGAACCGACCACAATAAGCATGAAAATATCTTTCTACTAATCTGTTTGAAGTTGGTGCCTCAGCACGAGCCAGCAGGAGTGTAGAAGCCCTATAATAGGTATGTAGGTAAGTTAGATTACTAGGTCCACTCCTGCTGGCTCGTGCTGAGGCACCAACTTCAAACAGATTAGTAGAAAGATATTTTCATGCTTATTGTGGTCGGTTCAATCAATTATTATTTTATGTTTTTTTGGGGGTTTTTTGAAGGAGGTTTTATTTTTTATTTAAATTTTTTTTATTTCCAAGTTTTTTTTGGGTGTTTTTTGAAGGCGGTTTTATTTTTTATTTAATTTTTTTTATTTTTTTCTTTTTAGTTGTTGCTAATGGCCTGGACTGGCACTCTTTACTGACTGTACTTTTTGCCTCTGGTTACCAAAGTACTTATCAAGACGAATCAAACGAGACCAAACTTGATGGGGTTATGTCGTTTTACTACGGAGTTCTTATGGTCACCATCCAACTTCATTGTCAGACCCTGGTTACCATCTAGGACCAAAGTACTCGTTGAGACGAGTCAAATGAGTCCGTACTCGATGGGGTAAGTGCCGTTACTTTATGGAGTAACTTTGGCCACCTTCCAGCTCCATCATCAGACCCTGGTTACCATCTGGGATCAAAGTGCTCGTCAAGACGTTTCAAATGAACCCAAACTCGACGGGGTTGTGTTGTTTTATTACAGAGTTTCTATGGCCACCTTCCAACTCCATCATCAGATTAGCTCCATGTCACAATAATATTGCATTGTCACCTGATTTACACATGCATGTAAAATATGAAATCAATCAGAAACCGGGAAGTGAGTCAAATTCAACTTGCAAGATTTGACCCGTTGAGGAGTTCCGTTGGCCATCTGCGGTCTTCTTCATCAGATCTAGTTTACCAAATGACACTTTATGAATGCAAATGCTCGATTTGTCACTGAAAATACTAAAATCGCTTTACATTTCCCTTGAACTTTTGAAGAGTTCCTTCAATTCCTCATGGATCCCATCATCAGAACTGGATTCCGGTAACAACGGGACCAACCTTGAAGCATATGCTTTCAAACAACGAAAGAATTTTCCAAATCGGTTCATAAATGACGGAGTTCTGAGGTAACACACGTTAAAAAAAAAAAAAAAAAAAAAAAAAGAACATACAACCGAATTGAGAACCTCCTCCTTTTTTTGAAGTCGGTTAAAAAAGAGCATGGTCACGCTTAACTAACGTATATTCAGATACGCAACTTTGCGTTACAGAATTTTGTATGAAAAGTAAGGCCGTGTAAACTTTAAAAACCGTCTTTTTTCCAATTGATTCGTAGCACAGTGTTAAAATTAAAAATACATCGTCACAACAATATTTCTAACCTACTGTGTAAATTTCAAATTTTAAACTTCATTAGTAAACAAGCAATGAGATAAACAAAAACAAAAACTTTGATCGCGTTTTTCTCTAATCGTCGTTTTTGGAGATACGTTACTTAGGCCTGACACGGCAGCGCGGTAATTCAGTTCACATATCAAACAAAGTAACCTTTGTGAAACTCACTTAAGTACCATAGTAAAAAAGATAGAAAATGGATCCGAAAATGGTTGAAAGAGGAACAACGCTTTTACGCTGACACGTATGGACAGGATTTGCGTGATATTTGGAGATATAAAGATAGCTGGAATCTTGAGAATAACACAGAGACAACCATAGGTACCAATATTTCGATGGCTTAATCTACTCGACAAAACTAGTCACTTTTATTCTAACAACCTTTTAAAATTTGAAAAAATATCTCGATTTTCCATACAGTAATCCGTTTGGATGGATATGTATGAAAAGTTTGCGTTTTTTTTTCAAATTTTTAAAAGTTGTTAGTTTAAAAGTGACTTGTTTTGATAAGTAGATTAAGCCATAGAAATCATGGTACCTAATTTATTAGCATCTTAATAAGTTGCGGAACAAAATCAAAGATAAGATAGGTACGTATAAGTATTTTCTACACAGCATACTTCAGTGCAAAGTTCTCGAGAATCGAGATATTCTTCGGGAACAACTTTGAAAACAAACTTTTAACTTAAACTTCCTCCTAGCTTCGGAGTGAAAAAGAGAGTTGAACCTTTTCCTGTGAGCCTGTATCGTAATTGGCCTGTACCTATGTCCCACTGCTGGGCCCAGGCATCCTCTCACCCAGAAAGCTTGAGCTGTATCCCACGTGGGTTAATCCGCGCTTGGGAATTCCTACGGCGCGCTTGCTGAAGGGTGAATATTCGAGCGTTTTGACCGCTCAGTTAAACCTCATCACAATTTGACGATTATTACTACAACCGAAGGACGAGTCGCATAAAATTTGATCAAACTACGAGGGGCGTTCAATTAAAGTGAGAATGAGATGCAAACTCTTTTAATATTACGAAATTAAATACTGGCCGGTAAAGCTAATCTATCTAGCTGATTGCTATGAAAAAAAAAACTAACTGTCTTTTGTTTAAAAAATATACGGTAATTTCTTTGCAATGCTATTGAGTACGTTAGCGAAAATGGAGAAAATTGAACTGCGCGCCGTTATCAAATACTTGTGTTTGAAAAATTTTTCTACGGACCAAGTCAATTTGGATTTGCGGGACACTTTAGGGTCTAATGCTCCTCCGTATTCGACAGTCGCACGTTGGCGCACGTTGGCGCGCTGAATTTAGACGTGGAAGAACATCGACAATGGACGACCCCCACTCCGGACGCCCTACTACAGCAGTAACTGAAGAAATTGTGAAAAAGTCGAAAACTCAGTTTTGGCGGACCGTCGTGTCACGGTTCGTTTTATTGCTGCAAAATGTAAAGATTTCAACGGGGAGCGTGCATAATATTTTACATGAACGCTTGGGTATGAAAAAGGTATCTGCGCGTTGGGTACCAAGAATGCTTACTGACACGCAAAAACAAACTAGACTAGAGATTTGTCAAGAAGCTTTGAACCTGATGCAGCAAGACCGGGAACTTTTTTTGGCGCGATTTATAACAATGGACGAAACATGGCTCCATCATTACGACCCTGAAACGAAACTGCAGTCTATGACATGGAAAAGGCCATCATCTCCAACTCCGAAGAAATTCAAGGTGAGCCCATCTGCCGGTAAGGTCATGGGCTCTGTTTTTTGGGGTGGTAAAGGGGTATTAATGATTGAGTATCTCGAGCATGGAGCCACTATTACGGGCACATTATACGCCAAACAAATAGTAACATTGCGCAATGAGATCCGCGAAAAACTCTCGAAAGTTGTGCTGTTCCACCAGGACAATGCCCCGTCACACAAGTCCGCCGTTGCAATGGCTGCAATTCGTGATGCTGGGTTCGATATCCTTAAGCATCCTCCGTATTCACCAGATCTCGCTCCCAGTGATTTCTACCTATTTCCGAGATTGAAACAATACCTGAGAGGCCAGAAATTTGAAGACGACGACGCGGTAGTCTCTGCAGTGCAAGATTTTTTTCACCTCACTAGCTCGGAAAGCCCTTTTTGTTTGTTTGACATCTATTGAGAAAATCGCTTTTTATCCACAAGTGAAGAAAGAGTTTTGACATTTGAAGGCAGCTTAAGTGATATTTGACAGCTAACAAAACGTAAAACGTTAAAAGTGCTGAATTTTTAACATCACAATTAATGAATTGCATCGAGTAAAAAACACTAATACAGTCTTACAACTTTATTTTAATTCATAAATATCAGAATTCAACATTTACCTTCATTCTTGTTGTAAAAACGGATAAAATGTTCTGACAGTCCAAGTAACTCGATGTGCGAACAAAACGCATCCGAAATAATAAAAAAAAACTTAAGTCAAAACAGTATAGGTACAATTTAACAGTAATACAGTTAATGAACTAAAACAATTACTTTGCTCACCCGCGACCTTACAATAGTTACGTTTATGCAAGAAATGTGCGTTCATGCAGTTCCTCCACCTCCACACTGTACGAACACACACAAATCACATAAACCCAACCATCACCACCACCAAGCTACACTGACGCGTTTCGAACTCAACCAGAGCTCATCTTCAGAGTTACCACAACCGTATGCTATGCTACCAAATGTTAAACTAACAAACCAAAACAAATGTTTTAACTTGTCACTGTAACTTCTCAAGTACCCACTTTATTTTTCTTATTCTCAAACTACCCCACAAAAATTAACTTTTATTGACATATTTAAAACTACCTTGAATTTTTTGTTTATTTATTTATAAGGCATATTTAATTAATACTAACTGTTCAAATTCGACCCAAGCCGCAGTAAAGGAGAAGATACTAAATTTACCTGTTCATTAATAATAGACCCCATAGTGTTGTACCTAATTATTTCCATGCATTCCAGAGCATCCAGACGCAACCCCTTGCCGCAATAATGTAACACTTCATAAGAATCTGAATCTAACAATGAATGATTTGATTCCAACAAATGTTTTGCAAAATTCGATCTATCTGGATGCTCATTCCTATATGCCGAAACATGCTCTTTAAATCTAGTATTAAAACTTCGGCCTGTCTGTCCTACGTATATCCCATTGCAGTCATTACAAGTAAGCTTGTATACCCCCGATCTAGTTCCCTTATCTACCTGTTCTTTGTGGTTACATAGCCTAGAGTACAAAGAGTTGTTAGTCTTAAAGGCAACATTAATATTGTTTGATTTTAAAATGCCATAAATCTTATCAGACAAACCCCCGACGTAAGAGATGCTAGATCTATATTTGTTAGTAGACTGAGAAGGTAACGCAGCGTAAAGCATGCTATTTACTAACCGTGCCTGCTTCTTTTGAACTAAACTATCTACCATTGACTTTGTATAACCTTTTGAGATCGCTATCTGATAAATAGTACTCAACTCTAAATCAAAATGTTCCTTAGAAAGAGGCACAGTCAACAATCTATTAACATAACAATGGAAAGCAGCCAGTTTATGCTGCCACGGATGATTAGAAGATGCTGGTATAACAGCATCTGTGTACGTGGGCTTACGGTATATTTTAAATTGATGTTTACCATTTAATTTTGAAATCGTTAAATCCAAAAAGTTCAACGAACAATTTTCCTCCAATTCTTTTTTGAACCTTATCTTTACGTGCTTGTTATTCAAACCATTAATAAACACGTCAAGCTGTCTCATACTCCCTCTCCAGCATAGGATCAAATCATCAACAAACCTAAAATAGTACACAATATTACTATTACCCACAATATACTGATTCTCAAAATGATCCATAAATATATCTGCCATTAAAGGACTCAGAGGTGAACCCATAGCTAAACCATCACTCTGTAAGTAATAAAGACCATTGAACCGGAAATAATTTTGTTTCATGCATAAAGTTACCAAATCTATTAATTCACAAACTTCACCCGGATGCAACCGCTTCCTTTCTAAGTGGTCTTTTAGAATTTCTAGTGTCTCACTATATGGTACGTTAGTAAATAAACTGTCTACATCCAAAGAAAGCAACGTTGCATTCGGCGGTATGCTGATGTCCTTAATTTTACTAACCAAATCTAAACCATTTTTTAAACTATAAGAAGGTTTAAAGGAAGCCTTCACACGAATAATACTATTTAATTTCTTCGCCAATTTATATGCTGGAGCACTCACGTATGAGACAACTGGACGAACAGGCACATCATCTTTATGAATTTTAGGTAATCCATATAGAATTGGCGCTTGCGGATTCATGGGAATTACAAAATTCTTTTGTTGTTCGGTTTCAAAGGCAAACAAAGAACCCTTTATTAGTCTCTTTAGATCTTTGTGAAATGTAATTGTAGGGTCCTTACGTAAAACTGTAAAACCGGCCCCTTGAACGATATCTAAAACTTTCCGATTATATTGATACCTATCCAATAAAACAATACAATTTCCTTTGTCTGCCTTTGTCACCACTAAATCATTATCATACACTTTCTCCTGAATAGATCTCAAAGAATTTAATTCGGTTATATTGACAATACACTCTGTGGAATTGGTATTTTTAAGTGTATTTGCCACTAACACTTTTGTTTCAAAATCACCACAGTTACTTGTAATAGCAACCTCAGAATCTACCGCCAAACCTTCCACTATTTTTTGACTAAATTTAGTGGGTAGATTATATTTTAAACCTTTTTCCAATAACTGATTCTCATTATCCAAAAATTCCACATTAGTAAGATTTTTAACGCGAGGGTAGAAATTATGACCGTTAGTAGAACCTCGATAATTATTGTTCAAAGAAGAAAAATGATAATGATAATGATTTAGTGGTGACAAAGGCAGACAAAGGAAATTGTATTGTTTTATTGGATAGGTATCAATATAATCGGAAAGTTTTAGATATCGTTCAAGGGGCCGGTTTTACAGTTTTACGTAAGGACCCTACAATTACATTTCACAAAGATCTAAAGAGACTAATAAAGGGTTCTTTGTTTGCCTTTGAAACCGAACAACAAAAGAATATTGTAATTCCCATGAATCCGCAAGCGCCAATTCTATATGGATTACCTAAAATTCATAAAGATGATGTGCCTGTTCGTCCAGTTGTCTCATACGTGAGTGCTCCAGCATATAAATTGGCGAAGAAATTAAATAGTATTATTCGTGTGAAGGCTTCCTTTAAACCTTCTTATAGTTTAAAAAATGGTTTAGATTTGGTTAGTAAAATTAAGGACATCAGCATACCGCCGAATGCAACGTTGCTTTCTTTGGATGTAGACAGTTTATTTACTAACGTACCATATAGTGAGACACTAGAAATTCTAAAAGACCACTTAGAAAGGAAGCGGTTGCATCCGGGTGAAGTTTGTGAATTAATAGATTTGGTAACTTTATGCATGAAACAAAATTATTTCCGGTTCAATGGTCTTTATT
Source organism: Archips crataeganus (assembly GCA_947859365.1). Lineage (NCBI taxonomy): Eukaryota > Metazoa > Arthropoda > Insecta > Lepidoptera > Tortricidae > Archips > Archips crataeganus. The sequence goes on along the minus strand of OX402057.1, from coordinate 17,259,148 downwards.
ACTTACAGAGTGATGGTTTAGCTATGGGTTCACCTCTGAGTCCTTTAATGGCAGATATATTTATGGATCATTTTGAGAATCAGTATATTGTGGGTAATAGTAATATTGTGTACTATTTTAGGTTTGTTGATGATTTGATCCTATGCTGGAGAGGGAGTATGAGGCAGCTTGACGTGTTTATTAATGGTTTGAATAACAAGCACGTAAAGATAAAGTTCAAAAAAGAATTGGAGGAAAATTGTTCGTTGAACTTTTTGGATTTAACGATTTCAAAATTAAATGGTAAACATCAATTTAAAATATACCGTAAGCCCACGTACACAGATGCTGTTATACCAGCATCTTCTAATCATCCGTGGCAGCATAAACTGGCTGCTTTCCATTGTTATGTTAATAGATTGTTGACTGTGCCTCTTTCTAAGGAACATTTTGATTTAGAGTTGAGTACTATTTATCAGATAGCGATCTCAAATGGTTATACAAAATCAATGGTAGATAGTTTAGTTCAAAAGAAGCAGGCACGGTTAGTAAATAGCATGCTTTACGCTGCGTTACCTTCTCAGTCTACTAACAAATATAGATCTAGCATCTCTTACGTCGGGGGTTTGTCTGATAAGATTTATGGCATTTTAAAATCAAACAATATTAATGTTGCCTTTAAGACTAACAACTCTTTGTACTCTAGGCTATGTAACCACAAAGAACAGGTAGATAAGGGAACTAGATCGGGGGTATACAAGCTTACTTGTAATGACTGCAATGGGATATACGTAGGACAGACAGGCCGAAGTTTTAATACTAGATTTAAAGAGCATGTTTCGGCATATAGGAATGAGCATCCAGATAGATCGAATTTTGCAAAACATTTGTTGGAATCAAATCATTCATTGTTAGATTCAGATTCTTATGAAGTGTTACATTATTGCGGCAAGGGGTTGCGTCTGGATGCTCTGGAATGCATGGAAATAATTAGGTACAACACTATGGGGTCTATTATTAATGAACAGGTAAATTTAGTATCTTCTCCTTTACTGCGGCTTGGGTCGAATTTGAACAGTTAGTATTAATTAAATATGCCTTATAAATAAATAAACAAAAAATTCAAGGTAGTTTTAAATATGTCAATAAAAGTTAATTTTTGTGGGGTAGTTTGAGAATAAGAAAAATAAAGTGGGTACTTGAGAAGTTACAGTGACAAGTTAAAACATTTGTTTTGGTTTGTTAGTTTAACATTTGGTAGCATAGCATACGGTTGTGGTAACTCTGAAGATGAGCTCTGGTTGAGTTCGAAACGCGTCAGTGTAGCTTGGTGGTGGTGATGGTTGGGTTTATGTGATTTGTGTGTGTTCGTACAGTGTGGAGGTGGAGGAACTGCATGAACGCACATTTCTTGCATAAACGTAACTATTGTAAGGTCGCGGGTGAGCAAAGTAATTGTTTTAGTTCATTAATATGGACCTCCGCAAAGTAACGCCTGATTCAATAAATTAAGTAATACAGTTTGCTCGTATCTCAAAATCGATAATCTGGCTAATTGAACTTTACTCGATGTGCAATAAAGTTCAATTTGGTTTATTCATTGATTGGAGATAGGTACGAGATTTTTTCAAAGTAGTGACGATATGTCGGTATTGGAATAGTTCCATAAAGACTGGATATGCTTAGGCTATTTTGCATTATTTTTGATTTTACCAATATTTCTATAAGTACTTCAAAATTATTGTACTGACAAAGAGGTAAATAAATAATAATTGATAGTACAAACCCTTTTTCTTATTTTCCTCGATGTAGTGAGGTGAAAAGTTTTGTGTTATACACGGGTGAAAAGTTATTTTACGTCTCGTGTGTTGAAGCACTCGCTATCGAAAGGATTCTATTTTTGAACCACTCGCTTCGCTCGTGGTCAATCATAGAATCCTTTCGATAGCTCGTGTTTCAAATGAACACTCGCAGGTAAAATACAACTTTCCCCCCTTGTATAACAAATAACTATTAAGTACTCAAGATGAGACCTTTTTTAAAAATGGAATATTAAGTTTAGAAAAAAGATATACTAAGTGTATTATGCTAAAAGGTGACTATGTCGAAAAATAAAATGACATTTAGTAAAAGTTGTTTATAACATACTCATTCTCACTTTTTATTGAACGCCCCTAGTACATTCAGCATCGGTAGTGTCTTAAATTGTCATAAAAGTTAACCCTAAGCCCTTTTTTTCTCATTACGATTTGACCAAATATTGTTAAAAAGGATGATTCGAAAACGCTGAATATTCATCTTGAAAAATCTTATGACAAAATTCAAATTGGGCTGTAGTTCCCACGCGGGCCCAGTGGGGATTGGGAACTTCACTCACACCATTGAATTTCTTCGTGGTTCGTTTCTTCGTTCGTTACTTCGCTTCGTTTTCTTCGTGGGTTTATGCAGGTTTCCTCGCGATGTTTTCCTTCACCGTAAAGCTCATGGTAAATATCAAATGTAATTACGCATATAAATTGCGAAAAACTCAGAGGTGCGAGCCGGGATTTGAACCCACGACCCTCTGCTTGAGAGTCCATAGGTCAAACCACTAGGCCACCACGGACACTCTGAGAGGAGGTATGTGCCCTGCTGTGGGACGTATATAGGTTGGGATGATGGTGATGATGAGGACATACATATATGTCGGATTTAAAACACCTAAGAAAACAACTCTCTAAGGCTGGCTTGCGCGGACCTGGGTTAGCTACTGAACTCCGAGTTAACTGCTAACCCAGGGTTATAAGTGTCAAAATGTATGGAACTGTCATTCTTAACCCAGGGTTACCGATTTAATTTTTTAACCCTGATCTGTGCAAATGGCCCTAAAACAACTCTGAACATTTAGGTTATGACCGCTAGATGGCGCTTAAATCAATCGCGCCGACATACGGCTGGGACAATGATGATGACATAACTTAGTTTCAGCTTCACGACCTAGTACGCCTATAAAAGCTGTACAGTCGGCCGCGATTGTTTCAAGCTTAAATCCAATTTTACGAGCAAGCTTCGTGCGTTAACTTGCGCGAGCGGGATAAGGCCCCGTAAAATGGACTGTACCAACATTTGTGTACCAATAAAAAGTAGCCGACTGTACTTTGGAGACTTCGCTTGGCACAATAAAGCGGGGTAACCGTTTTTAATCCGTTAACTATAGAACTAGAAATAGGAAGAATAGAAATGGCACACGATCCACAATCGCAGTCACGCATATGGCTTAAAACCTGTATCTTTATTTTCCGAGCTCAGTCTGTAACGAAGCTAATTGCTCCAAAAATTATATCTCCTGCTTGAGAGGCCATCCAACCACTGGGCTACCATGGCTTTTCACTGACTCCAAAAAAACATTGAAATCAAAATCAAAACGTTTATTCTGCAAGTAGGCCGCAAAGGGCTCTTTCACATGTCACTTTTTTTAAACTAACAGCGCTTTCGTAAGGACCATCATTGCCAAGAAGAATGCGCCGCAAGAAAATTGGCAGGAAGTCATCTTTTCAAATGAAAATATAATAAATTACAAACTAAAAAAAAAACATACAAATATAGAATTAAATAAATAAAATATATAAAAAAACAATAGAGGGATGTATTGGGTCCGTTAGTTAAAAAACTAAAACTATACCTACATCTTAACCATATCTACGTTCAGTGGAAGGGTAAATGCTGCCACCGCCAAAAAAAAAAATAATAATAATATTGGAGAAAGTCTTCCAATGTCACAATAATTAAAAATGATTATGTACACATTTTAGGTCAAGTAACCAATTAAACTTTTGGATTCCAAAGGCAAGCTTACGCCTGCCGCCCCCAAAGTTGGCTCACATCATCGAAATAACTTTCTATGGATCCGTTTGTAATCGATGCCTCAGCACGAGCGCGTACTCCTGCTTAGGAGTAAACCTAGACTTAAAACCTTACTTACTATTAATTTTATACTCTAACAGCCTTATTAATAAACGTGGACTAGAGTAGGTGTAAATATACTTCGAAGTTGAACTTAGAATTAGTAAAATCGGTATTAATAAACAAGGATTAAGGGAAGAGTAGGCTAATCCAGATTTAAGCCTAGACTAGTTTTTAAACCTTGGCAGTTCCCAGTTTAACAATGGAGTACCTAATAAGTGTTTGTTTGGATTAGGTTCGAATTACATGATTTTTAGGGTTCCGTACCCAAAGGGTAAAAACGGGACCCTATTACCGACTCGAGGCTCCGCTGTCCGTCCGTCTGCCCGTCTGTCACCAGGCTGTATCTCGGAAACCATGATAGCTAGAGCGTTGAAATTTTCACAGATGATGTATTTTGGCTGCCGCTATAACAACAAATACTAAAAAATGGAATAAAATAAATATTTAAGGGGGCTCCCATACAACCAACGTGATTTTTATGCTCGTTTTTGCTCGATATTGATAACGGCAACAGGTAGACGCTTGAAATATTCACCGAATATTTAATTATATATTGACTTTAAAAATAAATCATTAAATTAAAATAAAAAAAATATTTAAGGGGGGCTCCTAAACAACAAACGTGATATTTATAGATAATTGTACGGAACCCTTCGTGCGCGAGTCTGCCTCGCACTTGGCCGGTTTTTATTAATAAGGCTGCTTAGATATTAGTGTCTTCCTGACAATGGATTTGAATTTCGTATCTATTTGCGGATTATGTGGAATGATATACATATATGATTAACACTTCTATTCCTCCTATTGTTAGATCCGTGACGTTAACCGTTTTAACGCCGTCGGGAGAGTGGTGGCTATGTTTTGTAGTTTAGTTGAACCGATTTGACGGGTTAACAGCACATTTGAATTGCATTGAATCAGTGTTAAGATTAATTTATTAAGTTATTACAAATGTATACAGGGTAATTTTTTAATCAGTGCACAAACTTTATTATGTAATTCAGTATCGTTAAAATTACAAATTTCATTATTTTTCATTAATAATATTTATTACTTAAATTTTATGTTTTTCATAGTAACTCGACCAATTATGGGATGAATAACTTTACTATGAACAACCCAAATTTGAAAATGTAAAAAAATAATCTCAAACAGATAATCGTGATCTATCAACGATACTGAATCACATATCAAAATTTGTGCACTGATTAAAAAATTACCCTGTATATTTCAGAATTAATGTTTTTTTTTCTTTTGTTTTTCTTTTTTTACACTTAAAACATTTTTCTTAGGAACTGTCCGCCTACTAACTCTTGCTTGAAATATGGCTTCCAACAACGTGCGTGACTTATCTAAATCTACAGCAGATTTATAATATCAGTTCGATTCGCGACATGCGCTAGCTAGTTTGTTTGTTTTGGGTCCGGTTTACCTGCGTTCGATATGATACATCGTAGTACCGCAGCTGTTCAAACGCATAGACATTTTAGATTTACGAGTAGTCAAAGTCAAAATTGACGTGACAACGTCTAATAAATCGATGAACGCCGGCTGCATACACGAAAAACATGACTCATTGTAACGTACATGTAACGTTACGCAACGTACGTAACGTTACGTAACGTTACTTTGAGCGGCGAACGATGAGCATGTTCAATCTTAGTATATGCTCATCGTCGCCGCTCGGGTAATTTTTGAATGTTTTGTTATTGACGTTGTCACGTTAAACTATCGTACGTAAACCGACTTTACAGACAACCGGTTTTTAGTCAATTTAGGCATCAGTTGATGCTCCTATGAATGTTGAAGAATCTACCACCGGTCCGGAAAAACCCTGTTGAGAAGAAACCGGCAAGAAACTCAACAAGGTATATTTTATAGTTATGTAGGTATGGGATCTTCAAAAATGTTTCAACAAAATGTCTGTTGTCACGAATCCCACTTGCGATAAATGATGGTTAGTGTATACACTACGTAATACGCTTCCTACAAATTACCCCATTATTTTGATTGGTTATAATGATAACCTATCCAGTAATATTAACCAATGCGACAATTAACGGCTATGACTGTGTGTGCGTGTGCGTATGCATGTGCGTGTGTGAGTGGGGGCATGCGTGAGTGCATTAGTTACGGATCCAAAGTCCTCCCCTAGCTATAACTTTCAAGTCAGTTCTTCATAGAGAACCTCAATCACATAATTACATGACCACCGATCTGTTGATGCTGAGAATCCATAAGATTAAGTATATGTAAATCAACACCAGCAGCAGGCTTCCGGAACGAAGTCAGGTAATAACATGACATATTCATAGGCCATATAGGTTTATAATACCGAAGTGCGAAGGCGAATTAAAATATGGAATGGGACAAAAGACCAACAAGTTTTTTTTCTGAAACCGTAATAATCAGAATTTATTAAAACGGCATCGATAATCAGAATTTATTAGAACCCATTAAGTTAGGTTAGGTTTATTACAATCTTAAAAAGGTTTTAGAAATAAAAAACTTTTCGCTATTTTGACCCATTCGACATTTTAATACATTCGGTCTTTCGTACTTCGGTATTGTGATACATAGCCACTAGAAAAATATTGTCTCAGACCAGATATTAGCAGTAGATCTTTATTTTTATATAAGTATGTACTTATTTAACTGAGCTTAAGGTATCGTTCCGGCCTGATTATTTATCTAACGCATGCATTCATGAGTGCGTGTGTGTGTGTGTGCGGGCGTGCGTGTGTGCGTGTTTGCGTGTATGTATTATCTTTTCAACCTAAAATGGTTACTATGTACAGTAGACAACTGCTCTACTACTTTTTTTATCCCCATATTCCCACGGGATTGTGTAATATACCTACGTCGTCGAAGATCGGACGGACGTGGCATTCATATAAAGTCAGACCATGACTAGATAAATAATTTTTATCAAAGGAAAAATATAGTTCCATTGGGAAAGCGATAAATGTAATTCACACGGACGAAATCGTGAAAAACCGCATGTCGAAGATATTTTAATGTAACATTTTTATTCGAATATTTGTTCCTGAGTTATGGATGTTTTCTATGTATTTAAGTATTTATTTATCTATATAAGTATGTTTATCGTCGTCTAGTACCCATAGTAGCTTTGCTTAGTTTGGGACTAGGTCGATTTGTGTAAGATTGTCCCCTAATATTTATTTATTTATTTATTATTGTTTGTATTGTAACGTAGGAACTGTCTAAAAAGTGACAAAGCACTTATTTGGTCCACTATACACCGTGTTTTTAGGGTTCTGTAGTCAACTAGGAACCCTTATAGTTTCGCCAGTCTGTCCGTCTGTCTGTCTGTCTGTCTGTCTGTCCGCGGGTAAGCTCAGAGACTGTTAGTACTAGAAAGCTGTAATTTGGCATCAATATATATATCAGTCACGCCGACAAAGTGATTGAATAAAAAAAAGTAAAAAAAATTTTTTTAGGGTACCTCCCATAGACGTAAAGTGGGGGTGATTTTTTTTTCTCGGCTAACCCTATAGTGTGGGGTATCGTTGGATAGGTCTTTTAAAATCATTGTGGGGTTGCTAACATGATTTTTCTATTCAGTGATCTGTTTGCGAAATATTCAACTTTAAAGTGAAAATTTTCATTAAAATCGGCCGTCTCCCCCCCCTAAACTGTTGGGTGGAAAAATTTGAAAAAATTCAGAAGGGTAGTAAATATATCAAATTTACTAGGAAAATTATAGCGGCTAAGATTGCTTGGAAATTATTTGTAGTTTAAGAGTAAATAGTAGCCTAAGGTATAAAACATACCTAAACTTGAATGATTCCGTACACATACGAAATCCTTAGAAAAATATTACTTGATTTTTTCGTAATGGCTACGGAACCCTACCTTGGGCGTGTCCGACACGCTCTTGGCCGGTTTTTCCGTTACGGCACTTTCACACGGGCAGCGTCCCGTTTTTTGCGGGTTCGGTTTTTTGCAGGATCCCGTTTAGTAGCATACGTGCTACTGTACTGTGGTAACATTCACACGAGCATTCGGTTTGCAGGATAACGCAAATCGAATGCTCGTGTGAATGTTACCACAGTAGCACGTATGCTACTAAACGGGATCCTGCAAAAAACCGAACCCGCAAAAAACAGGACGTTGCCCGTGTGAAAGTGCCGTTAGCTGTAAGGGAAGATTATTCAGGTCAAATAGAGTTAATTTCTCGAAGAAACAAGTGTCTTAACTCTTACTTTTTTGGAGATATGTGTATCTCAAAAATAGTAAGAGTTAAGACACTAGTTTCTTCTTAGTAATTAAATTTAATGGCGTTACAAGGTCCTTTATTACGTCCTATTATTATTTATCTTTTAAATTTCGTCAGTAAAGAGTTTTCCATTCATAGCTATTCGCTATAAGGAGATTATTGAGGCGAGTTCGTTCGACATTACATACATTTTCTTTAATTATGTATGTGTCACATCGATGTCAAAATCGTAAACATTGATTGGTAAGTATTGTATCAATAATCGAGTTTAAATCAACGGAAAATAACGCGATTAAAATTTTTTCGATTTTAACAAAAAACAATATACTTACCAGGTAGACAGTGTGTGTTAATGTACCGAGCAACGTCTAGAGTTTGAAGGAAATAAAAAAAACTCGGTGTAGGTATATACTTAACACACTTAATCCGGACTTACACTCTGAGTTCAAGCCATTCACTTTCCGTCGTGAGTACCAGGCAAACATGGGTCAGGAGCGGCAATAAAAAGCGCGAGTCACGTACTGAACGCGCGTAAATTGCGTGCTCGCACGACTGTGTGTTTGCTCGGACGTGCCTTCACGCGTGTAGAGACGAGGACGAGACGCTTCCGATTCGACTTTGCTATCATCATCGTCATCTCCGGCCTGGCTGTATCCTACTATTGGACACAGGACTCTTTTAGGATGAGAGGGCTGGGATAAGTGCCACTTGGGCCCTGTGTGGATTGAGAATTTCACACACACTACTGAATTTCTTAAGAGATAAGACAAAGTAGGATAAGTAGGATAAGCTCAAAAGTCCAGCCTCAAAGTTTGTCCACGAGCAATGGAGCGCAGTATTCTGGGTGTTTGGATGACTGATAAAATCAGAAACATGACACTGCACTCCAAAACTCGTATTACAGATGTGGGTGTCAAAACCGCCCAGCCGAATTGGGACTGGGCCGAACAAGTCTGCTGAAAGCATCCGGAGCGATGGGTACGAATCGTTACCGAATGGGTTCCGAGGGATGGCCAAAGGAGCAGAGGCAAACCCAAGACGCGGCGGGCAAGATGGCGGGACGACCTGAGCGCTTTACAGCCCGATTGGCAGGCGCATACTCAGGATAGGGAACAATGGCAGAGGAAAGGGGAGGCCTTTGCCCAGCAGTGGGACATATTACAGGCTACATATAACAAAAATGTGACTGTGTGAATGTGACAAGTAAGATCACTGTGGGTGAGCTTATTCTGAGAGTAGACTTGTGCCCTGCACTACGTATAAAGGCCGAGATATAATAATAATAATAATATTTTTTTTAAGTGAAACTTCTAATGTGACTTCCAACAACCGTTGTGTTAAATGCGTTGCGTTAAATACGCAACGCAACGCAAGTTGACGTTTACGATAGATAGAGAGATAGATAGATAGAAATCATTTATTCAAATAAAAACAAATACAATTTAAATTCCAATAAATGCGTTCGCATTGTATACTTATATACTAACGGATGTTAAAAACTTCGTCAGTGCGATCCAGAACAATTGCGTGGTTTAGTATGAAAACTTGTAAAAATCAAAACTATTTTGATGGTAGATCGTAGAATTAAGTATTTTAAACGTATTTAGTAAAAAAAAGTATTGAATATCTTTGAGAATTACGAGATATCAAGAAAAATTATTGTATATAACGTGCGCACGAGGAGCAACGCCATCTAGCGACGAGTTATGTAACTTGTTTCGCTAGCGCTGTAGTTGGTTGCTTGCTAGCCGCTTCTTTGCTTTGGGTTATTGCGACAAGGTTCATATTGGCTTTTCCATTTCCACATTACGAAGTTTCACTTCTTCCGCGCGGAGGAGCTGCACGCACGATTTTTTTTATAGTAATAGAATTAAATGTCATCTGTCACGTACGTTACTTTCTGGCGTCACATCGTGCCCGGGTCGTCAATCCTAACCGCTCCCCTACATGCGTCAAATGATTGTGAAAAAAGGGTTCCCAGATAGGTTTGCGTAACCGTTTACCGTGTTAGGATGTTTGCGTTATTTTTTAACTGACTAAGGGCTAAGTGGTTTTCGGATCGCTCAGTGTACGGTAATTTAGGTGTGTATGGAAGTAGTAATGGAAAAAGTTTGGGCCGATAACATGTGAAATGGGCACAATGCGCGTCGAAGATGGTACTTGTGGTGGTACCTGCTGAAATCCGTTCCTTATTTTGCTTTCCGAAGTAAAAGGTTGCATGGAAAAGCTTACCTTGTGTGTATTTTCTCCATGTGTATTGTGTATTTCTCCTGTTTTTGCTTTTATTTTTATGTGGTTAACAATAAAGAGTCATTGTCTTGTATTAAATTGTTGGAATTTTTTAGTAACACACAGTAACAATAGTGTCGCCGAAAAAAAAGCCAAGTGTAAAGCTTTATCGAATCCCACTAATATTTATGACAATTTTTTTTTTTTTTTTTTTTTGTGAGTATCTGTACGTGTGTGTGTGTGTGTGTGTGTGTGCGTGCGTGCGTGCGTGCGTGCGTGCGTGCGTGCGTGCGTGCGTGCGTGCGTGCGTGCGTGCGTGCGTGCGTGCGTGCGTGCGTGCGTGCGTGCGTGCGTGCGTGCGTGCGTGCGTGCGTGCGTGCGTGTGTGTGTGTGTGTGTGTGTGTATCTAGACATGAAACTTGGCACGGGTGTTCGTTATAAAACGTTAATGTAGACCACGATGTATTTTTGGGAAATCCCGTGGCAATTTAGTATACACCTGGAACTTTAATTTGACTGACAGATGTAATGGCTAACGCAAGCGACGCCAATTTAAGCGAATTTGATATTTGTGATAAATGTTATTATGTATAAAGCACTTCACTAATAGTTTCGGTGTTATTATGGGCCCATAACCTGATAAATTAAATGAAAATAAACGACTTAAATAATAAATCTGGTTCAATCAGTGTTTGTACGATCGGCTTGTAGAAGAGTGTGACAGCTAGAACACAGAGTTATTTTTAAAAAAAGCTCAAAGGTATAGTCGATAGAAGTTTTACATTTAACAAGAAATAATTTCTGCTGTTCCAGTTTGGAATGTGCTCATCTATGTATTTGCTTTTGGTATCATTCATTCGTTCAAAATCCCATTTGTCCATTCGCTTCACAAGCAGCGGCAATAATCCTTTTTCTTAGACTTAGCGAGTAAACTTGTCTTCGGTTCTTTGGTAAATTTAATTAATCTGAAGGGATTCTGAGAGAGCGGAGATTGGAAATTGGCGAGGTGTCTTAATTATTTTTGGACAGATTATTACGTTGATCATTGAGTTTATAATCAAAGAGATGGGGCGTCAGTGGACTGTAAAGAAGGGTGGCCTACAGCACTTCCTGTAATTTACCTGTAAAGGCTCAAAGAAATCATTTATCATCATCATCATTTCAGCCGACAGACATCCACTGCTGAACATAGACCTCCCCGAGGTTAACCAAACAGACAGGTCCTGCGCTATCCGCATTCAACACGTTCCTGCAACCTTAACTAGGTCGTCGCTCCATCTTGTTAGAGGCTTACCTACACTGCGTCTTCCAGTCCGTGGATGCCACTCATGAACCTTTTGGCTCCATCTTCTATCATTTCTACGAATGTGTTATTCCAGAGGTCCAGCTTATCACATATTAAATTTCATCCAAAACCGTTCAGCCGTTTTGGCGTGCAGGAGTATGAAACATACACACGCACGCACGCACACACACACTCACAAACTTTTACAATATTGTTTGACCTTAAATCCATACTAATATTATAAATGTGAAAATGTGTTTGTTTGTTTGTACTTCTTTCACGTCGAAAGTAGTCGAAACTGAGCGACGGATTGCCGTTATTTTTGTATGGACATATTTGAAGGGCTGGAGGGTATCTAACGCGGGCAGGGTACGCTACTTTTTACCTCGGGAAAATATCTCATTCCCACAGGAAAATACGTTTTATTATATTTCAGCGGGGGCGAAGCAGCGGGCATCAGCTAGTCATTAATAACTGTCATCATCATCATCATCAGCCTATGTTCGTCCACTGCTGGTCATAGGCCTCTCCTATGGCACGCCACTGAGCACGATCCTCGGCCACTCTCGTCCAGCTCTTGCCAGCCGCCTTGCGAAGATCATCGCTCCACCGAGTCTGAGTCTGAGTTTTAATAACTGTAAAACTAACAAACTGACCGTTACTTCTTTACTAAATCGCTCCGCACACTTCTATTCCCTGTAGCGAGAAAAACCAGACTAGGTAACCAACGGCAGTATTTTCTAAGGCAGTTTAATAAATGATTTAATGTTACGTGACCGGGATCATTTTCGTCGTCATTATTATTATCTGCTCTAATTAAATAAGATTTATTATAAGGGTGGATTTATTGCAAAGGGGGGGACTCCCTACCATCCCCAAATGTATGTCAAAATATTTCCAAACGTGAGACTATTACATCGTCAGTCCGTACAATAGTGTAGATCGTTTTAAAGGAGTCCCTTAAGCGATAGCGGGGCGGGGCGGCGCTGGTGACACGATCGGGTGAACCGATTTGAATGCGATTTTTTTTATTAGAAAGCAGGTTTCTTGGCGATGGTTCTTAGATATGTTTCATCAAAATTGGTCCAGCCGTTTTATAGTTATCAGCTCTTTTGTTAGCTGCGGAAGGGATCTTAGAGTTAACTGCGTTGAGGGTTTTTAAATTTATTCATTTATAGTTCTATCATGGAGTTTTGATTTAATTTATAGCCTGTTTTCAAGTTGACGCCGCAATATCGCTATCCCGCGGGAACTGTGCAATTTTCTCGTATAAAAACTATCCTGTGTAACTCATCAGTTTTAAGGTATAAGCGTAAAGACTGGTAATAAAACAGAGTTTCTTAGACATTTAATATTAATAATTGATCAGCCAAGAACTCGAGGAAATGCTACAACAACTTAGCATGGCAAGCCTTCAGGTTGGATTGATGATGAACATGTCAAAGACCCAAATTATGACTAATGCCACGAAACGCAGGATACAAATACAAGGGCAGACAATACACTATGTCGACGAATATATCTACTTGGGCCAAGTAGTCTCTTTTAACAACAGACAAGACAAGGAAATCGAAAGGCGTCTTGAAAATGGTTGGAAGAGCTACTGGTCCATGGAACAGCACATGGAGGGTGACCTTCCCCTGACACTGAAGCGCAAACTCGTCGACATGTGTGTATTGCCTGTCTTGACCTACGGTCCGCAAAGATGGTCTTTGACTGAGACCCAGAAATCCAAACTTAAGGTTTGCCAACGAGCTATGGAGCGCAGCATACAAGGAGTTAAAAGGATTGATCGAATCCGGAACACCACATTGCGCTCCAAAACTCAAATCACTGATGTAGGAAGGGCTACCGCCAAGCTTAAATGGGACTGGGCCGGGCATGTCTGCCGGATGCATCCACAAAGATGGGCGCACTCAGCCACGTGGTGGGTGCCGCGCGACGGCCACCGACGGCAAGGCAGGCCGAGGCGGAGATGGCGGGACGACCTAGACGCGGAATCGAATGATTGGCCCAGTATAGCTCTGGACAGGGACATGTGGAAGTCAAGAGGAGAGGCCTTTGCCCAGCAGTGGGACACAAAAATAGGCTAAAAAATAAAAATAAAATAAAAATAATAATAATTGATTTAGTGAAAATAATTACCTATACAAGTTTTATTTTTTCTTCTAAATATCTACCAAGAGACCTTACAAAAAGTACGAAAAACGGAAAGAAATTACTCAACATTTAAACATGTAAGTACATATACCAGGTGTAGGTACGCTTGTAATTGTTTGACTCGCATTCTCGATGAATGTACGTGCGCCCCGCCGTACATGTCCCCGCATATACTACCAATATCGACGTATATACCAGGAATATTCGAATATCCCGGGCAGCGCGAAAGGGAAACTTCCAATAATGGTATTTCAATTTCCTCGGCATCCTGGTGTTATGTAAAATCATTTCGGTCGCGTTATATCTCTGAAAATTTGCAAGGGAATAAAAATTCGGTTATAAGAAAAGTGCTTTGACAAAATACAGTACAGTGCGCTGACAATAGCGCTGGGTGTTGAAAGTCCAGTGGAGTACTTCAATAAGTGGTTGTAATAGTTTAATTTTCATGTCCTTGCACGTTTATTCAAATTACACATGGCCATACCAAATTTTAAATCAATCCGATTACTAAAATAAAATTCTTACCTGACCACCTGGTTAAGGTTGCGGGAACGCGTTGGATGCGGATGGTACGGGACTGATCTGTTTGGCGAGCCTTGGGAGGCCAATGTTCAACAGTGGACGTCTTTCGGCTGAAATGATGATAATGATGACTAATAAAATTCAAGTCGCAAGATTTGAAGACAATTTTCCTAAACTGTATTATATACCTTATACATACCGATATTCGTTAAAAAAGCCGTGATTTGAGCTACGGCCTCTAGTAGAGGGTCGTGGATTCGAGTTCGGGCTCGCACCTCTGAATTTTCCGAAATGTACGTGCGAAATTACATTTTAAATTTACCGTGAATTTTACAGTGATGGAAAATATCGTGAAAAGCACACACATTCGTACTGGGCTCTCGTGGGAACTACGTCCCTAGCTCTCTCATTCTGACAGAAGGCTTGTGCCTTGCAGTGGAACGTATATAGGCATAGATGAGAGCTCACTATAGTAGTAAAAAAGGGTCATGGGCCATCGCTCAATAGAAAGAGCACAAAATAGAAATGTTATTCAATAATAAAAACCGGCAAAGTGCGAGCCGGACTCGCGCACGAAGGGTTCCGTACCATTATCTATAAAAACGGCAAAAAAACACGATTGTTGTGTGGAAGCCCCCTTAAATATTTGTTTTATTTTAATTAAATTATTTATTTTTAAAGTGAATATATAATTAATATTCTGTGAATGTTTCAAGCGTCTACCTGGTTGCCGTTATCAATATCGAGCAAAAACGACCAAAAAAATCACGTTTGTTGTATGGAAGCCCCCTTAAATATTTATTTTGTTCTGTTTTTAGTATTTGTTGCTATAGCAGCAACCAAAATACATCATCTGTGAAAATTTCAGCTGTCTATATATCACGGTTTGTGAGATACAGCCTGGTGACAGGCGGACAGGCGGACAGGCGGACAGACGGACAGACGGACGGACAGCGAAGTCGCAGTAATAGGGTCCCGTTTTTACCCTTTGGGTACAGAACCCTAAAAACAAAACAATAAATCATTTTCACGATTCTCAAAATTACCACAATTGGCAGGTTAAAAACAAAAGACGCTCGTGCCGAACGGGTTCTTCGCCAAGTCAAAAGAAACATAAGCCGGTGGCTTATTCCTGTGTTAATTGGCAATTAGGAGCAATGTTGCAACTAATAATAACAGCGAGTCCAGTTGAAATAACACTGCTCAAACATAGCTAAAGAAAGACACACACATAGACAGTTGGAATTTTTACAGATGATGTATTTCGGTTACAAATACTAAAAAACAGAACAAAATTAATATTTAGGGGGGCTCCCATACAACAAACGTGATTTTTTGCCGTTTTGATGATAATTGTTTTATCTATGTGTGTTTGGTGTTGTATATTAGATTGTTTTTATATTACTATTTATTTTTATATATTTGCACCACCTGCTGTAATATATTCCTTGCTGTCATTCTTTTGTGAAAAGGTTGCCTGGAAGAGATCACTCCGAAGCAATAAGGCCGCCTATTGCTTATCTTATATATTTTTTTCCATGTACTTGTTTTTCTGTATTCATTTCTTTGTGGTGGACAATAAAGAGTCATTGTATTGTATTGTATTGTATAATTGTACGTAACCCTTCCTGCGCGAGTCCAACTCGCAATTGGCTGGCTTTTTTTTAATAATTTAACGACCGCTTTAGCCTAGTTGGTAGTGACCCTACCTACGAAGCAAGAGGTCCTGGGTTCAAATCCCGGTAAGGGCATTTATTTGTGTGATGAGCACGAATATTTGTTCCTGAGTTATGGATGTTTTCTATGTATTTAAGTATTTATTTATCTATATAAGTTTGTTTATCGTCGTCTAGTACCCATAGTACAAGCTTTGCTTAGTTTGGGACTAGGTCGATTTGTGTAAGATTGTCCCCTAATATACACCGTGAAATACACCGTGAAATCATTAAAAAATAGCGTTTTTGAATCCAAGTGATTCCTTTTCCCCTGAAACCGCTGTGTCGCACAATACGCGCCAGCTCTGACAGTTAGCGTTACGTTATAATTATGAAGTTGGAGAATTTTCCGAGAAATTCGTTCGGCATTGCAACTTGAAATCAATTAGTTTTGACGTTTTTGCCGAGTGGGCGCTCTGTTTTATCTTTCTGTATTTTTACAGTTGATTCAGTACTTTTCTTTCATTTGTAAGTAAACTTCATTTTTTAATAACGAAACTAATTATTATTGAGTCCATAAATGATACCCACGGGTTTTCTTTGATACATTAAAATTTTATAAATAGAGAGATAATTTTACATAGCTCTAGTATTTTTTTAAAGTAAGAAAATTGTTTTAGAACTTTAAGATTGAGTTTTTGTCCCATCAGGTAACTTTGGCCCATCAGGCAACTTTGGCCTATCAGGTAACTTTGGCCCATCAGGTAACTTTGGCCCATCAGGTACACATCAGGTAGGTAGTATTGAAGTAAATTTTATTTAGATATTGGTTGTATGTCTGTTTGCCTACGCCTTTTTGTTTTTCTTTTCTTTAATGCACTACAGAGGTCGCCACCTACTTTTTGGTTCTGTTGTAGCGTATACGTGGGCTTTTGGAAACTAATCTATTGTGTTACTGAATAAAAACAGTTTATTCATTAGAAGTCTTGTTTATTATAATAATTCCAAGTGGTAGGTTACGATAAATTACGAAAATTTTGATGTGGGGATTGGCCTCCACAGAGCTCTCCAGACAGACGTTATGCCTGGCTGCTATACATTGCTATGGCTGATTTTGCTGACTGCCCACGTTTTTAGGGTTCCGGAGCCAAAATGGCAAAACGGACCTCTTGTAGTTTCGTCGTCTCTGTCCGTCCGTATGTCCATCTGTCCGTTCGTCCTTCCGTGGCTTGGCGCAGAGACTATTATTACTAGAAAGCTGTAATTTTGCATGGATATATGTAGCAATTACCCCGACAAAGTGATGAATAAAAAGTAAACAAAAAAAATTTTTAGGTTTATCACGCATAGACGTAAAGTGGGGGTGATTTTTTTCTCTTCTAGCCTTATATTGTGGGGTGTCTTTCTTGGGGGTCTCTTAAAATCATTATAGGGTCGTGAAAACGTTTTTTCAATACAGTGATTCGTTTGCGAGATATTAAACTTTAAAGTGCAATTTTTTGTTAAAATCAAGCATCCCCACCCTCTATAACCTAAACCGTTGGTTTGAAAACTTATATTATAACCGCATTGCAACTGCGCAGTCGGTTTGCAGTTTTGATGTAATTACGTCAACTGCATCAGAACTGTACTCGAACTGTCATTTTGCGGCTGGTTTGCAGTTCAAATGTTGTCCGTCTGTACCGGCTTTGAGTAAACGCATTGCCGGGATATTAAGGACCTTCACATATTGATATAATAACGCCTATTGAATTTTAATATTAGTAGTGTGTTCGTTTGTAAGTTTAGATATTTCACTATCCCGTGGGAATATCGAAAATCCTTCCTTAGTGCACCTCTAACTGCAATACTCAAGGTACATGTATGCCAAATTTCAAGTCTCTATCACCAGTAGTTTAGGCTGTGCTTTATCTGTCAATCAGTCAGTCAATCAGTCACAGTACTGTTTTATAGGTATAGATAAAGATAAAATTTAATCTACATATAACATTTTACATACATAGACAACCATATTAAGATATTAAGTATCTAATGTCCTATTTCAGATTATTAATTATCTGTATGCCAAATTTCATCTATTATAAATCCATCAGACCGTTATTGCCTGACTGACTAAAAAATATCCAAACATCTAAAAATCTTCACAAACTTTTTCATTTATAATATTGACAGGATATAATAAAATGTGTAATTTATAATTCGTTGAAAAACATAATAGGAAACTATAGCGTACGTAATAAGAAATAGAAAATGGTTTTACTTTGAGTTTTAGTTGGAGACGTGGAGCTCGTAGACCCCGAGTCTACGAAGTTCGTAGCGCCGTAGCTCGTAGAGGGTCTACGGAGAAGTTGCTAACTGAATTATAACTACGAATAATAAGCTTAGGTTGTATCGGGAATTTCCGATGATTCGAGGAAAAGGGAAATAAATGGTGGTATTTTTATATTTCGTCTTTTGAACTAAGTCTTTATTAGATTCTTATATAAAACTAGCATGTGTTTCGCTGTCCCGCTCTCGCGTACCAACAACGCCAGCGCTCGCGCACCCTTGCGACGAATATGCACCTTGTACTCGTATAAGCAGGCTTGTGTTATGGTTGATATTTTAATGAGTCCCAATTTAAATACAATACAATACAAATATTCTTTATTGATCACCAAAAACAGTACAGTGACATTACAAAAATAAAAATTCAGGTAGACAATTAGGCGGTCTTATCGCTAAAAAGCGATCTCTTCCAGACAACCAATTACTCAGAAATTAATAAATTTCAACAAACTAATGTAGGTGGCAGAAATAACAGACAGGAGAAACGTAGTATTAATAGACAATAAATATTAAAAACAATACAAACATAATATAAATTTTATAAATAAACAAATACATTAAATACAATACTTATACACTACATATACTTAATACAAAACATCAATGGAAAAATTTCAAAAGGCCACATGTGAGAAAAGAATAAAAACAAAAAGAATAGAGAAGGGTCAAAGACTGAGGATTACATTAGTGACCAATAGTGAGCCTTTAGAAGGCTTTTAAAAAACCGATTGTCTGTAAAGTCGGTTAACGGACGACAGTTTAACGTGACAACGTCATAACAAAACACTCAACCCCCCCCCCCCCCCGCACCCCGCACCCCGCACCCCACGCATTGACAATTACCCGAGCGCACTTACGCTCTAGTACTAACTAAAATTGTATTATGTAATATTGCAACTGGCCTTCACTGCTCTGTAGGTACATGTAACGTTACGTTACGTTATTTATGCAGCCGGCGTTTATCGATTTATTACACGTTGTCACGTCAAAAAAATCATGCATTCCAGTCTCAACTGTTTCATATAAATCCAATTATACAGATTTAAGTGAAAGAAAATACAATAATAATGGTTTAAATTGGATCAGTTGCACGGATCAGTGTGTAAAGCATACGAGGGGTTAAGGATCTATCTATCTATATGGTATGTCTATTTTTCTTGTCTGTACTGCTGTCTGCTTACTTACTTTACTGTTTGCTTACTTTGTGACTAGGTCAATTGGTGTGAATTGTTCCGTGATATTTATTTATTTATAATTTACAATTAAAATCAACCACACGTATTCTACCCTCATGTTTACTTACGATGTTAACCGTAGCCATTATTGGCCCTGCGGAATTAGCCTCCATAAAATTTGGCCGCCCTGCGAATGGACCTTCGTCACACAGCTGGATTTAATAAAGCCCAAACATACAGTATTTGTTGAAGTCAGGGCTGGGGCAAGGTTATATATTGCACTGATTTAGCCATTAAGTTCGTCAACTTTAATTTAAATTAAAAGAAAATGCAAACATGAATATAAACATTACAATAAAATTACAGGTAAGTAAAACAAAAAATACATCCCATCACCATAACTTAAAATAGATTAAAAATGGTGAGTTACACATAAGTTAATTTTAATTAAATAATATTATGATACTGTCAAAATATGAACCGAAAAAGTACGTATAAAATTCAACCATTCATTCATCAATTTTTACTTACTTTACCAACCAAAATTGTTACATGTTACCTGTCACTTGATAATTTTAACTCGATACGTCACTGACAATTGTCACGTTAGCGAAATAGGGGCCAGTTGCACGTAATCTGGCAATTTTAGCGAGTTACTTCGCTTAAGTGCATGTAACAGGTTGTGATGGGTGCTTACACGTATAGGTATCAAAAACAGTGGGGAAGTACTATTTTGGATGGAGTGTCGGAATATTGGTAGTACTATGAGATATCCTGGTCACAGAGCAGTGCTTCCGACAACCCTGGAGGCGTATGAGCGCAGTAAAATGGCAGCTTCGCCCGGCCCGCTTATTGCCTCGTAAAGTCCTACCATACCACGGAAACTTCCAAGATTTCATTTCAAAAATAAAAACATTGAACATTTAAAAAAAAAAAAAAAAAAATGACACCACGTACTCGCTAATTTGGCTTGGGTATAATTTCAAGTTTGTTTTTTTAGAGTCTTTTTAAATTTTTTATTTTTCAAATCTAATTTTTTATCACTATAAGTGATTAAGCAAGCTGAGATGTGTGATGCATAGGAAAAATTAGTATCTAAGTCCCGCCCAGCTGTGGTGTAGGGGTTTTTAGCATGCAGCACGGAATGCTGAGGACCTGGGTTCGATTCCCAGAGTTGATCTTTTTTCTGGGTTTTTCTGTGCATTCATGTTTCAGTTTGTATTTGGTAGGTATGATATAAATGGATATGATTTGGCTTGGTAAATTGCAAATGTAATTTCTCACATAATAAATTTGGAAAGAACGTAGAAATGTGAACCCGTTTCGCTTTAAAATTAAAACAAAAACTTTACCGAGTAAAAAAAATTGCGACTCTTCATATAGGTAGAGACATTTTAGGGTTCCCTTTGTCACTCTTTGGGTACGGTACCCTAAAAAACCGCCGCGCTACAGTTACGTTCTGGAGGCGTCGTTAAAATCTCACTTTATTAGCGAATGCGTTACACGCTGGACATACTTGTTAAGACGAGGCATTTGCTTTTTTGCGAATTTTCCCTTCACTATTATGAGTAATGAATTGTTTTCCGCGGCGCACGTACGCGTCCCAGTCGAATCCAATGCGAAAACATTCGACACTTCCGAGTGGCATTGTTAATGATATCAAGATAATAAGTAACTTCGAGGGAAAAAAAAACGAAAATCCTGATCCCGTCGCCAGTTGTTACGTACGAGCACAATGAAATACCGAGTTGGACTGATAGTAGTTTATTTAGCAAATGTGTAGGTACTTTTACATAAATCTACCCACCCATCAAGTGCATACATAACAATTTTATTTTGCAAATTATCTGCAGAAGAATTTATGCTACAATTTTTTTCAGAAAGACTGTAACTTATCTGGAAAATTAGGAGTAATCATTTTATTAAGTCGCAGTGTACTTTCTATGATTCAATTCCCACTTTTGGACTCTACCGCAGACGAATTTAATGGTAATGTTAATTTGGGCAAAAAACGGCACAATATAATGAGTGAACATAACCTCCTACTGCTCACTGACCTATACAGGGCGTTACCGGTGCGTGGGCATTTATTAAAACTGCTAATAATATGTTCCATTAGCAATTGTTTGCATGTATTAGCAAACCATAATAATGTGAATTAACTGCACAATTAATTTTCCAAAATCCGCAGGTTAAATGTAGTGGGTGTACTACGTAATTAGCCATGCTAACTTTTTAAATATGTATTGAAATTTCAAAACCATTTCGAGAAACAAGCTTTCGGTACAGTTTCTGTATATCAGAGTTTAAAAAAAAGTCTTACATTATTAAGATATTCGTTGAAATGTTTTGACCTTCAAATGCCCTTTCTGTGAGTCATCAAACGAATAATGGATAATGATTCTTTTGCCTTATTTAAAAAAAAATCGACTGAAGTCTGTCTAGTCTTCTTCTTCTTCTTCCTTAATGGCGGCCAATAGGCTTGTGCCAATGTCAGTTAATTGCTCTCTTTGGAGCGACGTTGTACGGTGATTGTAGTTTTTGCAACTTGATAGTAAAATTCCAGAAACCACGTGGAGACAACTTGCGCATTAAAAAATGTCAGACACGAGAGCAATATAGAATTTTGAGATCACTGTAACAGTTAAGGTTAATCGCCGCATAAAACACTATCAAAATTATACCACAACTAGCCAAAGAAACAGAAATACCAAAATCAGATACTGTCTACATCCGCCATGTTCGAATGCCACAAATCGAATCCGTCTGTCTAGTCTATATCAAACATAAACTCAAACTTGACATTGACGTGTCGTTTCGTTTTGTAGTTTGTTTGTTTATTTGTTATTTAAGCACAAAGAGTAAAACCATATACCTAATAAGGTTTAAGCAGCATTTTATTATAAAAGGACACCTAATAACGAAAAAGCCGATTCTCGCAATTTGCCATAAGTGGACAATGTCATGATACTGGAGTTCATGAGGAATTCTAGCAACCACAACATCGCTGAAATAAGAGGAGCTACTCAACGGTCAAGACTTTATTGTTAAACCATTGTGTACAAGTAATGTGTTTGTTTTAAATAGGCACATACATTTAAATGATCTTCACAACAAAACTGCAAATAGTTCTTGAAGTATTTTTGCTTCACTTCTCGACACCATTCCTCTCGCCGTCGTTCTGGGATTGGTACGAATAACAAATCCGGGTTATCCTTGCTGTTATTCGAACATAAAGGGGCGAAACACTCGTAGCCTTCCATTTCAAACAAGTTCAGTTAGTGATTTCAAATTTTTTTGAGGTTAGCCGTCGGCGGTGACGTTAACACCTTGATGTTGACTTTACCATAGACTTTACTGTATTTTTTTTGTGCAGGCAAAGACTACATTATCCATTATGCGTTTGATGACGTCACGTCAGCAATATATTAATATTTTTTTTTAATGTAGATAGGATTCATTAAAAACAAAAATACCGAAATTAGTTTCTTAAAATAGTCTATATTTATCAAATAAATTATAAAAACCATACAACAAAAATATGAAGCATGGCCAATTGTATCGCTAATGCACTTGGTACATACAAGGCATGTAGTGGTACGGGGGTAAAAAACTGAGACAACTATCACAAAATTATCGTCGTCCTTATCATTGCATTCATGTATGGACGTTTTGATACATTAATTAAAGAGTATTTTGTAAACTTTGACATGACAATTTCAAAAGTGTTGACGTTGGGTTGTCAAATTACAAACTAAAACATTAGCAAACCTGTTACTTATTCTTTAAAATGGCTTACGATGCACGAGAATTATCTGATATGCTTTTAATACGGCAAGACACATGGAAATGCAGCTCAAGCTTTATCGAGAACGCTTCCCAAATTGACGACATCCTCACAATGTTCGATTGATAACGGCGGCGCTTCAACGAGTTCATGAGAACAGGCCAATCGCTCCTGGTCAGCCTGAAAGGGCCATGAACAGGATCGTGCCAGTGCAGTGCAGTGTTGAAGAATAGATTCTCGAGTACTACAGACATATCACAACCTCGAGCCCTTTGCCCGTAACAAAACTGTGCATACGATTTTAAAAAGGAATAGAAAACATAATCTTCCTGTTGTTAAAGGTGTTATTATTACTTCTCCAATAAGAAACTGTTACTGCGATTGGTTTTTACAAAACTGTGAAGAGGAAAATTACTTTCTACGAAAAATAAAACGGACCGAAGGAAGTGCTTTTTCTCAAAACGGAATGATTAATTAAAGGCGGGGTTTGTATTTAAAGTTTTATTCAGTAGGTAATAAAGTGTTTATCCATGTAACAGGTGCTTTTAATTTGCCGTAGTTATCATAAGTAAACAAAGTATGACGGGCTGTCATTTACACTTAGGTACTTGTCAATTTACTACGCTGTACATTGCTAGCAATTTAAATTTTTCTAGAAAGTTAATGAATTCAGAATTTTAGTTTATTAATTAAATAAAGTTCATGGTTAAGTTAGAGAACTATGTTACTTTACCCCATTTTAATAAAAGCTCCGGCACCGGTAACACACTGTTAGATAATATATACTTATTGCACTGTCACATTTAAAAATTGACATGGGCAGGATACATATAGGTAACAATAATACGAGCATTTCTATTTTTCCTTGTAACTAATTAAGAAATTGTTAAGAAGGAGTTAAAATTAGTCCGTTTAGTTACGCTTTTGTCAAGGCTCACAATAAAAAAAACGTAACAAATCGGACAAGTTTAACAATGTTTAAAAACAAGAAGTGAAGAATTGTCCGGTTTGTTACGTTTTTTTTTATTGAAACGGCTTAAAATAGTGCATAACTAAACGGATTAATTTTAACTCCCTATTAACAATTTCTTCATTGGTTACAAGGAAAAATAGAAATGCCCTAATAAATAATGGTTAAAATCTGAATTCATTAAAAAAAATATTTTTTTTTTATTTTTGAGTTTAATTTTGGTGATAGAACAGAGTTCATCCCACTCATCCCAAGCTATATACCTACATCGCGATTTACTAATGTTTCGCAATATATTTTTCCCAAACTGATTCATTTGGCAAATGTTTAATTTCCCAAATGTTTGTTTTTTCTGAAACTGTAAACTTTTCAGGATTGTTATAAAACAAACCTAACCTAACCTAACCTAAAGAATAGTCCTGAAATAAGTTTATCCTGAATAGTTTACAGTTTCAGAAAAAATAAACATTTGGGAAATGAAACATTTGCCAAATGAATCAGTTTGGGAAAAATAATTTGCCAAACGGAAGTACACCGTACGTCGCACTGCAACACAGGCCTCCTCTTAGAATGAGAGGACTTGGGCCGTAGTTCACACGCAAACCCAATGCGAATTGGGAACTTCACACTCTATTGAATTTCTTCGCAGGTGTGTGCATTCCTTTGCCGTAAGTTTCAAAAAACCCAGAGGTGTGAGCCGGCTTGGACCATGAACCTTTGCAGCAGAGCAGTTGAAATATATTCGGGTGGCTCGTCTTAATGCCGACAATGTTAAAACAGAGATAAAGATAACAGATCATTGTCATAAACTGAGTTTACGCTCCATACTGGGTTAGGTAAAGCAAAGTAGACATTGCAATTAAATTAGTTTAATAGTTAATAGAGTAACTAGCTTTTGCCCGCGACTTCGTCCGCGCAGATTTCAAATTTGTGGTAAGCTGCTTCATCTTTCACTTTATCATCATCATCCCAGCATATATACGTCCCAATGCAGGGCACAGGCCTCTTCTCAGCATGAGAGGGGTTGGTCCGTCCGTAGTTCCAACGCGGGCCCAGTGCGGATTAAGAACTTCACACACACATCATTGAATTTCTTCGCATGTGTATCCAGGTTTCCTCACGATGTTTTCCTTCTCCGAAAAACTCATGGTAAATTTCGCACATAAATTCCGAAAAACTCAGAAGTGCGAGCCGGGATTTGAACCCATGACCCTCTGCTTGAGAGGCCATAGGTCAAACCGGTCACGGCTACACACTTAGAAATTGATAAAAGATAAAAAATATTCAACTCGTGACTACGGCCGCTGCAATGTGGCCAAAACGTTGAGGTAAATATTGTGTCCGTGATAAGTCTCGTTTAGTTATATGTTAAGAGTGACAATCACGAAAGTTTGAAACGGGAAAAAAATCGTTTTGTTATTTACTCGTAATAGGGATGTTGACACCATTAAAAAAGAATTTGAAGACACGACTCCAGTAAAAAAACGCTTTATTTCAGCCCTGAAAGTCTTAGCCTGAAAGATTAATTTTCGATTAAATGCAAAATTAGATTTTTTGTTGCTTTAAAACAAATAAATAGTTAGTTGATTGAGCATTGCGAACAATGACGTCATATGTCGCTATTGTCATTAAAATTCTATGGGAGATTGTGTTTTGACAGCTCATAAAAAGAACGTCAGTTGATTGGTGGTGTCAACATCCCCATTCTACCGTCGTCTACATTAAAAAATTCAGTGGTGTGCGTGAAGTTCCCAAATATCAAAAATCGGCGCTAAGGCCCGGGGTCCCATAAACGCCTCAACATTATACATAAATAAATAAATAAATATCACGGGACAATTCACACCAACTGACCTAGTCCCAAAGTAAGCTAGGAAAGCTTGTGTTATGGGTACTAGGCAACTGATAAACATACTTATATAGATAGATACATACTTAAATACATATTAAACACCCAAGACCCGAGAACAAACATTCGTATTTTTCATACAAATATCTGCCCCGACACGGGAATCGAACCCGGGTCCTCAAGCTTTGTAGTCAGGTTCTCTAACGACTAGGCCATCTGGTCGTCTAAAATAAAAATAAATAAAATAAATAAATATTCGGGGGACAATCTTACACAAATCGACCTAGTCCCAAACTAAGCAAAGCTTGTACTATGGGTACTAGACGACGATAAACATACTTATATAGATAAATAAATACTTAAATACATAGAAAACATCCATAACTCAGGAACAAATATCCGTGCTCATCACACAAATAAATGCCCTTACCGGGATTCGAACCCAGGACCTCTTGCTTCGTAGGCAGGGTCACTACCAACTAGGCTAAGGCGGTCGTTGTATTATGTTGAGCTAGTGTCCCTTCAACCGCATTGACATACTATCTTTATCCTTCATGTTGTCTATTTGTAATAATATTTATGTGTCTTTGCCTCTTTTCTTTCTTTCTTCCCGCACTGGGCCCTCGTGGAAGCTACACCGCAAGCCCTCTCATTCTGAGAGGAAGCCTGTGCCCTACAGTGGAGCCCATATGAGGCGGCGCTGGACCGGTCATGGAGATGTTCTTCGAGACCCTATGTCCAGCATCAGACATTTTTCTTCTGACGATGATGATGATGAAAGAAAAAACCGTGGTGGCCTAGTGGTCAAACCTATGGCCTCTCAAGCAAAGGATCCGAGTTCGAGGCCGGGGTCGCTCGCACCTCTGAGTTTTTCGAAATTTATGTGCGAAATAACATTTGATATTTAGCACGAGCTTTACGCTGAAGGAAAATATCGTGAGGAAACCTGCACACACCTGGGAAGAAACTCAATGGCGCGTGTGATGTTCCAAATCCGCACTAAGCCCGCGTGGGAACTGCAGCCCAAGCCCTCTTAATCTGAGAGGCCTGTTCCCTACAGCGGGACGTACGAGGGGCGTTCAATATAAAGTGAGAATGAGATGCAAACTCTTTCAATATTAGGAAATTAAATACTGGCCGGTAAAGCTAATCTATCTAGCTGATTGCTATGAAAAAAAAAACTAACTGTCTTTTGTTTTAAAAAAAATACGGTAATTTCTTTGCAATGCTATTGAGTACGTTAGCGAAAATGGAGAAAATTTAATTGCGCGCCGTTATCAAATACTTGTGTTTGAAAAATTTTTCTACGGACCAAGTCAATTTAGATTTGCGGGACACTTTAAGGTCTAATGCTCCTCCGTATTCGACAGTCGCACGTTGGTGCGCCGAATTTAGACATGGAAGAACATCGACTATGGACGACCCCCGCTCCGGACGCCATACTACTGCAATAACTGAAGAAATTGTGAAAAAAGTTGAAAACTCAGTTTTGGCGGATCGTCGTGTCACGGTTCGTTTTATTGCTGAAAATGTAAAGATTTTAACGGGGAGCGTGCATAATATTTTACATGAACGCTTGGGTATGAAAAAGGTATCTGCGCGTTGGGTACCAAGAATGCTTACTGACACGCAAAAACAAACTAGAGTCGAGATTTGTAAAGAAGCTTTGGACCTGATACAGCAAGACCGGAAACTTTTTTTGGCGCGATTTATAACAATGGACGAAACATGGCTCCATCATTACGACCCTGAAACGAAACTGCAGTCTATGACATGGAAAAGGCCATCATCTCCAACTCCGAAGAAATTCAAGGTGGGTCCATCTGCTGGTAAGATCATGGGCTCTGTTTTTTGGGATGGTAATGGGGTATTAATGATTGAGTGTCTCAAACATGGAGCCACTATTACGGGCACTTTATACGCCAACCAAATAGCAACATTGCGCAATGAGATCCGCGAAAAACGGCGAGGTAAACTCTCGAAAGTTGTGCTGTTCCACCAGGACAATGCCCCGGCACACAAGTCCATCGTTGCAATGGCTGCAATTCGTGATGCTGGGTTCGATATCCTTAAGCATCCTCTGTATTCACCAGATCTCGCTCCCAGTGATTTCTACCTATTTCCGAGATTGAAACAATACCCGAGAGGCCAGAAATTTGAAGACGACGACGCGGTAGTCGCTGCAGTACAAGATTTTTTAAGTACTCAAGATGAGGCCTTTTTTAAAAATGAAATTTTATGTTTAGAAAAAAGATATAATAAGTGTATTATGCTAAAAGGTGACTATGCCGAAAAATAAAATGACATTTAGAAAAAGTTGTTTATAACATACTCATTCTCACTTTTTATTGAACACCCCTAGTATATATGCTGGGATGATGATGATGATGATGAGAGTTAGAATCGCGTTCTCGCCCGCTCAGCCACATATTTTACCTTCAGACGTCTAGACTGCTTAAAAGCGCTTGGTATTTCTGAGGACTTCCAGTAACTCGACAAGACTGTAATTCTAATATCATCTCTCCAAAGTATTATTTAATAAATCTATAGAAACCTCCTTAACAATAAGCCTGTTATGGCGCGCTGGATTGTATTAAATCTTTTCTTATTTAATACTAGCTTTTGCCCGCGACTCCGTCCGCGTGGAATTAGTAATTTGGGCAGCTTATTTTTTTATCCAATTTGCTTTTTCATCAATTATGGCTCTCCTTAGATCCTCGATATAAAAAAAATTACCCGCTCCCGCCCCTCCCCCCCTCCCACCCCTCACCACAGTACCCCCCCCGCACACCCGCGTTCACATTCATCACCGTACTCCCAAGTCAAGCGTGCCTATAGAAGTTTTACTTCAAAAACCCCTGATTTTGAAACATTCTTCCGCTCCGCTCCTATTGGTGTTAGCGTGATGATATATAGGCTTTGTCCTTTCTCAGGCTCTAGACTAGTTATGAGCCAAATTTAATTTAAATCGGTTCAGTAGTTTTAGCGTGAAAGCGAGACAGACAGACAGAGTTACTTTCGCATTTTTAGGGTTCCGTAGTCAACTAGGAACCCTTATAGTTTCGCCATGTCTGTCCGTCTGTCTGTCTGTCTGTCTGTCTGTCCGCGGCTAAGCTCAGAGACTGTTAGTACTAGAAAGCTGTAATTTGGCATCAATATATATATCAGTCACGCCGACAAAGTGATTGAATAAAAAAAAGTAAAAAAATTTTTTTTAGGGTACCTCCCATAGACGTAAAGTGGGGGTGATTTTTTTTTTCTCGGCTAACCCTATAGTGTGGGTATCGTTGGATAGGTCTTTTAAAATCATTGTGGAGTTGCTAACATGATTTTTCTATTCAGTGATCTGTTTGCGAAATATTCAACATTAAAGTGAAAATTTTCATTAAAATCGGCCGTCCCCCCCCCCCCTCTAAAATCTAAACGGTTGGGCGGAAAAATTTGAAAAAATTCAGTAGGGTAGTAAATATATCAAATTTACTAGGAAAATTATAGCGGCTAAGATTGCTTGGAAATTATTTGTAGTTTAAGAGTAAATAGTAGCCTAAGGTATAAAACATACCTAAACTTGGATGATTCCGTACACATACGAAATCGAAATGGCTACGGAACCCTACCTTGGGCGTGTCCGACACGCTCTTGGCCGGTTTTTTTATAATATTAGTTAGGATTAACTCTTACCACTTTGTCTGAATTCCACGAGTACTTTGCTTTTTGCAGGATAAAACTAACCTACCGAGTGCCCCAAAATTACCACGTCACAGTGACACCAGAGGTGGTCAGCTCAAGAGGGCCCTGACCTCAGTAAAAGACCTCAAAACAGATGCACGTTTTTCGAGTTATTTCCCAATTAAAGTTTTCAGTGAATTCTCCCATTTTTAAGATTGTTAGTCCTAGCAGCGACTTGGAAAGCTGTCGACGTTAGTTTTTTTATGTTTATGGAGTCATGAATAGTTAACTAAGACTTCAAAAGTGACATTTTGTCAATAAATAATGTAAAATTCTGAAAAACACTGGATTAATTTTGATTTAAATTTTCAGCAAAGCATTAACAACTTTGACCGTCTGCAGTGAAAAAGAAAATTCTAGAAATGAAACAGAGAAATAACGGCAATAAATTGAGCATTATTATGAGAATTTAGAAATATGACACGCGTACCTTACTGCGATAAAACAGCCATTATTATCACATTTCTCATGCCCTATCGAACTAAATTAAAACTAGGAACTCCGAAAGCCGTCGTTGCAATAAATAAAAAAATAGTTGGAATAATATTTTTTGATCAATTAGGTTAAACCACGGGCTTACTTAACATAAACCACATGTTCTTCATCTAACGTAACCTTTACGAAAAAAGTTCCTCCTTAATCCATTTTATTCACAAAATCCACTCAAGTCGCTTTTCATTAGGCCCATTTGCTAAGCCCTCACGTTCCTTCAGAACTAATATCACAACAACAAACAAAATTAACTTTCATATTAAATTCTAACCAATTCTAACAAATTATTACAAATATCCGTTGAAAGGTTAAATTGAGGAGATCGCTTCAACTCAACACACTTTTATTTACCGCTGTGAACACTAACCTAACACAGACTGAACCTAATTACATTACATTAAGCTTCAAATTTGGCAGCGCGTTAAAAGTAATAGAATTCCAATGTTAGTAAAGAGTCGTAACTAGCCGCTTTGCAAATCAACGCGTACCTAAATATATAAGGCATTTTTCAGACGCGAACGCTGAAGACCGATGGCTCATTTGGGAGTGACGTGGGCACGCAATCTCGAACCCCGCGTTCAAATCCTGTGCTTCGAACTTTTTCTAAATTGATTCGCGTTCGAATGTTTTCATAATAAAATAACGCGTTGATTTATTTGTGCCTGGCCACCAGATTAGCTAGTGCCGATACACAAACAGGTGTGAATTTGTCTAAATTAGACATTAATGATATTGCAATAAGAACCACGGTGCGCGTCATCATGAATGACCTCTATCTACAGAATGAAATCTAATTGGTGATCCAAAATTAGTGTTTCTAACTCAGTTAATGCTGGACAATATAATAAAAAAATAAAAATAAAAATTTCAAAAAAAATTCTCTATTTCCTTTAACAAGCATGATAATAAATGCAGTTTTCCGGGGCCTCCCTTTAGGCTTATAGTGCCTGTGTTAGGACGACCCGCTCTTCCTTTGCTTAGGTGGTAGGTACTTGTAGGAATCTAGAGGTGTCCATTGTGTCAGCCAGGTTCATATTGTAATTAACATAGTAAAACATAACATTAAGAAATCTTATATCTAAAACCAAAGTTATCAGTAAGTAGTAAAAGTAACACAACACAATAAATGCTTTTATTTAGTAGGTAAACAGAAAATGAGTGAGGTCCGTATGTGTGTGTGTGTGCACTACTCATTTGTTTTAATTAGTCTTATTTAATTTAAGGTGTCCGTACATTGACTTTGTGATTTTATTGCAACAAAGTATGAACATCCCAAATTTTATCAGGCTAATTTATACTTTTATTTTGAAGTGAAACTTCTAATGCGACTTCCTACAAGGTCGCGTTAAACGTTTTACGCTACCATACAGGGGGTATAAAAGCATTAGTACTGAAGCAAGTAATCTCGTATTGTATATATTATACTAACGGATGTTAATAACTTCGATAATGTGATGCAGAACTCATACTGTCTGTGCAAATGTATGAGACTTGATAAAAGCGCCATCTAGTGAGTAATTTAAACACATAAATGCATAAGTAAATTTAGTTCTTTAAGTTATTGTAATAAGGTTCATATTGATGTATAAGTGCTTTTTACATTTCCACATAACGAAGTTTCACTTCTTCCGCGCGAAGGAACTGCACGCACGATTTTTTTATTTTGTTTTTGCATTATGTTACCCAGCATTAACTGGGTTAGAAACACTAATTTTGTATCACCATTTTGACTTCACCTTTGTATAATGTGCTATGCAGCCATATTGCAAGGATGTAAGAGCCTTGCCTCACCGGGACGCCATGGCGACGTTGCCGGCTACGCAAGCATGGCTACCTCTGGCATCAAAAGGTTGCCAAACAGAGTAACCTTTTTCTTGAAAGCTCCGATAACATGCCATATTTAAATTTATTGCACGAATCCAACTCGCACTTGGTCTTTTTTTTAATTAAATTATTTGCTTGAATATTTTGATATCTTCAAACAATGTTTTCTTAGAGGTTGAGTTTTATTAAAGTTGTGACTGGATATTGAGTCTTGTTAGATAGAAAGCAGTGTGAGGAATACATTTGTAACGGCAAATTGGAATTTTCTGCGCAGAGAATAAAGTGAAGATGCTCGAGCTATTTTTTGGAGAATATGGCGACATAACTTATTTATAATGTAATGTACGTGCAGGGAAAGAATATATTTCAGAATTTCAAAGCTTCTAGTTAGGTTTTTGATACATAAAACGTCATGAACATCTCGATCAATGGGCAAATCGGCAGCGCCCCTTGCGGCGCGTATCGACAGAAAACTGTTTTATACCTAGTATTTAACGACCGCTTTAGCCTAGTTGGTAGTGACCCTGCCTACGAAGCAAGAGGTCCTGGGTTCAAATCCCGGTAAGGGCATTTATTTGTGTGATGAGCACGAATATTTGTTCCTGAGTTATGGATGTTTTCTATGTATTTAAGTATTTATTTATCTATATAAGTATGTTTATCGTCGTCTAGTACCCATAGTACAAGATTTGCTTAGTTTGGGACTAGGTCGATTTGTGTAAGATTGTCCCCTAATATTTATTTATTTATTTCTTTCACACTCAAAAATAATCGAAAAAGAAAAGAGTGATTTTTTTGCTTTGCTGCCTTCTTTATCAATACCATAATACTTTAAACCATTGCAGACATAGGTAAAAACGTTTTCGTACTAACTTCTTTTAATATGGTGCATAAAGTCTTGGGCTTTGTAGTTATTACATTTAAAAGTTGTTAGCTAAAACAATGGAATTTTCATGGAACGTTGCTGAAGAGTTCAGGAAACCGCAATTTTTTTGACATTTTCGTTTAAATAAATAAATAAATATCACGGGACAATTCACAGCAATTGACCTAGTCCCAAAGTAAGCTACGTAAAGCTCGTGTTATGGGTACTAGGCAACGGATAAACATACTTATATAGACAGATACATACTTAAATACATATTAAACACCCAAGACCCGAGACCAAACATTCGTATTTTTCATACAAATATCTGCCCCGACACGGAAATCGAACCCGGGACCTCAAGCTTCATAGTAAGGTTCTCTAACCACTAGGCCATCTGGTCGTTTGGCTATAAACAATGAAATTCGCTTTGTGATTATGAAAAAGAATAATTTTAATTTGCAAGTCAACGCCGATAAGATTGACCGACGATTTGGTAAAGGTCGCAGAGGCTGATCGTTGTGGGACTCTTTGGGGGAGGCCT
Organism: Archips crataeganus; assembly: GCA_947859365.1. Taxonomy (NCBI): domain Eukaryota; kingdom Metazoa; phylum Arthropoda; class Insecta; order Lepidoptera; family Tortricidae; genus Archips; species Archips crataeganus. The sequence goes on along the minus strand of OX402057.1, from coordinate 17,225,570 downwards.
TCGTCCAGCAATGGACGTCTTTTGGCTGATATGATGATGACAACGACAAGTCAATGTGGCCAACAGCCTTTTATTTTTTTATCTAATATTGGGACCTTCTAATTTGGAGATGTATAAGAGATATATTGGAGAACTAAAGTCTACACATGGCGAAATTTAAACCTGATACAAAATATGTAACATAGCTCGGAGAATCGCCAGAGTCAAGTGGCAGTGCAGTTCCCGCGTGGGAACTACGGCTCAAGCCCTCTCATTCTGAGAGGAGGCCTGTGCCTTGCAGTGGGACGTATATATGCTGGGATGATGATGATGATGATGAAGTGGCAGTGGGCAGGGCACATCGCTTGTAGAACTGATGGCCGATGGGGCAAAAAGGTTTTCGAGTGGCATCCACGGACCGGAAGACGCCGAGTAGGTAGGCCTCCAACAATATGGAGCAACGACCTAGTTAAGGTTGTGGCACAGAAATAATAATAAAGAGGATAGAAATGCCTTAGTTCCTATTTTCTTCCGGAACTCGTGTCGCTACTTCATCCCCTCTACTTACTGTGTTAATGCACACATGCAAAAGACCGGAACCGTACTACGCAATCACGCACACAATTACTAAAATTTTTGCTTACAAACAATTATGAACCTTACACCTTAGAGATAGCGTTGAATAACACTCAACGTAAGTCATACCCACATTTACACAACGGCGCCATTTATTGGCCGCGTCGGCATTATGTCTGTACTAGTCGTAACCTGTTTTTTTGTCCGTACCACGAACTTTTGTGCAAGACGGAAGGGTTATCAAAAATTACTTTACATTGCTGCGTATAATTCAAAACGATCTGCGTTTTTATGGGCATGAGTAGCAATGGTATATGAAGTTCCGTGTTAATAACGTGTATACCAATATTTCATAATGAAATATTTTCTCAAGTTGTATTTTGATATAAACCGCATTATTACATTAAATTAATACATACCAATGAAATGTAATCCCCTTATTAGTGTAATTACACAGTGTGGACGAGTTTCCGCAATTGCTAATGCTGCAAAACACCATTTTAAAGCACTTGTTGTCATACCCACGTTTCAAATAGCACTGAGCCACAAGTCGCGCGCTTGTGACCTACGAGTCACAAGCGCGGCGCCAAGGTCACGCGTCTAAGGCACTTCTATCCTCTTTATTATTATTTCTGTGGGTTGTGGGATCGCGTTGGATGCGGATGGCACGGGACCGATCTGTTTGGCGAGCCTTGGGGGAGGCCTATGTTCAGCAGTGTACGTGTTTCGGATGAAATGATGATGATGATGATGAATGATGAATGATGGAACCGTCAAAAAATGGCAAAGCACTTACTTGGTCGACTATTCGAAAGTTTTTTTCGATCGCTTTCGCTATACTTGATTGAATACATGCACCAACAGCTCTCAATAACAATAACATTATCGCTCGTTCTCTACTTTGTCAAACAGATGCCTACTATATTTCGTTAGAGGCACAAATCATTTTCGACAGAATAATTACTATATCGTGTCATCGCAAATGATGCGTGTGATACACGGCTCTCGATCAGCGCGCCGGACAACATAGAAATTATACGAATGAATGATCAAAATATGGACGCTGTCAGTCGTAGGCGTTAGTCAGTTTGTTTAGTTTTCCTCTTACTGTATTCATGTAAGCATCAAGAAACCGAGGAATCAAATAAGTATGTAAGAAAAAATATGTTTGATTTTCCCACTAACGTCGATAAGCCAAAGGCTTCTAGAAATACAGGGAAGCTTAAAGTCCCATCTTACTAAAAAATAAAATAAAAAAATAAATTAAAATCGTTTCTGGATTATTGCTTAAATAGGTACGTACGCTTTTATAATAAAATCAATCAAATCAGGTTCTCTAACAGCTAACCTAATTTTTTTAATTAAAAATGTTAATTGTCAATTCCTACTGGTATTTGAAATAGCTAATGTTCGTACTGAAATGACAAATTTCAGCCATTTAATCTGGATTTCAATTGCTTTACTACATGTTTGAAACGCATACAAATTACATTTCAGTCATTAGTAGTAGGTGTTGTAGGTAATATGTTTTAATTCGGTATAATGAGAAGTGTCCAGTTTAACAATACGTGATCATGAGTCAACTCATCCAAAGATTTTGTTTTATTTCCCAACCCACGGTTACCAAGCTCTACATTTTAACTATTTTCATAAAGTTACTTTTTATAGTGCTACCTTTCGAGCAGTCGAATGTTTTAGTTTCAGTTTTATACATTTTGCGGTGTAACATTTACCAAATTTTTCATTAAATAATTTTCAATTTTCGGCAATAATTTAGAGAACCGGATGAATATTTTCTGGGTTGGAGTAAAAAACGCAAGTAAATTACATTCCAAGTCATCTCATTCTCAGAGGAAGCCTGCGCCATGCAGTGGGACGTACATAAGCCAAGAAGACCGGTAACTTCAAGGTTAAGCTTGATAGAATGTTATCCGAAAATTTAACCAGATTTCTAAACTTATTAATTCTAGCTTTGATAGTCCTAATTTCGTAGTTAAAATATGAAAACATATTGTGATTTCAAGATGTTTAGGAAATACCTAGCTGCTTACCGCGACTCCGTCTAATCGCTATTCCGCGGGAACTATGCAATTTTCCGGTATAAAAAGTATCCTATATGCTAATCCAGGTTATTATAAACTATCTGTGTGCCGAATTTCATCAGAAACCGTCAACCCGTTTTAGCGTGAAAGGGTAACAAACATCCATACATCCATACAAACTTTCGTATTTACGAGGGGCGTTCAATATAAAGTGAGAATGAGATGCAAACTCTTTCAATATTAGGAAATTAAATACTGGCCGGTAAAGCTAATCTATCTAGCTGATTGCTATGAAAAAAAAAAACTAACTGTCTTTTGTTTAATAAAAAATACGGTAATTTCTTTGCAATGCTATTGAGTACGTTAGCGAAAATGGAGAAAATTTAACTGCGCGCCGTTATCAAATACTTGTGTATGAAAAATTTTTCTACGGACCAAGTCAATTTAGATTTGCGGGACACTTTAGGGTCTAATGCTCCTCCGTATTCGACGGTCGCACGTTGGTGCGCCGAATTTAGACGTGGAAGAACATCGACAATGGACGACCCCCGCTCCGGACGCCCTACTACTGCAATAACTGAAGAAATTGTGAAAAAAGTTGAAAACTCAGTTTTGGCGGATCGTCGTGTCACGGTTCGTTTTATTGCTGAAAATGTAAAGATTTCAACGGGGAGCGTGCATAATATTTTACATGAACGCTTGGGTATAAAAAAGGTATCTGCGCGTTGGGTACCAAGAATGCTTACTGACACGCAAAAACAAACTAGAGTCGAGATTTGTCAAGAAGCTTTGGACCTGATACAGCAAGACCGGGAACTTTTTTTGGCGCGATTTATAACAATGGACGAAACATGGCTCCATCATTACGACCCTGAAACGAAACTGCAGTCTATGACATGGAAAAGGCCATCATCTCCTACTCCGAAGAAATTCAAGGTGGGCCCATCTGCCGGTAAGGTCATGGGCTCTGTTTTTTGGGATGGTAAAGGGGTATTAATGATTGAGTATCTCAAACATGGAGCCACTATTACGGGCACTTTATACGCCAAACAAATAGCAACATTGCGCAATGAGATCCGCGAAAAACGGCGAGGTAAACTCTCGAAAGTTGTGCTGTTCCACCAGGACAATGCCCCGGCACACAAGTCCATCGTTGCAATGGCTGCAATTCGTGATGCTGGGTTCAATATCCTTAAGCAACCTCTGTATTCACCAGATCTCGCTCTCAGTGATTTCTACCTATTTCCGAGATTGAAACAATACCCGAGAGGCCAGAAATTTGAAGACGACGACGCGGTAGTCGCTGCAGTACAAGATTTTTTAAGTACTCAAATGAGACCTTTTTTAAAAATGAAATTTTAAGTTTAGAAAAAAGATATAATAAGTGTATTATGCTAAAAGGTGACTATGTCGAAAAATAAAATTACATTTAGTAAAAGTTGTTTATAACATACTCATTCTCACTTTTTATTGAACGCCCCTAGTATAATATTAGTTAGACTCTACCCTCTCATGTAATATCTTACTATTTTAGGTCATACCCTAGGCTAGTACATTTTAACAGGTTCCTTGCCCCAAAGCAATGTGCGGGGTTCTTTTGGGACGTCCTTAGTTATAGTAATAATGACATATATAAAACGCTCAGACATGAGGCAAATGTGCCTCATAGACGTACCAGTAAAGTGACGTGCGCCTCATGTGACAGGGAACCTGTTAAAATGCTTTTAGAAAAGTCTATATTGTGACTTTTACAGTAACACAGGTATATAGATTACGTTGCATCATTAGTTACAGTGGATTGACAAACGACTTACCATTGTGACCGCGTAGAATTGTTTATGGAAGCTAATGGATATGTGGAACGTAGCATGTGTGTCTAGGTATAGATAAAATCATACCTAGGTGATCTGTTTACTACGGTATGTGACGTTAAAGTGAGTTTCGTATACTAATCATTAAGAGGGTTTATACCTGCTGAGCTGGCAACGTTGCATTTTTGTTAGTTTTTCTCGATTATTCCATAAAAATTTAATGAAAATTACAAATGTTTTGTATACAAATTGTTCTGATATATAAGTTAATGTGTCTACTGGAATAATAATTCGTGATAAGACTTTTATTTTCTTTAAAAACCGTTAGTTAATAATTCGTTCGTTTTTAAAGAAAATAAAAGTCTATCACGAATTATTATTGCAGTAGACACATTATTTTATATATTAGAACAATTTGTATACAAAACATTTTTAATTTTCATTCAATTTTTATGGAATAATCGAGAAAAACTAACAAAAATGCAACGTTGCCAGCTCAGCAGGTATAAACCCTCTTAATGATTAGTTTTAAAAACCGTTAGTTAATAATTTGTTCGTTTTTAAGGAAAATAAAAGTCTATCACGAATTATTATTGCAGTAGACACATTATCTTATATATTAGAACAATTTGTATACAAAACATTTTTAATTTTCATTCAATTTTTATGGAATAATCGAGAAAAACTAACAAAAATGCAACGTTGCCAGCTCAGCAGGTATAAACCCTCTTAATGATTAGTTTTAAAAACCGTTAGTTAATAATTTGTTCGTTTTTAAGGAAAATAAAAGTCTATCACGAATTATTATTGCAGTAGACACATTATCTTATATATTAGAACAATTTGTATACAAAACATTTTTAATTTTCATTCAATTTTTATGGAATAATCGAGAAAAACTAACAAAAATGCAACGTTGCCAGCTCAGCAGGTATAAACAATCTTAGCTTTTTATAGTTTTCGTTGGTCTCATCGCAGTCTGTATACGTCCCACTACAGGGCATAGACTTCGCCTCAGAATGAGAGGGCTTGATCTGTAGTACCCACGCGAGCCCAGTGCGGATTGAGTCCACACAATCCATTGAATTATTTTGCAGGTGTGCGCAATTCCTCACGATGTTATCCGTCGTGGTAAAAGCTCATGGCAATTTTAAAATGTAACTTCGTATACTGGGTGACCTTAGCCTCTGGACAAATACTAAATACACTGGTTTAGCAAGATATTTAAAACCAAACTGCAAAGTATCATAACAATCAGTCCAACATTTACCGAAAAACTAACGGTTTTCAATGTATCACTTTGGAGGAGCCTGTTTATTTGGATGATATTATGATTTCATAGATTTTTTTTTTAGTTTTCTTGTCTAATTAAGCAAATAACTATTTTACGATATTGCTAAGTCAGTCTTATCCATGGTTTCATTATCTGTCCAGAGGCTAAGGTCACCTTGTATAAACTTCGAAAAACTCAGACAAGCCGCTGCTTGAGAGGCCATAGGTCAAATTGTATAATGGTGGGATGAGTCTAGATCACTTACAGTTATACAGTTTAATGCCGCCTACACAACCCGAAACATCCAATCACTTAGAATAACTTTAAACCTTTTACCCGACCGCGTCGCGGATCCATTTTCTTAATCTCGCCATTTGGAGAAACACTACACGCTCTAGACGTAGGCTACAACGAAACGAGAGGGATGATCAATCACGACCCGAACACAGAAAACCACGCAACACTTTCTTAATTTCCTATCCCATTGCTGTTTTAGTTAGAGAAGCGCTAGCAGGTTCGGTTCACAAGCGGTAATGGATGTGAGGATAGCGATGGAAACAAGCGATGTAATGAATGTGTGATAAAGTGATAGCTAGGTCTCAAGTTAATGGGAACAGAAGGCCGTATTGCCTAACGCGCGGACGCTTGCCTACGCTTTTACCATCTCTTTCTGTCACCGGCTCATACCGTTTGACAGAAGGAGATAGTGAATGCGATAGCAAGTGTCAGTGCGTTAGGCAACAAGCGTATAGGTCTGGGGCTAAATTCAGGAACGGCCCAACACCGTTTGCGAGTGGTAATTCAATCGTTTGCAAGAGGAAAGGGATGAACTGCTATTCAGAAACGCCAAAAATCACTGGTTTGCGAGAGGTTTAGGCTCAGATTGGGATGAGCCTTATTTATTTATATTTAATAATTTGTTTTTTCATTTATTTATTTACAAAGCGAATTAACAGGAAAATAAAGCTCATCCCAAGCTCAGCCCATTCCTATCCTCTCCCAAACTATTGAATTACCGCTCGCAAACCGTGTTGGGCCGTTCCTGAATTTAGCTCCTTATGTGATCCACTGGCTATTTGGTCTGGTTAATAGGTATCTTTTAAAAGGAAGTTTTAAAAGATACCTATTTTTATCATTTTTTCTATCACTGAGACTCCGCTATCTGTCCGTCCGTCCGTCTGTCCGTCCTTCCGTCTGTCCGTCACGCGGCTTTATCTCTTGAACCGTACCTAATAGTCATGACAGAAATTTTCACCAATTATGTATTTATTACTGTGGCTGCTACCGATTATTTAGGTATTACTTACTATAGACCTACTAATAGGACTAAGCGAACGAAATAATCCATTTAGTCCTACTACTTCTGGCACGAATTTTAATAGGACTAAACGGACGACGAAATATAATTTTTACACACTAATAGGTAGGTTAGGTGCTTTTCACACCACCTGCTCGACAATGCCTTATTATATATCATGCAAACCTCTCTCAAAGTAAGTCATTATAGCCCTTGGCTTTCGCCGGGGCGTAATGTTGTACTGAATTTCATTATAACCCGCGGCAGTAATGTGATTCTCACTTCTCGTAGTTCTTATTGGTATGCACTTAAAGTCTAATTTGAAAATCGCCCGGCGTGCAGGCCGGCGCGCAGCCCGTGCACGTGCTGGTGGTGCTCAACGTGCTCAGCCCCGCGGTGCCCGCGGGGGCCGCGCCGCACCTCATTTATTTGCAGTTCCGCGGCCGAACGTAAACAAAATCAAATACTTAAACAAAAGCCGCGAGTGTTTCAATACGCTGCAATTTTAAGTATCAAAACTGCAAAAGAAGATAAAACATTAGGAAAATATCGAGTGACGAAAGTGATTTGACTCCTGATTCCATTAAATTAGACGCCTTAGGACCACTTGCACAGTTCAGGGTAAAAAAATTAAATCGGTAACCCTGGGTTAAGAATGACAGTTCCATACATTTTGACACTTGTTAACCCTGGGTTAGCAGTTAACTCGCTCGGAGTTAAGTAGCTAACCCAGGTCTGCGCAAGCCGGCCTTAGAAATTGTTAATAATGTACTCCCAGAGAAGTCGAAGGAAAAATACTTAAAAGCTTACAAAGATTTCGACAAATGGAAAACTGCGAAAGGCGCAAAGTCAGTGTCAGAATCAGTGCTTCTGGGTCTATTTCGAGTATTTTTCTAGTAGCCTTGGTTTTTATTGTCTCGCAAAAGGTGAGAAAAGTAGAGTATACTCCTCGGGGATAAAACTGATTTTGCCTTGGGCGCGCTTAAATCCTTCACTGCTCTCAGGACTCCATCTTAATACCCTCGCTTCGCTCGGGAATCAACTAAAAACCCCCTCGCTACGCTCGGGAGTTAATTCTGGAGTCCCTCGATACGCTCAGAATTCAATATCGCGTCCATGACATAAAGCAGTGCTTTATCCCCTTGGTGTACAATCTACTATTAGGTATCTTCATATGCCTGAAGGGCAGACCGCCCAGAAATAGGAACCCCGCGAAGAGGGGCTCCGTCGGCACAAGGCGTAGGTTACCTAATGTAGTCATTCCGTTTAGATCTACTAGTGGAACTAAACGGATAATCCTGTCCATTTTTTCCTATTAACAGGACTGATATTAATTTGCCCGGATATTTAAGTACCAGCAAAAGAATGAGACATATTGCATGAACAAGTTAGCTATGAAGTATCTTTTTTTTTTTTTTTTTTTTTTTTTATTTTTTTTTTTTTTTTTGACGGGACGGGACGGGATTTCACGGGATGACCGTAAAAGTAATAAAAAAATGAAGTTGAAAAAATAAGTACAAAAAAAAAGATACTTCATAGCTAACTTGTTTAAAGTTGCACAGTAGCGCCATCTCTTGTCCAGGTGAGCGGTTAGTTCCGAAGGAGTGTTGAAATCTCTCGATGAGGGTGTAACATAGATGTGCGCTTGTCACTGCATAAGGTGATGATTTAGCAGATTGAAATGTATGATGTATAGGAAAGATTCGTGTCTAATCTCTAGACCAGTGGTGGTGTAGGGGTATGGCACGCGGCACGGAATGCTGAGGACCTGGGTTCGATTCCCAGCATTGGTCTTTTTTCTGGGGTTTTTTCTGTGCATCTATATTTCAGTTTGTATTTAGTACGAAATACATATTGCATGCTTACTTAAGTAGAAATCGGCTGATCCTCATTTATTGTATTACATTTATTTGCCATCTTGTGAAACCCGTTTTCAGCAATAAACTATTTTACTTTACTTTACTCTACTTTACTGAATGGTAGACCAAAACGGACTATATCGAAATTTATGCGATCCAGTAATATACCACTGACACTGACCCACGTATACTACATAAAGCAGAGAAACAAATGTACTAAGTAAAGTAAACAAAGGGCTTGTAAAAATGAAACTCAACTGATTGCTACGGGATTTGTCATCGCTATGTGACAAGCAATAATGAATGACTGATATAACAAACAACATTTTCCATCGCTCCAGAAAACCCAGTTGGATTCTGTTACTTATTCCCTTCGTGATAAGTGACGTGCTCCATTTTATGAGATCGCAGATATGTTGGTCAAATTATGAAGTTGTCAACTTTATCGTGATCTTATTTTAATGAGACCAAACAATCCAGATCGAAGGCTAAGAGAATGTGTGTTGTGCCTTTAAATTAAATCTAAGCTGTGGTAGCCTAGTGGTTTGAGCTATGGCCTCTCAAGCAGGGGATCTTTGGTTCGAGCCCGGGCTTGCACCTCTGAGTTTGAGTCTGAGTTTTTCGGATTTTGCGTGCGAAGAGAACAGAACAGGACAGAAAACTTATTACATAATTAATTGGTATAAAAAAACTTATTACATAATTAATTGGTATAAAAAAACTTATTACATAATTAATTGGTATAAAAAAACTTATTACATAATTAATTGGTATAAAAAAACTAGACTAAAAGTAACACTGTTCCATAAGCTGTGGCAAAAGGAATGCACTGAGCCTATGCTGTGAGTCAGGATATATTATTTGAAATTTACCACGAGTTTTACGATGAAAGAAAACATCGTAAGGCGACCAGCACAAACCCGCGAAGAAATTCAATGGTGTGAGTAAAGTTCCTAATCCGCAGCGGGCCCAACTACGGCCCAAGCCCTCTCATTCTTAGAGGAGGCCATCATCATCATCCCAGCCTACGTATAGTCAATTTGATTCCTAGGCCACTATAGAACCATGTCATAATAAAACAAAAAAAAAATTATATCTGTTTATTTCATAACAATTATACAATAATGACATACCTAGCCAATCTTTATTTTTAAAGATTTCTAATTGCTAGGCTATGAGTTGCCCTTAATAATAAATTCTTAATTATGTTTTTAATGTTCTTAGGATTACTAGTTATTGTAATGAATTAATTTGTTTATTTTCTACGACAGTGATTAGGTATTGCGTAAAATTCCATGATGACATCTCGATCTTTGCGAAGATTGTGTCAACGATAAAAAATAGGAAAGGAGTTTGTTTATAACTTACAACTTGAATTGTCACTGTCCATCTATCAAAACTTCTTTTTCTTCTCATGTCATAGAACGAAAACGTTTAAAAACTCTTTACGTTTATTGCATAATTGTGATCGGAAAGTTGATAATCCTTTGACCAGCACTGACATTGTAATTATCTAGTACTTAGTATGCGACAATGTTTATCTAGAAATTATTTGGCTAGAAATCAAATTAATGTACTGTCCCACTGCTGGGCACAAGCCTGCTCTCATAATCCCAATGCGGATTGGAACATTCACATACACCATTGAATTTCTTGGCAGGTCTGTGCAAGTTTCTTCACGAACTTTTCCTTCATCGTTAACCTAATGGTAAATTTCAAATGTAATTTCGCACGTGAATTCGGAAAAACAGACGCGCGAGCCCGGGCTCAATCAAACCCACGACCCTCTGCTTGAGAGGCCATAGGTCAAACCACTAGACTACCACGGCATTTTACCTAACTGTTACCTGTACCCGTTTTTAACCTGTTATGTTATGTTAACTAGCTCTTGCCCGCGACTTCGTCCGCCTAGAAATCTAAAACGGTGACTTTCGATACATTACAATTTTAAAAAGTATTTGCATTGCACCAAGCTTTTTTTTTAGCTTTTTTTATATTTTTTTTTTATTAGCAAGTTGAAGTGGAAGTGGCTGTGGGTGTCGAAGAACCAACAAACGTTGGAGTAAACGAGTTCTTGAGTGGAGACCGCGTCTTGGCAAACGTAGTGTAGGACGCCCTCCGGCCAGGTGGAGTGACGATCTGCGAAAGGCTACTGGTAGAAGCTGGATGCGTCTAGCCGAGGACAGGGCGCAATGGCGTTCATTGGGGGAGGCCTATGTCCAGCAGTGGACTGTTATAGGCTGATGATGATGATGATGATGAAGCTTTTATGTGAGTTCAACAATGATTTTTGAATACTCAATCCGTATTTATTCGAAAAAGGTTGAACTCACATAAAAGCTTGGTGCAATGAAAATACTTATGTAATCCTAATCAGAGATCAGAACGGAAGTGGTTGACAAACGTTGACAAATGGTTTGCAAAATTTTCAGTTTCATTTCGTTTACACTATGCCAAAATAAAATGTAATTTAAATCAAAAGTGCTAAGGAGTATATTGATATCAACTTCGAAGCAAATCACAAACATAATAACTTTCTACCCCTTTTTAACCCCGTTAAGGGATGAATTTCAATAAAATACGAAATACGTCTTCCATCGTCATCATCAATTCTGTTAAAAAATGTTTAAGCAAAGAAGTAGATTCGACCAAGGAGTCACGTTGTCCCATACAAACTTTGCCCCCCTTTTCTACCCCTTAGGGGTAACATTTTGGAAAATCCTTTCTTATCGGATGCCTACGTCATACAAAGAACACACCCTCCAAGTTTCAGATCTCTACGATCAGCGGTTTAGGCTATACGTTGATCCGTCAGTCAGTCATAAAGGACAAAGCATTTTATATGTATAATCTGTGGCATAATTATTAACAAAAACCCAAATAATCGTATCAACACGCCATTCGGAAAACAAACGGCACCCGTACTTCAATCTATCAGGAGATATCGAGAGCAATCGTGGGGTCGATTAAAATGAATCGATTAAAATCGTATGAGCACTCTCCTCGATTACTGAGCACAGAGCCAGCTATAATGAATGAAAGGACCACAACGTTGCCATGATTGAAAACTAAAATACTGTAACAGTCCTGATGAAAACGAGGATTCATTTTACTACATTTAAATACCTACTTAACTTTTCTTTTATACTTATACTCACAAAATATAAATTAACTTAAAATAATTATGCATAATAATATACTAGCTGATGCTGATGATTAGAAATTTTCTAAACTTACAACATATCGAAAATTGATCCTGAATGAACTTCTAATTGCATAAAGTCATTCTAATTTTAATAAATCACTTTGCTACTTCAACGCAAAAACGCTTAATAAATATAAACTAACATTTTTAAAAAACCCAACGCAATTAGGTCACACATATGTTGAAAATAAAGTAAATGCCCATTATGCGTCTAAGATCCCTTCCACAGCTAATAAAAGAGCTGATAACTTTGAAACGGCTGAAACAATTTTGCTGAAACATGTCTAAAAACCATCACCAAAAACCTGCTTTCAAATATAAAAACCGCATCCAAATCAAAACACACACACACACACAACACACACAATCAAAAAGCGTCAACATTACACTAATCACTAAATCTTCGGCGATTTATAAAACTGGCAACCCCCACCGTCTGTGGTCGGAACTCGCCTCCGGGCTTCTTCGCTAGTTTCGATAATTAATTCGTGCAAATGGATATACTGTTTTATCGCTTCCCTATTTCCGAGATTGATTTTACAATAGAATAAGTTTTGTTATTTTGATTGGTACAATTTTTTACTGGCTGTACTTTTTGGTGGCTTTTGTATACTGACTATAGTTCTTACTGCTGCCCTTTTACTAGGGGCGTTCAATAAAAAGTGAGAATGAGTATGTTATAAGCAACTTTTACTAAATGTAATTTTATTTTTCGACATAGTCACCTTTTAGCATAATACACTTAATATATCTTTTTTCTAAACTTAAAATTTCATTTTTAAAAAAGGTCTCATCTTGAGTACTTAAAAAATCTTGTACTGCAGCGACTACCACGTCGTCGTCTTCAAATTTCTGGCCTCTCGGGTATTGTTTCAATCTCGGAAATAGGTAGAAATCACTGGGAGCGAGATCTGGTGAATACAGAGGTTGCTTAAGGATATTGAACCCAGCATCACGAATTGCAGCCATTGCAACGATGTACTTGTGTGCCGGGGCATTGTCCTGGTGGAACAGCACAACTTTCGAGAGTTTACCTCGCCGTTTTTCGCGGATCTCATTGCGCAATGTTGCTATTTGTTTGGCGTATAAAGTGCCCGTAATAGTGGCTCCTTGTTTGAGATACTCAATCATTAATACCCCTTTACCATCCCAAAAAACAGAGCCCATGACCTTACCGGCAGATGGGCCCACCTTGAATTTCTTCGGAGTTGGAGATGATGGCCTTTTCCATGTCATAGACTGCAGTTTCGTTTCAGGGTCGTAATGATGGAGCCATGTTTCGTCCATTGTTATAGATCGCGCCAAAAAAGTTCCCGGTCTTGCTGTATCAGGTCCAAAGCTTCTTGACAAATCTCGACTCTAGTTTGTTTTTGCGTGTCAGTAAGCATTCTTGGTACCCAACGCGCAGATACCTTTTTCATACCCAAGCGTTCATGTAAAATATTATGCACGCTCCCCGTTGAAATCTTTACATTTTCAGCAATAAAACGAACCGTGACACGACGATCCGCCAAAACTGAGTTTTCAACTTTTTTCACAATTTCTTCAGTTATTGCAGTAGTAGGGCGTCCGGAGCGGGGGTCGTCCATGGTCGATATTCTTCCATGTCTAAATTCGGCGCACCAACGTGCGACTGTCGAATACGGAGGAGCATTAGACCCTAAAGTGTCCCGCAAATCTAAATTGACTTGGTCCCTAGAAAAAATTTTCAAACACAAGTATTTGATAACGGCGCGCAGTTAAATTTTCTCCATTTTCGCTAACGTACTCAATAGCATTGCAAAGAAATTACCGTATTTTTTTTAAACAAAAGACAGTTACTTTTTTTTTCATAGCAATCAGCTAGATTAGATTAGCTTTACCGGCCAGTATTTAATTTCCTAATATTGAAAGAGTTTGCATCTCATTCTCACTTTATATTGAACGCCCCTCGTACATATATTGTATCCGACGAATATGTACGTGTATCCCTTTGTTACTCCGGCACAAAATTGATATGGAGCTTAAGATATTTTTCTAATTTGGAACGTCAATTTGTTCATACGACACGTTACTACTACATACAACAGATAATTTTCTTGAGTTTTTCACCTAAACGTCTGCTAACGTCCACTTCCACCACTAAGTACTTCAGTTTTTCTACAAAACAGTTACGTAAAACATCGCCGAAATGTAAGCACCAAAATCGCAAATTTATAGGTAGGTCCGAACAGCATAGGGTCCCTCGCGTTACCTAGCAACTGCTGACTGTCGCGTTGCCTAGCAACCTTCTCCGGAGTTGAAAACGCTGAAAAAAAACACGTTTCTTGTATGACGACTCCCTTTAATTCTTAACATTATTTTATTTTTAGTATTTGTTGTTATAGCGGTCACAGTAATACATACTCGGTAAACATTTCAAGTGTCATGCTATTACGGTCCAAGAGATAAAAAGCCCTGTGACAGACGGACGGACAAATAGACAGACCGAACGAGGGAGTCTCAGTAATAGGTTCCCGTTGCATTGGCATCCTTTGGGTACGGAACCCTCAGATAAGAATTTCATTTACAATACACAGCCACAAATGCATATTAATAAAATCGACTGCCAGGTTTACGTGAGTCCAGTTAGTTAAAGACCTAATAATGTTTCCATAAAAATTTCATTTCGTGATTTTCGTCAGCAAAATATCCACATAGTTTAAATTTGATTAACCTGGCTAACAGGTTGAAACATGTTAAGTGATTGGCTGTATAAATTCAATTACTGGCTTGTCAGAATAAAGTCAGTGATTTCAAAAATATTTTGTCAAAACAATTGTTTGAGTTGTTGATAAAATAAAATGTGCAATCCATTCAGCTAGAGAGTGTTAACTTGATGATAATAAAATGTCAAATTCAGTTTAATAAAATGTGAAATGAAATCAACTTAAAATGTTAACGTTAAGTTAAAAGTTAGTGTAGTTTGGTGGTGGTGATAGTTGGGTTTGTGTGATTTGTGTTCGTACAGTGTGGAGGTAGAAGAACTGCATGAACACGCATTTCTTGCATAAACGTAACTATCGTAGGGTCGCGGGTGAGCAAAGTATCGTTAATATGAACCTCCGCAAAGTAACGCCAGATACAATAGATTAAAGTAATACGCCACTAAATATACTCCAGCAAGCAAAACTGAAAACTATCTAGGGCGACCGTCAAGGCGTATTTAGTAGATTTATCTCGCTTAGACTGAGCCTATAGTGAATTATAAATGAAGCTACTTAGTCTCAATTTCGTACTAGAAAGCCAGCAGTCGGCAGTAGACGCGGTAAAAGGCTGTTGGTATGAAACAGCGCCATCTATTGGAAAAACCGTTTAACCATTTCGATTGCTTATTGACTTTTTCCGTGATGACTTTATGGTACTGAGACGAGGCCGCTAACGATGGGCCTCATAAGAAAACTCAAGATCACGCAGAGGGCGATGGAAAAGGGCTATCTTCGGTGTCATCTTCGATATCCGCGCAAGAACTAATGTCACCGGCAGCTCGAAGAATGGCCAGACACAAGTGGCAGTGGGCAGGTAACATCGCTCGTAGAACTGATGGCCGATTGGGCTCAAAGATTCTTGAATGGCGTCCACAGACTGGAAGACGCAGTGTAAGTAGGCGTCTAACAAGATAGAGCGACGACCTGGTATGTGTTGCGGGAACGCGTTGGATTTTTTTTTACTAGCCTTAAATAGTGTCCCACTGCTGGGCAAAGGCCTCCCCTCTGGTCCTCCTTTGTTCTTTGTTTCGAGCCAAATCTTAATTTTTTAACTTAGAAAAATACTCGGCTAATCTTAAAAGTAAATTATTGTTACTTCCTTCATCTACCACAATGTCACTGTACCTAGGAAATAAGATCAAGTAAAAATTTCACTTTTATTATACTTCTCGAAAGATGAAATATCTTAATATTCTCAACTTCGTCCTGAAAAACCTGAATTTACATCAAACAACGACTTAAGTTATCGAACTTTTTAGGGTTCCGTGGACAAAAATGGAACCCATTAGTTTAATAAATCGCTACCCGCTCCGCGTATCGCGGCGCACTCAGGCGCAGCTTAGCTAAAAGCCCGTAATGAGCTGCGGGGCCTTTGTTCCCGCGCTCACCCCGCGCGTGTGTTTTTTTAATTACGAAGCGAAGGTCGCATTCAAATAACATTTGAATGGTGGCGTCATGTGTCAGTTTCTTTTCGCTCAATAAATTTACGTTAAAAAATAGTTTGTTTTTATGCTGCTTGCACTTTTTTTACCGTAGTTGCATTGTCAAATTGTAATTTTAGCCCTTAGATGCATACCTATAATATCTAAAATAATAGCATAGGTTTTTTGTCATTTTCTTGAAAAAAATCTTATTGTTCTAATTGGTTTTATTATAAGACTGTATTTACCTTATTCTATTTTGGTTTATCTTCCACTACATGATCATTGCGTGATGTATGTCATGATTACATCTCGATCTTTGCGAACATGTGTCAACGATAATGAATACTAAAGGAGTTTGCTTGTGTATTAATAACTTGAATTGTCACTGTCTGTCTGTCAAAACTTATTTTTCTCCTCATGTCATGGAGCGATAACCTCATAAACTACCTACCTACCTTTACCTTAGATTATTTATACACTAGCTGGTAGTGTCAGTAGCAAATGGGCCGGCTCGTCCGGGGCAGTACCACCCTCTCACAGAACACCGGCGTGAAGCAGCAGTACTCCTGCTGCGTTTCGTACGGTCAGTGAGAGCGCCGGGGGCCCAATACCTCTCCCCTCCCCTATACCCTCTCCTTTTCCCAGGGCCGACAACGCACTGGCATCGTGTAAAGCGCTGCGGGTGTCTATGGACAGTGGTGATCATTTAACATCAGGTGACCCACTAGTTCGTTTGTCTGGCCTCTTTAACATAAAAAAAAAAAAAAAAAAAAAAAAAAACATTGCGATACAAAACCTCCAAAAATCCATTTGACCGCTTCATATTACAATCGCGTTACGTCATTCAAACTGAAGGGAGGCATATTGGGTTCGACTCCCGTGTCGGGGCAGATATTTGTATGAAAAATACGAATGTTTGTTCTCGGGTCTTGGGTGTTTAATATGTATTTAAGTATGTATCTATCTATATAAGTATGTTTATCCGTTGCTTAGTACCCATAACACAAGCTTTGCTTAGCTTACTTTGGGACTAGGTCAATTGGTGTGAAATGTCCCGTGATATTTTTTATTTTTTTATTTTTATTTATATGACATATAAGCCAATTGTTGGCTTATATTTTTCGGGACGTTTTCATGCCGCCTACCTAAGCTCTATCTAGTGTATAAATAATCTGAGCTCTTTACGTTTATTGCATGTTGTGATCGGAAAGTTGATAATCCTTTGACCAGCACTGACGTTGTAATTATCTAGTTATTAATGCGGCCATTCTTGATATTCTCGCGTCAAAATGAGGCGTTAGGGTACCTTTCCATTCGCACCGAGACCAGCGATGGAAGCCATTGAACCTGCCCTTGTTTGCCCCGTCAATGTGGTCGGGCGCGGCTGGCCACTACCCTTCAAACTATTTCTGTTTCCTCTTTTAATAAATCCCTCAGTATCTAATCCCGACGACGTTATTACACTCTTATCTGCATAGTCGGGCCATCGGCACAGCGTATCTCAAAGCAAAGGGTCCTTTGTCTGTAAACAATGTATTACCGGGGCGACTGGTAAGATCAAATTTACCAAAATAGTTATTTCGTAGTAGCAAAATTCCCATGCGCATTTTTTCCGATTTTTTTTTTTTAACTATGGTACCCAATACATCTCTATATTGTTTTTTTATATAAATATTATTATTTTTTATTTAATTCTATATTTGTATGGTTTTTTAGTTTGTAATTTATTATATTTTAATTTGAAAAGATGACTTCCTGCCAAGTTTCTTGCGGCGCATTCTTCTTGGCAATGATGGTCCTTACGAAAGCGCTGGTAGTTTAAAAAAGTGACATGTAAATGAGCCCTTTGCGGCCTACTTGCAGAATAAACGTTTTGATTTTGATTTTGATTTTGATTTTTCCCAAATGATTTTTTCTCACTATTGTTTTTTCTGAAGCTTATTTTCACAATAGCGTTTTTTCCCAACTTTAATCGACACAGAAACATAGGCAGGTTTAGGTTATGTTAAGTTTGCATCGGTTCGAAGGGCCAAAAGTACGCAGAAGAAGGTCAAATTCAAATTGGGAAAATCGCTACTGTAATACCTGCCGTGTTAGTTAGTTAGTTTTGTAGCATGTGTGAGTCAAATTTCGTACGTTAATCTGAAACAGTCTAGCTTTCTATAAATGGAAGATTTTTTTAATGCACAAAGTTTACCTCTAAAAAACTGTATATGCAATGCACATGCAGCGGCCGTGTTTACGGCCATGCAAACTGGTCAAAATTTCTAAAATTAGCAATAATCGTGATTATGTTTTTCATAATTTTTTTTTTAATGTACTAAATCATTTCTCGAAGTTTTTTCAAGTTTAAAAAAACCGCTACTAAAAATTAATACACCTAGAAAATTCTAGATTCTTTGCTAAGAATATAACTTCAGTAAAAAACTGTAGTGAGCAAAGAAGCATTTGGGAAAAAATGCGAATGGAAATTTTGCTACTAAGAAATAAAGATTTTACAAGTTAAGTATGAAGTATCTTTTTCTATTTTTTTTTTTTTTTTATTTTCTTCAACTTCATTTTTTATTACTTTTACGGTCATCCCGTGAAACCATATATTTCAAACTAAATACAAACTGAAATATAGATGCACAGAAAAAACCCCAGAAAAAAGACCAATGCTGGGAATCGAACCCAGGTCCTCAGCGTTCCGTGCTGCGTGCTTACCCCTACACCATCACTGGTCTCGATTCCCAGGATTGGTCTTTTTTCTGAGGTTTTTTCTGTGCATCTATATTTCAGTTTGTATTTAGTTTGAAAAATAAAGATTTTGGTAAATTAATCTAACCAGTCACCGGCGCGCAGGCATTTCTTAGGCTATAGTCTCCTATTTTATGCTGTATGCGGCTCTGACGTCAGCGTCAACGTTTCGATCGACGTCTGAACGTAATGCACAGAGGCGCTACTACGAAATTCGAAAATCGAAGTTCGTATCGTATTATCCCTCTCACTCTCGTGTCAAATCATATTAGCGTGAGCGGGACGGCACAAAACGAAGTTCGAATTATGCACTTCGTGGTAGGGCCTCAGCGTCGGTGGTCAATACGTCCGCAGTGGGTATCCACGGACGTTTCAGTCGTTGCTCGCAAATTATCATGTGTGGCAGTAGGTGTAATTTTTTGTAATACTTTATGTGTAAAGGCGAACTTACCCCTTCAAGGGATCTCTACCAGTCCTTTGAGCATTTAGCAAGCGACCGACAAATAATGAAAAAGTCAGAAATAGTAATATTAGTATTATATATTGTGACTTTAAAGTCAAAGTCAAAATTCTTTACTCAATTTAGGCATCAATTGATGCTCCTATGAACGTCGAAGAATCTTACATCGGTTCGGAAAACCCTTGTTGAGAAGAATCCGGCAAGAAACTCAACAAGGTATATTTTTTCAAACAGATCTACATTGTTGTTAAATAACATACAACTTAAGTATTTATACAACAAAAATTTTAACATAGTAGATACGCTATTTGAGAATAGAGATCGCCAATGCGGACCGGAATTGTTTCCAAACAACCCTGTCCATGAATCTAACATTAATATTTTAGACGACCAGATGGCCTAGTGGTTAGAGAACCTGACTGTGAAGCTTGAGGTCCCGGGTTCGATTCCCGTGTCGGGGCAGATATTTGTATGAAAAATACGAATGTTTGTTCTCGGGTCTTGGGTGTTTAATATGTATTTAAGTATGTATCTATCTATAAGTATGTTTATCCGTTGCCTAGTACCCATAACACAAGCTTTCCTAGCTTACTTTGGGACTGGGTCAATTGGTGTGAATTGTCCCGTGATATTTATTATTTATTTACTATTGATTTAAGGCGTATTATAGATATTAATGTTTTCTTCACAATGGATTTGAATTTTGTATCCGTTTGGTCGGTTATTCGACGTATAGTGACGTGAGACATCTTAACTTAACTAAGCTACGTTTAGGTCGGTAGTTATTTTTTACGTAGTTGCCTCTGTATTAACTTGGCAGGGGTATTCAGGTCTTAAAGAACGTATAATGTTATGTCCGTGGGTGAATTTTATGTGGGACTTTTACATTAACATGTTTAGGGTATATGGTAAGCGTGGTCCAGAAAATTGAGGCAGAATACTGGCATTGAGGATTAGATAGCCTTATGTAATGTCTTTTTTATATATTTTTTTTTCTTGTCTAATTTCGATGTCTTTTGACGTTCGTGCCTTCAGCGCAGAACTAGTTTTAGGCCTATTAAGTAAAGGGTTTCATTCATTCCAATCCATCAGTAAATCATTCTTTTATAGAGTTAGGTACCCATTAGTACAAAACTCTAAAACCTCTAAAACATCATAATTACAATTTCAATCTCGCATTTACCCATCTCCATAATATGCTGCAAGTTGAACTGAAATCGCTCTTATGCAAACGTAGTATGAAATTGAATTGAAATCTCTCATAATTAAACAGTTAAATCTGCATTACGGACGGATCAGGTGATTCCAATCTGTTGGGCGAGTCCATTTATGCCACTGATTGGTCTTATTCAGTTGGAGTTGTCCAAAATTTAATAATAACTTGCTACAAGGTGGGTTACGTTTTTCTGTACGATTAGGTACTAATGACCGGCCGAATATTCGGTTATTGCTTCTGTTTCGACGAATTTCGACATTCATTGGGGCGTGGGGTAGCCCACGTCACCCGCGCATCTGCTGATTTTTCGTATTTACGTTGTTTTTCCAGATTTAGAATAGTGCCCTTTAAATTTTGTAACATGGCAAACCTCTATGGTGCGCAACTAGCCGCTTACAGAAAAAAAAAATCTAATTTTAAATTATTGATTAGCTTTTGTTTTTTCCTGTCATTGACTGTACCTACTGCTTGGCAAGGCGTTTGATTTCATTTGAAAAATAAAATCGACGGTACTCTGACTCAACCTCGTATATGAAATTTTATGAATTTGGAATAACTACTTTAAGCCTTGTGTCTAAAGTGGTTATTCCATTTAGTAAAATTTCATATACGAGGTTGAGTCAGAGCACCGTCGAAATATAGTTTCCTCTGTAAAAATACTACTTTACCGAGCTACTTGTATCAATTATAATATTAAGGGCTGCCACTAATGCAGGTTTTTCTTAATCTTGGTAATTATTAGTTTTCCGTTTATATTGTCTATTTTCTAGTATTTACAGTCAAGGAAACTGAATCGCGTACTACGCGTGGATGGGTGGTGTTTGGATTTTCACAACCAATTTCAAGATAATTTCTTTGGCAGATTTATGGAATGTCAACATGAAATTTGCAATAAAAGGGGTTTCAGTTTCCTTAACTGTACCTACTTTGTGAAACCAAATCCAAGTCTCGTTTAGTTTTCTTTTGCTGGCCTAGACTCTAAAACGAGGCTTGGCTGGAATTTGATCAGGCGTGACTATATAAAAAAGAAATGACCTAAAAAAAATTATGTCCCTCCGTTACAGTTAGGGTTTATTGTCGTAATTTTTAAATTGAAATAAGTAGGTAGCGTTCACAAATGAAAGTGTCTTTGAAAATTCAATTCAGAGATAGAAAGACAGGACAAATCTAAATAACATTTCCGCTTTACCATTAGCTATGAGGCACTACAAGTATATACGTGCAAGTTACCATCTTTGATGAAACTAGTTCATTTTATACCAATTGATTTAACTAACTAAAAGACCCAGGAACAGAAGGATTCATTCGGTAAAAGTTTTAAATATAACTTGTCTATTATTTTGATGTAACCGCAAACCGCAGATGTTAAAACAAATATTTATCAAAGTGATAGGAATGAAAGCCTCTAAAAGGTCAATACCCTTTCCGATGGGTACTCCACCTTGGCTTTTTTTTTATCTTTCTAGAGCTTAAAACGAAAAATTTGCTTTGTTCTTTTTCGCTCACTGTCCTTTCCTTTTTGCCCGACTGCCGAAAGAGGGTTATTACCTATACAGGCTGCACAAACTTGAATTGCCATTAAATGCGCATATTTATGTATGGATGAATGATGATTAGCAACTCATCAACTTCAACTCTTGAAGACTAGCTACGTATACACTCGTACATTGAAATTTCAAAAAAATCCTCATTAAAATTGCCTTTATTTCGCCATAAAGCTGAAAACGGAGACTTGTAAAATATGTTTTCAATTTTATTCTCGTCTTAATTCTTAAAGCGCTAATGCGAATTCCGTCTCGAGAAAATTATTTAAGACGTTTTAGATATTTTGTAATATTAAAAGCGTTACGTTGCTATTCTGTGAAGGTGGACATTAAAAACGGACAGAAATAAGAGAACGATAATTATTTAAACTAAGGTCATCGACATAGCTCAGAGAATTAGCAAGTTGAAGTGGCAGTGGGCTGGTCATATTTGTCGAAGAACCGACAACCGTTGGAGTAAACGAGTTCTTGAGTGGAGACCGCGTCTTGGCAAACGTAGTGTAGGACGCCCTCCGGCCAGGTGGAGTGACGATCTGCGAAAGGCTGCTGGTAGAAGCTGGATGCGTCTAGCCGAGGACAGGGCGCAATGGCGCTCATTGGGGGAGGCCTATGTCCAGCAGTGGACTGTTATAGGCTGACGATGATGATGATGATGAATTATTTAGACATGAACAGGCTTCCGTTGCCTGACCTCGCTCCCTTTACTTTAATGTAATTTCAAAAGGTAAAAAAGTCCCGACTGATTCGTCAACATTTAGCATAGGACCTTGGAAATAACATGCATACAAAACGACCAAATTTTAACGACCGCTTTAGCCTAGTTGGTAGTGACCCTGCCTACGAAGCAAGAGCTCCTGGGTTCGAATCCCGGTAAGGGCATTTATTTGTGCGATGAGCACGAATATTTGTTCCTGAGTTATGGATGTTTGCTACGTATTTAAGTATTTATTTATCTATATAAGTATGTTTATCGTCATCTAGTACCCATAGTACAAGCTTTGCTTAGTTTGGGACTAGGTCGATTTGTGTAAGATTGTCCCCTAATAATAATATAATATAATATATACATACAATCACGCCTCCTTCTCAGCAAAAGGATAGGCAGTGACTGGGCCATTCTACTTTTCGTTGACCAGTCATTTTTAGTAATGTGCTCTTCAAATATTTTTTTTACAAAAACTGTAAAGTGCTCGGTTTTATCATTAAAAATTTAAATAGGGACATAATTAAGCTTACATTTAAAATTATCACTATTTATAAAAAGTAATCTTTATTATGTATAAAGTAGGTAACGCAGTGGACATGCATGTCCCCGCCATTTGTATGGAAATTGGTGTATTCTCCGCTGAGTTACCAATTTTTTTTACTAATTTCTTTAAATTTAAAGTTTTTTTGCTTTTAAATATTAAATTTAGTTATTTCAGTTTTTATATAAGTTATTTATACTTCAAAAAAATTACCAGGGATGCCTTATATTTCACAAAAGATTAATGGTTACTTAAAAGTAGAATGGCCCGACTATTTGTTTCCACCTGCTAGGATCCTGACATACCTACATATTTCGCTTCAGCAACACTCATTAGTCTTTTCATACTTGCTCGCCTGTCGGGTACTCTTGGCCTGACCCTTCTTCAATACATCGCCAACCTGCTCAATGGGATGTCCTTCTTGATCTCCCTCTTCCAACATTTCCATCTACACTCGCATTATATATCTCTTTCGTAATCCTTCCTTCGCCCATCCTCTCCACATGCCCAAACTAACTTAGCATTCCTTTCTCTATACGAGTCACTTCATCTTTCATGCCACAACGTACCCTTATTAGACTATTCCTCATTCGGTCACTTAAGTTCAAAACACAAGTTCTAGTTGGAAATAACTGATATTTTATACAAAATTACATGAAATTAGCCTAAGTGTTATTCCTGAGACCCAAGCACGCACGCACTTACACACACACGCACGCTTGCACGCGATCACGCACGATCGCACGCACGCGCACACTTACGCACGCACGCTTAACGCAATCGCGCACGTACACACGCACGCTCGCACGCAATCATGCAGGCACGCACACACACACGCACGCCACGCACGCAAGCACGCGCGCACACTACACTCACAAACTTTACTATTTATTATAAGGTATACGTCCCTGTGCTCGACACTGACCTTCAATCTTATGTCATAGTAAGAGAAGTGACAGATGGGTGTCATCTACTGGGCGTTGAGGTGTCAAGCATTCGTACGTTTACCGTATTAGTAGGATGATCTCTCAATAATGCTTAATCCGCTAAGGTGGTAATAATTCTAAACCAAAGCCGTCCTAAATAAACGTAGTCTGTGGCTGCGTTTCGTGGCCATCATAATACTTAAGTGCTATAAAAACCGGCCAAGTGCGAGTCGGACTCGCGCACCGAAAGCTCTATACTACTGCCCGTAATATTAACTTACGATTTTACAGGGGATCATTTTAACTTCATAATATTATTTGGTTTATTTTAACGAATTCGGAGTTCATAGCCACGAACCTCAAGGATATAAAAGTTCACTTAACAATGTGATAATTTCCACGAAAAAAAAATCATCATTTCAGCCAAAAGACGCCCACTGCTGAACATAGGCCTCCCCCAAGGCTCGCCAAACAGATCGGTCGATCCCGCAACCTTAACCAGGTCGTCACTCCATCTTGTTGGAGGCCTACCTACACTGCGTCTTACGGTCCGCGGACGCCACTCGAGAACCTATCGACCCCATCGACCGCCAATTCTACGAGCGATATGCCCTGTCCACTGTCACTTAAGTCTGGCGATTCTTCGAGCCCCTAAGTATTTATATCGTGAGATAAATCAAATGAAAGAGTTTATTGTGGGCATCTCAAATACATTTTTTATAGTGTCCGACCGAAGTTTCGGTTTCGGTTTCGGTTTCGGCCAATTTCGGCCAAAAAAGTGATTTCGGCCGAGGTTTCGGTTTCGGTCAGAATCCGGCCGAAACCTTCGGCCGGGCCGAAATTACTTCGCGGCCTCTCGCGGCTCTCGCATCGGGAGCGCTCGGCTTAATTCGAACACGCTCGGCCGGGTAGGTATAGGTAATGCATCGGCGGCCGGCCCAGCTGGGACCAGCGACAGTAGTATGTATGTGTGTTGTTTATTTATTAAATTATTATTTACTTTTTAGAATCTGTTTGGTGACCGCCTAGCCTAGTTTAGCCTAGTTGGTAGTGACCCTGCCTGCGAAGCAAGAGGTCCAGGGTTCGAATCCCGGTAAGGGCATTTATTTGTGTGATGTGCACGAATATTTGTTCCTGAGTTATGGATGTTTTCTATGTATTTAAGTATTTATTTATCTATATAAGTATGTTTATCGTCGTCTAGTACCCATAGTACAAGCTTTGCTTAGTTTGGGACTAGGTCGATTTGTGTAAGATTGTCCCCTAATATTTATTTATTTTATTTGTTACTGCATTTTTTGCTGTGATTAATGAACAATACGTTTGATATTAGGATTGTGAATTTAGTTTAGACGTGATAAGAATAGGTTGTTTGTTTTGAATAATATAATACCTATGCCAAGACATTTTTCATTAAAAATAAACGTTTTTTATTTTGTTTAACAAAAAAAGTAACTGTTCTCGTATTAGAAATCCTTGCAATAACCTTTCCTTACGATCTGTACAGTAATTTTGAATATTTTGTTTGATATGATACGTCTTCAAAAATTTCGGTTTCGGTTTCGGTTTCGGCCGAAATCAGAAAAAAACCGAATATTCGGTTTCGGTTTCGGTTTCGGCTAAAAATCGTGTTTCGGTCGGACACTAATTTTTTATAATTTAAAGGTAAATAATTTTAAAGTTATTTTAATGGATTAGCGCAAATTGACCATGTGTGAACAAGTGACATGTAAAATAACCTTTTTGGGGTACTTAGGGTCCCTTACAAAATAGTCTAGGGTTAAAAAATTAAATTGTTACCCCAGGGTTCATGATGACCATTCCATACATTATGTTCTACAATATTCGTAGACTTTAACCAAGTATAGTATAATCTTCAAATTCCCTAGCCGCTTCTCACAATCAATGCCGTTTCATATTTAATGTCTTTGGCTCAGACTGTCATCAAAATAATTAGAGTTATTATCGTTAATTTGGACGCTTTGAGGGCTAATTATTCGACTCGAAACAATCCTCTTCAAGGTTTTTTAAATAGGTTCAATTATCATTTTTAAATAATACTTATATAATCCTAGCAAAGTGGTGTTTCTAACTTAAAGCTGCTGGAAATTACAAAGCAAAGTAATTGACTGTGATTTTATGGTTTAATCCTTTGGAACGGACACAGTACTGACTGAGTAAAAAAATATCGATACAGGCTAGAGTGTTTTTCAACATTTTCCATGATGCGACCCCCCCTGGTATGAAAAAATATTTCGCGACCGGACCTTTCGCTTTTTTATCATGTATGTATGTTACAGTGTTACAAAATGTTCATTCCATACGACGTTTTTATGCATCTCCATAATTAGGATTCGGATACAAGTACTTCTGGCGACCCACCTACAGAAGCTTCGCGACCCCCCAGGGGGTCGCGACCCACTCCACAGGTTGAAAAGCACTGGGCTAGACCATTGGTTCCCAAAGTGGTCCACCCCGGGGTCCACGGGAGGTTCGACGGGTGTCTACGTTGGCATGACAAAAAAAACCGGCCAAGAGCGTGTCGGACACGCACAAGTTAGGGTTCCGTAGCCATTACAAAAAAATCAAGTAATATTTATCTAAGGATTTCGTATGTGTACGGAATCATCCAACTTTAGGTATGTTTTATACCTTAGGCTACTATTTACTCTTAAACTACAAATAATTTCCAAGCAATCTTAGCCGCTACAATTTTCCTAGTAAATTTGATATATTTACTACCATTCTGAATTTTTTCAAATTTTTCCACCTAACAGTTTAGATTTTAGAGGGGGGGGGGACGCACGATTTTAATGAAAATTTTCACTTTAAAGTTGAATATTTCGCAAACAGATCACTGAATAGAAAAATCATGTTAGCAACCCCACAATGGTTTTAAAAGACCTATCCAACGATACCCCACACTATAGGATAAGTCGAGAAAAAAAAATCACCCCCCCTTTACGTCTATGGGAGGTACCCTAAAAAGAATTATTTTTTTATTTTTTATTTTACCACTTTGTTGGCGTGACTGATATGTATATTCATGCCAAATTACAGCTTTCTAGTACTAACGATCTCTGAGCTTAGCCGCGGACAGACAGACAGAC
Source organism: Archips crataeganus (assembly GCA_947859365.1). NCBI lineage: Eukaryota > Metazoa > Arthropoda > Insecta > Lepidoptera > Tortricidae > Archips > Archips crataeganus. Next base: position 17,198,136 of record OX402057.1, on the reverse strand, counting down.
AGACAGACGGACAGACATGGCGAAACTATAAGGGTTCCTAGTTGACTACGGAACCCTAAAAATGGGGGTGCGCAATTCGTAAGCGGGGGTCCACGAAAATTCTATGATATAAATATCTAATTTCGATAGTGAAGAACTAAAATACTTATACTATTTTTCTTTTTTTTTTACTAATCCGAATGGGGGGTTTTCTAAATAAAATAAGTGAGAATTGATTGGTTCCTTGTGCTGTGAGTAGATATCAAAAAAGTAAAGTTTGTTTTTTGATTGGCCAACTTTACTTTTTTGACGTCCATTCACAGCGCAGTCAATTAATTAATTAACCAATCAATTCTCAATTTTTTTTTCAAAAACTAATAATTCGTGGTTGTAACTCAGCAGTCCCAACACACCATAGTTACTAGGGGCGTTCAATAAAAAGTGAGAATGAGTATGTTATAAACAACTTTTACTAAATGTCATTTTATTTTTCGACATAGTCACCTTTTAGCATAATACACTTACCCCCTGTTTCACCATCCATTGATCAAATTTATTAGACGGATAAATGTGATGCCGTCTCTGTTTGTTTTGTTCGAATTGACGGAGACGGCATCACATTTATTCGTCAGTTAAAATTAATCAATGGGTGGTGAAACAGCCCCTAAGTATATCTTTTTTCTAAACTTAAAATTCCATTTTTAAAAAAGGTCTCATCTTGAGTACTTAAAAAATCTTGTACTGCAGCGACTACCGCGTCGTCGTCTTCAAATTTCTGGCCTCTCAGGTATTGTTTCAATTTCGGAAATAGGTAGAAATCACTGGGAGCGAGATCTGGTGAATACGGAGGATGCTTAAGGATATCGAACCCAGCATCACGAATTGCAGCCATTGTAACGGCGGACTTGTGTGCCGGGGCATTGTCCTGGTGGAACAGCACAACTTTCGAGAGTTTACTTCGGCGTTTTTCGCGGATCTCATTGCGCAATGTTGCTATTTGTTTGGCGTATAATGTGCCCGTAATAGTGGCTCCATGCTCGAGATACTCAATCATTAATACCTCTTTACCATCCCAAAAAACAGAGCCCATGACCTTACCGGCAGATGGGCTCACCTTGAATTTCTTCGGAGTTGGAGATGATGGCCTTTTTCATGTCATAGACTGCAGTTTCGTTTCTGAGTCGTAATGATGGAGCCATGTTTCGTCCATTGTTATAAATCGCGCCAAAAAAAGTTCCCGGTCTTGCTGCATCAGGTTCAAAGCTTCTTGACAAATCTCTAGTCTAGTTTGTTTTTACGACGACCCCCGCCCCCGCCGTCCATTGTCGATGTTCTTCCACGTCTAAATTCGGTGCACCAACGTGCGACTGTCGAATACGGAGGAGTATTAGACCCTAAAGTGTCCCGCAAATCCAAATTGACTTGGTCCGTAGAAAAATTTTTCAAACACAAGTATTTGATAACGGCGCGCAGTTCAATTTTCTCCATTTTCGCTAACGTACTCAATAGCATTGCAAAGAAATTACCGTATATTTTTTTAAACAAAAGACAGTTAGTTTTTTTTTCATAGCAATCAGCTTGATAGATTAGCTTTACCGCCCAGTATTTAATTTCGTAATATTAAAAGAGTTTGCATCTCATTCTCACTTTATATTGAACGCCCCTCGTAGATCTAATCTTCACATTTTTTGTCGGGTTTTGGGAATATGTTAGAAATATAGCTGCAGGGGGTTCACCGGAACCAGCTAAATTTTAAAAGTGGTCTATAAGAAAAAAAAGTTTGAGAACCTCTGGGCCAGGCTAAGATCATCATCATCATCATTTCAGCCGAAAGACGTCCACTGCTGAACATAGGCCTCCCCCTAGGCTCGCCAAACAGATCGATCCCATGCCATCCGCATCCAACGCTATCCCGCAACCTTAACCAGGTCGTCGCTCCATCTTGTTGGAGGCCTACCACACTGCGTCTTCCGATCCGTGGACGCCACTCGAGAGCCTAACCTAACCTTTCGAGGGTAACATGGTATAAGTAATTGAATGACTTACTTCGAACTTCTAAAGTTGTAAGCTACAATAAGACCCAAGTGGCTATAATGTACTTCTCACGAGACATGTCTTCAAGATTCATACTGGACATTTAGTTTAGAGGCACCAGCAAAGTTATTCTACGGACCAGTGCTTTACCGAAGGGATAACATTGTTAATAATTTGCGATTACGTCAAAAGGGACTAATGCTGTTATAACTATTAATATATTCCGTTTTAGTATGGAACAAGCAAAATAAGCCTAAATGGTTGATTAAAACTAAAACTGTCTGTTGAACTGTTTCGAGACGATAATATTGTTAAATATTTTAGTGAGATTATTGAACGAGCTTCTTTACATACCTATCATGAAAAATAACCCTCATGTTACATACGTATGTTATGTGTGTAAAACTCTTTTTTCTACTTCTACAGTAAGAGTTTTGGGACGCCTGTACATCGTACAGTCGTAGCTGTGGTACGGTCAGCTGCAGAAAAAAGGTACAAGTGGTTACCGCCATTAACCGCCATCATTATCATTCACATCCAATGCGTTCCCGTTACCTTCACCAGGTCGTCGCTCCATCTTGTTGGAGGCCTACCTACACTGCGTCTTCCGGTCCGCGGACGCCACTCGAGAACCTTTCAACAAACGTGATTTTTTTTGCTCGTTTTTGCTCGATATTGATAACGGCAACAGGTAGACGCTTGAAATAATTAAATTTAAATAAAACAAATATTTAAGGGCGGCTCCCACACAAAAAACGTGTTTTTTTTGCCGTTTTTATAGATAACTAGCTGTTGCCCGCGACTCCGTCCGCGAAGAATGGGGGGGGATAAAAAATAGCCTACGACCTATTCTCAGACCTACCGAGAGAAAAAAGTTTCATAAAAATCGGTCAAGCCGTTTCGGAGGAGTTCGGTAACAAACACCGTGACACGAGATTTTTATATATTAGAAGATGGTACGGAACCCTTCGTACCCGAGCCCGACTCGCACTTGGCCGGTTTTTTAATATATATGATAGGGGGAAACGATCAGGCGAGTCTGATGGAAAGCAATTATCGCCACCCATGGACACCCACAACACAAGTTGGGTTACGGATGCGTTGCCGGCCCTTTGAGAAAAGAGTAGGCTCGTTTTATGAAGATCCCCAAGTTGTACCGGTCCGGGAATACTGCCGCTGCAAGCTGATTCCAAAGTTTCACCGTGCGTTGGTAAACAGTGATGATACTGATGATGATACATGATGTAGTTATATACCTTATTCATGGTGTATCTATGGGTTAACACACGGTGATGTTGGCGAGCCTCAGATGATTTCCAGAACGATTTCTCTACAAAACATCAAACAGAGAAGCTTCGAGAAAAGCCAGTGACATTCCCAAAGCGAATCCGTTTTACCATATCAATGCTTCAGTAGCCGCGGCTATGCATTGCAAATGGAATTCAGGGTATGAATTGTTTTAACTAAGCCAAGCAAGATTACTGGAAAGTATTAATGGATTTCTACCGTGAAGCAATAAGTGTCACTGGTAATTTAATTACATCGAAGTAAAGTCGCAAAATAAAACCACAGCTTATACAGTCCGTCAATTACCTGAGATCATGGGCAAGAAGAGAAAAGAAGAAATGGGTGATACTCAACATTATAATTTCAGCCGAAAGACGTCCACTGCTGAACAAGGCCGGGAAAGGCTCGCCAAACAGATCGGACCTGCGCCATCCGCATCCAACGCGATCCCGCAACCTTAACCAGGTCGTCGCTCAATCTTGTTGGAGGCCTACCGACACTGCGTTATTCTTTGGGTGATACTAATTTTAATTAAAACGTAAGCAACTTTCAGAGTCTCCATGTGCACTAGGGTGGAGTTAGTCGTGGTAACTGGCCTTTCAAGCAGAGGGTAGTGAGTTCCAGCTAGGACTCGCCCTCTGAGTTTCTCGGAATTTATGTGTCAAATTAAAGAAATTTACCATGCTTTAGACGACCGGATAACCAAGTGGTTAGAAAACCTGACTATGAAGCTTGAGGTCCCGGCTTTGATTCCCGGTCGCGTCAGATATTTGTGTGAAAAATGCGAATATTTGTGCTCGAGTCTTAAATGTTTAATATGTATTTAAGTTTGTATTTATCTATATCTATATAATTATATTTATCTGTTGTCCAGTACCTATAGTAGATACAAGCTATGCTTAGTTTGGGACTAGGTCAATTGATTCGTCAAAATGGCGTTTGCAACAATTGAGCCCAAAGTTAGCGATGTGTCAAACCACCTCGCTGCTGTGGCTTTTTTACGCCTCTTAACTAATATCAACTAAAATGACCCAAAGTATGGAATAATTTTCATCACATAACCCAAGCAGTGGCGAAGGGTACTAAAAACACGATTCCCACCAGGTAGTTTAAACTTTCGAAGTTACCAAACGCTTCTATTCCATTACTGCACTTTCAAGAAGAGAGTAAATGGGTTTTTTTAGTTTTTTGCTCGGGCTTTACTTGCAAAAATTTTCACGCCTCGCCCCTGAACCCTAGGTACTAGGTACCTAAGTCATAAATTTCCCTAAAACACAGGGTGTAGCATTGGCACGGCGTAGGACAATCGCCAATTTCAGACGTTACCGGTAATTGACGAGCTCTTAGAACTTTCATTTGCAAAATTGTGCCGTTTGTTCTAATATTAGTACGGAATAGGAAACTACGGAAAGAATTATTGAGTTTGTTATCAGCTTAGCTTAGGGTATTAGGTATTTTTCAGGGAAATAGAGGTAGTTTTGACTAAAACAAAAATAAAACAGGGATCATTCGCGATAATTCCTTTGGCTGTTCCTTCGAAGGAACTAGTGCGGTTTTTTTCGCAGAAGTTCCTTCACAAGAGATGAAGGAAGAACTTCGTTTATTTTTTCGCCTTTGTTTCTTTGCTAGAACTGAAGGTGAACAAACAAAATATGAGAAAAAATAAACGCAGTTCTTCCTTCATCTGTTATGAAGGAACAACTGCGTAAAAAATAGTCAATACCTCCTTCGATCAGCCAAAGGATGACCACGAATAATCCGAAAAGAGGTTATTAAATCGCTGGATAGACAAAGGCATTGAATCCAGGGAAATACATTATCGCACGAGGCGGCTCGGGTCGGTTACAAGGATGCCAGCTGTCCATCTGCCAGCTCGACTCTAATAAGGCTAACAATTTCAGCTCATTTGGACTCCAAATGCCTGCCAAGTTTCAAATTTCGCGCATAAATAGAAAAAGTCATAGGCGTGAGCATTGGTCGGACCCACGACCTATTGCCTGAGAGTCCATAGATCAAACTATTAGATTATTTCATTACTTATAGTTTATATCCAAGTGGCACTTCTATCATACAATCTCCCCCAATCTCTCAATATCAAGTCTCCTATCTATATCACGACGACCAGATGGCCTAGTGGTTAGAGAACCTGACTACGAAGCTTGAGGTCCCGGGCTCGATTCCCGTGTCGGGGAGATATTTGTATGAAAAATACGAATGTTTGTTCTCGGGTCTTGGGTGTATAATATGTATTTAAGTATGTATTTATCTATATAAGTATGTTTATCCGTTGCTTAGTACCCATAACACAAGCTTTGTTAGCTTACTTTGGGACTAGGTCAATTGGTGTGAATTGTCCCCTGATATATATATTTTTTTTATTTATTTATATCAAAGACTAAAATACAGACAAATCTAGGAATAATCTTCGGTAACAATCGTGATAATTGTTATTTACCTCAAAGAAATAATTAGTCTGACAACCGTGTGGGAGGAACTAACAAGTTAGGGGTTACAGATTATTGAAAGGATTAAACTAATCAATCAAGATCGCTAACATGAAAGATTATAAATTATTTAAACGCTTTCCGCGTCCCTATCTAACCTGGTTAGGAGGTAGGAGACAGCGGATCGGCCAGGCAACGGGGCCAATCGGTAAATAAAATAAAAATAATTTGCAAATTGTAATAAACGAAAATTGCCCGTTCTCTCCCTATCTCCGAAGGCACTTACTCTAAATAAAAATCTACTTGTAGATTACATAAATAAAATAATAAATAAATAAATAAATATCACGGGACAATTCACACCAATTGACCTAGTCCCAAAGTAAGCTAAGCATAGCTTGTGTTATGGGTACTAGGGAACGGATAAACATACTTATATAGATAGATATATACTTAAATACATATTAAACACCCAAGACCCGAGAACAAACATTCGTATTTTTGATACAAATATCTGCCCCGACACGGGAATCGAACCCGGGACCTCAAGCTTCGTAGTCAGGTTCTCTAACCACTAGGCCATCTGGTCGTCAAAGAACAGTTACATTAAAATAAAAGACATCAGACATTTTCAGTTACATGAAAGATAAGTAATGAATGTGTGTGTTAAATACGCAGGACGATTAAAACAAAATATCGTACGGAACCAATTCCAACTCACACTTGTCCAGTTTTTTGCACATTATCATAAGGAGAAGATATTCAATAGTGTGTGTGAAATTCCCAATCCGCACTAGAACTACGGCCCAACCCCTCTCATTATGAGAGGAGGCCTGTGCCCTGCAGTGGGACGTATATAGACTGCGATGATGATGGTGATGATAATGATGATGATAAGGAGAACGCGAGCAGGCGGATCACATGACAAAAAGCAATCACCGCCGACCATAACCATCCATAACATAGGTGGAATTACGGGTTCGTTGCCGGCATTTTCAAAAAGAGAAGCCTCGTTTTTCGAAAATCCCTAAATCCAAAAATAAATATTAGACAGTTCAAATGAGTTTCTCTACGATAATTTTATAGAGCTTGGTATAGCAGCGGGCGAATGCGTTAGGTCTCTAGGTAGGAAGCGTATGCAGCCTAATGAGAAATTCTATAACCTGCGCTTGAGATTGCTTTGCACGGTTAATGTTTGGTCAGCATTGCACCATTTGCGCCGTTGTTGACTCCGGCAAAGAATAACAATACGGGTAGTATGATTTTATCTACCTACGGTAAAGTGAAAAGTTTGATATTAACGACGGATTTAACCCCTCTACGGACATAATCTTCAACCACACTTCGAGGAACCGTTTGTCTTTCCATCCTCACCATCTTGATGATTGGCAGTCTAGTACCGTGCGTTTTAAGCGAAACTTCTTTCCTCGCACGACGAAGATCTGGAATCAGCTTACTGCGGCAGCATTCCCGGAGCGTTACAACTTAGGGATCTACAAAAAACGAGCCTACCAATTCCTAAAAGGGTCGGCAACGCACCTGTGATTCCCCTCGTGTTGCGGGTGTCCATGGGCGACTGCGATCGCTCTCCATCAGGAGACCCGTCTGCTCGTTTGCCCCCTCATATATAGAGATAGACTATCGATAGTATATCGATATTGGACTATCGATAGGCAACACTATACGGAACCGTCGGTGCGCGAGTCCGACTCGCACTTGGCCGGTTTTTTCCTATGACTTGAGAAAAGGACAGCGATAGTTTTAACTGAAGGATATTTTTATCTGGGGATTGAAAAATCGGCCCTAAATCTATGAAATGTTCATATTTTCAGAACTACGCTTAATCATCATCCCAGCCTATATACGTCCCACTGCAGGGAACAGGCCTCCTCTCAGGATGCTTGTTATCGTATATAACATACTAGCTTTTGCCCGCGACTCCGTCCGCGTGGAATTAGTAATTTGGGCAGCTTATTTTTTTATCCAATTTGCTTTTTCATCAATTATGGCTCTCCTTAGTTCCTCGATATAAAAAAAATTACCCGCCCCCCAGACCCACCCCCACCCCCACCACAGAACCCCCCCCCCACACACCCGCGTTCACATTCACCACCGTACAAGTCAAGCGTGCCTATAGAAGTTTTACTTCAAAAACCCCCGATTTTGAAACATTCTTCCGCTCCGCTCCGCTCCTATTGGTGTTAGCGTGACGGATGATATATAGCCTATGTCCTTTCTCAGGCTCTACACTATCTGTGTACCAAATTTCATTTAAATCGGTTCAGTAGTTTTAGCGTGAAAGCGAGACAGACAGACAGAGTTACTTTCGCATTTATAATATTAGTTAGGAAGTTAGGATTATTTATTTATGTTAAAAAACGATGTAATATAATTAACAGAAAGAGATATTGAATGACAAGCGTCCGTGCGTTAGATAAATGGTCTTTACCCTCTTCGTATTTTAGTCTGTGCAAAATGTGGCTGCATTGGACAATAGTAGCAAATTGTATGAATAATATAACTCATACTCCCTTGGCAACTCAGTATTGTCGGAGCTTAATTAAGATATTGCAGTTTCTTAGTTGAAATGCACATCTTCTACTTTAAAGCATAAGATTAATATTAGAAAGAGAGAGACAGACAGATATAATATATTTGAGAGAAAAGAGACAAATAAAAAAACATCAAAATATAAATCGGCAACGCTGTTTTTAAGCCGTGGTGGCCTAGTGGTTTGACCTATGGCCTCTCAAGCAGAGGGTCGTGGGTTCAAATTCCGGCACGCACCTCTGAGTTTTTCTGAATTTGTGTGCAAAATTACATTTGTAATTTACCATGAGCTTTACGGTGGAGGAAAACATCGTGAGGAAACCTCACCGCATACACCTGCGAAGAAATTCAATGGTGTGAAGTTCTCAATCCGCACTGGGCCCGCGTGGGATCTACGGCCCAAGCCCTCTCCTTCTGAGAGAAGGCTGGGATGATGATGATGATGAACGCTGTTTTTCAGTTTGTAGGGCTCCGTACCAAAAGGGTGCCAACCGGACCCTATTACTGACAAGTGAGACACCACTGTCTGTCTGTCCGTCTGTCACAGGGCTCTATCTCTTAAACCGTAATAGCTAGACACTTGAAATTTTCACCGATTACGCTATAACAACAAATTCTAAAAATAAACTTAGGTTCAAAATTAAAGGGACAAAGTACAGATTTGCTCCCGTCAATCCGTGGTTTGATCAGAGGGGGTTTCACTCCGCAGTTTAGGTATGTTCGGCCGGCGCTCCTCCCGGGAGGAGTATGGCAGTAGGTTGTCGCGTGGCCTTCAGTTCGCACGCTAGCCGCGTCGCGCGTAACTAAGCATCTTTTTTTTCTGTGATTTTTGCAACAAACAATGACTTCTAAACGATATTATAAATAACTTACTTACATACTAAAGGTAGTTTACTGAATTAATACACACTGTTATCTTTCTTGATTTATATAAGTACCTACCAAATATGGGCGAGTGGGAACCCTGTGCCCTTGGTTTCGGATCAGCGGTGCCCAACGGAATATGAACGCTCGTATCACACGATAAGTTTTAATTTCGCGTGCACGCAGTAGGAGTAGGAAAGTTTTTATACCTAAAGTTGACCTTTGTTCGAGAGTGATCCTTCTGTACGTTAGTACTATTACTTATTCTGTGGTTTCATTATGATATTTAAACGATAAAAGTAGGTATAAAAACAGAGACTAAATATGAAATTAACATAATTAAAACTAACTTAAAATAGCTAAACAAAAATTAAAAACTAAAAATTACCATCTGAATTTGGACCCTTAGATAGGGTGCCCATCACGCAGGCAGCATTCCCACGTTGAATTGCTATAGCAAGTCTTTGTGCGAGAAAGCTGCCTGCGCGAGGGTCACCTGTTGCCTCTCTTAGACGCTTGCTTAGTGCTCCGTGGAGCCCTCGTGCGCTCTTGCCCCACGAACCGAGTGTCTCGACACCGAATGCGACGAACTCGTACTGGGCGCCGAGACACTCGTATTTAATAGTCTTGAACCGTTCTCGGGTATGATCAAAGAGTATATAGGTGCTGAATATTACAATAGGGCCTGGCCTTAGACAAGTTCAGACCTGGGTAAATATTCAGCGTTTTTACGGCGTTTTTTTTGTCATTACCATTTGAGCAGAAATTATTAAAATGGATGATGCTTAGGGTTAACTTTTTATGAAAACTTAAGACAGTACCGATGCTGAATCTAGTTTGATGAAATTTTGCGCGATTTGTCCTTCGGTTGTGGTAATAATCGTCGAATGGTAATGACGAATAACCGCGCGGTCAAAACGCTCGAATATTCACCCACCTGCAAGAAGAATCGTGCAAGGCATATTTTATTAGTGTGAGGCCGTAAAGCGAACAAGTTTGAAGTAGCCAATCAAGCACAGCAATGTCTTTAGGGTATGTATCTTACTTGGCTACGATGAATAATCGTGCATAACTAGAGCAAAAACCGGCCAAGAGCGTGTCGGACACGCCCAGGATAAGATTTCGTTACGAAAAAAACTTAGTAAACCTATCCAATGTGTTGGTATTTAAACGTCATCTTTGTTTATGATTGCTTAATATTTTATTTTCTCATAATTTCCCGTCCGACCCACCTTCACACTGAGCCTTCACACCAGTGTTAAGGTAGGGAAATTACTTTCCCAGCCTTCATACTGACCTATTTTAAAATAATCAGTGTGACGGTGGATCATACATACTTATGAGTAAGTACAGTTTATGACCCACTGACCAACTCGAACGGCACATTTGCTGATTAGGCTTAGGTTAAGTCAGTTTTGCATCGGCCCGAAGGGCCAAAAGCACGTAGGAATAGCAGCTCCGCGTAAGCGGAGCTCCATCGACTCCGGCACATTGGTGTGACTCAGCCTAAAATAGTCATCATCATCGGTAATGTGACTATTCATCGGTAATGTGACTATTTTAGGCTGAGTCACACCAATGTGACAGAGTCGACGGAGCTCCTGTTCCTGCGTGCTTTTGGCCCTTCGGGCCAATGCAAAACTAACCTAACCTAATGAGCAGTTGTGCCGTTCGAGTTGGTGCCCATCCTTACTACTAGTGTGAAGGTTGGTAATATAATTTACCTTTTTTCATACTAGTGTTAAGGCTGGGAAAGTAATTTCCCTACCTTAACACTGGTGTGAAGGCTCAGTGTGAAGGTGGGTCGGACGGGCATAATTTTACTATTAATTATACTATCCGACTATTAGCAAGTAATAATTTTCTAAGGATTTTGTTTTTGTACGAAATTTTCCAAGTGGCTCCTTTTTTACACGCTTTATATTAGCTTCACCTGTATGTTTGTATGTATGTATGTTTGTTTGTAACCGACTCCTTAGGGCGCGATTTTGACCCACTTCCCGGTTTCCGATTGAGCTGAAATTTTGCACATATGTGTAAATTGGATGACAATGCAATATTATTGTAACATGGAGCTGATCTGATGATGGAGCTGGATGGTGGCCATAGGAACTATGTAATTAAACAACACAATCCCGTCGAGTTTGGGCTCGTTTGATTCGTCTTGACGAGCACTTTGATCCCAGATGGTAACCAGGGTCTGATGATGGAGCTGGAAGATGGCCCAAGGCACTCCACAATAAAACGACACAACCCCATCTGGTTTGGGCTCGTTTGATTCGTCTTGACGAGCACTTTGATCCCATATGGTAACCAGGGTCTGATGATGGAGCTGGAAGATGGCCAAAGGCACTCCACAATAAAACGACACAACCCCATCGAGTTTGGGCTCGTTTGATTCGTCTTGACGAGCACTTTGATCCCATATGGTAACCAGGGTCTGATGATGAAGCTGGAAGATGGCCAAAGGCACTCCACAATAAAACGACACAACCCCATCGATTTTGGGCTCGTTTGATTCGTCTTGACGAGCACTTTGATCCCATATGGTAACCAGGGTCTGATGATGGAGCTGGAAGATGGCCAAAGGCACTCCACAATAAAACGAAACAACCCCATCGAGTTTGGGCTCGTTTGATTCGTTTTGACGAGTACTTTGGTCCTAGATGGTAACAAGAGTCTGATGATGGAGCTGGAAGGGGGGTAGGTGGCGGGTTGGGGGTTAGGGTGTGGCGGTTGGGGTTAGGGGATGGGGGGGGGGTTTACGGGAAATAGGGTGGGGGTGTTGGGTGGTTCGGGGGTAAGTGATTTTGGGGGGTTGTGGGAAATGGGGAGGGGGTAAGAGGCCTAGATGGTAACAAGGGTTTGATGATGGAACTGGAAGGGGGGGCGGTAGGTGGCGGGGTGGGGGGTGTGGGAGGGGTGGGGTGGGGGGGGAGTGGGGGGGGCAGGTGGGGGTGTGTGGGGGGGGGTTCCGGGGGTATGGGGGTTCGGTGTTAGGGGGGTTGGGTTTAGGTGGTTCGGGGGTTTGTAAAATGAGGAGGGGGTAAGGGGGGTTTAGGGAATTGGGGGTAAGGGTGTGGGGTTTGAGGGGGGTTTGGGTAAATGGGGTGGGGGATGTTGGGGGGTTGGGTTTAGGGGGTTTGGGGGTTGTAGGTGAGGGAGTAAAGTTAGAAAGAAAAAAATGCAACTAAAAAATAGAAAATAAATAATAGTTTAAAAAAACTAAAAAACACGCTTTAAAAAATAAAAAATAAATTTTAATAAATTTCAATTCACTATTCTTATAGTGCAGTAAAAAATCTTAATAAGCAATTATTATATTGTTATATCCAGATCAAAATTTGTAAACAATTCTAAATATTGATAAAATAAATAATAATAGTTTAAAATATTTTATTGTAAAAAAAGCGTGGGGTGCTTTTTAAGATGTTATCAAAATGACAATCCTTGACAATTGACACCATGCACCCCACGCTTTTTTTACAATAAAATATTTTAAACTATTATTATTTATTTTATCAATATTTAGAATTGTTTACAAATTTTGATCTGGATATAACAATATAATAATTGCTTATTAAGATTTTTTACTGCACTATAAGAATAGTGAATTGAAATTTATTAAAATTTATTTTTTATTTTTTAAAGCGTGTTTTTTAGTTTTTTTTAACTATTATTTATTACTCTTAAACTGCTAATATTTAATTGTCAAGTAAACTTAGCCGTAATAGTTTATCTTTTAGAGATAGGCCACGTTCGACTTTAAAAATATTGCACTTTAATTTTAATATTTTGTAACGTTCTAAAAATCAAAAAATCGTCTTCACAACCACAAAGACCTGTCCAACGATACCCCACATTATTGGGTTCATCATCATCATCATTTCAGCCGAAAGACGTCTACTGCTGAACATAGGCCGCCCAAGGCTCGCCAAACAGTTCGGTCCCGTGCCGTCCACATCCAACGTGATCCCGCAACCTTAACCAGGTCGTCGCTCCATCTTGTTAGAGGCCTACCTACACTGCGTCTTCCGGTCCGCGGACGCCACTTGAGAACCAACCACTTGGGTTAGCCAAGAAATAAAAATCAACCCCACTTTACGTCTATGGGAGGTACCCGTAAAATTTTTTTTTACACGCTTTATATTAGCTTCACCTGTATGTTTGTATGTATGTTTGTATGTTTGTATGTTTGTAACCGACTCCTTAGGGCGCGATTTTGACCCACTTCCCGGTTTCCGATTGAGCTGAAATTTTGCACATATGTGTAAATTGGATGACAATGCAATATTATTGTAACATGGAGCTGATCTGATGATGGAGCTGGATGGTGGCCATAGGAACTATGTAATAAAACAACACAATCCAGTCGAGTTTGGGCTCGTTTGATTCTTCTTGACGAGCACTTTGATCTCAGATGGTAACCAGGGTCTGATGATGGAGCTGGAAGATGGCCAAAGGCACTCCACAATAAAACTACACAACCCCGTCGAGTTTGGGCTCGTTTGATTCGTCTTGACGAGCACTTTGATCCTAGATGGTAACCAGGGTCTGATGATGGAGCTGGAAGATGGCCAAAGACACTCCACAATAAAACGAAACAACCCCATCGAGTTTGGGCTCGTTTGATTCGTTTTGACGAGTACTTTGGTCCTAGATGGTAACAAGGGTCTGATGATGGAGCTGGAAGGGGGGTAGGTGGCGGGGTGGGGGGGGAATGGGGTATGGGGTAAGGGGGTCGGGGGTTTAGAGGGTTGGGGGTTAGGGTGTGGCGGTTGGGGTTAGGAGATGGGGGGGGTTTACGGGGAACAGGGTGGGGGTATTGGGGGGTTCGGGGGTAAGTGATTTTGGGGGGTTGTGGGAAATGGGGAGGGGGTAAGAGGCCTAGATGGTAACAAGGGTTTGATGATGGAACTGGAAGGGGGGCGGTAGGTGGCGGGGTGGGGGGGAGGGGTTGGGGGGGGCAGGTGGTGGGGTGGGGGAGAGGGGGGTTCCGGGGGTTTGGGGGGTTCGGTGTTAGGGGGGTTGGGTTTAGGTGGTTCGGGGGTTTGTAAAATGAGGAGGTGGGTAAGGGGGATTTAGGGGATTGGGGGTAAGGGGTGGGGTTTGGGGGGGTGGGGTTTGGGGAAATGGGGTGGGGGATGTTGGGGGGGTTGTGTTTAGGGGGTTTGGGGGTTGTAGGTGAGGGGGGTAAAGTTAGAAAGAAAAAAAATACAACTAAAAAATAGAAAATAAATAATAGTTTAATAAAACTAAAAAACACGCTTTAAAAAATAAAAAATAAATTTTAATAAATTTCAATTCACTATTCTTATAGTGCAGTAAAAAATCTTAATAAGCAATTATTATATTGTTATATCCAGATCAAAATTTGTAAACAATTCTAAATATTGATAAAATAAATAATAATAGTTTAAAATATTTTATTGTAAAAAAAGCGTGGGGTGCTTTTTAAGATGTTATCAAAATGATAATCCTTGACAATTGACACCATGCACCCCACGCTTTTTTTACAATAAAATATTTTAAACTATTATTATTTATTTTATCAATATTTAGAATTGTTTACAAATTTTGATCTGGATATAACAATATAATAATTGCTTATTAAGATTTTTTACTGCACTATAAGAATAGTGAATTGAAATTTATTAAAATTTATTTTTTATTTTTTAAAGCGTGTTTTTTAGTTTTTTTAAACTATTATTTTTTCAATTTTTTTCTACGTTTCTGCCATTTTGTCTCCGGAACCCTAAAAAAAGAGTCAACCTCCATTGTGAAATTAGCATAACTTTTATTTTCAAATCACTTAGCAACTCCGGCTTTATTTCCATAATACATGAACTCTAATGACCTGTAACTTCGCTTGCCAATATATTAGGACATCACAAACTTATGTATTCAGTTGCGAGCGGCGCTAACATCCAAATGTACCTTCAAATTAGTATGAATATACTTTGGTTCCTCCTTTTTCCGCCGGTATAAAATAACTTTGTGATGCTGAGGGACGATCGGAAGGGCGGTTCGGATACGTAAAAACATGGTGGAACATTTCGAAATGGAACCATCAAGCTCGTATGCCGCTAAACAATTCCCTTCAAGTTTCACCTTTATTTAAACGCAGCTAGGTTGGATTTAGAGCGACAAAATCGACTAAGATACGAGTTTGATGAAGGAAATAAGCTATTTTACGGCTTTCGTTAACATTGCTTGTCGCCAAATTATGTACATTTAAATTTAATCTCGGCCCTCCTATTCAGGATTCCGAAGCAAACAGGGTCGTTTCTGAATCGGAAATGGGTTTCGGAAAAATAGTGTTAAACATAGCCACGACATAGCAGTTAAACTTGTACAAATTCTGCCTCCGCAGAAGGGACAACTCTGAAAATAAACTTGCATAATGCTGAGATTGGTACCCGCTGCCGGAACATAGACGACCTGGTACTTTATTGTCTTCTCTATTGTTATCAATCTGTTATTGTTTTGTCATCTTCCGGGGTTTATGATTATGAACTATTTTGTATTTTAATTTTTCAGTGTCATTTATTTTCATTGATTATACTAGGGGCGTTCAATAAAAAGTGAGAATGAGTATGTTATAAACAACTTTTACTAAATGTCATTTTATTTTTCGACATAGTCACCTTTTAGCATAATACACTTAGTATATCTTTTTTCTAAACTTCAAATTCCATTTTTAAAAAAGGTCTAATCTTGAGTACTTAAAAAGTCTTGTACTGCAGCGACTACCGCGTCGTCGTCTTCAAATTTCTGGCCTCTCAGGTATTGTTTCAATCTCGGAAATAGGTAGAAATCACTGGGAGCGAGATCTGGTGAATACGGAGGATGCTTAAGGATATCGAACCCAGCATCACGAATTGCAGCCATTGCAACGGCGGACTTGTGTGCCGGGGCATGGTCCTGGTGGAACAGCACAACTTTCGAGAGTTTACCTCGCCGTTTTTCGCGGATCTCATTGCGCAATGTTGCTATTTGTTTGGCGTATAAAGTGCCCGTAATAGTGGCTCCATGTTTGAGATACTCAATCATTAATACCCCCTTTACCATCCCAAAAAACAGAGCCCATGACCTTACCGGCAGATGGGCCCACCTTGAATTTCTTCGGAGTTGGAGATGATGGCCTTTTCCATGTCATAGACTGCAGTTTCGTTTCTGGGTCGTAATGATGGCGCCATGTTTCGTCCATTGTTATAAATCGCGCCAAAAAAAGTTCCCGGTCTTGCTGCATCAGGTTCAAAGCTTCTTGACAAATCTCTAGTCTAGTTTGTTTTTGCGTGTCAGTAAGCATTCTTGGTACCCAACGCGCAGATACCTTTTTCATACCCAAGCGTTCATGTAAAATATTATGCACGCTCCCCGTTGAAATCTTTACATTTTCAGCAATAAAACGAACCGTGACACGACGATCCGCCAAAACTGAGTTTTCGACTTTTTTCACAATTTCTTCAGTTACTGCTGTAGTAGGGCGTCCGGAGCGGGGGTCGTCCATGGTCGATGTTCTTCCACGTCTAAATTCGGCGCACCAACGTGCGACTGTCGAATACGGAGGAGCATTAGACCCTAAAGTGTCCCGCAAATCCAAATTGACTTGGTCCGTAGAAAAATTTTTCAAACACAAGTATTTGAAACGGCGCGCAGTTCAATTTTCTCCATTTTCGCTAACGTACTCAATAGCATTGCAAAGAAATTACCGTATATTTTTTTAAACAATGACAGTTAGTTTTTTTTTTCATAGCAATCAGCTAGATAGATTAGCTTTACCGGCCAGTATTTAATTTCGTAATATTAAAAGAGTTTGCATCTCATTCTCACTTTATATTGAACGCCCCTCGTACTTACGGTTGCAGAACTTAGGTTTAATCTACGTACAAATTATGATGGCACGTGAAATGGTATGCTTGTAAAGAGAATTCTGATACAAGTAAGAGGAGTCGTTCGAAATTGGTGCTGTGACCAGGAGTTTTAAGGTACTTGTTAATCGTCTAATTCTATAATTATTCGATGATTATAGAATTAGGCGAACTGAAATAAAAACTGCAACTGCACTGCAATGCATAGGCTTCCTCTCAGAATTAAAAGGCATGGGCCGTATTACCCAAACGGGCCCAATCTTATCTTTTCCCTATCCGCGGGATCAACATAATTTTCCGGGACAAAAATATTCTATATGTTAATCCAGGTTATAAACTATATTCTGTGTGACCAATTTCATCGGAATGCGTCAAACCGTTTTAGCGTGAATGAGGAACAAACAGTAATCCATCCATAACTTTTACGTTTATAATATTAAACGTGGGATTTTTTTTACAAAACTTACTACGCTACTAATGCCGCGAAACATATCATATTTACACGTAACCGCGAACAGAGTTGCTGTTGAAGCCGTGTAACTTTTAACTATGTCGTTACGTTAGAACTATGTCGTTAAGGGGGCTCGTAAAAGCATGTGTCGCTGTAAGTGGGTTAGTGTCCCATAACGCATAACAAGGGAACTCTCTTAGATATATACCGTAAAATAAAGGTAGTTTGCTATCACCTGTGAAATAAACTACAATATTTTTACCGTATTTCACCGCTACTATAGGTAACGCCACGAGACTTGAGGCGAATGATTACACACACAGCTACATAAAATACTGATTACAAAAAAGTAGTTTCAAATGTAAAGATAACCCGTCGTGTGTTTTGTGATCCTAATGTCTCTGAATCGGTGCCGCATGTGTTGTTGAAGTGCCCAGTTTTCGGTAATGATAGGTTACAATTTGAGATCGAACTTGATATTAAACTCGAAGAAAGTGTCATAAAGGATCTTATGTCAAGTAAGCATAGGTTCCTACAATACTGCGAGAACATCGCTAATAAGGTAGTTGTAAGAAATAAAACTCAGAGGTAAAACTATGTTTGTGCAATATGTTGAGCATATGGTTGTTAAGCATAGGTTGTTATATGATGTTATTACTTAGATGAGATGTATTTAATAAGTAAGGAAAATGTTATTAGTTGTTAAGTTAAAATAAATAAAATAAATAAATAAATAAATATCACGGGACAATTCACATGAATTGACCTAGTCCCAAAGTAAGCTAGGAAAGCTTGTGTTATGGGTACTAGGCAACGGATAAACATACTTATATAGATAGATACATACTTAAATACATATTAAACACCCAAGACCCGAGAACAAACATTCGTATTTTTCATACAAATATCTGCCCCGACACGGGAATCGAACCCGGGACCTCAAGCTTCATAGTCAGGTTCTCTAACCACTAGGCCATCTGGTCGTCTCAAAGTAAAGTAATAAGTCCTAATAAATGTATAAAATTCCGGGTCCAACGATCTGTAACTACTTACTTTATAAGTTAAGTTGTAACAGAAATAAGAAAGTTTTTGAAATTAAATTGAACATCCCTGTACGAATTATTTTCCCACATTCAAAAATGTTAAATTAAATTAGTTAGATACTTAGCCGGGAGTCCCACCCGTAAACGGCAATGTAAGGTGATGAATATAAGAAAGACAACGTATGAAGTATGAAAGTACGAGCGGTAGCAAAAGCGAGAACTGGTATGAATGGTATTAGATGGATAAGGGCTTCGAGGCGTGTTGAGGGCATAGAAAAGAAAAAAAAAGAAAAAGTAGTGAATGACTGAAATGAGTGAGTGAATGAAAACGTGAGTTATATGATCTTATGATGAAATACCTACACAATACTATGCATACTTATTATAATTTTTATTTTTTTCAAATAACCTATTTTATTTCAATAAAACAATTTGAAACTGATAAGAAATATTCGCAATAAAAAATCGGTATTGATAAAATGCGAAAAACTTGCTTAGCTGATTTTAGTAAATAAAATGGATCAAAATATTTTATTTTCTGTTTTGTTTGAACTAGGTGTATTTTCCTAAATAATTCTTAACGAAAAAATTTTTTTAGTCAATCTTGTAATTCACTGTCTTTTGAATCTGTTGAACTTGCTGTCGGTACGAATAAATTACATGTTGTTGTGTGCGTGACCTCAACTCTCGTGGCGTTACCTATAAGAGCCATATCACACTGGCGATTTGCGAACGTACTAGAAACGGAGCATACACCTGGAAGAAATTCAATGATGTGTGTGAAGTTCCCAATCCACGCTGGGCCCGCGTGGGAACTACGGCCCAAGCCTTCTCATTCTAGAGGATGCCTGTGCCCTGCAGTGGGACATATATAGTGTCGTGAAGCGGGTTGGTATAATTGGATTAGGTACTTACTTACTCCTCACTTCACTGGCAGATGGTTACATTTCTTTTGGTTACAAACTAGAAGTTGCTCAGATAGGTTCAGCGGCTTCCTAAAAGAACTTTACTTCAAGGGCCGTAGCCGGTTGTGCTTATGTTGGGGTGATTAGGGCAGACAGCGAAATGATACAAAGGCCAATTTAAATTAACAGTGTATTGTTTTACCAACATGCAACGATAAAAACAATTTCATAAATTGCAACAATTTCATAACACAAATCGTGTGACGAAGAACGGTACGTTCGAGTTAGGAAAGACCTCTTATTAGAATACGTTTGGTAACGCGCACTGATTTTAAAGCGTGGGCAAATTCACGCTCGCACTGGCCAGTGGATAAATAAAAGTTAGTGCACTTACGGGATCTTCGGGACTACCTCGACGATGACGGGTGAATCACGCTAAGCTACGGAGGCCTTAGCCTGCGGAGTATGTTCGGGGACCCTCAGGCCGTCGAACCCAACTAGCCAGTAGCTAGGTGAGGCCTGGGGGGAAACCGGAGGCTGCGCCCGATGACCACGGTGATGGTTGTCAGTGCGGGGTGCAGTGCGCGGGCAGGCATGAAGCCCTTGGCATCGCACTATGTACTGCAGGATCTGCCCGCCAGAATCCTGAGCCTACGGGAACCGAGGCGCGCGCGGTCAGCCGCAGCGCGCGACGGGGGTGAAGTAAGGCGTTGACGCACCCTTGGCTTCGCGTAAACGCATCAGGCCGCCTCTAAGCCTGAGCCTTCGGGCAATCAAAAGCGAGCGCGGTCACGCGCGGCACGCGTTGCAAATAGAGCGCGGCATTCCAGCTCGGCGCGTAGCTGGGGTGATGAAGGGCATTGATGTCTTCTTGGCGTCGCACGAATGCATCCGGCCGCCCTCTCAGCCGGGGCCTACGAAGAATGAGTGCGGCGGCGCTCTCACACCGCGAACGTCACTACGCGGCACAACTCGCGTTTAACACTGTATTTGTGGCGATACTACACTCCACGGCACATTACAAAGCAATCGCAACGGCCTGCCAAGACGTCCGGACCAACGCGGTATGCGCGGGGAGTGATGTTTTTGTCCGATTGTTTACATGCGAGTTCGAAATGTCAAACGCGCGCGATAAAAATGCGTTACGTGAGCTCGCAGGGAGGGCCGTGCCAACACTGACGTTTCACTCGTTACAGAGCGGGAAACTCCTGCGCCAGTTCCTTATTAGGCTGCGCGGCGAGATGCAGTCCTAAGTTTGTATGACGCGCCGCTGTCAATGTGCGCCGTTAGGGAACGCATATTTCGCTAAATGGAATGGTTTTTGACAGGTGTCTAACTTTTCTAATAAAAAGATACCGTACCGTTTGAAGAATAAATTTATGACAGTTCCGCGTCTGAAATTTACTGAAATACGCTTTGTTGTGTAAAACAGTGATAATAAGTGTGTAGCTTATGTTCCAGCGATGAAATTGGTGTATCGCATGTGATTGGGAGTAAGATAGTTTAGTGAGAAAATGCTTGTGAAAGTTTGCGATAGCACATGGAGTTTCTGTGGTGAATTCAACTCCTATAGCTACTGAAGGCCTGGAATATGCCTGTTACTCGTTAGATCAAGAGTTTAGCTACACGTGAGTACATATGTCTTATTCCAAAACATGTTATTCATGTAAATATTGACATGTCAAAATCGGTATTGAGTTTAAGGTTATGTTGTAGTAATTTGTACTACAATAGGCTGGGATGATGATGATATTTTTGCACTTGACCCTACAGTACAGCGTTAAAGCTGTCTACTCGCCCTATGTTCAGCAGTAGACGTCTTTCGGCTGAAATGATGATGATGATGATGAAGTATAATCTATACATATAATAAATCTGTAACAAGTCGGTGTCTGTACATTGAAGATATTTGAGAAAAACTGTCACTAGGGCTATTTATTAGCGCAATAGAACCCGAAACAATGATTTTTAAAATTATTGTCTGTTTGTCTGTGCGTTTGTGCGCGCTAATCTCAGAAACGGCTTAACCTAGAAGGATGCGGTTTTCACTGATACTAGGGGCGTTCAATAAAAAGTGAGAATGAGTATGTTATAAACAACTTTTACTAAATGTCATTTTATTTTTCGACATAGTCACCTTTTAGTATAATACACTTAGTATATCTTTTTTCTAAAGTTGAAATTCCATTTTTAAAAAAGGTCTCATCTTGAGTACTTAAAAAATCTTGTACTGCAGCGACTACCGCGTCGTCGTCTTCAAATTTCTGGCCTCTCAGGTATTGTTTCAATCTCGGAAATAGGTAGAAATCACTGGGAGCGAGATCTGGTGAATACGGAGGATGCTTAAGGATATCGAACCCAGCATCACGAATTGCAGCCATTGCAACGGCGGACTTGTGTGCCGGGGCATTGTCCTGGTGGAACAGCACAACTTTCGAGAGTTTACCTCGCCGTTTTTCGCGGATCTCATTGCGCAATGTTGCTATTTGTTTGGCGTATAATGTGCCCGTAATAGTGGCTCCATGCTCGAGATACTCAATCATTAATACCCCTTTACCATCCCAAAAAACAGAGCCCATGACCTTACCGGCAGATGGGCTCACCTTGAATTTCTTCGGAGTTGGAGATGATGGCCTTTTCCATGTCATAGACTGCAGTGTCGTTTCTGGGTCGTAATGATGGAGCCATGTTTCGTCCATTGTTATAAATCGTGCCAAAAAAAGTTCCCGGTCTTGCTGCATCAGGTTCAAAGCTTCTTGACAAATCTCTAGTCTAGTTTGTTTTTGCGTGTCAGTAAGCATTCTTGGTACCCAACGCGCAGATACCTTTTTCATACCCAAGCGTTCATGTAAAATATTATGCACGCTCCCCATTGAAATCTTTACATTTTCAGCAATAAAATGAACCATGACACGACGATCCGCCAAAACTGAGTTTTCGACTTTTTTCACAATTTCTTCAGTTACTGCTGTAGTAGGGCGTCCGGAGCGGGGGTCGTCCATTGTTGATGTTCTTCCACGTCTAAATTCGGCGCACCAACGTGCGACTGTCGAATACGGAGGAGCATTAGACCCTAAAGTGTCCCGCAAATCCAAATTGACTTGGTCCGTAGAAAAAATTTTGAAACACAAGTATTTGATAACGGCGCGCAGTTCAATTTTCTCCAATTTCGCTAACGTACTCAATAGCATTGCAAAGAAATTACCGTATATTTTTTTTAAACAAAAGACAGTTAGTTTTTTTTTTCATAGCAATCAGCTAGATAGATTAGCTTTACCGGCCAGTATTTAATTTCGTAATATTAAAAGAGTTTGCATCTCATTCTCACTTTATATTGAACGCCCCTCGTATGTTGGTATTTTCTTGGATTAACATTTAGTGTTTGTTTCATTTCAATCGGTTCACAAATAAGAAAGATACGTCTATTTTAAGAATTTATCGAACAGTTTTTAGAAGAATTAATAAGCTGAAGAGTTTGTTTGTTTGTTGTTTGAACGCGCTAATCTCAGGAACAACTGCTCCGATTTGAAAAATTCTTTCAGTGTTAGATAGCCCATTTATCATCACGCTAACACCAATAGGAGCGGAGCGGAGCGGAAGAATGTTTCAAATCAAAATCAGGGGTTTTTGAAGTAAAACTTCTATAGGCACGCTTGACTTGGGAGTACGGTGGTGAATGTGAACGCGGGTGTGCGGGGGGTTTGTGGGGGGGGGGGTTGCGGGGCGGGTAATTTTTTTTATATCGAGGAACTAAGGAGAGCCATAATTGATGAAAAAGCAAATTTGTTACAAAGCATAAGCTGCCCAAATTACTAATTCCACGCGGACGGAGTCGCGGGCAAAAACCAGTATAATAATAAAATTGAACCCCGTGTGCTCGATCGCCTGCGTTTTTATCCGGCCGGGGCTGAGTACACACGATCCATCAAAATTAATTCAATGGAGACACAATATTGCGTGGTGATAATGGCTGTCCGGTACAACGGAACAGAGGCGTATTTTATAGATATTTAGGTAACATATTTATATTTTTAGGGTTCCGTTCCTCAAAAGGAAATAACACCAAACCAAAGAGTGTAGTGGTTAGAGAATCTGACTAGAAAGCTTGAGGTCCCTTGTTCGATTCCCGCGTCGGGAAGATATGAAAATTACGAATTTTTGTTTTCGAATCTTGGATGTTTATTATGTATTTAAGTTTGTATCTATCTATCTATATAAATATGTTTACCCGTTGCCTAGTATTGTATTATAGGACACTGGGTCATTATTACAAAACGTAATAAAAATAGTTAGGGGGGATTTGTCTGGGGCACCCCGTCAAAAAACTTAGTACAAAAATAGATTCTTTGAAATATTCGAGCGCGTCAGTTTTTGATAATTTGATACTCCAGCGTGCCACTGATAATAAATGTATGATAATCTGCCATTTTGCATGGTGGGGGTGGCCATACGGAAGGGCGCCCGTTAGGTTTTCACAGGGGATATTAATTCCAAAGACTAACGATTTGGAAGTGAAATGTGCATTGTTCTGCTAATAATTAACCCACCTTATCTTAATCTGACGCGCTCGAGTATTTTAAAGAATCAATTTTTTTTACTAAGTATTTTGACGGGGTGCCCTAGGCAAACCCCCCCACATGAAGTGCTCATATTCAATGGGGGTACTCCAGAGGGTATAAGGTATCCCCCCGTATATTAATCTGCTGCGCTCGAGTAACTTCACAAATCTCCTCTTGGGCTCCCCTACTAAGTGGAGCCTGTAACAGACTGATCCATATAATTGCCATATTTATTACTTTACTACTCTATTAAGCGCAGCTAGTAGGACATTTAATTTTCTCATTTTAATTTTCAATAAATATATAGATCATTTCAATTAAATACGGTTATATTTAACTAATTAAATTAAATATTAATAATTACAAACACGATAAAAATATGAGTCAATTTTAGTGACATCTTTGGTCGAGTGGCGACACTACGCTTTTTTCCTTCTAAAGCACTTATTGCATAACATTCAGATTGGTAAGTTGACGACTCTGTTGGCGACAATTTAGTGACATCTAGTGAGATTCGGATGAACTAGTATGCAGGTGTAGATAGGTAGTTTTATTGATTATAGGGTTTACTTCCGCTACTCACCAATAGATGGCGCTGTTAATTAAGTAAATGAAAATCTTTGATTTAGTATATAATATTTATTCTCCTTTTCGTGTTTTATAGGCAAAAACTACAACCACAATCACTAATAAGCTTCTACATTGATATTCTAGCACAAACTCAACTAAATTACTTGAAATATTGATGGAGGCTGTTCAATAACTGGTTTACACTGAATACTTCCATATTTTCTTGAATTTTTCACTAAAATCCGTCTTCAGTCTTGAATTTCTTCTGTTGCCGGCTGATATTGGTATTGTTAGTGATCCTGATGTAGTATTCATAGTATAGAGTCAAAATATTTCTGAAACAAAAGTATGTGTCAAGTTAATTTTGAATTTTCCATTTTTTGTTTAAAATACTACCTAGATCAAAGTGTATTTGGTTAGATCTCATCATAATATTGGTTTAGATACAGAATAAGTTAGTTTGGTTCAGACTTTTAACTTCAAAAGGTCGAAATAAGCAGTCATTTAGTTTAGAGATTTTGGTGCGGGGAATTGAAAATTTTGAATCAACTAAAATAATTAAATTTTAATGTTTATAGTCAAAATCTATGTAGAAACCATTCCTCCTAGTCTAATTCAGTATAATTTTGGAATAAATAGCTTAAGATAATCCATAGAATTTAGTCAGTTACCAAAGTCAAAATTTAACGATAGTCAAATTTTGCCGAAGCTAATATTTTTATGATTGAGCCTATTTTATTGAATATGTTATAAATCTGATCTATTTGCAGTCCAATCACTATAGTTTAATAAAGATTACCTCACATAATTAATTTAATAAGGTGAAATTAGTGTTTGAAAATTTCCCATATAAGCCAAATTAACTATGTTAATTAATATAATTACCTTGGATTGGAATTGCAAAATTCCTATTGAATTCTTACCTGTGACTGCTGTGAACAATTATAGGAGTAAAATTATGTCGATCCATGGAGAATATTCTGAGTTCCAGTCATAGTGTAAAAATGGTCTATGGCAGTATTTGCTTTTGCTTAATAATTTTCTTAGTATTATCTGAAATATAAAATGGTTATAATTTATTAATAACGACTTGCATTTTACATTAGAAATGTGTGCTTTATTGGAAAAATAACTTTTATTTTAGAAAATAATCATATAAAAACGATCTGAAAAGGACATAACCTTACCTTGCTTTGACATATCATTTTTGAAGTAATTAAAGCATTTCACATTAAAGTAATGCTTGTTCTAGTTAGATAACATCCTTAAATAGTCAAAATAACACATTAATTGTGATAAAATTGTATTTGATGTTAATTTGTCACTGAAATCCCGATGACATTTTATGTACGCATTGAGGTACGAATTGTTTGAGTGAAATGATTTTAAGCTGTCACCTGTCACTATAGAGGTTCATTCAATTAAAAATATTCGTCTTTAATTTAGTAAAATTTACTATTTTTAAGATAAAATAAATATTTCAAATTCAAATAATGTTAGTGAATGAGAGACCGAATGAGTGAATGAAAGTTTGGTTTGTAAATGTTCCCAGCCTGTTAAAACTAACCAATTACTTTAGTAAATAGTCCAATTTCACCAATCACATTTTTAGAGGGGAGCTTCGACCAATAAGAGTAAATCTATCATTTTTTCTGTTTGTTAAGTGTGGCCACAGGTGTTTATACCCGATTTTTAGGGAGAATTTATATGTTTGCCTGACGGTTTTAATTTGATTAATGTTAAAAAACACTTAATAAATTTGCTTAAAATAGTACAAACTGAGGAAATAATCAAGTATTTGTTTTAGTTTTGTACTAGTATAGCCATTATTTATGGTATTTCTTATAAATCATTATTGATACTATTGATGTTATCAATAATATTGATACTATGATACATTGATAGTAATGTCAATGTCCTGAATGGTTTTTGGGGTCAACTGTCGAAGGGGAGGCTATCAATGGTTCTGCAACGCTGTTCTGTACTAATGTAATAAATCTGAAGACTTTTCATGATTGTATTGTTGAGCATTTTGGCCTTAGAGACTGCTGAAAAAGAACGGAACATTGTTTTGTGTTGAAAAGTCCATTTGTCAAGTATTGCTATAATTAATGAATTTAAATATCTATCAGATAAACAATCAGAGTATGGGAATGTGGGAGTGTCCCATAGCTTTTGTGTCTTCGAATTAAGGTTTCGATATGAATCGATATTTATTTTTGCACTTGAGGGAACATTAAA
Source organism: Archips crataeganus (assembly GCA_947859365.1). Classification (NCBI taxonomy): domain Eukaryota; kingdom Metazoa; phylum Arthropoda; class Insecta; order Lepidoptera; family Tortricidae; genus Archips; species Archips crataeganus. Next base: position 17,171,335 of record OX402057.1, on the reverse strand, counting down.
TAATACTAAAACATAATATAACAATAATTGGCGTGATATATTTCACAATAAAATCAGAATTCATAGTGAAAATGAGATAATTTTAAATAATAAACATTAATTAATATTTTTTCTATTATATAGGCTGTTTATTTTGCTATAAAACAGTAATATTGGACATAAGTAAATTCACAAGTAGGTACAATTATTTGTGTGGAAATTTTTAGATTGGGGGTATGAAGCTGGCCACACCGAGTGGGTTTATTCCATATATACTTTATTTTTGCGTTTTGGGAAATCCCGGATGCAATTGGAAAATACAGTCTGAAAAGGAGGGGATAGTCAGGGAAGGGTATAAAAGGTGCTGCGCACGTCATTTCAAAAAAGTTTTTCTTTACAAAAAAAAGTTTTTCTTGACGAAAAAAGCTTTTTTTTACTGGAAGAAATGCTGCTCGACGGTGCCCAGGTATGTGCTTCAGATATAGCCTAAATCCCTGCTTGGTGACAAATCTATGCTTGATTTCTGTTGCATATACCTATTTTTTCTATATTGTATGGCTGAAGCTGTTGGGAACTACCGGGGTTCTTGACAGTTCTTGGTTATGCAATGGTTAATGGTGAGATGTTGTTTCCGGGACAGAATCTCATCGGTATTTCTCATAATTTTTGCATAATTAATTTTTACTAGAGGAATCTAGTAAATCATGGATTTGTCCGCCTACGGGTTGCTTTTGGAGGGATTGCACACGATTAGGGAGATTGATTGAAGCAGAACCACCAATTTGTGTTCTGTTTTGGTCGAAATTCTGTTTGTGTGTATTTTCTTTGAGAGCTACTTTTGGGGAATTTTCTGTTTGTTTTTGATACAAATGGAAAATATGATGGCAGGCTTATCTGTGGCACTGTTTCAAACTCCGTAGTCAAATTCGTGACGGTTTGAAACTAGCCGCGAGTGTAGCTAGGTAGGTTCTAATTAGTTTCAGTTTGATTTTAGATTTCCGCGGATTATAAAATTAGTGCGAAATAGGGTAAAATATTTAGCTAGGAGTGTTATTTGTTTTAGTGATAATGGGCAATTTGTGAAGTGTTTGTGTTGTGATATAAGGTGGGATGTTATTTATCTATCTGGTAAATAACCAGGTAAGTACACTTTATTTTATGCGTAGGAAGTATGCTAGATTTGAGAGAGGGCTCGGTTTTGTTACTTTGTTTGATAATGTAAAATCTTAAGAAAAATAATACAATAAAATCGGGATCTCCTCTTAATCTGGATATACTATGTTTAGGATGTGTTAGGAAAACCGTAGGGCCCGTAGGAATGTTTAGGGTACCTGTGTGATTTATTTTATGTTTAAACTGTGTTGTGTATAACTTGTGTATTGCATTGCGAATGTAAATTTTGTGTTTTTGCTGTTGTACGAATGGAGGAGTAAATTGTCGTGCAGTGATAATTTTCTGTAAATCTTGAGTCTAAAGTCTAGACTTTATTAAGTAGAAATCATTCTGTTCTGGCATTTACAGGGGGTTGGCATTAGAAATTCGCATTCCGATTTTGGGGTTGCTAAGGGTTGTTTTTTATAGGGGTTGTTAACCCCTTTCAAACGACACCCTTTTTACTGCGCGGAGATGCATAGTTTTTTTTTTATTAATTTTTTAAGTTTCCCTATTAATTAGTAAGTAATGACAATACGACTATGGTATGTCACGTGATTGTCACGTGATTATCACGTGACTATCACGTGGTTATTTCAATTTATGTTTTATTGTAAAGTATTTCCAATAGAAAGTTAGGTTTGAAAAGGTTAGGTTAGAAAAGGTTAGGTTTGAAAAAGTTAGGTTTGAAAAGGTTAGGTTTAAAAAGGTTAGGTTTGAAAAGGTTAGGTTTAAAAAGGTTAGGTTTAAAAAGGTTAAAAAGTTTAGGTTGTATCAAAAGTCAAAATCATTTAAATTCGCATGATTATTTATATTCAGTTAAGTATTATTATCAATTAAGTGCTTGCTGTCCTAAACCAAAGCCAGCGAGCGAGCAAAGCGAGCAAGCAAGACCTATCGGAGCGGAAGCGACTCAGTATGGTTAGGTTCAAAGGCTAATGCGGGAGCATAGCGCAGCGAAGCTCCCGCATTAACCTTTGGTGTTAGTAATTTTTTTTATGACCACCCGGAAAAATGTTTCAACGGTTCACCTATGTCAAGGGTCGTCAACCTGCGGCCCGCGGGCCACATACACTCACACACACACACACACACACACACACACATTATGTCTACAAATTATACCTATTTACAGACTAAAAATACTTAATAGAAATTAAAACGATATAGTTTTTAGTATGTTGCGGCCCACCGAACCAATATCAGAGTATACTAAACCCTTATGACAGAAGCTATAGCCGGAAGACAGAAGCTATAGCCGGATGACAGAAGCTATAGCCGCACCGCTGAGGTCGAAGGCTCGCGAAGTAGCCCTGAGGTCAGCGAGCGACCTCAAGGGCTACGAAGCGGGCCTTCGGGCGAAGCGCGGCCCCCCTCCTCCCTTGTACCCCCCTCATAAGCACCGCCCCTTTCCTCCATTATACATATGGTTTATTATCACGTGATTGTCACGTGACTATTACGTTGGTTATTACGATATACAGAAACTATGGTAATTCCATGGTAATTCCATGGTAAATTCATGGTAATGAGATATACGGAAATGAGAAAATGGTAAGGAAACATAAATATCATTCTAATAACTAATTAGCGCTATTCTAACCTAAAAACTTTCACCATGGATATCTCCATAACCATGGGGTTCCGCGGGGTGGGGGTGGTACAGGAGGGTAGTACCCTCCTCCCCCTCCCCCCTCCCCCCCACCCCCTCCCCAACCCCCTACGAAGATGCGAATATCTAATGCAACCCCTTTACAGGTTCCATTCAGACAATAATCTGGTGTCATGTTTTATTATATGGAATTTTATATATTTTCTATAACATATCCATACATGCATCTCACACAAATACTCTTATTGATATACAAATTACATTGAATATGTAAATGTAGTTTCTGTAAAGTAATGTCTCTCGACATTGGGTTACAGAAATGAGGTAATGCTGAACTGTTCCGATTTTATAAAATTAATTAATACAATCGGTCTATCTGGGTTTATAAGGTCCGACAAATGGTTGTAACCAAACTGTGTTTTATATTAGGGCTCCCCTGAGTCAAATGCCTGGCCAGCTATGAGTACAATTGCGTCATGTTCCATGTAAATAAATAAAGTTTACCTGGCAGATGTCGGATTGTATGAACTTGATATTGGCTTATGAACGATAATCCATGTTTGATTGTTTGTCATGAGCTATTTCAGGTCAAGAAAATCAGTTAGTGGAGTTTGGTTGAGAATGAAAGATGGTATTTTTACACTTAAGCTGAGTTAGGCTGACCCGCCATCAGTAAAATTCTGTGTAAGATAACATTTTCATAATCTTGAGCCTGGTTTGGACTTGTTAAGGGTGTTTGTGCAGACTGCATTATATTGCTGTGTTCAATTGACCACAAAAGGCTACAGGCTGACCGAATGGCTTTTCGGGCCTGCAATGTGTGTATTTGTACAATTTTTTCTTGCTGGTCTAAGCTTGTCTTAACTCTGTCAACACTATCTGATGGACCCAGACTTTGGTATCTCCTTCGGGACTACCTTAGTATCGTATTTGCTCAATTTCTAAGCTTATTTTGTGATGCCATCAATATCAGAATTGGTGGTAACGCAAGGTGAGATAATTGTCCTCTTGTGTCTGAAACTATAATTATGACCATCTGATGGACTAATATACCTATGACTATTTACATTGTAAGATTGGGAAAGCTCATTGCAATGGTATTGGTTTATTTTTGAGTAAATGACTTCTATGTAATGTTATTTATCTCATGACAAATCCTTTGTCTGTCATAACCCTTACTGTTCCCTGTGAGAACCCAAATTCACAATGAAACATATACTTTTATGTGCTCGAGCGATTATAGCTTGAACCACATCCAATTTTACTATATAATGCTTTTTCATGTGTTGTGGCTCTGTGTATCATGCACTGATGTCTTTACAATACACTCTACAAATCTATGTGGTGGTTTGATTTCATGTCATCTACTACAACTATATCTCAATTTCTCATTTCGAATAATCGAGTCGGTTGCGTTCCTCGATCCCAGTAATTATGATAACCGTTGAAGCTTACTTAGTAAGTGGAGGTATCTAATGAAGTGATTGGTTGGAGCGTTCGCCTTTTATTCGGATGGGGTCCTTTTATTCAGGGGTGGTATGTTTTCATTTCACCACTGTATTTATACTACTTGCTTGGAAATTAGGATGGTTGTGTTTCCATTTCAAAGTAATTATGTCAATTGTTGATTCTCACCTTGTGAGCGGAGATGGCTAATGAAACGATTGGGACACTCGTCCGATTAACAAGTAAGAGCAACACTTTACCATGTCTGTTTACAGCTTGGTAATACCACAAATCTATGTAACTCATTGGCTATGGTCTATCTAGACATTCCCAGTGATTACACAACTCAAAATCTGTGTATTTTACGCAGTGCGTCAACATAATGAAACAAGCATTGGTTGGATTGGATGTATTTCCATCTAAACTACTTTTGGAATTGGGTTCACTCATTCCTTAATACCCTGGTCCTCTTTTGACTTCATTATGCACTATGATGAGTGCCTAAATGTAAATTCAAGCCAGTATGGGCTAGGAGAGGTACGGTGTGCCGATGGGGCATGGCGGTGCGGCACCCGGGGACCTGTGGTCCCCGGTTACATCCCTACCCTTCCCTTTCCTGTTTCCTACCTATTTTACACTATACATACTTACTCACTCATTTTCACACCATATTATATGTTTATATCTAATTTTAGAATGCTTAGGTTAAGTTCTTTTGTTTATACGAGCAGTATGCCTCCAATAGATCCCTGCTTTACCTTAAGACATACCACATTTTACGAAGTTTGGATTGCTAAATCAAAAAATTACACAACGTAGGAGTCCTGACTGTATTTAGTTTGACGGCAATATTTTCACTAGAATAGGTCATTATATCGTCGTATACCTTTCCCCAGGTATATACCTTAATGTATATATAATATTTTTATATATATATTTATGTCAGCTTTTAAAATGTAGGAACAAGTTTTTTACATTTTGTTGCCGTGACCTTTTACATTTTGATGCCTTGACTAGAGGATGAAATATTCAAATATATTTTTATAATAATAAAAAAATGTAAGAGTAGGTAGGTATTTGAGGAAGAGTTTATCTTTTACAAGCCTCACTATAAGGCGGTTGCAGCTATCGCTCGCCAAATGCAGTCGAATACCGTGCATTATCTACACACTGTTGCGGTCACCGCATGTGGCTTGCGTTGATCCACTTAATGAAATTGACGCATTAGGCAGTTGCAACTGTCGCCCGCCGAATGCGGTCAAATACCGATCTACACACCGTTGCGGTCACCGCATGTAGCTTGCGTTGATCCACTTATTGAAATTGACGCATTAGGCGGTTGCAAGTGTGTCGCTCGCCGACCGCTTACAGAAAACAAGAAACAAGAGAAGTCACGCTGTAAAAATTAAAAGGAGCTCAAACCTAAAACTAATCATAGACTCAGTGTAGTAGAAGAGGTTTTGAGTATAAAAGTGTAAGTAATAAAACACAAGATCCGCCATAATGCTTTTATTTCACATCGTCTGTCCCTCTCTAACACATTACGTTATCCTTATATAAACTAATCTCCTCTTTCATTCATCGCTCAAACTCAATCAACGAAAATTAGTCGACCAAAAATATGGTCTAGCACCCTACGGTTGAAGTTCATTTGCACGTCATAATACAACGAGGTCAATTTTCCCTTGCAATAACATGACGACAGTGACCAATGATTTCACTCAGAAAAGTCAACCTTAGCGACATTCAGATCTCACAGAAACTTTTGTCAAAACTGGTAGACCAATTTCTTGGCTGACCGTACATACTCCCCTTTATTCGTTTTTCTTTTATTATTTTCATTTCGCAATTAAAAAGGCAGATTTCAAATTATGTTTTAATGTCCCTAACTTCAACGATTAACAACATAAATCGCCCAAAACTTCACACCATTTGTGCTCCTATTCTAACGTGTAGCACTTTTTCCTTGGGACCAATTTCCTTATAAAGGTCTTCACTAAGGACGGTTGGTCTTTGCCCAGGGTATTCGCGTCTTCTATAGACTCCGGCAGCGTGGAACCGAGGGTTTCAGGAGTCAAAAGCACCAGCAATCCAGAGAAGAAGGCCATCCCAGCGAACAGAACGAAAGGGAGATGTTCCCATACCTCAGTAGCCTGAAACATGTTAATAGATATGACTTTTGTTCATGTTATCATCGTCCCAGCCTACATACGTCCCACTGCAGGGCACAGGCCTCCTCTTAGAATAAGAAGCCTCGGACCGTAGTCCCCACGCGACCCCAGTGCGGATTGGGAACTTCACACACCATCGAATTTTTTCACAAATGTGAACAGATTTCCTCACTATATTTTTCCTTCACCGTAAAGCTTATGGTAAATTGCAAATGTAATATCGCATGAAAAAACTCAGAAGTGCGAGCCCAGGCTCGAACCCACGGCCCTCTGCATTAAAGGTCATCTATTTTACTGTAGGTAGTTGTTAAAAAAAATATTTTCTACTCTATTCTATCCATCGAAAACTTTTCATTCTGAGAGGAGGCCTGTGTCCTGCAATGGGACCTATATAGGTAGCGACCGATCCGTAGTCACACCAATTAACTACACTGGTGTGACTATGGTTCATTTTATTTATCCGTAGTCACACTGGTGTGACTACCGTTTATTTTACCCGACCCATGGTCACACCAATGCACCTCCCAACCATAATTCAGTTCAGAAAATAGGTAGGTTAGGTTAGTTAGGTAGTTTTTCTGCCCGAAGGGCAAACCGCCCAGAAATATCGGGGCCCCGTCGAGTTGGTTCAAATTAAATATTTATATTTAAGTAGTCAAGGGTGAGTAGTTGCAAAAATGATATAGACTGGATTAGCAATCGCCATAGTACAGATCGTCCGCAGAAAAATAGTTCGATTATTAAATCTAGATGGCGCTGAAATATTGCCCGAGGCTTTGAAAGCAAAACAATAAGACTACAGATGTTTCATATTACTACAAATGTATTAATTTTCAAAAATATTGCATAATAATACATATCTGTAGTCTTATTATTTTGCTTTCAAACATTCGGGTTATATGTCAACGCCATCTAGATTTAATAATGGAACTATTTTTCTGCGGCCAATCTGTACTATGGCAATTGCTAATCCAGTCTATATCATCCTTGGTAGTTGGTATATAGTGGTGTGACTACGGATAGGTCATGATGATGATGATGATGAAAATGATGATACAAAACTTACCAGTGCTGGTGTAAGTGGTGCGACTAAACCTCCAAGTCTTCCAACTGAGGAGAAGAACGTAGAAATTCTGCTCCTATGGCGGGTGGGCATCAGCTCCGAAGTATAAACGAAGGTCAATGTCATCACGCCAGCCATGAAGAACCGGCCCAGCAGATACAAAGCAAGACTTATATTGTGGTACCCTGAAACCAAGATAGCATAGGTTCAAAGCATCATATAAACTTCCCACGCGGGCCCAGTGTGGATCGAGAACTTTACACGCACCCCTGAATTTCTTCGCAGCTGTATGCAGGGTAGCTGATTAAGGTTGCGGGAACGCGTTGGATGCGGATGGCACAGGACCGATCTGATTGGCGCCTTATCACCGGCTGTCTTAAATCGACTCCCACATACTGGTTGCCAGCACTCAGCCACATTCTGCCGCCACACTCGCGCAGGGAGAGTTGCCTCAACCGCGAGCTGACAAAAATTCGATCAAACGCGGAGCTGCCCATACACCACGACCTTGATAAGTTCAAGGCCACTAGGCTAAAGTCCCGCCACCCTCCCGCGCTAAAAGTTCATGACCCAGAGCCCGAGAAAACCCTGCTTGATTCCTGGACAGCAGATTGGGAATCTAGGCATTTACCCGTGGACCTGTTCGAGCTTGATGTTAAGTGCCGGCCAGCGGGTTTTGAGGAGTCCCGGCGTGTCTGGTGCCTGCTGAACAGAATCAGGACAGAGGTTGGTAACTGTGCGTCACTGTGGCACAAATGGGAGTCGTGCGAGTCGCCACGGTCTCAGTGTGGCTGCCCGGAGCAAACAGTCCGACATATGGTCTTTGAGTGCCCAATCACCAAATTTAGCGGGCTAGCGGCAGACTTTAAGACCCGCTCAACAGATGCACTAGCATACCTTAAATCTAATTTATTAAATATTTAGTTTAAGTAGAGAACCAGAAGCCATACGATAAATAAATAATAATTGGCGAACCTCGGAGGAGGCCTATGTTCAGCAGTAGACGTCTTTCGGCTGAAATGATGATGATGATGGTTATGTATACAGGTTAACTGACGATTTTTTGCTTTACTATAATTTTGCACATAAATTCCAAAAACCCGTCTCGCACTCACGTTACGCACGTATATCTGCTTGGGAGGCCGTAGGTCAAACCTCTGGGCTACCGCGACTTCCTATACAGACATAAACTTAGAAAACGGAATTACCTTTTGGAACAAAAATGTATCCTAGTTGACAAGCTCCGCTGGCGCAAAACCCTCCAATCAATATAGGTTTCCTTCCCAATTTATCAATGAAAAATGTAACAGACCAAACACCAGGTATAGCCACCAGCGCAACGGCACTGTAATTCACGTATTTATTCCCACTTATATTCACAGACGTTATGGCCATGCCTTGGGTTATAAATGTTATAGTTATCCACCATACAGGAGCTATGATGCAACGTGAAAGTAACCTCTTGTGCTTAAACACTAGACACAATAGATTGCCATCATGTTTTTCTTCTTCCGCATCTCGTCTTATAATTTCATCAGAGAAACTCTTCAAAGTCTCATCTGAGAGCGTTCTTCCGTTCGTTTCAGCGGCTTTCATTAAGATTTCCTTTGCTTCGTTGATACTGTCTTTACTGATTAGCCACCGGACTGATTCTGGCAGGATCCAGTAGAAACTGGCGCTGATGAAGAGCGGTATGTGGAATATGAGGATCAGATGTCTCCAGTGCGGCTCTGTCCAAGCTACTAGCCCCTGCGCTGCTGAGCCTAACGCCATGCAAGTACTCATTATACTGCCAGCAACCATCCGGTGCTTACGTCCTACATGTTCAAGAACTGGGAACAAAACGACAACAACAACATTTTAATAGAAAAGACTTATAGAAAAACCAGATTATCAATTCAGTTTTATGTTTTTTTATGTTTGTCATGTCATGTTATAAACCGATTTGATAAAGTTTTTTGTGTGCTATGGAAAGGGCTATGCTCGGAGTTTCTCTAAAAGATCGAATTCGTAACGAAGTGATCCGACAGAGAACCAAAGTTATCGACATAGCCCACCGCATTAGCACGCTGAAGTGGCAATGGGCAGGCCATATAACCCGTAGCACCGATAACCGTTGGGGTAGACGAGTTCTTGAGTGGAGACCACGGATCGGCAAACGTAGCGTGGGACGTCCTCAGACTCGGTGGAGCGATGATCTTCGCAAGGCGGCTGGCAAGAGCTGGATGAGAGTGGCCGAGGATCGTGCTCAGTGGCGTGCCATGGGAGAGGCCTATGTCCAGCAGTGGACAAACATAGGCTGATGATGATGAAAGTTTTTTTTGGTTGAACATGGAATCAACCATCCAAAGTCAGGATTTGATGAGTAGATCCTAGGGAAATCGGGGTAACTTCAAATATTGTAGCAAAACTTCTAATACTTAATTTGAAAATCATCATTTAGTCAATCGAAACTGATGAGAAAGACTACTGTTGGCCATCGGAACCACTGAATAACAAATATTTCATGGGTTCAATCAATTCGATTACTTACTCGAACACAGTTGCTGAAATAGTTATTTGTGCAACAAGAGAGCAAAGTTGTTTTTTACTGCGAGTGCTGATTTTGAATCACGAGTTAGCGAAGGATTCTATAATTGAATCACGAGCGTTTAGCGAGTGATTCTAAGTTAGAATCCTGAGTGCGCGAGTGATTCAAATACACGAGATGCAAAAAAACTTTGGTCTCGTGTGACACATACAACTTTTCACCTCAGCAGCGAGAACATAATAAATTATTAAAGGTATATGAACGTCGTCTTTTTGTCTTTGTTGTGGTTTTCAACTTTGAGTAAATACTTCATATTATATATATACCTAACAATAGGTACAGTCTCCGAAAAAGTGTTTGCATTGTTTAAAAATATCATAAGCTTTTAAATATTTTTCGCGAGACTTTTCAAGTAAGAAACTTACTCTGCATTATGTATTACTCCATTAATTCGTCTGGTGTTCAATTGTTGACTTCGTCACTGGACTCACTCAATTCACTCATATCATATTCAAAAATGTATTAAATAAGTACTTATTACTATTCTAATAATTTCCAAATTGCCTCTGATCGTGTACCAAATTCATAGATATCGAACTCTGTAGCTAGAGAAACAGAACAAAAGAATTAAAATTTGAATCCCGCTATTTTTTTAAAGATGCGTTCCGATACTACACCCGCTGCGTTCCGATGCTGCATCCGCTGTATTTACCACGATGTTCAAGATTGTTAAAATTATTAATAATTATATAGATACATGTTTAAACTTTGTTTTCAACAACATTTTTACTATTAATTTGATTATATAAAAATATAATCCAATTATTAAAAAAGTACCTACAATAATTTAATTTAAAACCTTAACATACGAATTACAATTTTAAGGTTAAGAACTTATTATGAGTATCCGAACGTTCAATCGTTCGTTTATTTTTAGGTCTACTAGGATAGAATTTGAAATCGAAATTCGAATCGATTTGATCTTATCTCTCGCTCTTTTCGTATCGAAATGAAAGTGACAGATCAAACTGAAGTTCAAATCTTTCGAATTCAGTAAGCAGACCCATCATTGTCTTTGACTTTTAAAAAAAATAATTAAAAAGCTACTTTGTCTCACGCAGTGAGCAAAATCGGATTTTGCTCACTGTTTTTTAGTAGCAAAACCTGCCTGTTTGAGGTGCTGAGGTGAAAACTTTATTCTCATCTCAATGTATATGGTGGAACTGATGGTAAAGCAGCAGGAGGACTCTTCAACAATTAAAATCTCTGAGTCGGGAAAAGAAATGTTTTGTAAAAGTTGACGAGCAGTTGCCACTAAGCTATTGTGACCTAACTTAGGTACACTAAAAAGCGAAAAATAAAACATTTGTAAAATAAAAATCGAACCGACTCCAAAAAACCGCGTAAATAACTTTCTACTGATCTGATGGAACTCAGTGCCACAGCACGAGCCAGCAAGAGTAATAGAATAGAAGGAGTGGATAAAATTTTAGGTAAGTAAATAAATGACTAGCTAGGTACACTTCTGCTGGCTCCTGCTGTGGCACCGACTTCAATCAAATCATTACAAAGCTATTTTCGTAGGTTTTTGGAGTCTGTTCATTTTCAACCGACGAAAACAAAAGGAGGAGGTTCTCAATTCGACGTGTATATATATTTTTTTTTTATGTATGATCACGCATAACTTTTTACAGTGTCGTCCGATTTTGATGATTCTTTTTTTATTGGAAAGCGTATACCCCGAGGGTGGTCCCATTTAAATTTGGAAACAATATTCCTACCCTAAGGGTAGAAAAAAAAGGGATGATTGATTGTTCAGTTACTGATTTTACTATATGACCACGCATAACTTATTACAGAGTAGTCGGATTTTGATGATTCTTGTTTTATTGGAAAGCGTATGCCCCAAGGGTGGTCCCATTTAAATTTGGAAATAATATTCCTACCCTAAGGGTAGGAAAACAGGGGATGATTGACTAACTTTTTACAGAGTAGTCTGATTTTCATAATTCTTTTTTATTGGATAGATAGGGTATACCTTGAAGTTGGTATTATAAATTTGGAAAAAAAATTACCCCAAGGATGGAAAAAAAGTATAAAATAAAAACTTTTTAACAAAAAATTAAACCGCCGAAAAAACTGAAAAGCAAAAAATAATACCTTTTTTGTTTGACCTTAATCTAGGTACCAGTTTGAAGTCGGTGCCTCAGCACGAGCCAGGAAGAGTGATAGAAGCCAATCAGGTAGACGATTATAGGTCCACTCCTCCTGGCTAAGTGCTAAGGCACCGACTTCAAACTGGTACCTAGATTAAGGTCAAACAAAAAAGGTATTATTTTTTTGCTTTTCAGTTTTTTCGGCGGTTTAATTTTTTGTTAAAAAGTTTTTATATATGTTATCATTGATATTATTGTTTTCATTGATTTTACATTTATTGGCCCTGCGTAAACATACCAAATGTCAAGTCAATCCACCATGGCCACCGGAACTTTGTAAATATTGACTTGCAAGATTTTGAACTAAACATACATATTATTATGTGAAGTTAAATAAAACCTAAAAACAAAAAAAGCGTTATTATATTACGTTATAAACACAAATTAAACAGACACCATTTTACTACAAATATTTAGACAATCGTTGAACGTGAGAGTTTTAGAAGGAACTTTTTGGGTTTGTCAAAGCTCGAGAGACCCTCGTCGAATTTTGACTGTCGAAATTTTAAACAGAAGTTAATCATGGAAAGAATTCGCTTTCATTTTAAAGATGCCCTATATTTAGTATGTTTAAAGTATTCCTCACCTAAAATATTACAACAAAAGAAGACGCCTGCGCCGAAGAGTCTTCCCAAAAATCCACACAAAACAAAGGTCGCATAGGATTTAGCCCAATACGTCGTAATATTTATCCATGCAAAGTTCGCAGAGTTTATTGTGATGGCAACGCGACGGCCCCAGCGGTCAGAGATGTAACCGGCTATAGGCAGCGATATGGCCGTACCCACGACCAGAGAGGAGCCTATGATAAACCATCGCCATTCGTCACACGCCAAATCGAACTGAAATCACATAAAAACAGAAATTAGAAGTAAATCTCGCATAGTTTTTTGTAGGTATTTAAGCCGGCACTTTTTGCATTTTTAGGGTTCCGTACCCAAAGGGTAAAAACCGGCCAAGAGCGTGTCGGACACGCACAAGGTAGGGTTCCGTAGCCATTACAAAAAAATCAAGTAATATTTTTCTAAGGATTTCGTATGTGTACGGAATCATCCAAGTTTAGGTATGTTTTATACCTTAGGCTACTATTTACTCTTAAACTGCAAATAATTTCCAAGCAATCTTAGCCGCTATAATTTTCCTAGTAAATTTGATATATTTACTACCATTCTGAATTTTTTCAAATTTTTCCACCTAACAGTTTAGATTTTAGAGGGGGGGGGACGCTCGATTTTAATGAAAATTTTCACTTTAAAGTTGAATATTTCGCAAACAGATCACTGAATAGAAAAATCATGTTAGCAACCCCGCAATGGTTTTAAAAGACCTATCCAACGATACCCCACACTATAGGATTAGTCGAGAAAAAAAAAATCACCCCCCTTTACGTCTTTGGGAGGTACCCTAAAAAAAAATTTTTTTTTATTTTTTATTTTACCACTTTGTTGGCGTGACTGATATGTATATTCATGCCAAATTACAGCTTTCTAGTACTAACGATCTCTGAGCTTAGCCGCGGACAGACAGACAGACAGACAGACGGACAGACATGGCGAAACTATAAGGGTTCCTAGTTGACTACGGAACCCTAAAAACGGGACCCTATTACTGAGACTTCGCTGTCCGTTCGTCTGTCCGTTTGTCTGTCTGTCACCAAGCTATATCTCACGAACCGTGATAGCTAGACAGTTGAAATTTTCACAGATAATGTATTTGGGGTCCGCTATAGCAACAAATACTAAAAAACAGAATAAAATAAATATTTAAGGGGGCTCCCATACAACAAGCGTGATTTTTTTTGCTCGTTTTTGCTAGATATTGATAACGGCAACTGGTAGACGCTTGAAATATTCACAGAATATTTAGTTATAAATTCACTTTAAAAATATATAATTAAATTAAAATAAAACAAATATTTCAAAGGGCTCCCATACAACAAAAGTGTTTTTTTTGCCGTTTTTATAGATAATGGTACGGAACCCTTCATGCGCGAGTCCGACTCGCACTTGGCCGGTTTTTTTTTCCAACAGCAAGGTAGGCCGAGGCGAAGATGGCGAGTTGACTTGGACGCGAAACTGAGCAATTGACCAAATATATGAAATATATATATATATATATATATATATTCCAGTTAATTTAGAATTATAAACCACAACAACATTATATTGCGGTTTGTGAACTGTAATACTTTACTTACAATTTGTACTAGAGTAACAATTGACGACACGCAAATAAAGTGACATTAAAACAATTTTATTTTGCGGCTCCCAGACTATTGTATGTACCTACTGTACTATATTTGCTAGGTAAGAAATAGTTGACGAGCCGCAATACGAGGGCTGTTTGATAAATACCCGTTTATGCAAAAAATAATCAGTTATTTTTGTATACATGCATTTATTTTTCTACATAGCCTCCTTTTAACTCTATACATTTGTTCCACCGATATTCCAACTTCAATAAGCCTTCCAAAAAGTATGATTTCTGAAAGTCACTAAAATAGCCCTCTATAGCGGCAATGACTTCGTCATTTGATCCAAAACGCTTACCACCGAGCCATTTTTTCAGGTTGGGAAACAAAAAGAAATCGCATGGGGCCAAATCTGGAGAATAGGGAGGGTGAGGCAGAAGTTCGTAGCGTAACTGTGTTAATTTAGCCACCACAACTCTGGACGAATGAGCTGGTGCGTTGTCGTGAAGAAACAGTACTTTTTTATTTTTTAAATGGGGCCGTTTGTCCTTCAACACAGCGTCAAATTTATCCAATAAATTGGCATAGTACTGTCCTGTTATCGTTTTCCCTTTTTCTAAGTAGTCGATATATATAATACCCTGGGAATCCCAAAAAATGGTCGCCATGACCTTTCCAGCCGATGGGACGGTTTTTGATTTCTTTGGAGCAGGTTCGCCCGGTAAAATCCACTGCTTCGACTGATTTTTCATTTCCGGGGTGTAATGGTGAACCCACGTTTCGTCTACAGTCACGAAACGACGCAGAAACTCCTTCGGGTTACCTTTGAACACGGCCAAACACTGCTCCGAAGTAGTCAGTCAGTTCTGTTTTTGTTCCTCCGTGAGTAAACGCGGCACCCATCTCGCCGATACCTTCTTCATACCCAATTTTTCTTCCAATATGTTTTGTACCCGCTCGATTGAAATGTTTACAGCATCAACGATTTCTCGAACTTTAATTCGGCGGTCGGCTAAAACGATATTTAAAATTTTACTAAACATATCGTCTGTAGTCACCTCAATTGGGCGGCCTGGGCGATCCTCATCAATTACGGTTGTCCTCCCCCGCTTATATTCGTTAAACCAATATCTGATAGTTGTCATAGAAGGTGCACAGTCGCGGTAAACCGCATTCATTCTTCCTTTTATTTCATCACACGTTTTTCCTTCCAAAAACAGGAATCGAATTACAGACCGATACTGTTCTTTCTCCATTTTAACAAATTAAAGTTCTCGCTTTCACTAAATCGCTGTCAAATGAGAAAAAAACAAAAGAATGCTGTTTGTTTTTTTTAAATTT
Organism: Archips crataeganus; assembly: GCA_947859365.1. Lineage (NCBI taxonomy): Eukaryota > Metazoa > Arthropoda > Insecta > Lepidoptera > Tortricidae > Archips > Archips crataeganus. The sequence goes on along the minus strand of OX402057.1, from coordinate 17,155,634 downwards.
TCCGCCTGTGAAAAATGGCTTAAAAAGGTTGTATACATATTTTCGGCCAGTGATATTAATAAATTCAGAAAACGGGTACTTATCAAACAGCCTAGGTATAATGATGTTGTGGTTTTCAATTCTAAATTAAATGAAGTATAGCTCTGGATAAGGAGACGTGGAGGTCAAGAAGAGGGGACTTTGGCCAGCAGTGGGTCACAAATATAGGCTGACTAATAATAAATAATTAAGCCTGATAAGTGGTTTACGGCACGTTACGGTAGCGTTCACGACTTTGGGCGATGTTTTCAAAATATTCAAAGCACCGAATACTTTAAGCAAAGTTGTGGCCTAAATAAAACGGAGTTCGTACGCTTGCCTAGTATACTCTTTCACCCTAGATTTGAAAACGGTCAGATTGTGGCGTTTGGGGAACGCAGATGCAGGCAATAATTCCATTTCTCAGCTGTCCAGATAGTAAATGGCAAGTGAAAATGCTCTGTGCGAATGAAATGAAATGAATTTATTTTGCTGGAACATACACAGGTGTTACTTATACATGTTAGTTAGATTGGATGCGCTTACATGAATGAATCCATGCTCTGCCATAATATGGCCCGCAAAAGTCTTATTCTATGTAAAATACAATAACTAATGTCTATTCTATTCGTATTGTATGGTCGAAAGGTTGAGGAAAGTTTGTTTGTTTGTGGTTGCAAGTGGAGTTGAACACAAAATCACCGTTTCCCGTAAAAGTTATTAAAGTTTATTGTAAAAAGTAATAAGTTAAAGTAAAGTGCTTGACTGTGTCCGATCGCGAGTGGTGTTATTTGTCAACTAAACTAATTGTTTTCGAGGCGACAAAACTAGGTCGCAAAGTTAGCAATAATCTGTACGACGTCGATCGTACATGCTCCCGAGGGAAAAGTTGAGAGTGAAACGGGACAGACAAGCACCTTGAATTGTACATAAAAAATTAAAGGTAATAAGTAAAATAAGAAAGTTAAACTTATAGACTAATTATCAAAATTAAATCTCGTTTCTCTCGGTTCTGGTTCACTGTAAACTGGGTTCTGCGGTCGTGTCGTTCTCCGGATCACTTGCATCTCAATGTCTTCAGTTCTGTGATCTTGGGGTTTAGCGTCAGCGGTTGTTGTTGTCACAGTTGCATTTCTTGGACAACATCTTTTTCTTATAAATAATCCAACAATTACGACTAGTAGTCCTCCCAGCAGCAGAGTTGTCACAGCATAGTGATGAATGTCGTGAACCGACAAGTTTGTGGTTAGGGTGTTAGGCATTTCTTCCTGTACTTTCTGCAGGCGTATTCGCGCTTCCATTTGATTCAAATCCATAGAATTTGCAGTCTTCATCTCCGTTATGTTTAGTTGTGCGTTGCTCCAGTTTATGTCGAACATGTTATTAATTGAAGAGTCAATAGTCGGTACATCAATGTCTGTCTCAAGGTTAATTTTACTTCCTAAGTTATTATATGTATACAATGTAGCGTCTCTCTTTTGTAAAATACACCTGGGTCTTAATGTAATGACACCCGTTCCGTTTATTGTTGCCGATGAAACTTGATCGTCGCATATAATATGAATCAAATGCTTCTCGCATAGTGTAAATAACCATACGTTTGGATTATGTAATGCCATCCAGAGTTCTTTGCACTGCGCGTCCTTGCTGACGCATGATAGTGAGGTATGCTGACTAAACACCTTAGCTTCGCAAGGTGCATTTTTATCGTATAAATTGTAGACAGGTTGTCTGGATATGCAACTGAATCTATCTTCTGAATATGCCGTACATTGTTTTATGTCAGTTTCAGTTATTCCTATGTATGTTTTCTTCACGAAGTTGATAGCCATATATTTAGATGATGATTCGATTAGTTTTAGTCGGCCTTGTCTCATGAAAGGAATAGGTATAACTCGATATATTGTATATTCTTCATCGCTGAGTAGGGGTATATGTAATTCAAATAGTAAGTACTTCTTTGTGATTCTTGCCTTTGCATAAAGCAGCTCATAGATGTTTTGAATATCTTCTTTGTTCTTGATTGGGAGTGATAACCCTGGTGGTAGTTTTCCGGATATGATGTTAATCTGCTCTATCAGCTGTGAAGCAGGGAATAGGTGTGTGTCTAGATGTCCTTTGTAGATGTCTCCTAGGGCGTCTAAAATTATTTCTTGGATACGTTGTAAATTATTTAGGATTAATGTGGATGTGATAGCGGCAGAGTGAATGTCATTGACGACGAATACTGTTTGTACTCTGTATTCAATCTTCGTAATTGCTGTATGCGTTTCATCCATATAAGTGTGTATAGTTTTAAGCTGTTCGTTCATAAATTGTTCGCTATTCTTTATAATGTTATTTTCTGCCTCTATTATGGAAGTCTGGTTTTTCATGAGCTGTAGTAAGTAGTTATCGTTTTCTTGCAGTACGTCAATGTCACTTTCGTATTTTCTAGCGAAGTCTTCGTCCAGGACACCGAAAAGTGTCCTTGCTAACTTTCCAACTCCATCGAAGTAGCCTCTTTTTTGTCTGACGAGATGCTGGGAACATAGTGCCGTGTTGTACTCGGTCACGTGACGTAGTTCATGACGTAAATGACTGACGATTGTTGTGCAGGGCGGGTAGTCAATTCGTTGGCATAATCTGTCAATTTGATTTATGTAGTTCTGTATTTGGTAGGTTGCCTGCCAGTATGATGTCAGATTATAATATACTAATAATGTCCACTCGTCGTGTATGAGTTGTAGTTTGCCCGCTTCATCGAAATAAATAGGGCGATTATTTTCTATTGCGGTAGTTTTGTAGTTGCTGACTTGTGTTGTGTTCGCAGTTCCCACGAATGTTATTAGCATGACGATTAAAATAGAAAATAGGCTGTAAGGCGTTTTGCTCGTGCGTGATGAATTGCCTTGTCGTTTTTGGTTTTCATTCTTCTCTTTTTCTGTTGAGATGTTAGCAGTTTGTAAATTTTCTTGAAGCGGTAATGGAGCTAGTTTCGTAATAGGCCTCTTCATCTGACCATTTTTAGTTTTTAATGTGACTGCCCGAACATTGCCGTCATCGCCTGGATGAGTGTCAATGACCTTGCCGAGCGCCCACTTGCCCGGCGGCAAGTTATCTTCTTTTATAAGTACTAAGTTGCCTTCTTGCAGGTTTTGCTTCTGTTTTTGCCACTTGCAGCGTTGTTGTAGCTGATGCAGGTACTCGCTTGACCAACGTTTCCAAATGTGTAAATTCATTTGTTCGATTAATCGCCATCTGTTTCTTAAGTCGAAGTGATTAAATTCGTCTTCTTGTTGGGGCAGTGAAAGTAAAGGTCCTCCTATGAGGAAATGCCCTGGAGTTAAGTATTCCAGGTCATCCGTGTCCTCCGTCAGAGGGCACAGTGGACGTGAATTCAAACACGCCTCGATTTGTGTAAGTAAAGTTGTAAATTGTTTGTAGGTTATAACTTCGTTTGTAGGTGATAAAGTCATAACTCTTTCTTTTCCATCGCAGTTGGTTAAGTTATTATTTGACTTGAGTCTGTTGTTTTTATTACGAACTAATTGCTTGATTCGCAATATCCATGCAAGTACTCGTATTGTCCGTCTTAAGTTGCTGAATTTGTTTAATAGCATGTTTATAATTTCGCAACGATTGTCAATGTTTGTGGCGCAACACTGTGTTTTTAACCCGTCTTTGGTTGTGTATGTTTTTAAATTATGTCGAGATGTATCTGAAGTGTAGGTTTTCAGCCACTGAGGTCCTTCCCACCACAAGTTGAAAGTATAAAGGGTACTGGGTGAAAGACCTCTTGTAGCGCAATCTGCCGAATTCTCTTCTGATTTTACGTATCGCCACTGCGTTGGTGGAATAATTTCGTTTATTTGTGTCACTCGATTGGCGACAAATCTTTCCCATCTACAGACGTTTCCTTGTAGCCACGCTAAGACTACTTTTGAATCGCACCAGCAGTGTATTTGTAGCTCCTTATGTCTTAGCGTGTCTTTAAGTTTCTCGACCAGTTTTGCTAGTAGTAGTGCTCCACATAGTTCCATCTTCGGCAAAGTTAGTTTATTTTTTATAGGTGCAACTTTAGTTTTCGCTGCGATCAATGTCGTCACGGTGTTATTATTATGAGTCACTCGGCTATAGATAGCACAAGCATAAGCTTTTTCGCTGGCATCACTGAAGCCGTGTATCTCAATTTGTTTTTCAGTTGTTTTAATCCATCTCGGTATTCTTATTTGGTTGATATTTGGTAAATATGTATGTATCGTTTCCCACTCGTTACTTATTTCAATGGGCAGCTTGTCGTCCCAGTCAGTTTTACTCAGCCATACTTTCTGGAAAAGCAGTTTTGCTTTTATCGTCACGGGTGAAATCGAACCCAGTGGATCGTAAAGTTTACTTATGTCGGCCAGTAAAGCTCTCTTAGTTAAGTTTGTAATTTTAGTATCCTTCCAGTTGTACATAAACACATCAGTAGCTGGGTTCCAGCTTATTCCTAGGGTTTTTGTATTTACAGTTTGATCGCAGTTAAAGTTTATGTTCGAGTTGCATTTCTGTTCCGCCTTCAAATCTTCTAAGATAGATGGGTCGTTGCTCTTCCACTTTCTCAAGTTAAATCCGCCTTTCTTAAGTAGTTCTGTTAAATCTCCTACTAATTTCTTTGCTGAGGCAATGGTATTTTGGCCGTAGATCAGGTCATCCATATAAAAATAGTTTTTAAGAACTTCTGCAGCTTCGGGATATTGCTCGATCTCATCTTGCGCTAGTTGATATAGGGTACGCATTGCAAGGTAAGGTGCGGCCTTTGTGCCGTACGTCACAGTGCACAACTGCCACTCCTGTAGGGTTTGTTTGGGAAAATCACGCCAAATGATTTTTTGTAGTGGTTGTTGTTCTTCATTCAGCCAAATTTGACGGTACATTTTCTCTACATCCGCTGTAAAGACGCATTTATGTACTCTCCAACTAACGATTAAGGTGAGCATGTCCTTTTGAAGGTTAGGACCGGTATACATAAGGTCGTTCAGGCTGTAGCCGGCGGCGTTCTTGTAGGATCCATTAAAAACAACTCTGAACTTTGTTGTGGATGACTCTGCCCTCACTATGCCGTTATGAGGTAAAAATATTTGTTTTTTACTAATTGAAGTCTTTACTGGTACAGGTTTCATGTGTCCCATGGCTATGTATTCGTTAATGAAGTCTTTGTATCCCTTTTCAAATTTCTCATTGTTACGCATTTTTCTTTCCAGCTGTAGAAATTGAGCTATTGCTTGTTTCTTTGTATCTTCTAAGCAAGTTTCATAGTTAGGTTTCATGGGCATCTCAACCACGTATTTTCCGTCTTGAAGTCTAGTTGTAGTGTTTGTAAAATGATTCTCGCAAAATTCCTTTTCGCTTGAACAGTTTTGGTTTTCCGTTATTTCTTCCGTCTCCCAGAAGCGAGATAAATTCTCTAGATCGTTAAGAGTGATGAAGCAGCTAAACGTTTTAACTTTCCCGCAAAGGATCCATCCGACTCTAGTTTGTTGTGCAACTGGGTAGTTTCTTTGGTCACTCTTCATTATTCCGTCAAGGATAAGTTCTGAGTAAATGTCAGCACCCAAAAGTAAGTCTACAGGGCCCGAGATGTTGAACTGAGGGTCCGCCAGTTTCAAATTATCTACGTAGTGCCAGTTATCTTTTGAAAATGTAGTCGTTGGTAAGTTGCTAATGAGTTTTTTCATTATCAATGCTTCTATCTGGAATTGATAATCAGAATGTATGGATTTGCACTCCAACTGCAGTGATCCTTTGCAGCTCCCTGACAGCACTCCTACTCCAGACACAACAGCGCTTCCCCTGCGTCTCGGCAACCTGAGTCGTTGTGCTGCATCTTCCGTGATTAGGCTTACTTGTGAGCCTTGATCCAAGAGCCCCCTTAAGTTAATAAAGTCCCCATCCATAGTTTTTACTTTCAGCAGTACAGTTGTTAACAAAACTTCCTTTTCCTCGTTAGTTACATTGTTGACGGCGTGTGAGGCTGTTGTTGGGAATTGATTGTTGGTTTGATGGTTGGTTTGAGCCTCATGCATCAATGTATGATGATGCCTATTACACAACTTACATCTTTTTTCAGAAGTGCATGTTTTTTCACCATGACTGTACAAACAGTTTTGACAAAGTCGTAAGTTTCGAACTGTGTCACGCCGGCCAGTTGCGTTCATATGCAAAAACTTGTCGCATTGCATTAAAACATGATCCGTTTTGCAGAGAGGGCAGTTTCGTATATTCATTACGAACGCGTTAGGCATCGTTCGTGACTTGCCAAAGGGCGATGACCTTGTTATGTTAAAGATTCTATTATTATAATTATTTCGCGACGATTGAATGTTGTTTGAGTTTGGCTTATTGTTCTGGGGATGATGTTTGTAGTATTGCGAAGTTTTTTGATTGCTGCCACCTTGTAGTGTTTCTAGCGCCATAAATTTGCTCTCCAAAAAGTTAGTGAACTCATCCAATTTAGGTAGATCCCTTGGCTCTTTAATATGTTTCATATATTCGCTATATGTTTCGCTATCGAGCTTTTGCGACAAAAGGTAAACAATAATTGGATCCCAAGTCGTCACGTCGAGTCCGATGTTTTTTAGACCGTTTAGGCACTCCAGCATAATGTCATGTAGTTTTTTGATGGAGGAGGCGTTTGCTTGCTGTATTGTAGGCTGTTGAAGTAGAGTGTTCATATAAGAAGTAAAAAGTAGTCGCTTATTGTCGTACCGATGCGTCACAATTTCCCAGCAAGAAGTATAATTTTCTGCGCTGATGCCCAGATGCTGCACCAGTTTTTCAGCCTCTCCCTTGAGTTTTGTCTTGAGGTGCTGCATTTTCTGTGCCTTTGAAAGCAGTGGGTTATTGTGCACGCTCTCTACATAGAGATCCTTAAACGTAGACCATTGATTGTAATTTCCATTAAAATCGGGAATTACAATTTTTGGCGTTGCTTTTTCGAAGTGTGAGTTATTCCAGATTTTGTGGTTAAGTTGCTTTCTTAAGTTATCGTAAATGCTTTCCATAGCTAAGTAATTTTCTTTGTAGTTTTTCTCATCATCTTGTAGAATGTAGTCTAGCTCCCAATGTATTTTCTCAATGTGTTCCCACTTGTTTTTTATGATGTTTAAATTATCCTCCAGCTCCCATTTTTCTGCAACGAACTCCAAGTCTATTTTCTCTACTGCTCGTTCGAAGGCTCTGAAGTTACAGAATTGTTGCCGCAATAATTCTTGTTGTTTTTCACTATTTCCTTTAGTTTTCGGTGGTGGTACATGGAAGTTAATACCGGCAAAGTCAAAGTTGACCTTGGATGGGCCACCTTTCTTCGCAGTTGATGGTGTTCTCGGAGCCGAAGTTTGTGGCGTTTCTGTTTCCGCGTTATCTGACAACAACTCAGATTTCCGGTTTACCATATCGGCTATAACTTCTTCGTACATACGCTTCGTTTTGCTGAAGACACAATCAGTGAAGTATTGATGCTCAACCTTGCCGCACGCTTCCAAAACGACATGATTTTGAGCGAATTGCTCCCAGCTAGCGTTGAGTTGTGTAGTCCGCTTTTCCAGGTATTCCACAGTTTTTCGATCGGAGCCATCTTTCTTATAGTTCACGCATAGTTGTTTAATTTCTTGGAATGTTGCGTCTTGACGAGCAATAAGTTCCTCAAGCCTCTGACCCATGTTTAGTTTGCAAGTTGATGAAGTAGAAAGTTTAACGTTTACCTTATTAGGTGTTTAAAAGTTGGTATATATTGCCGTTGGCTGCACCTAGTTCTTCAGGATTCCAAAAGTTTTTCAGTAATCCAGTTTTCGCTTCACTGGCAGTTTGCCGAAGTTGTATAAATGTTCAGACCGTTGATCTGTTGCCGTTGGCTCTTGTTGGAGTATCAGGAAGCAGTTTGCTTCGCTTGTTTCACGAGCTGGACCGTTGATCCGTTGCTCTGGTTCCCAGCACGAAGACAGTTGAAGTTTTCCCTGTCTCGACTGCTGCGTATGTTCAATGCAGTTGCACTCTACACACGATAAATGCGCCTTCTCAATTCACTGGTGAGACCCGCTTGTGGGAAGCCAGCAAACCGATTCGCTACCGTAATAGAATCACAACCGACACTAAATCACACAAAGGTTCGAAGGACCAAAATGTATGGTCGAAAGGTTGAGGAAAGTTTGTTTGTTTGTGGTTGCAAGTGGAGTTGAACACAAAATCACCGTTTCCCGTAAAAGTTATTAAAGTTTATTGTAAAAAGTAATAAGTTAAAGTAAAGTGCTTGACTGTGTCCGATCGCGAGTGGTGTTATTTGTCAACTAAACTAATTGTTTTCGAGGCGACAAAACTAGGTCGCAAAGTTAGCAATAATCTGTACGACGTCGATCGTACACGTATAATTTATCAAAATATTCTTTCAGGCTGTAAAATGGTCGTACACAAGTAAAAAAGAACTTAATGGACCCTGACAACATGACATACAGTTTTGATAAGTGATTAAAACAAGGCATTAGGTTTTTTGCCAATCCTTCTTTCGAATAATTGTGGGCAAGTAGGTAACGTATGTGAACGAAATTGTAATGTGTTATTTTTCATCATATAAGTAACTAGCTGTTGCCCGCGACTCCGTCTGCAAAGAATTCGTTTATCGCTATCCCGCGGGAACTATGAGATTTTCCGGGATAACAACTATGCTATGTCTTTGCCAGGGTTTCGTCAATCCCCATACCAAATTTGATGTAAATCGATTCAGCGGTTTGAGCGTGAAGAAGTAACAAACATACACACTCACACACTCACAAACTTTCGCCTTCATAATATTAGTGCGATTATTCCAACGAATTGGAAGTTAGAAAACACGATTATTGAAATTTTTCTCAATAGATTTAAGCTCCAAAATAGCGTCCAAAAATGTTTTATTTTATACTATAATTACTATAAACTATAGAATTTATACTATAAATTTATACTGCTTACGTATTACTTGAACGGCCCCACGCCCATTTAGATAAACAAACTTCGCCCCCAAAAGAAGAAGAGAAAGAAGAAAGATGATATTGACATTATCAAATCTTACTTCATAAACAGCAGACTTCTTATTCTCATAAACATACTGCGTGCATTTTACTATAGTGCTTCTTTCGAACAGGTCGGAGGAGCATATCCCTGTGGTGTTCTGAGGAGCAGGTGCGAAGCGGTGGCAATTGTCATAGGATTCTCCGGACATTGGTATGGCGTGTGATATCCATGAAGGAGCCAAGCTGGGCTCGGCGTCGCCATCACATTCTGGGATAAAACATCTGAAAAGGTCGAGAAAAAAAAAATTTTAAATAAAAAATAGAACCGCCTTCAAAAACATCCAAAAAAATATGAAATAAAAATTTAACCGACTATAATGAGCATCAAAATTATCTTTCTACTAATCAGTTTGAAGTCGTGCCTCAGCTCGAGCCAGCAGGAGTGGATCTAGTAATTAAATAAATAAATAAAACAAATAAATATCACGGGACAATTTACATCAATCGACCTAATCTCAAAGTAAGCAAAGCTTGTGTTAAGCGTACTGGGCAACGGATAAACATTCTTAAGTGTCTAGATAGATACATACTTAAATACATATTAAACACCCAATACCCGAGAACAAACATTCGTATTTTTCATACAAATATCTTCCCCGACGCGGGAATCGAACTTGGGACCCCAAGCATTATAGTAGTTAATTAACTTATTTACATACCTACTATCTATTGGGCTTCTACCACTCCTGCTTGCTCGTGCTGAGGCCCGACTTCAAACAGATTAGTAGATAGATATTATAATGCTCATTATAGTCGGTTAAATTTTTATTTCATATTTTATTGGACGTTTTTGAAGTCGGTTCTATTTTTTATTTAAATTTTTTTATTACACAATTAAATTATAACTAACCAAACAGATGATAGCCAGTGACTATTGTTCTTCAAGGAATAGTGATTTAAATAAATCTGATTAAAGTACATTATAATATGCTTTACTTAATAATGGAATGGCTTTTCATTTTTATACGTCATTTCTTTAATAAAAGGCTTAATAAAAATGCACTTGTTATCCAGTGCACTGCTTCCTCGCTAGATGTCGCTGTACCACAACAAAAGTAGCTAACGTTGTGTCGTCCGAAGAAATCTATAAATGCATCATCATTTAAGACTGTACAGAGCATTTGCTCTTACTTTTAACTTAAAATTTTCAATAATTTTTGTAGCCGGTATCAATTATGGTATCGGTACGGTAGTCGATCTCATCTTTCTTAGTCAATATTTTACACAGTGAAATTATTTATAACTAACGTACTAGATGATAGCATTGTAGCATAGCAATGACTATTGTTCTTCTAGGAGTAATAGTGATTTAAATGAATGAAATTAATCTGATTAAAACACATTATAATATATTTTACTTAATAATGGATTGGTTTTTCATTTTTATACGTTATTTATTTCTTAAATAAAATACTTAAAAATATAATTACTTCTTGAACTTGACTGAAATTTTTACGATACTCAAATAGTGTTTCACAACACTATTATTATATTAGCTGTTAAAATCGCCATTAGTCAATGCCACTACTTAAAAAAAATGGTTTTTCATTTTTATACGTTATTTTTTTAGTAAAATGTTAAGAATTTACATTTTGCACTTGACTGAAATTTTTACGATAAGTACTCAAATAGTGTTTTATAACACTATTATTATATGTATTAGCTGTCAAAATCGCTATTATGCCACTACTTTACATGGAAAGGCGTACCCTTGTTATCAGTGCTCTGCTTCCTCGCTAGATGTCGCTGTACCACGACGAAAGTAGCTAACGTTGTGTTTCCGAAGAAATCTATAAATACATCATCATTGCTTTTATATATCACTGAACTAAAACAATTACTTTGCTCACCCGCGACCTTACAATAGTTACGTTTATGCAAGAAATGTGCGTTCATGCAGTTCCTCATGGAATGCATGGAAATAATTAGGTACAACACTATGGGGTCTATTATTAATGAACAGGTAAATTTAGTATCTTCTCCTTTACTGCGGCTTGGGTCGAATTTGAACAGTTAGTATTAATTAAATATGCCTTATAAATAAATAAACAAAAAATTCAAGGTAGTTTTATAATATGTCAATAAAAGTTAATTTTTGTGGGGTAGTTTGAGAATAAGAAAAATAAAGTGGGTACTTGAGAAGTTACAGTGACAAGTTAAAACATTTGTTTTGGTTTGTTAGTTTAACATTTGGTAGCATAGCATACGGTTGTGGTAACTCTGAAGATGAGCTCTGGTTGAGTTCGAAACGCGTCAGTGTAGCTTGGTGGTGGTGATGGTTGGGTTTATGTGATTTGTGTGTGTTCGTACAGTGTGGAGGTGGAGGAACTGCATGAACGCACATTTCTTGCATAAACGTAACTATTGTAAGGTCGCGGGTGAGCAAAGTAATTGTTTTAGTTCATTAATATGGACCTCCGCAAAGTAACGCCTGATTCAATAAATTATTTATATATCACCCTACAAACTTTGTTTATTAAAATGTTTCAATAATTTTTGTTGCCGGTATCAGTTTATGGTACCGATTGTCGATCTTATCGAAGCAGTGTTGTTCCGAAAGGAATGGTTTTGTTAGTTGGTTAGTTGACTTTGAGAAAACAAACAGTCGATAGCACCGCGATAGTCTGTCTATCTATCGAAAATATCGACATGCTGCAATACTAACGATAGTGAAAATTAGCCGATATTATTGAACTTGGTTTGGTCGATACTATCGATAGTAGGTACTGATAGTATTTCAACAATATAGTGAAATGTTCAACTATCGATACTAATGATCTCTAGCAATAGCATTACATAATTATCATCAATCGATACTAACGATAGTATCGACCAAGTTCAATAGTATCGCCTAATTTTCACTATCGATACTATCGTCAAGGGTCTATAGTTTCGATGGGACTATCGATAGTAGGACTGATTTTCAAGGCCACGATACTATCGATAGACTATCGCAACAACAGTTAACTAAACTTAACTGCCCTAATGTTGACAACGAACAGTATCGAAACTACAAAAATATTAAATAAAAATTTAACCGGTTATAATGAGCATTATAATGTCATTCTACTAATCTGTTTGAAGTCGGGCCTCAGCACGAGCTAGCGGGAGTGGTAGAAACCCAACAGATAGTAGGTATAATAGGGATAATAGGTAGGTAAGTTAAATTACTACTATAAAGTTTGAGGTCCCAGGTTCGGTTCCCGCGTCGGGGCAGATATTTGTATGACGGCGAGAGACGAAACGGAGCGGTAGGTGGATCATCACCGTCGTCTCGTGGTGGAGTTTCCATGTTAGTGGGCGATACAGAGAAACGCAGATTACCTTGCAACGTGTAATTATTTGGAATCACAGTAGGTAGGTACTTGCAGGAGTGACTGTGAACGTGACAGGTTCGATGGAGTAGGAAATGACCGTTCTCAACGGCGGTCGGCAATCAAGTGAACATCGACTCTGTCCTCGTGTAATGGCGCCAAAGCGATACTCGCCCCACCACACTGCGATCACTGCACTTTACAATTTAATTCAACCAATCAGAGATAAGATCCGGTACTAGGTAGTCAAATCAGCAACTATAATGCTACCAATATAACGCGCGCGACGACACGGCCAGACTGACCGCTACACGTCCTCGTGTATATCTGGAACAAAGGCATAGTTTGGAATATCCATTCACTCGGCTTATCCTGACTAAAAGATTGTAATTTGCAACGCAAAGATTGAATTAAAAAGAAAGCCTCAAAAGTAAACAGAGCACCTTATAAAATGTCAAAACAATATCTCAACTACTCAAACATACACACACGCAGCTACTCAAACATGGCTCAACATATTGGCATTCATTTGCCTTTCAATCATAACCAGGTCCTCATAGACCAACCAATAGGTCCCCACGGACCAAACACAAGGTCCCCATAGACCAACCATAAGCCCCCATGGGCCATTCATCACACCACACCTCCAGTCGCACATTGCGCTCTGATCGACCTTTAATAAGATCGCAGTTACAACTACGCTGGAGTCATAGTGAAACACTGTCCTCATGGACAACAACAACTGTCATTACAAGACTGGCCGCTGCCACAGCACCGGTCGCGCATCGCGCCCTGTTCGGCCTCTGAAACGACCGCAGTTACAACTACGCCGGTACTGTAGCACGCACAACCCAAAACAAAATGAGCCATGTGTGTGTATATTAGTTATTTAGGCAAAAAAATCTCTAATTACTATCAGAATTAGACTCTAGGTCACAAACATTAAGTTCAACAGGTACAGGTACACTTTGAGGCATTCTTCGAAGGCGATCGTGAGCGTTTTTATAAATTCTGTTATTAGTCATAGATTTTAACGTGAATCGATCACCTTCGAGGACTTCTAGAATTTTGAAGGGTCCCTTGTATTTAGGATCTAGTTTTGTCTAGTTTCTCTCCTCATTTTGGATGAGAACCAAATCACCAACAACAAACCTATCGAATTTAATCTTATTACGGTCAAAACGAGATTTTTCGTATGTTGCACTATTTTTAATACTGTGGACAGCTCGTTCTCTTGTTTCGCTAATATCAACCTCGGTTTCGTAATTGATAATCGCGCTTTCGATAAATTAACAGTCAGCCCCAAGTTTAAAATATCATAATATCATACGGAATACGATCATCTGGCAAGATAAGAAACGACAAATTTAAACAATGCCCGTCAATAATTACCACGCATGAAATCTGTTCGGTACAGTAAATGTGAGCGTTGCCAACACCGGCTAAGTGCACTTTAGTTGCACTACACAAACACTCCCAAAAACCGGTTTGCTATACTTTGCTTTACAAGAGAACATTCTGCGCCACTATCGAAATAAAAAGGGTACGACTCACCAGATTGTGTAAGTTCGCCGCGGACACCAGTGACCTCGCAAACATTGACCCGACGCTCGAGCGCAGCGCCGCTGGCACCACCGCCGCCGGCGCCGACGCCCGCGCCCTTGCCAGGCGTGCCGACTCCGCTGCCTCCTTCCTTGATGCAGTAAGGAGCAATGTGGCCTTTTTCTCCGCAGCAATAACAGGTCACAAACTTCTTCGAGTTTGGAGTGAAGCTTGAAGACGAAGAGGCGTGTGTATTTAGGGCTGGTTTCTTGTTTCTGAAGTAGCAATCGACCGATTTGTGTCCAAATTTATGACAATTGTGACACTGGATCTGTTTGTTCACATCTCGAGGAATAAAATTCATCCGATTTCATTTTGTTTCGTGTGTGTAGGTATCTATGCTTCGTTCTTGCTTGCGTTTTAAAGAAAATGCTTGCACTTCTTGAATTAGTTTCGTTCTTGTTTTAATGGGGGTAGTAAACGCCAAACGGTTAATTCTACCGTCAAATTGTGCGAGATGTGCGAGCACGTATGAAATGGCGATTTCTTCAGAATTCAGGTGAAATGGAAAGCCATTTAGCCATTAGCGATGTAATTAAGCGACTGGCATATGCGGCAAGATTTTCTCCTTCTTTAGGCCGGCTATTATTGATGTTAACAATAGTGGCTGCGCATGTTTCAGCTAAGTCATAGCGGGCCAAGAACAGGTTTTTGAAATCATGCCATGTCATACCTGAGTGTGCGACGTGAGAAAGCCAGGTTGATGATGATCCTTTAAGAGCCTTACTCAGTGCGATAATTAGGGCTCCTCCTTCCAATGGATGTTCGGTCAGACAGATGTCCACAGTCGAGCACCAGGACCGTGGATCGGCGTCGGATAGGTCAGGATTAAACTCAGGCAGCTTGATTGCCACAGAAGACGAGGATGGCGGCCGCATGGCTTCAATCAGGCGTACCATGTTCTGATTCTGTTGTTCGAGCAGCAGTTGCAGAAGGGTATTCGATGATGATGGTAGGGCTTGAGCGTATCCCACTTCTGATGACGGCGAGAGACGAAACGGAGCGGTAGGTGGATCATCACCGTCGTCTCGTGGTGGAGTTTCCATGTTAGTGGGCGATACAGAGAAACGCAGATTACCTTGCAACGTGTAATTATTTGGAATCACAGTAGGTAGGTACTTGCAGGAGTGACTGTGAACGTGACAGGTTCGATGGAGTAGGAAATGACCGTTCTCAACGGCGGTCGGCAATCAAGTGAACATCGACTCTGTCCTCGTGTAATGGCGCCAAAGCGATACTCGCCCCACCACACTGCGTTCACTGCACTTTACAATTTAATTCAACCAATCAGAGATAAGATCCGGTACTAGGTAGTCAAATCAGCAACTATAATGCTACCAATATAACGCGCGCGACGACAACACGCATGATAAACACGAATGTTTGATCTCGGGTCTTGGGTGTTTAATATGTATTTAAGTATGTATCTATCTATATAAGTATATTTATCCGTTGCCTAGTACCCATAACACAAGCTTTGCTTACTTTGAGACTAGTTCGATTGGTGTGAATTGTCCCGGGACATTTTTTTTAAATTTAATTAATTACTAGGTCCACTCTTTTTTTTTTTTTGGCGGTAGGAAAATGCTTTACGCATACTCCCGCGCGTGGGGACTACGCGGGAGTTATGTGGGACTCTCCTCCCCCACCCTTTCCTAGTGGAAGGAGGGGGAGGCCTACCCACTAAAAACCTACCGGTATTCCCTCTCTTGCCATTTTTGCGGATGCCGTGGGAGCAAAATGGGACACCACGACATCCGCTGGCCGCCCCAGCCTATGCCGAGGTTGCCGCGCCAATAGAGGGGGCCAATTGACTCCCGCCTAGACCTGTGGGCCATGACGGCCGGCAGAGGATCCCCACCCCCCGCCGACTGGTACCACTAGGGGGGGAGGGCGGCGAATTGCCGCCTTCTCCTCCCCGTCCGTCTGCGCCGGAGCGGGTTCGCGAGGGGATCGTTCTCGCGTTCCCGCTCCTTCTCTTCCTTCTGCGATATGACCTCTTCGCAGAAGGAGGCGACGGCCTCCCAGGAAGTCTCGCTGTCCAGCATAGCCTTGACGATGCTGGGGAGCGAGAGGTCACCACCAATTATCACCATCTAGGGTGTGCTGCGCTGTGTCCTCGCTGGCGCCGTACTCGTGCCACGCCGCCGTCTCCTCCCTTCGCGCAACCTTGTGGAGGTACCGTCCGAAGCAGCCATGCCCGGACAGCACCTGCACAAGGCGGAAGGTTAGGGGACCGTGTCCCCTCCTGCACCATTCTTGGAGCACGGGGCGGATGGCTTGGGTTGTGCGAAGACCAAACTCCGCGTCTGCCAGCTCCTCCGCCCAGCGCTCCAACACCTCTTCTTCTTGCTGCTTACGTAGATGAGCCAGTTCTTGCGGGGCGAGTGAATCACCCCGCACCCTCCTCTCGGTCCGCGCCCGATACGCGTCGGCTAGCACCCGTGCGATTTGAAAATCGGTTCACAATTGAGGGAGTAATCGCGTAACAAACATACAAAAAAAAAACATACAGACTAATTGAGAACCTCCTCTTTTTTTGAAGTCGGTTAAAAATGTTGCTGGTTGTTATCTGCGAAATACCTATGTGCCTAGGGTACCTGGCGGCCTATCAGGAAAGAACACATTAAACATGTCCGTTGCTTAGCGGGTTTAATCCAGCAAAAAGGAAATGTAAAACTACTATAGTATTAAAACTTAGAGTCTGCCCACATTATATCACATTATCATTATCATTTTGATGTAGGTAACTGATATGTATCCGAACGCACTGGTTTGACAGCCAGGCAGACTAAAAATATTGTGATAGAAGCACATGGCGTGCCTTGTTACAAGCTTTTATTTAGCTCACCCCGTTTGTTTTATTATCTATTATTATTCAAATATTATTTATTTTATTAGCAGTTACGTCTGCTCACCGAACCTAAGATTTAAAAGCGAAGTGATGGATGTTACCACACGCCACTGTTGACGTATGTAAGCGATTAAGAATTTCGGGGAGGTTGGTTGGATGCGACGTGGTTCAGTTGGTAGAACACCCGTTGGGGCGCACACCCAGGAGACGTGGGTTCAAGTCCCACCGGCGCACCCGGAAACTTTTTCGCTTTTAAATCTATTATTATTCTTGGGTCAAATCTTAGAAGTCGAATTTGACCCACTTCCAGTTGTCGGATTTACTTGAAATTTGGTATACTTATGTAGGTTGCATGACAATGCAAGTACAGTCACCAAAAAGTACAGGCAGCGAAAAAGCTTTTGACAAAAACTTATTTTTTGATAAGATTTCATTTAAATAAAGTTGTTAATAAATGGTTGCAGTTCATATTTTAGTGGTGCTCTGAGCTAAGGGCTCAGGACACATCAGTAACTATGTCTACCAGTGCCGGATTTAGAGGTCTGGCGGCCTCAGGGCATAAAACGAGTAGAGGCCCCCTGTCCACAAATTATTTTCCACATATCCAAATAATAAAAAAGCCGTGATGGCCTAGTGGTTTGACCTATGGTCTCTCAAGCAGAGGGTCGTGGGTTCAAATCCCAGCTCGCACCTCTGAGTTTTTCGGAATTTATATGTTAAATTACAATTGAAATTTACCGTGTGCTTTACGGCGAAGGAAAACATAGTGAGGAAACCTGCATACACAACCTGCATGCGCGGTGCGGTTGAAAAGCTCGAATAAATGCCCAGGCCTCCCCAAGGATCGCCAAACAGACCGGTCCTGCGCTCTCCATCTTGTAGTAGGATTATGAATTATGATGCAAAAATTTCTGAGTATGCGACAAAGAGAGAGAGTAGGCAACAAAAAGCGACTTTCCTTTCGCTGTGACTGTCGTGACGGTTCCAAAAAAAATCACAGCGAAAAATAATCGTGATTTTGTTACGCTGGTCACTCACATAACGACATACGTTTTAGTAGATGTGAGAAGTCACAAAATCACATTTTGCGAATCAGTTGAATCGTAAACTCGGAATACTTACCCGTAGTGATATGCAGGCAGAATAATATATCATCGGGCTATACTTACACATTATATCAGATGAGGTTACGTATACGATGCGTTAGTTAAGTATTATGGATACTAAAACGTTATCGTTACGTAAGTGACAGACACCTAAAAAACGAAGGAACAACCTACGTTATTTGGTAACGTTGTTCTTCCTTCGAATGTCACGGTATTAATTTTAGACGGTGGATCACATATTTTCATCGTGATGATATTTTCCACCTACCTCTATTGCGAGTGTGAATCAGTGATCCACATTGCTTTAATACGCACCTTGTTTTAGTTCTCGCGGCAGTGAAGAGAAAACCCATAATAGAATATCCAACTAAGAAAGCCGCTAGACCACACGGCGCTACGGCTCTCAACTGATATTTCCCATTGCCAATTTCTTCAACCAGAATGCGATCCAGGTCTATCCCAGGTTTCTGTTCCACGTTTTTCACTGTTTTTTTACACATTTGTGGAATTTTCTTCAATTAGCTTTGTGGACCGCTCCTTGTGTTATTTAGTTAAGTAACAGATATTGTGCGCTATTCTATATATTTCTTGACAACTGGCACTGATAAGGTATATTTACACAGTGAGAGACAGTAGCGAAGGTAACCCTTCTTAAAACATCCGGTAATAATTTTGATAAAGTATATTTTTTAATGTATAAGAGCGGATCGACGAATGCGTGAGACAATGTTGCGAAATCATGTGGTAAGTGTCAGAAAGTCACCTTACCCTCACCATATAATTGTGTGTCCTCACTCTTATAAAGCCTTTATCGACTGAAGAAACGAAGGTGGAGGCTCTAAAGTCAACGTTTTCTTATTTATTTTTATATGTAAATATCACGGGATAATTCACGCCAATTGACCTAGTCCCAAAGTAAGCTAAACAAAGCTTGTGTTATGGGTAGGTACTAAGCAAATGGATAAACATACTTATATAGATAGATACATACTTAAATACATATTTAAACACCCAAGACCCGAGAGCAAACATTCGTATTTTTCATACAAATATCTGCCCCGACACGGGAATCGAACCCGGGACCTCAAGCTTCGTAGTCAGGTTCTCTAACCACAAGGCCATGTGGTCGTCTATATGTTTAATATGAAGTATTTACTCAGTTGTAATATTTCTTTCTAGCACGAACAACTAGTGATTAGTGTTTGACATAATAATAACATCGATTTGGTTTGGTATTATTGTTTTATATTTTCAAACGCGTCTCATTGATATAATGCCACTTATAAGACATCGATAAACTAAGTATTAGAAGGAAAAATATTCGTCCGTGCTAGGAAAATCTCTATGTAATATACGTCAGTGAGTTGGCGAATTAACTCTGAAAGTCACCTCATTATCACTTCACTGAACCAGTTGAAATCACCTCTGCCGTGTTACAGTAGAGCCTTTATCATATTACTAGTCTAGTGAAATGATAAAAACGAGTTGACTTTGTAAGTTCGTTTCTTAAACTCACACTGACATTTTTCAGGAATTTTAACAAATCACTAAAGTTAAAATCGACAACACTTCCATCCTCACCATCTGGATGGTTGACAGTGTTCTACTGTGCGTTTTTCCAGAAATTTCCTGCCTCGCACAGCAAAGCTCTGGAAGGAAGTATCTGCTGCGGTATTCCCGGACCGATATGACCTTCAAGCTTTCAAAAAAAGAGCGTACTCCTACCTAAAAGGCCGGCAACGCACTTGTGACTCTTCTGGTGTCGCAGGTGTCCATGGGCGACGGTAATCGTTTACCATCAGGCGATCTGTTTGCTCGTTTGCCCCCATACCATAAAAAAAAGTAAATCTGGTGAAATGAAGAAACGAGTTGCTTTTTTGGTTGATTTTGTCATTTTATTAAAAAAAAATCTAGGCAAATGATGAAATGGATTCCCCATTTTGACATCGTGTATGATTTTGGTCATGTCCCTAGAGATTTGTTGTAAAATACCTGTTTTGTCCATTTCCCTGTGACATTATAGGTACCTACAAGTAAGAAAAGTCTGGAGTGATTGACTGATCGACTCATCAACGTCCAAACCAAATCCTTTGCCCTAGAAGACTGAAATTTTGAGTAGAGGATACCTTGACGTAGGCAAGGAAAAAGGATGGATTAGTTGATATTCCCGCAGGATACGAAATAAACCACATCAATTTAGAGAGACGCTATCCCCGTTACTGTCATTACTGGACTCTTTAAATCGAACTTTGTGGACAACATAATTTCATTCAAGTAAGTAATATTCGTATGCGTGTGGCGTGTAAGCTGAAGTGGGACTGGGCTGGCCATGTTTGCCGCATGCCAGACGAGTTGTGGGCCAAGATAACCACCGAGTGGAAACCCAAAAGCGCGAAAAGGCGACCTGGCAGACCCAGACGGCGATGGCGAGATGAACTGGACTTCTTCACGGAGGACTGGCCCTCGTACGCAGCGGACAGGGAGCAGTGGAAATGTTGGGGGGAGGCCTTTGCTCATCAGTGGGACAGAATAGGCTAGTAATAATATAAGTAATATTCGTTACATTCGTTTTTTTTTAAACAAAACTAATTTTCAAACCGTGTGTTTTGCCAGTGATGATTGATGATATATGACTCTGAGACGTGGTGCTTCACTGCTAGCCTCTTGGAGAGGGTAAGAGTCACGTATCGTGTTATGACGAGAGTTATGCTCAGTTTCTTTGAGCGATAGAATCCTAAATACGGAAATTCACCGAAGAACTAAAGTCCGGTGACGGTGACGGTACATAGCTCGAAGAATATTGTAGTCTGAGGGGCCTCGCGCCTCAAGAGGTTCTTGTTTTTTTGCTCAATAAAAATCCGTCATTTAATGCGTGATGCACCCAAAATAATGTTCTGCCTATACAAAATTTGGTGGGGCCAAAAGGTTCTCTAGTGGCGTCAGCGGACCAGAAGACGCAGTGTAGGTTGGCTTCCAACAAGATGAAGCGACGATCTGGTTAAGGTACGTCGTAGGAACGTTATGTTTGGCGAACCTTAGAAAGGCCTATGCCCAACAGTGGACGTCTTTCGGCTGAAATGATGATGACAAAATTTAGGTCCAGCGCCGCCACTGTTCGTGAAGAGATGCTGCATTGCATTCCGTTTACTTACCGAACACCCTGTACAAGTGTAAACCATTATGGAAACTTTGATTCCAACTCGACTGACATCAAATAAGCGATAGTGCGTGGAGTCCCTCCGCGCGGAAGAAGTGACCCTTCATAATAAAAAATAAAAAAATAAAAAACCAGGCGGTCACCCATCCAAGTATACTGACCGCGCCCGACGTTGCTTAACTTCGGTGATCTGACGAGAACCGGTGTTTTTGTCTAATATCTTGAAAACGGTGCATCTTACGGCAAAATCAATGAAATTTTCATCCCCCCTTTGCAGCCCCCGCACCCACCCTCACCCCTCACCTCACCCCCCTCGCAAGTCTCGTAAACGTCAACTTGCGTTGCGTTGCGTTGCGTTAAATTTAACGCAACGTTTTTTGGAAGTCGCATTAGAAGTTTCACTTCAATAAGCGATATTGCTTCGTCGCAAAAAGTGCCGCTTGTACAGTCGAGTCCTCCATTATCTATACAGCCAACCGTTCATAAATATGTAAACATGAACCTTATGTTACGGTAATAAGGTCTATGTATAGATATTATGAAAGGTCGTCGGTACAGATATTGGCGAACTCGACTGTACGAACCGAGTGAAATTAAATTTTGATGCAAACCCTTATAAAACATTTACAGGGGGTACTACGAAACTCGAGAATCGAAGATCGCATCGTACCGTTTCGCTCACTCTCGTATTGAATACTATTAGCGTAAGCGGGACGACGCGATACGAAGATCGAATGTTGAACTTCGTGAAGGTCGCGTGGTGTGCGGATTGAACGGACAGCGATTTCTGCCCAAATAATACGTGCAGTATATCTAAAACTAGCAGTTGTCCGCGACTCTGTCTGCGATGAAATCTTTTATCGCTAACCCGCGGGAACTATGCAATTATTCGAGATAAAAAGTATCCTATGTCTCGATTCAGGTTATAAACTAGCTGTGTGCCAAATTTCACCAAAATCCGTCAAACCGCGTTTAGCGTGAAAGATTAACTAACATCTATATACGTACATCCATACAAACTTTCACGTTTATAATATTAGTAAGATAATAAATATGATTCACCTAAAGCTCAAAATGCGCCAATACCTACCAATTAATTAAGACTTAAAAAATTAGGAGGTAGCTACTGCATTATGAGCTTTATTTGTTACATAAACATTACAATACCAATTTGCATTGCATGGCACAATTGCAGATCTCTAATTAAAAACAAACATGATTTTAGTCCTGAAAACCACATTTCACACACACCACATTTTCAATAACTGTAGTTACAATTTGATTTCTAGTCGCTTGGAAATAAATAGTAGGTAAGTCAATTGAGTTGACACAAGAGTGACATCCATCACAGCTTGCCACAACCATACCTACATTGGCATGTTTACAGATGTGCAAGTTGCGGAAAGTTTTAAAAAAGTTGGAAAAGTTCTCGGAAATTTCTGTGAAATTTTGACAAGAAATGTAGGAAATTTAAATTTTAGAAACGGAAAGTTTCAATGCCCATACAAAATTATGAGAAGTTTCCGAAATTTTCCTATATGAAAAATCCGCAATTTTGGAAAGTTTCCTTTGGCACATCAGTAGGCATGTTTATGAGAGAATCGCGTTTTCATACCTCATAAGTCATAAAAAATATTTCAACTAATTGGTGGTCTCTAGCCCTCTTGACACGTTTTACAACTGTTTCCCAAATTCCTCCAAAAATATGTCCCTCCCGCTGTCGTTTTCGACTCACGCCTGTCCCCATCTCATGATACGCGAAAGGGTCGCGAATTAAACGTCAAACTTTCCTATTACAACCAACATAAGGTCGAGTATTGAACGAGGGAATTATGCAAACGAGTATTTGATCTTAGATTACATCTGGATCTGGTTACGTCGGCTCGATACGGAAATAGAGGAATATGTTAGTTTATAAGAAGCTTGGAAAATGGTGTCAGGACGGAGAATGTTACCACGCATGAAATATAGCTTGGAACTTGTTACTTGTGCATTTATTTTGCAAGAACGAGTGCGACGTATGCATATTAGATATAAGTAAAATTGTACCGTTTGTGCCCAAATAAACATTTAAACATTATAATACTCTAAGGCCTCTAAGAGGCTCTCTCTCTGTCTTTAAGGCCGCCTATTCCTAACCTTGTTACTTACTCTCTGTGTACCTGTTTTCTGTATTGCTTACTATTCCTGGTGTACAATAAAGAGTCATTGTATTGTATTGTATTGTAATACTCGTAAGTTAAGATTTTTTTTGTAAACCCTACCTTGCCTCCAAACTGCCCGCTGGAGTGCGACGTATGCTCATGGTAAATCACCTGCCTCAAACTCCATAACTGTATGCACCTACTTATACCAGTTCATTCTCAATCCCTTAAAAAACCGAGCACGACCGTTTCTACTTCCAACTGACTGCAACATAAAATAACGTAAAACAACAATAATTATGAATAATTAGGTACAACACTATGGGGTCTATTATTAATGAACAGGTAAATTTAGTATCTTCTCCTTTACTGCGGCTTGGGTCGAATTTGAACAGTTAGTATTAATTAAATATGCCTTATAAATAAATAAACAAAAAAATTCAAGGTAGTTTTAAATATGTCAATAAAAGTTAATTTTTGTGGGGTAGTTTGAGAATAAGAAAAATAAAGTGGGTACTTGAGAAGTTACAGTGACAAGTTAAAACATTTGTTTTGGTTTGTTAGTTTAACGTTTGGTAGCATAGCATACGGTTGTGGTAACTCTGAAGATGAGCTCTGGTTGAGTTCGAAACGCGTCAGTGTAGCTTGGTGGTGGTGATGGTTGGGTTTATGTGATTTGTGTGTGTTCGTACAGTGTGGAGGTGGAGGAACTGCATGAACGCACATTTCTTGCATAAACGTAACTATTGTAAGGTCGCGGGTGAGCAAAGTAATTGTTTTAGTTCAATAATTATGAACCTTTGAAAATACAATAATGTAAAATTTCTTTTGTTTCACTATTTTATTACGTAAGGGTAATTTAACTTTGCATCCAAAATAATCAGATTCAAATTCCACTGACAGATTTTGTAAATTAATTGGGGATGTCTATTTTTTTGCAATGTATAGTAAATCGAAAACCATTTCGAGATAAATGCTTTTTAACTCGTTTTCTGTAGTTATTTAATTTTAACATTATATAATGAATTTATTACATAACAAATAAGCAATGACCTTCATTTGACTTTGGTGTAAATTGCGTGACCGTTCCAAGTCGTACTTATTCTGTGTGGTTAGAATTCTTCACAAATTTACGCGTGGATTATAACTACGGAGTTTGATTTGGACCCACTGCCTGACATCTAGCACTTTGACAGCGCCAGTAAAGTGACACAGTGGATAGTGTACCACTACGCAAAAAATAATTAAAGGGGCTGCCTTATCGTACGCATTTAGATAGATTTAGAAATTTGGCATTGTGGGAGCCCTCAATTATAATCTGACATCATCAACTAAAATAGTTTCAATAATTAATTTTGAAAAGAGTAGAGAACTAAATGACAAAATATTGAAATTAGTTTCTTATAATTGACTTTTCTATACAAAAAAATAATAAAAACCATGGGTATTTTTTTTTAGACATCCCCAATTGTATATTAAGCCTCAGAAGGTAAAAAAATACATTTCTATTAAAAATATTTATTAACGTTCCTTATAAAACATCTCATTTCATAATGTAACGATACCACATTAAGGGAACACCCCACAAAGACAAAGCTTCATAAAATCGTCAGTAGACTAAAGCCAAGTTTTTAAAGTACCTACGAGTAAAATCATCCCAGTAATGAACGAGCTCGAATATTTTATTTTTTAGTTTTGACAATCCCTAGTAGCGATCTAATTTAATTTAAATTGTTATTTTTAATTTAATTTTGTCACATTTTTTGTTTTTAAGTATTTTATTTACATAATTTTTAGGACAGTTTCAGTATTTTGTCGAATTGATATGTAATGAATGACAATAATGATGTAAATTTTATACCGAATGCTCAATAAACTTGGTAGATTCTTCGACGTTCATAGGAGCTTCAATTGAAACCTAAATTGAATAAAAAAATTGATTTTGACGTTGGAACTAAACCTATACAATACATTACGGGGTTACCGAAGTGATGTGAAGTGATGGTTTATTGAAGCCCCGCAATGTATTGCCAATGGAGTTAAAATATAATCAATCCTCACCAGAGGGGCCTGCGGTAGCTAATATCTGAGGAATGCGGACAGTAGCCACTTTGTAGTCAAAATTAGACAATCTGTGATTGTTTGAAGCTTTGTCTCTGTATGTGATATTTTTAATAGTGTTTAAATTGTGATAAAACTTAAAAGCTACTCATTATTATCACAGCAAGAGCTAGATTAAACGTGTGTGAACGCAGTAAGGCGGAAAGCTGAGAAAAGCGATCTAACCAAAACTTATTATTCGTGACTTAAACGAAAACCCCCTATTCACAAAACGTTTGAGCCTGTTATAGCTAAACCGTTTAAATGAGTACTCGCCCGCGCGGTACCGGAGCTGGGGGGTATGACGACAAAGGGGTCGGGAGAGGTGCGGGCGGCGAGCGCGAGCGAGGTCACACAAATGGTCTAGCTATAGCATATCATTACTTTGCCTTTTGATCCATAAATTATATGTCAACTTTGAGACTTTTTAAGACCCTCTTTTGTCATACTTTTTAGTAGGTTCGCTAAATAAACAAGATATGTCTGAAAATATATATGTTTTGCTGCACGTAACAGATATCAAGTTTTTTATGAATAAGGGGTAAATCCAATGTGTTCATATAAAAACTACCTCCAAATTATTATGATGAACTTTAGTGAACCAAATTCGAAATTTTTAAGAACTATGATAATTGGTGCATTATTTATAATAATTAATAACAAACAAAATATACATTAATGAACTAAAACAATTACTTTGCTCACCCGCGACCGAAGTAATTGTTTTAGTTCATTAATATGGACCTCCGCAAAGTAACGCCTGATTCAATAAAATATACATTTTGACAATAAAGTGACTTAGTCATTAAAGATTCAAAACAGTAAATTCATTTAATTTAAAACATAAATACAAATTATAAAAATAGACTCAACTTAAATAACAGTTTTTATACATTAACAAATTTTAATTATTTTCTTATCATATGTAAAATAGTTCTTGTGCCTTAAAAAAATCACACTTGAAATATTATAAAAAAAAACCTAAAAGAAAATCTCAGTTTCAAATTGATTGGTGACATCTTTAGGCGTCACTGGCGTTCAAAAAGATGCCATATAGGGTAAACTACCCAGTTACTGCCCATAATAATAATAATACACCTTTAATTTAAGTAGCATCCTGGTTACATTTGCGCTTGTGGCTAAAAAGACCGATACGGGATAGGATCCTTCGGCCGCACTCGCGAGAAGTGTAGGTAATATGTACTTAAATAGATATTAGGTTGAATCAACTTTTTAATGCCACACGTTACTATGGTTACACAAATGTTGTCCCTTGGACAACCTAAGCATTTTTCTATGAAACAGTATGAATTGTCACTTGGACAACCGGGGACAGAGTAAACAACACATTAAAGTTGATGCTTAAACATCTAAGACTCGAGCACGAACATTCGTATTTTTCACAAATAATCTGCCTCGACCGGGGAGCAAACCTGGAACCTCAAGCTTCGTAGTCAGGTTCTCTAACCACTAGGTCATCCGGTCCGTTTAGGTTCATTTCGTCCACTTTTCCACTTCGTCCACTTTCCCACTTCATCCACTTTCCCACTTCGTCCACTTTCCCACTTCGTCCACATTCCCATTTCGTCCACATTCCCATTTCGTCCTTTTCCCACTTCGTCCACATTCCCACTTAGTCAACATTCCTAGCCGATTTTAATGCGGTTTTCGTTACCACTTAGCTTAATTCACAGGGAAGATTTTAATGATTTTTGTGATTATGGTATTCATGTTAAGAAAAATACTTGCTAAGCACGGTGCGGGTCAATACTATTCAGATACACTGCCAATTTCGTTACTATTTTGTTACGAAGTGGGAATGCGGACGAAATGGGAATTTGGACGAAATGGGAATGGGGCCATCCATAAATTACGTCACACATTTAGGGGGGGGAGGGGTCAAGCGATCTGTGACACTAGAACAAAATAATGGCGATTTTAATAGTAATAAGTGTGACAAGGTGGGGGGGAGGAGTCCAAATTGATCGAAATTGGTGTGACGTAATTTATGAATGGCCCCAATGTGGACGACATGGGAATGTGGACGAATTGGGAATTGAATGCCGACGAAATGGGATTGCTGACGGCTGACGAAGTGGGAATGTGGACGAAATGGTAATGTGGACGAAATTAACCTAAGCGATCCGGTCGTCTAAGCATAGGCAATAACTGCGTAGTTTACCCTACAATCCCTATTATTACTTCTGTGACGTCACTAATGCATGAAGTCATCGACTTTGGTTCTCTCGCGGCGCGCCTAGCTGCGTACTTCACACGTCAGTTCGCAAGTGGACCGCAGTTCCAGGAAGAACGGGCCCTCCTGCCCCGGGTAGTATGTGGACGGCATTATGCTGTAACGACCGGCTGGGAGCACTGGTAAGTCCAGAACTACGAAGCCGGATCTGAAAAAAAAATAACTGATCAGCAATACAATAACTTAAAAACACAAAAAATTATAGACAATTGCATCCGGAGAAATGTTAGGGTATTTTCGATAAGAAGGGAATTATTTACTTTTCTTTTAGTATGCAAATTTTGAGGTTTTCTTTTTCAAAATAGTTCAAGCACCAAACGCACTGAAAGCGATAGCGGGGCGGCGCGGCGCCGGTGACGGTTGTAATATTCTAACTTGTATGAACGGTTGTGCGGTACCGTACCGCGAACTCGTTCATACAAGTTAGAATATTACAACCGTCACCGCCACCGCACCGCCGCGCCTCCGCTGTCTGTGCGTTTGGAGCTTAAAACAGCTCGTCACAAAACTGATACAAAAAAAAATGTATGGAAAATCAGGGACATTTTTTTAATCATCAAATTTAAGAGGGTACGATGGCTGAGAGACTTTTGAGAAATAGGTATTTTAATGAAATGTCGCTGTCTCGCCCGAGCCCCTCCGTGTCAGTACAGCGAGAGCGGGACAACTGCAGCTCAGACCGTTAATAGGCGCGTAAAATTGATCAAAACAGCATTTCGTAGTCCCCTGTTTTCTTCTCGAAAACTGGGCCAATAAAATTATTTTTTTCAAATATAATTAGAAGACAGATTTAGCTATGCCCGTATGTTTTCCTTTTTTTGTTTATATGAAGGATTCTTTTCTGACGAGTGTCTGAAAATGACGTTGAAATTGGGCAATTTTTTTCAGTTTTTGAAAGCTCATATTTCTTATGTTAATTGAAATATGGAAAAAAACGAAACATAGGGACATAGCTGTGGTAGATACAGATTACACAGTAAAAAATTTTGACTCTAAAGCCATTATCCAGGGAGGAAACAGGGGACTACGTTTGTATGGAGAAATGGTGCGCATCGTATCCTCTTAATAGCGCTCTGATTGAATCTGAGTAAGAAATTTAGCATTCAGTAAACAGTACTGGTATGTACATTATAGTCAAGTTGTGTAGCATTGCAAATGATAAACGGCACTTGACAATGTTTTAACCCCCGACACAAAAAGAGGGGTGTTATAAGTTTGACCGCTATGTGTGTGTATCTGTCTGTCTGTGTGTGTGTGTGTCTGTCTGTGGCATCATAACTCTAAAACGGGTGGACCGATTTGGATGCGATTTTTTTTTATTTGATAGCATGTTTCTTGGCGATGGTTTTTGTTTTCTAGACATGTTTCATTAAAATTGGTCCAGCCGTTTCAAAGTTATCAGCTCTTTAGTTATGCTGCAGGCTTTTTCAAGCTTAAAAGGAGGCTCCGGCCACTATTATGTAAAATCCTATTACCAAACAAATAAAACATTTTTCTTTTTCTTTTTTGCTGCGGAAGGGATCATGAGACATAATTGCGTTGGGGGCTTTTAAAATATTTAATTTATAGTTCCTAAAGTGGTCAATCTAGCGCATGGGCAATATTTAGAAAGTTTACCCTACCTATAAGCTCCAGAAGACTCCTTAACAAAAGGCGCCGTTACGCTGGGATCGTTCAGGCTTTCAACCCTCGCGTCGAGCCCCATCTGGTACTGTTTGGGGCCTTTCAGCTGGGCCACGATCCGGCACGGCGCGCGCCCGTCCGGCACGGTCACCGTGTACTTTGGGTTCAGCGGGTACGTGGCGCGGTTGTTCTCGCACCCACCGGCGGTACGGCCGGACCATTCGCCGCTAATCTGTAAGATACGATAAGATAGACAGCTGGGCCATTCTACTTTCAAGTAACCATTAATCTTTCGTGAAGTATAAGGCATACCTGGTGATTTTTTTCAAGTGTAAATAACTTATATGAAAACTGAAATAACTAAATTTAATATTTTAAAGCAAAAAAACTTTAAATTCAAAGAAATTTTGTGGAAAAAATTGGTAACTCAGCGGAAAATACACCAATTTCCATACAAATGGCGGGGACACGCATGTCCACTGCGTTACCTACTTTATAGATAATAATGGTTACTTTTTATGCGTAGTGATAATTTTAAATATAAGCTTAATTATGAGCCTATTTAAATCTTTAATGATAAAACCGAGCACTTTACCGTTTTTGTAAAAAAAATATTTGAAGAGCACATTACTAAATATGACTGGTCAACGAAAAGTAGAATGGCCCAGCTAAACTACGATTTTTAATTTGGTGGAATTCTGACGTTTCTTAGTGTTACCAGGCAAAAATATTTCCCGAAAATTTAAACGAGATAAAACAAAAACTAGGAAATTTATTGAACCCTTTTATGATTAAAAAATATTTTTTCTCTGCTATCATTGGGAGTCACCACCCGCGGTAAAAAGTAGCCTATGTCACTCAGAACGACAAAAGAATTTTTGAAATCGGTTCAGTAGTTTCAGAGCCTATTCAATGCAAACAAACAAACAAGCAATCAAATCTTTCCTCTTTATAATATTAGTATAAATAGAAAACGTCCGGGTTGGATTCCAGAGCTGAGTACAGGTTTATTTTAAATGTATGAATGCAGTTTTTCTTGTTATTAAAATCGATTGCATGGTTCCTAAGAACAGATCTTCGTATGTCTTATAGTTTTAGACTTTCCCATACTGACCGATCTAAATATTTTTCATACCCCTATTCTTCGCAGACGGAGTCGCGGGCAGCAGCTAGTAATTGATAAAATTGCTTATAATGTTATTTAGAAAACCCATGATATTTTGTACGCCATGTGGCAAAATATACAAGGTTCTAATTTTAAATTTACCATTTATATTTGTACAGTCAAGTGTAAAAATATGGGTGCACACAACTTGCTCATAAATATGTCCCGTAGCTCTTATGTCGTCGAATTAAGGTATAGGTATATAACGATGGGAGGATTAAATAAATAAATAAATATCACAGGACAATTCACATCAATTGACCTAGTCCCAAAGTAAGCTAAGCATAGCTTGTGTTATGGGTACCAGGCAACGGATAAACATACTTATATAGATAGATATATACTTAAATACATATTAAACACTTTTCGACTTTTCGTGTAAATAATTATTTATTTTAATAAACAATTTAAATTTGAATTTTGAAACACCCAAGACCCGAGAACAAAACTTCGTTTTTTTGATACAAATATCTGCCCCGACACGGGAATCGAACCCGGGACCTCAAGCTCCGTAGTCAGGTTATCTAACCACTAGGCCATCTGGTCGTCTAATTAAATCAATACTTATTTTTGCATTAGACCGTACCTATGTTTGACAAATAAGTTATTATTATTATAAACGGGCCATCCTGTACGCTTAGTATAAGTTTTACTTCACCAAAATACTTTTCGATCGCGTTTACGTAAAAAAATCAATTCTATGGAAACATGGACGCGCGGCCGCGGAGACGCTGTCCATGTTTCCCTAGTAATTGATATTTTTACGTAAACGCGATCGAGAAGTATTTTGGCGGAGTAAAACTTATACTAAGCGTACTGTATACTCACGGTTTTAGTGTACGGGTAGGTCTCCAGTTTCGCGAGCGAGAACGGGCAAGTCGCGTACGCCCGCAGCGTGTAGTATATCGTCCGCGACTTCTCGTACTGCGACACTACCAGCGTGTAGCGGTCGGCTGACTCCGCTCCCACCACGACTTTGCAGAGGTAGTGCGGACTGTTGATGCGTACGCCGTCCAAATATGGCGCGGGGTCATCTAGGAAGGAAGGGGTCACGTACAGAACAATTATACGGGGTGAACGAACAAATGCTGCAGCTGATTTAACGCATTCACTGCCACCGACGCATATATGCGTTTTCGGGACGTAGCCCAGTGCCGCTGTCATAATTATTCATACATTTTGAACGCACATGTGCGTCGGTGGCACCTGTTGAAATGCGGGGCTACTTTAGAAAACAGTTTTTAACGCCGTGTCTTTATTTTTTTAGACCATCTGTGGCAGTGAAATAACTACCTTGATAAATCACCTAACTTTTTACGTCATTCGCTCAATCGAGCTATGAGCTAATGAATATTTGCGTTTTTATAACCATTTTAAACCTATCAAAGTAGCCCCAAAATTTCCTAAAGTAACCCCAGTTTACCGGTATTAGATAAAAAGCTGCGACTGTATCGTCATTCAGCTTACATATCCACCAAATTTCGCATGCTTCAAAAGTTCATGGAAAGTTTTATTCGCATAGTTTAAAATTCGAATTTTGAGAAGAGTGCCAGAACACAATGTACTCGTAGATACTGACTTACACGCATTTCATTCATACAAGTAATTTCCATCTGACTAAACAAAATGCGGATGGCGCAGGGCCGATCTGTTTGGCGAGCCTTGGCGGAGGCACAAAATAAAAAAGTACAGAAGTAAATCTACATACAAAGTGCGCTCGAGCAACGCACACATAGACACTGTTCACAGACACGTTATCTCGGATCAGTTCGGATCAGTCCGAGCGCGATTGCCATCCGCGTAAGGCGCGCGCTGTAGTCGCGCGTCTGTGGAATTTTACGAGGCGCGCGCTGTGGTCGCGCGTACCTACCTATTTATTTTGTGTCGCGCGTCTGTGGAATTTTTGTAGTGCAATAATGGAGCAACAAAAAAAAGGTTACTATAACTGTTCAGTGGACGGTTGTTTAAATTCAACCCTAAACGGTGAATGGTCGTTTTTTAAGCTACCAGTGGTTTCAGAGAGGTAAGTTTAGTAGGTATCTGCTTGTATTTCGATGGTTCATTTTAACGTTACATAGAATAGTTAGGGAGATAGGTAAGCACCTCGCCCCGATTCCCAAAGTAATAATCGTTTCCTATTTTGAATCAGTATAAACGAAGTAAGTACCTAACTACATTTTTGTAAGGTAAATTCACGCCAGTAATATTACGTTAGTTGTGAACATGTTTTTTTGTTTGAATATATATTGTGTTGTTTTTAGTATCATTAGATAGGTTTAGGTCTAAAACCGATAGGACAATGGAAATTGTGTAACTAGGATAAACCGTTAAGAAGTTATTAGGGATTTTCTATAGTGAAAATTGACAAACGCTAAATTTTGTAGGTAGGTATTTTAATTGTTATTATTATTTTATATTACCATTCTTCCCGTTTGAATATCAACAATAAATCAAATAACTAGATACGAGTGCCACTATTACGATAAGTTTTATGTGCATATGCCATAATTGACAACCCTAGAGCGACCGCCGAGCGTAGGTATGAAAAGTGAAGTACATACACTTGATTGACTTCTGTACCTTTTTATTTTGTGGCGGAGGCCTATGTTCAGCAGTGGACGTCTTTCGACTGAAATGATGACGATGAAACAAAATTAGTAAATAACACAAGTTTTTCATAGTTTTTACTACATTTGTTATACCTTTGAAAAGGTCATAAACTTTAGATGTTTACCTACATCTTTTTTTTTTTTAGTAACTGTTTGGCTGAAGGTTTTTTTTACCGCTTTTAAAACGTTTGAGCTCATAATTTTTTTAAACCTTATCTACATCAAGTTTCAATTTTAGAAGAACAAACTGACAGTCAAGATTACGAAAACAAACATTCTGGTGAATACTTTACTTACCTACCACTTTTGAAAAAAATTGATCTAATCTAAATGATGAATTTCGGTATTTATCCAAAAATATATTTTTTTTAATAGGTACTACCGTGAGGCTATGACCCAGGCATTCGGGCTGAATAAGTAGCAAATGACCTCACATGTCCGCCTTTCACATTTGTCCAACCGTCTGCCAAACACCCTGTATTATGTCATGGACCAAGTAATTAACAAGGGTATCATGAATAATGGCAAGCTATACCGGACCAAGTGACAAATTATTATCTAAACTCCATTATTAATCACACTGTCTGGTCATTATGAATATTGCTGGGAATTTCTATTTTTCCTTGTAACCAATTAAGAAATTGTTAATAGGGAGTTAAAATTAGTCAGTTTGGTTACGCACTTTCACAAGCCTTTACAATAAAAAAATCGTAACGAACCGGACAAATCTTGACTTCTTGTTAAACATTATTAAACTTGTCCGATTTTTATGATTCTTTTATTGTAAAGGCTTGAAAAAGTGCGTAACCAAACGGACCAATTTTAACTCCCTATTAACAGTTTCTTAATTAGGTACAGGGTAAAATAGAAAAGCCCTGCTACAATACGTTTACTTTTAGTTTACCACTGACAGATGGCTTGCCTTCATTTCATTTCCAATTTTAACACCATACAAATAAAGTAGTTATTACAAAATCTGCAAACTTGGGTAACAGTATTCTAAAATAGGCTTTATTTGTAGGTCGTTAAAGTTGAATATGAAATGAAGGCAAACCATCTGTCAGTAGTAAACTTTATGTAATTTTACTGTACGTGATAAATTGATAATTTACTTACAAGGGTAGTACACTCGCTTCCCGTTATTCTTGTAGACAAGAAGAGTTATGTACTCCTTGTTGTCCCTAAAATCATCGATCTGCGTGATATGTCGCGTGAGAAGCAGCCACACCGCCCCCCTCCCTTGCACGTGGAGGGAGAATTGGGGGTTCTCGCCGATATTGTACGCGTCTTTCACTGGACCATTGCCAGCGTCCCATTTCCTGTAAAAAAAAGAATTAGGCAATGGAACCACCTGGGAAATACACCGTGAAATTTTAGTGGTTGTTTTCCCGAAACGAGGTGATTTAGTAGCGATTGTACAATCGATTTATCTACACTAATATTATAAAGAGGAAAGATTTGTACCTATTTTTGTATGTTTGTAATGAATAGGCTCAAAAAGTACTGGGCCGATTTAAAAAATTCTTTCACCAATAGAATGCTACATTCTTCCAATTTGACATAGGCTACATTTCATTTTGAAAAAAATTAGGGATCCTTGGTAAAATTTGAACAATGTAACCGAAGGTGTAGAAAAAAGAGTCTTAAAATGTCTTTCGTCGAATGCGCTGCCGAAACTATTAGCGATAGAACAAAATAATGTACAACAATATTGAAGAACATCATAATGTCTACAAAAAACTCCGCGGTAGCATATGTCCAACTATTGTAGTTATGTCACTACAACAACTTTTTTCATTTTAAACATTAATGAAAATGCTAACCTAATTCAAACCATGCTATTTATGTGTTTATATTAATCCTTATCCAAATAAATTATTTTGTGGTAAAGACCATTTAACTACCTATAAAATAGTTTTTAAATTATTTAAATTGGACTTTCCATTCAAAAGATATTACGAATTAAAAAATTCAAACAGTGAACAAAACCGCCATAGCGCCGTGGCCGTTGTTTGCGATGCAGTCTGAAAAGCGCGCCGGGCATCGCGGCGGGCGGGGTGGAGGGGGCACTGAAATACAGAAGTGGGGCGTGCACGTCTGTAATAATTAATAAATAATAAATAATAATTTTTTAATAAATAAAAATATTTGTGAAAAAAAGTGTTTTATATCCAAATTTCCAAAAATAAATAATTGTCTACCCCGTGCGAAGCCGGGACGGGCTGCTAGTAATTACTATTTTGACTAGAGTCAAAAATCCAATTGTGAAAAACGAAAGTCGAAAATGACCGCAAACCAATAGTAACGCTTCGTTGGTACAAGTAGCGTACGATCGTACGATAGGTTAGGTACCAACGAAGCGTTACTATTGGTTTGCGGTCATTTTCGACTTTCGTTTTTCGCAATTGGATTTTTGACTCTAGTCAAAATAGTAATTATAAATCGATTGTACAATCGAAACTAAATCACCTCGTTTCGGGAAAACAACCACTAAAATTTCACGGTGTACACCTTTTCAAACAAAAGAACATTCCAAATCGTTTCAGGCTTCTTCGATTAATCGAGGAACATACATAAATAAAAGATTCGAACGAACTGAGAACTTTTTTTGCAAACAGTACTTTATGTAGCTGTGTGTGTAATCATTTACCTCAACTACCACAATCGACGACCAGATGGCCTAGTGGTTGGAGACCCTGACTATGAAGTTTGAGGTCCCGGGTTCGATTCCCGTGTCGAGGCAGATATTTATATGAAAAATACGAATGTTTGTCCTCGGGTCTTGGGTGTTTGATATGTATTTAAGCATGTATCTATCTATAGATATAAGCATGTTTATCCGTTGCCCAGTACCCATAACACAAGCTTTGCCTAGCTTACTTTAGCTTTGGGACTAGGTCAATTGGTGTGAATTGTCCCGTGATATTTATTTTCATTTTATTTAACCCTCGTGGCGTTACGTATACCGCGGCTTTTAAATTCACGCAGACGACAAATAAAATACTCACTGATGTATACAATAAGTGTATTGGAACATGTCCGGGTTCCAATTGAGGTAGAAAACATCGAAGAAGTTCAATATGCTCGCGTAGTCTATCCAGAACACTCCGTTGTCGTACTGCGCCGCGCTGTCAGGGTCGTAGTTCAGCTCGGCTTTCAGTTCGCGCGTCCAGTGGTGTGTATCTAGTTCGGAGTAATTCCCTCGCCAGCGGAGATGGGACCAGGGGTTCTTTAGTTTAAGGAGTTTCACGCCCTGAAAATATTTGAGGTAGGGGTTGGTTTTAGGGTTCCGTGCCCAAGGGGTAAAAGCGGGACCCTGTTACCGAGACTCCGCTCTCCGTCCGTCCGTCTGTCACCAGGCTGTATTTCATGAACCGTGATAGCTAGACAGTTTAAATTTTCAGAGATGATGTATTTCGGTTGCCGCTATAACAACAAATACTAAAAACCGGCCAAGAGCGTGTCGGACACGCACAAGGTAGGGTTCCGTAGCCATTACAAAAAAATCAAGTAATATTTTTCTAAGGATTTCGTATGTGTACGGAATCATCCAAGTTTAGGTATGTTTTATACCTTAGGCTACTATTTACTCTTAAACTACAACTAATTTCCAAGCAATCTTAGCCGCTATAATTTTCCTAGTAAATTTGATATATTTACTACCATTCTGAATTTTTCCAAATTTTTCCACCTAACAGTTTAGATTTTAGAAGGGGGGGGACGCTCGATTTTAATGAAAATTTTCACTTTAAAGTTGAATATTTCGCAAACAGATCACTGAATAGAAAAATCATGTTAGCAACCCCGCAATGGTTTTAAAAGACCTATCCAACGATACCCCACACTATAGGATTAGTTGAGAAAAAAAATCACCCCCCCCTTTACGTCTATGGGAGGTACCCTAAAAAAAAATATTTTTTATTTTTTTATTTTACCACTTTGTTGGCGTGACTGATATGTATATTCATGCCAAATTACAGCTTTCTAGTACTAACGATCTCTGAGCTTAGCCGCGGACAGACAGACAGACAGACAGACAGACGGACAGACATGACGAAACTATAAGGGTTCCTAGTTGACTACGGAACCCTAAAAATAAAATAAAGTTGAAAATTAAAGGGGGTTCTCATACTAGCAACGTGTTTTCTTCAGCGTTTTTAACTCGATCTTTATAATGGAGTTAATTAGACACTTGAAATTTTTACCGATTATGTTAAAAGTTAAAACATACAGTCATCTGTGGCCGGTACAATAGCAAATAATAAAAATATAATTATCCCTTTCGAACCCAAGTAAGTATGAAAAGTGTTACAATAATGGACTTTCTGAAATGTACTAATATTATCTTTAAATTTGGAAACCCCAAAATGATGTAAAGTTCAAATTTCAAAATGATGTAAAGTTCAATTTTAATTGCCATTAAACGTCGCAATTGTATCAACCAGGTTCGAAAGGGTTAAATTAAATATGAAGGGGGTCCCGACTAACCAATATAAAATGATCTCACACTGCGTACATTTTACTTAGAAGCTGGGTTCGACTAACACTGGATTATTATAGTTACGGCTGTTTACGGCGTATTTTTTGACATACCTAAAAATTTGTACGGAACCCTCGGTGCGCGAGTCCGACTCGGACTTGGCCGGTTTTTACTGAAGCATTGGCATTGCCATACGAGGAATCGCAGTTAGCCGTATCCCTGCCCAATAGCAGCGAAAATTGCATACAATTTGCTGCCACCTAGTGTGGAATAGCGGAGAGATAATTGGCTAAGTAAAGTTTTTTGAAGAGGTGCTAATTATATTTTTTTTCGACAGTCGGCGTTCTGGAGATCGAGAAACTGCAGCTGTTTTATTTTTATCTCCTATTGTTTACTGGAAATATTTTTTTGAGTGTTTGAGATGACATTTGTGAGATTTTATGGTTGACAAGCCGTTCGTGCTCAGAACTTAGTAGAAACAGAAAAAAACCGAACTGAACTGTCACTGCTGTCAATGTCAAATCGTTTGCGTTTCGTTTGCTTTGCGTTTTGGTGTTGCTCAGTGTGATTTTTTGACTATTTTTATCGACCTCCGCATAAAATCCGGACTTTCAATTTTACCGCATTTTTCCACTACCTATGCACAATAATTGGATCACGATTGAATATTTTCGTTCACTATTTTGGAACTGCTTCTTGGACAACGCAAAGCAAACGAAACGCAAACGGTTAGATTTCATTTGACATTGACAGAAGCCAC
This sequence comes from Archips crataeganus, assembly GCA_947859365.1. Taxonomy (NCBI): domain Eukaryota; kingdom Metazoa; phylum Arthropoda; class Insecta; order Lepidoptera; family Tortricidae; genus Archips; species Archips crataeganus. Next base: position 17,117,383 of record OX402057.1, on the reverse strand, counting down.
AGTTGAATTCGTTTTTTTTTCTATTTCTTCTTAGTACTGAGCACGAACCGCTTGTCAGCCATAAAATCTCACAAATGTCATCTCGAACACTTAAAAAAATATTTCCAATAAATAAAAGGAGATAAAAATAAAACAGCTGCAGTTTCTTGGTGTTGAAGTCGACCACTGTCGAAAAAAAATATAATTAGCATCTCTTCAAAAAACTTTACTTAGCCAATTGACAGATGTTTATAAAAAGTGAAGTCATCGCCCGATAGATGTCTCTAAGATTTGCATTGTAAAATGAACTCTATGCGAAAGCATTTAGGTTCAACACGGCTGAATACGTGGCTACTCGAATTATTAAATTCAAATTTGAGTACGACGTTATTTTAATGAGTTGAACTTACTTATGATCTGATCAGTGTCTCGTTAACATGCCATTTCTTTTTTGTTATTTCTATTTCACTGAACAGGGGTCAGGAGAAAGAATAAAATTTACTCACATTTGCCAGCCTGACGTCGAGTACAGCGTATGCGTGTGTGGGCACCAAGCCAGTCCTTTCGGCGTCCCCGTCACTCAGGTTACCAGTAGCCGCTGTTACTAGCACTTCTCCACGCTGAAGCCTAAACAATGACCAGCCATCATCATCAACATCATCACCATCATCATCTCCTGTCAGAGAGAGAGGGCTTGGATTGGAGTTTCCATGCGGGCCCAGTGGTATCGAGAACATCACACACGTCATTAAATTGCTTCGCAGGTGTATGGGGATTTCCTAGCAAAACCTAGGCCTAGTGGTTTGACCTAGAACCTGTGTCACTACATACGTCTCAAATGTAATTTCGCATATAAATTCTGAAAAACTCAGAAGTGCGACCCAGCCAGGCTCGAACCCAGACACTCTGCTTGAGAGGCCACAGGTCAAAGCACTTACAGGTTTTCAGCTAACTTAGAATAAAACTAACTAATACTAAATGGATAGAGACGATAACACCTGGAGGATCCGCAAGAATGCCGAGATTGAGGAGCTGGTGGCTGAGCCTAATATAATCGGAGAATTTAAATCTCACAGGCTTCGGTGGCTCGGCCACTTGCTGAGAATGGGGGAGGATCGAGGTGTCAAGAGGGCATACTTGGGACGCCCAACTGGACGTCGTCCGGTTGGTCGGCCGAAGTATCGCTGGGCTGATGCTGTGGAGGCGGATCTGCGACAGCTTCAGGCCGGTAATTGGCGTGAAATTGCGCGGGATCGGGCTAAGTGGCGTGCTCTCGTTTCGGAGGCCAAGACTCACTTTGGGTCACTGAGCCAAACTAGTTAGTTAGTTAATACTAAATGGATGGAAAACGTCTGAATTAAAGATTTATTTTAATTGTATGGTAATTTCGTCAATACCTTGTTCGTATTGTTTCGTATAGAGCATCCGCATTGAAATCTGGTTCAGTACGGATAGCACTTCTCTCGGGGATCCAGCCTGTTAACGCGTGAAGGTCTATATTCTGTAAAAAAAACAGATCAATTTAATAAAAAAAAAATTTAAATAAAAAATAAAACCTCCTTCAAAAAACCCCCAAAAAAACATAAAATAATAATTGATTGAACCGACCACAATAAGCATGAAAATATCTTTCTACTAATCTGTTTGAAGTTGGTGCCTCAGCACGAGCCAGCAGGAGTGTAGAAGCCCTATAATAGGTATGTAGGTAAGTTAGATTACTAGGTCCACTCCTGCTGGCTCGTGCTGAGGCACCAACTTCAAACAGATTAGTAGAAAGATATTTTCATGCTTATTGTGGTCGGTTCAATCAATTATTATTTTATGTTTTTTTGGGGGTTTTTTGAAGGAGGTTTTATTTTTTATTTAAATTTTTTTTATTTCCAAGTTTTTTTTGGGTGTTTTTTGAAGGCGGTTTTATTTTTTATTTAAAATTTTTTATTTTTTTCTTTTTAGTTGTTGCTAATGGCCTGGACTGGCACTCTTTACTGACTGTACTTTATGCCTCTGGTTACCAAAGTACTTATCAAGACGAATCAAACGAGACCAAACTTGATGGGGTTATGTCGTTTTACTACGGAGTTCTTATGGTCACCATCCAACTTCATTGTCAGACCCTGGTTACCATCTAGGACCAAAGTACTCGTTGAGACGAGTCAAATGAGTCCGTACTCGATGGGGTAAGTGCCGTTACTTTATGGAGTAACTTTGGCCACCTTCCAGCTCCATCATCAGACCCTGGTTACCATCTGGGATCAAAGTGCTCGTCAAGACGTTTCAAATGAACCCAAACTCGACGGGGTTGTGTTGTTTTATTACAGAGTTTCTATGGCCACCTTCCAACTCCATCATCAGATTAGCTCCATGTCACAATAATATTGCATTGTCACCTGATTTACACATGCATGTAAAATATGAAATCAATCAGAAACCGGGAAGTGAGTCAAATTCAACTTGCAAGATTTGACCCGTTGAGGAGTTCCGTTGGCCATCTGCGGTCTTCTTCATCAGATCTAGTTTACCAAATGACACTTTATGAATGCAAATGCTCGATTTGTCACTGAAAATACTAAAATCGCTTTACATTTCCCTTGAACTTTTGAAGAGTTCCTTCAATTCCTCATGGATCCCATCATCAGAACTGGATTCCGGTAACAACGGGACCAACCTTGAAGCATATGCTTTCAAACAACGAAAGAATTTTCGAAATCGGTTCATAAATGACGGAGTTCTGAGGTAACACACGTTAAAAAAAAAAAAAAAAAAGAACATACAACCGAATTGAGAACCTCCTCCTTTTTTTGAAGTCGGTTAAAAAGAAGTTTTTATTAAAAAGTACATTTTTAATTCCAGTTTTTTTTTGCTGGCTGTACTTTTTGCCCCTGGTTACCAAAGCATTCGCCGAGACAAATACGTGTCCAAACTCGATGCGGTCGTGTCGTTTTATTACAAAGTTCCTATGGCCACCCTCCAGCTCCATCATCAGATCAGCTACAAGTCATAATAATAGGGATGTTGACACCACCAATCAACTGACGTACTTTTTATGAGCTGTCAAAACACATTTCTCCCATAGAGTTTGAATGGAAATACCAACATATGACGTCACTTGTTCGCATACTCAATCAACTAACTATTTATTTGTTTTAAAGCAACAAAAAATCTAATTTTGCAGTTAATCGAAAATTAATCTGGGCTTCAGGGCCCAAAATAAAGCGTTTTTTTACTGGAGTCGTGTCTTTGAATTATTTTTTAATGGTGTCAACATCCCTATTAATAATATTGCATTGTCACGCGATTTACACAAGCTTGCAAATTCGGCTCAATCGAAAACCGGGAAGTGAGTCAAATTTAAGTTGCAAGATTTAACCCTTATATACATAGTTACTTATAGATAAATACATTGCAATTTAATAAAAAGCTTGTAAAAAAAAATAGCATTCAACTACTTAGATATTTTGCTTTGTAGTCGTTTTAGGAAATAGGCCATTTGCCTAGACGGCATACAACTACTTAGAGTACTTATACATTGTACTTGGTAATAGTAGTTTTAGCAAGTAGGCCATTTGCCTAGACGGCATTCAACCACTTAGCCGTTTTGCTTGCCGACCCCTGGTCTAGGAACGTCTAAAGATGATACAGTAAAATTACATAAAGTTTACCACTGACAGATGGTTTGCCTTCATTTCATATTCAACTTTAACGACCTACAAATAAAGCCAATTTTAGAATACTATTACCCACGTTTGCAGATTTTGTAATAGCTACTTTATTTGTATGGTGTTAAAGTTGGAAATGAAATGGAGGCAAGTCAGTGGTAAACTAAAAGTAAACGTATTGTACTCACGCTATTCGAGCCAGGAAAGTCGTATCCACCCATGACCTTCATGTACGCTTTCTCCAGCAGGGACACCCAGAACTCGTTCTTGTTGCTCGAGTACGAACAGAGGAGCCGTCCGTGGCGGCTGTACGGCAAACGATCGTCTATTATCACCTGTAAATAACGTTTAGCTGCAGAACACTCAAAACTTGACGAAGTCGCGCAAAAAGGATCCAAACCACTAACAAGTAATTAAAACCGGTTGTCTGTAAAGTCGGTTTACGGGCGATAGTTTAACGTGACAACGTCATAAGTAAGTTCATAACAAATAATTCAAAAAACAAAAAAAACCAGGCGGTCACCCATCCAAGTACTGACCGCGCCCGACGTTGCTTAACCTCGGTGATCGGACGAGAACCGGTGTTTTGTCAATAATACCGCACCCCCCCCCCCTCAACCCCCCGCACCCCACACCCCACCGCATTGAAAATTACCCGAGCGCTAGAACTAAGATTGTCCATCCTGGCGTTCGCTGCTCTCTTGTAATTCTGGCGTTCACTGCTCTGTACGACACATGTACGTTACATTGCGTCATCCTTTTTCATGCATGCAGCCGGCGTTCATCGATTTATTAGACGTTGTCACGTCAAAAAAAACGACCGAGAATGTGTCGGACACGCCCAGGATAGGATTCCGCAGCCGTTACAAGAAAAACCTTGCAGATTTTATTAATTTTACTATTAGTCATGCTGTCCGTATTAAACAAGCAATATTTTATAGGTCAGGCTGCTATTAAACTACTAATAATTCTCAACTATACAGGTCGATTCACAAAAGCTTGCATGAATGGATCGAATGAGCGAATGAAAGTATGTGTTACCTAATTGAATACACATCACACAAATATGAAAATGACATGCATCAGTCATATTCCTACAAAAAAGTCAAAGTGACATTACTTTCATTCAATTCATTCGTGCCAGCCAAGAATATTAAATAAAAAAACTGGATATTGCATGCCGAACATTCCTTTGAAGCCAGAAAAAATGACCTTGAATTACGTCACGCCGATCTTGCATCTCTTTCTTTAGGGTGTCCATAATTAAACATACATTAGGAATATCCCACGGAATTTGACATACTTTTATACAACAGATTGATTTTGTAATTTATTAAATTCAACCAATTTCAATTAAATTCAATTTTTAGGGTTCCGTACCTCAAAAAGAAAAAACGGAACCCTTATAGGATCACTTTGTTGTCCGTTCGTCCGTCTGTCAAGACCCTTTTTCACAGGAACGCGTGGAGGTATCAAGCTGAAATTTAAATCAAATACTCAAGTCTACTGTACTGTCCCTTGGAGCTCTGAAAAATCAAACTTCTAACCCAACGCAATCAAAAGATACCTACAGCCATTTGCCGCAAATTTTCGACACTCGCAAGGGATACTTCCCGTGAACTTAGAATCTTGAAATTTGGTACGAAGCAAGGTCTTATAGCACAGATAAAGGAAAAATTGCAAGCATAAATTGCAAGCAGAAAGCATAAATTTTTTTGTCTGTCTGTCTATATCAGTAACCAATCTACAATGATCCCACACTGCGCACATTTTGCTTAGGAACAGGGGTCTGCTAAGACTGGATGTTCATAGATACATATAAATTTGTACGGAACCCTCGGTGCGCAAGTCCGACTCGCACTTGGCCGGTTTTGTTATTAAATTTTTATTCAACCGTTTTATCATGAAAGTGAGCATCCATCCTCACAAACTCAAGTAAAAGGTACCAATTAATAATAATAATTTAATAAATAATTTTTTTGTCAGTCGTCAATATAAGGTCCATTTCTGGTTGCAGTTACTCGGCCTTACTGATATCCGGCAAAAGGTTACCTTTTACCTGAGGACGCTACAAATACTTACTGCAAAACATAAGTGAAGTATTTGTCAATGGAAAAAAATAATAAAATACTAGGACGTTATAACAGTTTCTTTATTTTCTACACATGTGAGAATAATATTGTTTTGTACTGAGTAGGCGTCCCGGCCTTTCTGGGTCATAGTCATAACCTTCAGGCTTAAAATGCAAGCTGCAAATTGTCAAACGCTCTACACCTTTCCCTTTATCGGTACAATCGACAGCCAATTTTGCCTCCTTTCATCTTTTGGAAAACTGCAATGTAAAATATTATTCATGTTAATTGTAAAGACACAAACAATAAACATGTTATTATATACTGTGATATGAATTATGAAGATAGAAACCGTACCAAGTTGATAGATTTAGCTCCATTCAATACGAATAAATACCATGCATGAAAAAGGATTGGTCACCCTAGTTGTAAAACCACACATTCTTCAATTTTTCATTTATGGTCATGTTTAACTCCAAATAAACAAAATATACTTCTAACTTAACATTATAAACCTATTCGTGGGGTTTTTGAATAAAAACTAACAAAGCTTAGAAGCAAAATATAGGAAAATTGATTGCCACTAAGATTTATGAACATTTTCGTAAAATAAGTACTCACCTGTGAAGTTTTATGTCGGATTTCGGCCTCCAATTACTCCTACAATGCTTTACTATGCAATACATAGCGCATAACCCAAGTAAATCGACGAAAAACGTTTATTTAACGTAAAAATCCTCTGAAATTGGTGAATGACTTCTGACAATTCTGACGTGATTCTGACATATCGGCCATTTAGTGCTGCCATAGTACGCAGGAGGTGCATACCGGTGAAATGAGGATTTTGACTGGGTTCTTTTTTTTGTATAATACAAAGAAAACTAAGTAAATTTTATTGCAGAAAGTTTTATAAGAAAAATATAAATTTCTGTTGAAATTAGCTTAAAGTAAATTAATTAGGTGATGCCGGATAATGCGTATTTCTAAAAAAAATAAGGTTTTTTTATAAATAACCTGGCAATATATCCCAGTGTTGAAAAGAGATAGAACATAGGAGCAAAGGTGAATGAACCTGGCTTCAACTCATAGTTCGGCAGGCAACATCCAGTTTTTTTATGTAATATTCTTGGTGCCAGCTCTTGTGAATCGGCCTGTACTTAGCCGTTCTAGTTTTCCTTGTTGATTTGACATATTTCCTCCCATCCTGATTTTAATCAAAATTTTTATACTACCAGAGTAGCTTTTAGAGGCGAGGGGAATTGACAACATTTCATATTTCTAAGACTATAATTTGATTCGTTCTCTGTATTCTGTTTGGAAAGAGAAAGACGCTGATAGTTTTAAATTTTCACTAGGATTATTAATTAATTTGTTACAACCAAACTGAACTGTTGATGAACTGGAGCGTCTTAAAGGTTGACGTAAGGTGGAAGGCTTGGAGATAATGTAGAAGATCGTTTCCAAATTTGACATGCATTTAATAATTATAAAAAAAATACAGAGAGACGTATGTCCGATGCAGTTGCCAAGCAGATATGTAAAAAAGTGAAAGGATCATTTTGGTCGTGTGACATATACCGCTGGGTGGGCGTGTGTGTGTGCCGCACACATACGCTACGCGTCTACAGATGTGCTTATTCTAAAAGAGCGTAACGATAGAATAGATTCATTACTTTTGTCTAGACTCTATTAAAAAAAAGTGATGACGTAAATGTGACGTTAAGGTTGTTATCAAATTTAAAATTATGACAGCTCTTTTTTCCAGTAAAAAGGGTAAAGGAAACATATCTATTCTGTGGATGTATTTGTAAGTATATAAATGTTTTTAAATTTGTTGTATTTTTTTAAATATAGAGAAATAAATTATAATAAATATTTTTCCGTGTTCACGAGGCGAAACTCTTTCGATCCCTGCAGTAATTTTCAGGTGTTAAAAAAATGAAAGGTTGTCAATTGATTTACTTGACTTTTTACCTACCTTCCTCCTGACGCCATTAAGGTGCAACTTCACCATGTATTTCCCGAACGGGTTGTACACGGGATTCTTATTCTTATTCTTGGGATAGATTATGGATGTAATGATTTTCTTGTTGAATCTCCGTTCGTAGAGGGCGCTGACGGCGAGAGATGCGACGAACGAACAGTCCGACACTATCTGCGAGCGTAAATTTTCAATTAATAAGGGTGGCGACGAATAATTTGGACAACGTTTTATGTGCAGTTGGGGTTCGATAACCTTCATCAGTTATTTATTAAATTCATCTAAATATATAAAAATAAATGCCTATTTCCCTAGGTCACGGCATCACGCGTGAACGGCGGGACCAATTATGCTAATTATTTTTTTGTGTTTGTTAGTATCAGGAGAAAGAAAGTTAGCGTGATTGAAAGAAAAAACCGGCCAAGTGCGAGTCGGACTCGCGCACGAAGGGTTCCGTACAATTATCTATAAAAATCACGTTTGTTGTATGGGAGCCCCTTTAAATATTTTTTTTATTTTAATTTAATGATTTATTTTTAAAGTCAATATATAATTAAATATTCTGCGAATATTTCAAGCGTCTACCTGTTGCCGTAATCAATATCGAGCAAAAACGAGCAAAAAAATCACGTTTGTTGTATGGGAGCCCCCTTACATATTTATTTTATTCCATTTTTTAGTATTTGTTGTTATAGCGGCAACCGAAATACATCATCTGTGAAAATTTCAACTCTCTAGTTATTACGGTCCGAGATACAGCCTGGTGACAGACGGACAGACAGACAGACAGACAGACAGACGGACGGACAGCGGAGCCTCAGTAATAGGGTTCCCGTTTTTACCCTTTGGGTACGGAACCCTAAAAAAGGCCCTCGGGGTAAGGAATAAATGGGGTATATTATTTGATTCAAAGCAACCTCATCTTTGTAACTGTTACATAGAGACTTGATACTTGGCAGATATCTTATAGGAGAGGCGCAGTGAGAAGGGATTTTGGGAATTTCCCACGGGATGGAGATCGGGAGTTGTCCACAAATTATATCTCTGCGAGGACGAAGTCGCGGGCAAAAGCTATTAAGAGGGTTTATACCTACTGAGCTGGCAACGTTGCATTTTTGTTAGTTTTTCTCGATTATTCCATAAAAATTGAATGAAAATTAAAAATGTTTTGTATACAAATTGTCCTAATATATAAGTTAATGTGTCTACTGCAATAATAATTCGTGATAAGACTTTTATTTTCTTTAAAAACCGTTAGGTAATAATTTGTTCATTTTTAAAGAAAATAAAAGTCTATCACGAATTATTATTGCGGTAGACACATTAACTTATATATTAGAACAATATACAAAACATTTTTAATTTTCATTCAATTTTTATGGAATAATCGAGAAAAACTAACAAAAATGCAACGTTGCCAGCTCAGCAGGTATAAACCCTCTTAAATTACCTTACTGTAAAACTCATGGTAAATTTCAATGTAATTTCACACAAAAAATTTCGAAAAACTCAGAGGTAGGGATAATCTACGATAACATGGCCCGCCCCTCCACAATTCAAGAAATATTCAATGTATTGTGAAAGTATTTATAAAGCACACCAAAACTTAGAACGCATGTGTGCGTGTTGAGACAGCTGTCAAACAAAAGCAGATACCTACTACTAAATAAAAATTATTCCGTAAATATGTGACTAAACACATTGAAAAAGTAATGTGGAGGGGCGGGCCATGTTATCGTAGTTTATCTCTACGAGCCTGTGTTTGAACCCGCGACCCTCTGCTTGAGAGGCCATACCACAGGTAAAAAATTGTCGTAAAAAAATTACCCTAGCAGAAGTGAACATTCCAGGCTAACAAATACAAACTTATTTCACATTTTTCACAAAAAAAATTCAAAATTCAAAAAAATTCTGTTTCAAATTTTTTTTTTTTCACATTTTAGACGACCAGATGGCCTAGTGGTTAGAGCACCTGACTATGAAGCTTGAGGTCCCGGGTTCGATTCCCGTGTCGGGGCAGATATTTGTATGAAAAATACGAATGTTTGTTCTCGGGTCTTGGGTGTTTAATATGTATTTAAGTATGTATCTATCTATATAAGTATGTTTATCCGTTGCCTAGTACCCATAACACAAGCTTTCCTAGCTTACTTTGGGACTAGGTCAATTGGTGTGAATTGTCCCGTGATATTTATTTATTTATACTCGTAACTCACCGTCTGTTTAATACTAAAACAATCTACATGGTCGTTGACGATCATCTGAGGGTCCGTGCAAACTTCGTGGGGCCGCACCCAGCGGTCAAACTCGCTGGCCTGCTTGGACGATAGCTTTAGCTCGCTGGCGCGGTCTTCAAACGGTATCGCGTACTGAAACCTGGTGATTTTAACTTTTTAATTGGTAAAAGGTAAAGACCCGGTGGCCATACAGCGCATAAAAATGTTATGTTAATAAGATAAGATAAAAGTTTATTGCAGAAAATGGGTACATACAAGATGTTATAATAATATATTATTAACAATGCGCCAAATTCGGCTTGGGTAAGCATGCCAACAAGTAAGTCACTTGATTTTGTTCAATTATGAAGCAAAAAAAAAGTGATCACTTAGTCTAAAAATTAAAGCTAAAAACTATGTGAATCAAGTTTATCTGTTATTTGTCTTCATGTTCATGAAATCTTATCTTTTATTTTATATTTTATATAATTTATTGAATCAGGCGTTACTTTGCGGAGGTCCATATTAATGAACTAAAACAATTACTTTGCTCACCCGCGACCTTACAATAGTTACGTTTATGCAAGAAATGTGCGTTCATGCAGTTCCTCCACCTCCACACTGTACGAACACACACAAATCACATAAACCCAACCATCACCACCACCAAGCTACACTGACGCGTTTCGAACTCAACCAGAGCTCATCTTCAGAGTTACCACAACCGTATGCTATGCTACCAAACGTTAAACGTTTAACGTTTGGTAGCATAGCATACGGTTGTGGTAACTCTGAAGATGAGCTCTGGTTGAGTTCGAAACGCGTCAGTGTAGCTTGGTGGTGGTGATGGTTGGGTTTATGTGATTTGTGTGTGTTCGTACAGTGTGGAGGTGGAGGAACTGCATGAACGCACATTTCTTGCATAAACGTAACTATTGTAAGGTCGCGGGTGAGCAAAGTAATTGTTTTAGTTCATTAGTTTATTTTATATTTGTTTGACTACGGCATTTTTCTGGAGGTCAAACCAGTAGGCTTACGCGGCTTTGAACTAAAGTCACCGGCATAGCTCGAAGAATCGCCAGACTCAAGTGACAATGACAGGGTACATCGCTCGTAGAACTGATGGGCGATGGGGCAAAAAGGTTCTTGAGTGGCGTCCACGGACCGGAAGACGCAGTGTAGGTAGGCCTCCAACAAGATGGAGCGACGACCTGGTTAAGGTTGCGGGATCGCGTTGGATGCAGATGGCACGGGACCGATCTGTTTGGCGAGCCTTGGGTGAGGCCTACGTTCAGCAGTGGACGTCTTTCGGCTGAAATGATGATGATGATGATGATGATGACCACGGCTTTTTTGTTCTCATCTACCCTCCATATATTTTTAGGCTAGCAAAAATTTAACTTACTTCTCTGACAAATCAATGTCCATAAAAGGCAGGAAGCAATTATTGTTGATATTGGATGTCTTGCGTAGAACCTCCTTTTCCTCTTCTGTGTAAGTGTGATTTTTACCGCTTACTTTTAAGTGAACACTCTGTTCCCTTTGCAGTTGAGCCTTGTTTGGCGCTAAAAATATACCATTTCCATTATCCAGTGACTTTGATATGTGTCAACGCACATTATAATCATTATGAAACAACAATAGTACATTATTGTTGTGGCCTGGAAGTAGGCAATTGCTGGCTGAGTATGAGTATTAAACGAACGAACTTGCGAGACCGTTTAACTAATACAAAGTCAGCAATTGCTTTTCTAGACGAGACTAATATAAAGCTTTTCTCAAAAATGGTGAAGGAAAAAAATTAGAATAAACTTTTATCAACTTAAATAGATACAAAGAATTGCAAAGCACTTAAAATTAAATATCATTTAACCCTTTCCCGCCTTATTTCATTAAAAAAAAAACTGCAGGTGTATTTTTCTACCAAAAACACTGTTTAGGATTGTACCCTTGTTTTTCTTAATAATTTCGCCTGGCAACATTTTGTATCGAATTTGAAATTAAAAAAAAGTAAATCGCTTGTCATTCTCTCTTTTCGAAGTTTGAATAACTGTCGTGTCGTTTGTCGGCGTGTTACCGCGCAAATTATATCGCAAGTAAATTGTCGTATCGTTTCTCGGTTATATTATATCTATTTTTGCGTCAACTACGTATAAAAGTGCGAGGAAGGCTGATCCACTGGAGGAAGCACTGTCCTAGCTGTATCCTAGTAGTTGTGCTGGTTAACGGTAACCTTGTCGGAGGTAAGTTCGGACGAGCCAAAGATCGAGGAAACCTGCGCCAGCCACTGCGACTAGGATCTGCACCACCATCTGCAGACGTCGAGGTGAGTGCTTCCAACCAAAAGTCTCAGCCTTTATCCCAAATCAGTTGCCGCGTGTATTATATTTATTAATTATAGTTTCTCGTCTACAGTCCACTTAAAACCCCAAACATTTTGGTCCATCGACCCGCATCATTTGTAAAGTGATCGTGGATATTTTCGCATTTAAATTGCAATTTTCGTGATAATTATTTCGTTATAAAATCATTAAAATCATTTGAGGGTAAGAATCGAACACACTTGGCTTGGGCGTTTTTCAATTTGTTAAACCAACGTTTAGTTTCATAGACTAAGATTTGTGTCGAAGGAGTTGGTTTCGGAACGTAATTTGTCACAGCAGTATTTTTACTCTGCGGTTATTTATACGTAGTGGAGTGATAACATGCTCTGTGAATGTGATTTATAGTTGTCAAATTGTCAATGTCAGATTGAATTATAACCTTACATTTGGTCGAAGCGTTTATTGTTATTGAGTTTAAATTTTATTGAATAAACATGGGAGGCAATGATAATGCTTACGAAGGAGGCGACAAGAACCGTGTTGGTCGGGATTATGCGTTTGCTAGAATCGAATATATACAGAACTCCGACCTACAGGGTTATTGTCTGCAAGATGTAAACAAAATCGAGAATGAGTTTCATGCTTTCCAGATTGAATTGCTCTCTTCGCTATCGAGTGCGGAAAGGACAAGTGAATTAAATGTTTCGTCGCAATTTGAGGCAATAGTTAAATCTATTAAATTACGTTTAACAAAACAACATGAAGAGCAAAAGTCTGTGTTGCCTAGTGCTAGTAGTTCGTCTAGTACGAGTGTTAAGTTACCTAAAATAAATATTGTTCCCTTTGATTCAAAAATTGAACATTGGGTATCGTTCATTCAAATATTTGACTCACTGATTCATAGCAAAAATATCCCGGCAGTGGAAAAGCTTCATTATCTTTTATCGAGTGTTAGTGGACATGCTTTTGACTTAATTAAAAATTATCCGTTGTGTGATGAAAATTACTTAACTGCTTATAACACGTTAAAAGCCCACTACGACAAGAAAAGAGTTATCGCTACTATCTTTTATGAGAAACTTTTGAACTGTGAATCTGTGAAATCAAAAAATGCTTCGGATTTGAATAAAGTTTGTCGAACATTTAAAGAAAATTTAGAAATTTTGTCGAAATATCAGTTACCTGATAAGAACTTCATGTTATTTTATTTGCTGTGGTCCAAGTTAGATGTAGCTACAAAAGAAGCTTTTGAATTGCAACTTGAGTTCAATGCTGAAATCCCTAGTTATGAAAATTTAATTTTGTTTATTGAGAAGCGAGGTCAAGCGCTAGAAAACTCAATGGTTCGGTTAAATATCGTAAACAGTAAGCCTGTATCTAAGTCTAAACCGTCTTTTATCGTACCACCTGTAAGCAATTGTGTCGTATGTGCAGCTTCAGGCCATAAATTGGAAAATTGCTCCAAATTTTTGGAAATGTCTCCTTTTGAGAGGTTTACTCGGGTAAAAGAGAAAAAACTTTGTATACTTTGCTGTCGTCCATCTCATACTGTTAAAAATTGTAAATCAACAGTGAATTGTAACAAGTGTAACCACAGACACCATACATTACTGCATTTTGATAAACAGAATGAGACGGAGCCTCCCGTTGAACCACCTCAGGTGACCTTGACTGTTCCAAATTTAAATACACAAGTTTTGTTCTCGACTGCTGTTGTGTTAATTAAAAATAAATTTAATAAATTGGTACCTATTCGAATGCTGATAGATAGTGCTTCTGCTTGTAATTTTGTGACCTTGAAATGTGCACAAAAGCTTGGACTACCAATCAAACGGAGTTCACAGTCGGTGAATGGTATTGGCCATACATCGACAGGTACTCTGGGAGTTGTCGCTTGTGAGATAGTCCCTTCGAATGGTGACTCCTCATGTAAATTTTCGTTTGAAGCGTTTGTGCTTCCAAAGATTTGCTCTGATATGCCGTCAGAACCTATCGATGTCTCATCGTGGAGACATATTAAGGATTTAGATCTTGCTGATCCAACATTTTTCAAACCTGGACCTATTGATATGCTGGTTAACGTCAACCTTCTCGCTTCAGCACTTCAGCCTGGCGTTGTCAAGGGCAATGCAGGTCAGCCTATTGCTATCCGCACTGTATTCGGCTGGGTAGTGATGGGGGAGTGCTCTGTAGATGTTGCCTGCTCTCGTTCTCGTTGTCGTAACGGTTCCAGTGCTGAAACCGAGAAGTGCCTTCTTGTGTCGAGTGTTTCATTAGAAAACCATATTAAGCGCTTCTGGGAGTTGGAAAGTGTAGATCCACCTAAAGAGGTTGTTTTGTCGAAATTAGAATTGTCGTGTGAAAACCAAATGGAAACTTCATACTGTCGTAATCCCGAGGGTAGGATGGTAGTACCATTGACTTTCGTTGACTCTCAGGAAAAACCCAGGTTTTCAAATTCTCGCGAGATTGCTCTCAAGCGTCTCTTAAATTTAGAAAGGAAATTCAAATTGAATCCTCAGTTTCGGACAGCTTATGTCAATTTCATGGATGACTATCTAAAATCTGGTCATATGATAGAAGTTGATCGTCCTTTGTCGTCCGAAGGTCACTTTTATTATATTCCTCACCACGGAATTCTGCGCCCTGACTCTGTCACCACTCCTTTGCGTACTGTTTTTGACGCAAGTGCCCAGGATCTTGCAGGGAAGTCTCTGAATGATACACTGCTGCCTGGCCCTAAATTGCAAAAAAATATATTTGATCTATTGGTTCGTTTTCGATGGCATGCAGTAGTGTTCGCTGGAGACATTAAACAAATGTACCGTCAGTTCCTTGTCGACCCGCAAGACTGCGATTATCAGCGCATTTTGTGGCGTCCATCACCTGATGACCCGGTGAAAGATTATTGTTTGCTCACAGTGACTTATGGTGTTTCCTGCGCTCCCTATCAGGCGCTCTGGTGCGTATCCAAATTGGCAAAGGAATTCTCGTCTTGTGCTTCTCAAGGTGCTGCTGTGCTGGCCAGAGATACTTATGTCGATGACGTGGTCTCAGGTGCAGATTCGGTCGAGGATGCGTTAGTTTTGCGTCAGCAGTTGGTAGAAATTTTGTCGTCTGCTCAGCTTCACTTGCGCAAATGGACTTCTAATAGCCCCGAATTCTTAGAAAGCTTGCCTGGCTCGGAGCTCTATTCGGAGAAACTTCGTAACTTCGAAGACGTTCATGATTTGTCGTTAAAAATTCTCGGCTTGTCGTGGCTTCCAAAGGAAGATAATTTCACGTTCAAGACGTCTTTGAATGATTGTCGTTGCACGAAGCGATCAATCCTCTCGGACATCGCTCGTATTTTCGATCCTCTCGGTCTATTATCTCCTGTCGTATTTTTCGCTAAATATTTAATACAACTTCTATGGGTATCTGGTGTCGACTGGGATGAGGAAGTCCACATCACCATCGCACAAGAATGGCACAGATTCAAAATGCAACTGTCGGAGCTGAGTTCTTTGTCCATTCCCCGTAGAATGATTGTGTTCTTCGTGTCGTTACAGCTTCACGGATACTGTGACGCTTCGGAGAAGGGTTTTGTGCTGTCACTTATTGTCGTGTCGTTCAAGGTGACGGTTCCATTGTCGTGCGTTTGTGTTGCGCTAAATCAAAGGTGGCCCCACTTCGTAAGTGTTCCGTTCCGAGGTTGGAATTGTTGGCTGCTGTTTTGCTGTCAGACTTGGTCGTCTCGGTTAAGGAAGCGTTAAAAGATTTCCACACTTTCGATGAGATCCACGCCTGGTCAGACTCCAGTGTCGCTCTGACTTGGATTCGTTCGTGTCCATCGAAGTGGAAGACCTTCGTGGCTAACAGGGTTGCACACATACAGGAAAATATTCCCCCGGAAAGTTGGCACCACGTTTCTGGTTCGGATAATCCAGCGGATTGCGGTTCCCGCGGTTTGTTACCCGCTGACTTAATCCAGAATACGCTATGGTGGGCGGGGCCTACCTGGCTGTCTAATCCTCAAGAATCTTGGCCGCGATCTGAGACCTTTTTGGACCAAGCTGCTTCAAATGAACAAAAAGTTTATAGCCTTTTTACAGCTTCGAATTCGTCCTTTGTCGATAATATTTTAAATAGGTTCTCGTCTCTGCAACGTATATTGCGTATTCTCGCTTATTGTTTTCGTTACCTGCATAATTTGCAAACCCCCTCTTCGAAAAATATGAACCCAAATTTGTCGTCTGAAGAAATCAATAAGGTTCTTCACTTTCTCGTAAAACATGTTCAAGAGCGAGTCTTCGCTTCAGAGCTTCGTTATTTGTCGAAGGAAAAGTCACCCCACTCGCTACCAAAACCCATGCGAAAATTGTCCCCGTTTCTGGATGAGCTCGGAAGGATAAGGGTGGGCGGTCGCCTTTCCAAAGGAAATTTATCGTTCGACGTTAAACATCCATTGTTATTGCCTCGTGATCATAGGTTAACGACGCTGATCATTGAGGATTATCACAACCGGTTCATGCATCCTGGAGTGCAAACGTTGCAAAATTTGTTAGCCCAAGAATTTTGGATTTTGTCATCGAAAAGGGCTATAAATTCAGTCATTTCGTCTTGCATGAAATGTTTTCGTGCTCGCCCCAAGGTGGCTTCACCTCCTATTATGGGCAATTTGCCATCGTTTCGAATAAATCAAGTTAAACCGTTCTCGTCTTCCGCGGTAGACTTCGCGGGTCCTTTCGATATTAGTTTGGCTCGTGGCCGTGGCTTACGCACTTGTAAGTCTTATATTTGCGTTTTCGTGTGTACTGCCACTAAGGCAGTGCACTTTGAGCTTGTGTCTGAGCTGACGTCGGAGGCTTATCTGGCAGCTCTACGCCGCTTCATCTCGCGTCGAGGTCGTTGCTCCAGGTTGATTTCAGACCAAGGTCGGAACTTTATCGGTGCATCTAACATGTTGCATGACTTAATGACTAAGGCCTCTCGTGCGGAGCAAATCGATTTCGTTTTCAACCCTCCTGGTAGCCCGCACTTTTCTGGGCTAGCTGAGGCCGGCGTGAAGTCTATTAAGACCCATCTGTCGCGTGTAATTGGTTCACAGCGTCTTACCTTTGAGGAGTTTTATACTGTCCTAACACAAATAGAGGCGATGTTAAACTCAAGGCCTCTGTCTCCTGTCAGTACGGATCCAAATGATTTGTCGGTTTTAACCCCCGGCCACTTTCTCACTCTGGAACCGCTCACCATACTACCAGAAGGTAATATGGTCGATGCAACGTTAGGCCCTCTTCAGAGATGGAAGTTGTTGCAAAAGATCCATCAAGATTTTTGGCGCAAGTGGCACTTGGAATACTTGCACACTTTGCAACAACGCCATAAATGGTTCGACCACCAGAAAAATATTGTCGTAGGGACTCTCGTGCTCATTGTCAATGAGCAATGTAGCCCCCTGAAGTGGAAAATTGGTCGTGTGGTACAACTCCATCCAGGGAGTGATGGAATTTGTCGTGTTGTTACCATTCGTACAGCATCTGGCGAACTTAGAAGACCGGTAGTTAAGCTGTGTCCTCTACCTTTGCAAAACTAAAAACTTATTAACTTATACTTGTCGTCTTATAAATTAGAACTATCGTAGATTATATATATTAGAATTAGTCGGTAATTAAACTACCCCTAGCCATAGTGAGTTCTATCTTGTCTTCGAGTGATAGAAACTATAGAATTTTTGAAAGAAAATACTTTGTATTTTGGTGGGCGGAAATGTTTAGGATTGTACCCTTGTTTTTCTTAATAATTTCGCCTGGCAACATTTTGTATCGAATTTGAAATTAAAAAAAAGTAAATCGCTTGTCATTCTCTCTTTTCGAAGTTTGAATAACTGTCGTGTCGTTTGTCGGCGTGTTACCGCGCAAATTATATCGCAAGTAAATTGTCGTATCGTTTCTCGGTTATATTATATCTATTTTTGCGTCAACTACGTATAAAAGTGCGAGGAAGGCTGATCCACTGGAGGAAGCACTGTCCTAGCTGTATCCTAGTAGTTGTGCTGGTTAACGGTAACCTTGTCGGAGGTAAGTTCGGACGAGCCAAAGATCGAGGAAACCTGCGCCAGCCACTGCGACTAGGATCTGCACCACCATCTGCAGACGTCGAGGTGAGTGCTTCCAACCAAAAGTCTCAGCCTTTATCCCAAATCAGTTGCCGCGTGTATTATATTTATTAATTATAGTTTCTCGTCTACAGTCCACTTAAAACCCCAAACAAACACACAAACAGTTTCAAACACAATAAAAAAAGTCTGGAGTTCCAACAAAACAACTGATACCGGTCATTTGAGTTGGCTGTATACGAATAGTGCCAACTTATTACCATGGCCGTTTTAACTTTTTAAAAAGTTTGAGACTCGACAATAATGGAATTTGTATGTGAAATTGTTGTCGAGTTTATTGAGCCTGCAACGTTTTTAACTTTTTAATTTTTTACTGACCATAAACTATGCACTTTGCGTTCTGATATGTAAAGAATAATGTCAACTTTTACGGATATTTTTGAGAAAATCAACTTACGTGGCCTCTTTGCATTGTTTAATGACATGGCACCGATTTTGTCTATGCCCTTCAACTCCTCAGCCCTGTCTAGTGCCTGCCTCGCCAAATTCTTAATTTTTATCTGTATATCTGGATCACTTGCTTTCTGAAAACAAAATATAGCTACCTAAATATTATACACTGTGTTTTTTATGATTTCTTTAAGGGTAGATTATTCAGGTCAAATAGAGTTAATTTTTGGAAGAAACTAGTGTCTTAACCCTTAGTTTTTTTGAGATATCTATACTAATATTATAAAGCTGAAGAGTTTGTTTGTTTGTTTGTTTGTTTGAACGCGCTAATCTCAGGAACTACTACTCCGATTTGAAAAATTCTTTCAGTGTTAGATAGCCCATTTATCGAGGAAGGCTATGTGCTATATATTATCACGCTAACACCAATAGGAGCGGAGCGGAGCGGAAGAATGTTTCCAAATCGGGGGTTTTTGAAGTAAAACTTCTATATCTCGGGATCTACTGCACCGATTTGAAAAATTCTTTCAGTGTTAGATAGCCCAGTTAGATAGGGCGGGTTGGGAGCGGGTGGGGGCGAGTTGGGGGCGGGTTGGGAGCGGGTTGGGGGCGGGGTGAGAGCGAGTTGGGGGCGGATTGGGGGCGGGTTGGGAGCGGGTTGGGGGCGGGTTGAGAGCGGGGTGGGGCGGGTTGTGAGCGGGTTGGGGGCGGGTTGAGAGCGGGTTGGGGTGGGTTAGGAGCGGGTTGGGGGCGGATTTGGAGCGAGTTGGTTTATTATGAAGTTTCACTTCTTCCGGAAGGATCTAAGGAGAGCCATAATTGATGAAAAAGTATATTGGATAAAAAAATAAGCTGCCCAAATTACTACTTCCACGCGGACGGAGTCGCAGGCAAAAGCTAGTTCAATATAAATTTAATGGCTGAACCAGTGTAAAAGGTCCTTCATTACGTCCTATTAATATTTATCTTTAAAATTTCGTCAGTAAAGATTTTCCATTCAGCCCCGGATCTAAGGGGGGTATTATGTCCAGTAAAACACAAACTGTGTCTGCAAACCGGGCACTTGCCCCGAGCGGCAGTTTCATGGGGGCGCCAAATCCTTGAGGCAAGAATTCGAAATATCAAACAAGTGAAGGGAGGGGGCGCCACTATCAAGTTTTTGCCCCGGTTCAAAAAAATCGTAGATCCGGGGCTGTTTTCATTCATAGCTATTCGCTACAAGGAGATTATTGAGGCGAGTTTGTTCGACATTTCACATTACATTTATCTTTTATTATGCGCACATTAATATCATAATCATAATCATAAATATTAGTATTGTATCAATAATCGTGTTTATCCCAATAGAAAATTTTCTTAAACATATTTTTTTTTTGTTTTTTTAAAAAATCAATGTACCAGGTAGTTTCTCTTAATGTAGCGGGCAATGTGTCGAATTTAACGGGGAAACAACACGGTGTATAATCCCCATTTTACTTCCTACCTTACATATGAAAAAAAAAACTTTCCTAAATTTTGTTAGACTACTTTGTTGATGTTATTTTTAATTACAAGCTGATCCACAACTTTATCTGCAAAGGATACTTTTATTACTATTCCACGGAAACTATGCAATTTTCTGGGATAAAAACCACAGTCTCAAAGTATATCCATACTTATTTATTTAATCGTATGGCATAATAATATTTACAGGCATTAGAGTAAAACACTTAAATTACTAAGCCATGCGGCTGCATCAGGCGTTAGTGAATCCAGGTCTTTGGCAGGTCCAGGGTAGGAGTGAAGAGGGCAGCGTCAGATGATGTGCGCCACTGTCTATTCCTCTTCCCTGCACTCACAGAGCGGAGATTCCCTCCACCCCCACTTGTGTAAGTGATAGATACCCCACCCCTAACATGGCGATGTTATCACTACCTTTTTTTTTAGACAACTGGATAACCTGACTACGAAGCTTGAGGTCCCGGGTTTGATTCCCGGTTGGGGCAGACATTTGTGTGAAAAATATGAATATTTGTGCTTAAGTCTTGGGTATTTAATATGTATTTAAGTATGTATTTATCTATATAAGTAAGTTTATCCGTTGTCTAGTACCCATAGTACAAGCTTTGCTTAGTTTGGGACTAGGTTGATTGGTGTGAATTGTCCCGTGATATTTATTTATTTATTTAAAATCTAATATTTTAAAAATTCTTGACTACACCTAATGTGACTATGTCAGCCTCATGGCAAGCCACAGAATATTGCTACCTTGAAAAAGCAATAAAAAACAAAAAACTTACAATGGTAACAGCAAACTCAACAGCCTGCGTGTACAATTGCAAGGCCTGGTCCTTGAGTTCCTCCTCGTCTGCATCCAAAGCATGCTGCAGCAGGAAGTAACACTGCTGCAAAGCTCGCTCACTCTCTGCTTGCTGGGCATTGTCTGTAAATGAAAAAAAAATCCTAGAGTTGTAACAACAGTTGATTTACATGTATAGTAGAAAGAAAGAATGAAAGAAAGAAAGAATAAAATTTATTTCACGCAATTTTAGGTACAATAAGATTTTGGAACATACAGAGTGGGTTTCACTAAAATCTACCTTGCAAGGCATGTGAAATTGACAGTAAGAAAAAACTTAAGCTGTTCAAAAAGTTAGGTCATTGCACTCAACAAAGGAACGGATACACCAGTTATGTCCATATGAGTCATCACTAGACACCACTGCTTCTATTTACAAAACTTAATCTTATAAAAATCTCACATAATAGCAGAAATATTCCATTTGGAAGTCAATACCTTTTTGTTCTTGCAGGAGAGTAGCTCTCTCGAGATATTCTCGGACTTTTTCACGTAGTTCTGTTTGTTTTTGTGGCGGAACTTGATCGCGAACTCTATCCAACAGCCTGGCAGCCGTTCTGTAACATTCGACCGCTTTATCTATCTGCCCTGTTTGATCAAATCTGACGGCGAGCGACGCCGCCTCAGTAGCGTTTACAAAATCACTCATTTTATCTTGATTATCATTCGTAGAACTAATTATTTGCGATGGAATTAATGTTAACTCTCCGTCCTGCACACGAAACGAAAACAATTAACAATTTGACAGTGACAGTGACAGTTATGTATGAGTCATTTTTTGCATTTTTGCGATGTTTTTTATGTTTGCTTGTCAAATATGGAAAGCAATCATTTTATTTTTAATTATTGTTCTATTGGCTAATTTGATTCGAACCTAATTGATATTTAATGGCAGTGCTATTTATTGTTAAAATTCTATTACTACTAGTTACAACGACACGCTTCAAATTGCGGCGCAGCGTATATGATTCAGTGTTATACAACGCGCTGGGCCCGCTGCGATGACGTCGCGAGTTTGCTACAGTTGCGGTCTGAGGCCCTACCACGAAGTGCATAATAAGAACTTCATTTCGTGCCATCCCGCTCACGCTAATATGATTTGACACGAGAGTGAGAGGGATAGTACGATACGAACTTCGATTTTCGAATTTCGTAGTAGCGCCTCTGTGGTGGCCTTAATTAAGTTCCGAACGAATATGTCATGGACGTACTATAGAATGGATAAGTCATATTTAAGACGAAATATAACCATCGGTATTCTCTCTCGTTCTTAAAGACAACATCATCTGCAAATAGAGACAGATATACGTTTGTCTGTATTGGCTTTCTAATCAATGAAGCCAGTTTACTATATTGTATTTATAAATCGATATATATATATCCTAGAGATGTGCCACTTTTATATCGATAAACTTTAGCTGTCAAAAATAATTATCGTGTCATAATTTGAAGGACCAAATTGGATTCGAAAAATTATTCACAAGCATACTATTCAGCATTTTAATGATTCTTTTTATACTCTTTTCCTTTAGTTAAAAAATTACGAAAAGCAGTTTGATATTGGAATGAGTAGTAAAAAAAAAAAATAATCTGTTTCTTGCAATTAATGTTACAAAAAAAATAAAAAAAATTCTTATACTTAGTTAACAATCTTTAAATATTTAAGATTATTATAACTAAGGAAATAAACAATATAGTAAAAAATAATATAGTAGTAGTTGTAAGTTGTAAAATAGAAGTCTGCGAGTTTAAAAATAAGCATTCTGAGGCGCTCTTGGCAGGTGGCGGGGCGGTGTGGACTAGTCAAATCTAATAACGACAAACTCGAAAAACGATACAAAATTATTAACAAAAACAGCAACAAACACAAAACGCAAATTAACCTCCCCGAGCCTTACCGCCATCTGCCGATCGCCTAAAATGGCCCAAATAATACGTGCAACGTACAATTTTTTTAACGAGACCATACTCAGGTCCCGATAAGGCGTATCAATCTTCAATCTTATATATAAAAATCTCGTGTCACGGTGTTTGTTATCGAACTCCTCCGAAACCGATTTTTATGAAACCTTTTGGTCTGTATTTGGTAGGTTTGAGAATAGGTCGTAGGCTATTTTTTTTATACCTACCCCTATTCTTCGCAGACGGAGTCGCGGGCAATAGCTAGTTATTTATATTTATTTGTATATTTATGTACGAGTAGTATAATGGATATAAGGGGAAAAGTGAAACGAAAATTATAAAATAATAATTATGATTGTATTTTACGTAGTTTTGTCATTTATTGACCACTAAATAAAACCATTTTTGTATTTTTCTAATAAAAAGAATACATTTTTGATTAATTATCTACCAAACTTTCATAAATCAGGATCTTTAGGTAACCTGAGAACAATACACATCAACAATTAGCATTATATTAGCCATAATACAACTTACTTAGTTTTTCTTGTAGTGCTTCTCAGAGCCTATAAAAAGTTTAACTAAAACATATATTAATTTTAAATAAAAGTGACAAAACTGAACCTGACATATCGATTTATTTAACCACATACCTATTATTAAATTTTAAGTACATGAACTGTCATAACGGCCTGAACAGATGTTTTGTTGTTCATTATTTTAATAAATCTTTGGCCTTACGTGATCTTTATGACTTCACAATATTTAGAACGGCAATTTATTTATTGAGAACACATCATATAATCTAAACATTGCGCAATAAGTTCATAATGATAGTCGATAACTTACCGATGGAAAGATATTCTTTGGTCACTTTTTGTTAATACACCCATTCTACTCTTGCAACCGATAGCCACACAAGCCATGGTTATAGTGATATGAAATTAACCAAATTTCCCAACCTGACCTCATCTATTGATATTGTTTTAAAAGAAACTACCAGCAAAATCCTTAATATTTCTCATACTCAAACAAGTTGGACCCAGGCAACTTTACCGATCAAATATGGTGAACTAGGGATTCGTACGACAAGCGACCTGGCTCTTCCCGCCTTCCTCTCTTCCGTTCACAGCACTGCCACCCTCATCAGTGGTATCCTTAACGTTACCGATCCCGCTGATGTTGTGGTGTCAGGTTTGGCGGACGCAGAGTTGGCATGGATAGCCACCAACCTTGGGGAAAGTTTGCCTACCGAAAAAAATAGTCAAGCCGCCTGGGATATCTTGCAAGTAAAAGCTGTCCATAAAAATTTGATTGAGAATAGCAGTAACCACTTTGAGCGAGCCCGATTATTGGCAGTTTCAGACGCTGAGTCGGGACACTGGCTTCACGCTCTCCCTTCTCGGAATATAGGGTCCCTTCTAGACCCGGGATCGTTACGAGTCGCGGTGTGCCTTCGTCTGGGCCTCAAGACCTGCGAACCTCATCCTTGCTGTCGCTGCGGTGGCTCGGCTGATGCTCTCGGCCGTCACGGCCTTCATTGCCAACTTAGTGCCGGCCGTTTCTACAGACACGCGACACTCAACGATCTCGTCCGTCGGGCTCTCGGCTCCGCGTCCATCCCTGCGACCCTAGAGCCTACTGGTCTTTCTGCTGCGGACGGGAAGAGGCCCGACGGTTGTACGTTGGTGCCGTGGCGTCTGGGGCAGCCGTTGGCGTGGGATGTTACATGCGTGGATACGTTGGCCCCGTCCCACGTCCAGGGACAGCTGCAGACGATGCCCAAACCGTCAAGTGCCGCAAATATGCTTTTCTTAGAGAAAACTACTTTTTTGCGGCACTTGCGGTCGAAACCTTTGGGCCTTGGTCGTCCGACACAAAAAAGTTTATTAAAGAAGTGTCGGACAAACTAATTGGCGTCTCTGGCGACCTAAGAGCAGGTTTTTTCTTCGCCCAAAAACTGAGCCTCGCAGTGCAGCGGGGCAACGCGGCTAGCGTCTTAGGTACAATGCCCCGCGCTGCCCTACCTTTGGAAGAGGAAGCCCCGTTTTAGTTAATTTTATGTGTTTTTTATTTTTTCTTGTAATAATAAAAGTACAAATGTACCTAGTGAACTAAATGACAAAAAATGTGTTAGTTGTACGTTCTTTAATATTAAAATAAACAATATTTAAATTTAAAAAAAAATCATGAAAACGTAATTTCACTCTTCAAAATGGCATAAAACACATAAAAACAAGGGAAAACTGATAACAACGTTGGTATCCAGCTGGCTACCACGGCGACTCAGAATTTGACACACTGACGTTTAAGATGGCGGTGTTTGTCTATGCTTCACTCTTTTTTTCACAGTGAGATTTTGTATGTGCTAGAAAGAGACACATGACGGTTTTTATTCGTCTTAAATAGAATTGGTCCATTCTATAGCACGTCCATGGAATATGTCATCACTTCTGCGAGTCTGTCAGTCTGACAAAGGTCTGACAGTGTCATTCCAATCATTCCATTCTATTATTCAATATTTCTATTCTATAGGATTGGAAACTTATCCTTTTCTATTATTTACATTCCTTATTTCGATCCCGTATAATAATTCGAAATAGTGTTTTCAGTACAGTAATTATAAAGTGCTCATTTAAAAAAAAACTTATAATTTAAGAAAATGACTACTGAGGCTATAGCAAACACTGCATCCGAAGTCCGAGAGAATTTGGTAATTAGTTGACCTTTTCACTTTCACGCAATAAAATAGATAGCTCTTATCCTTTCGGCGCATGTAAACCTATAATACATTATAATAAATAACTATATGATAATTTTCTTCTTTGCAATTTAACCAATATGACCTTCGCTCTTATGCTTTTTATTTATCTTTTGTATTAATGTATTGCGCTCAAAACGTATAGCCCAAAATTATATGTGATAAGTAATCTACCTCTTCCTTAAGTGAAATTCTATTTATATTATGAAATTGCTCTTTGAGGCAAGTGTAGCATGAAGCATAGTAAATTCATTTATTCATAAAAAAATCTAAATTTGAAGTTCAGTAACTTTTTCTATGATGCGATTCAAAGGCTCTAGCATAACAGACTGCCTTTTAGAACCATGAACATGACCATGACCATGAACATGACCATGAACCATGATGCGATTCAAAGGCTCTAGCCTATAACAGACTGCCTTTTAGAACCAAATTTTTAAAATACCAAATCAACAAGATTTGTACTAATAATATAATCAAACAAGACAGCTATCCTGTAATTGCCTTTCTCTGGAACTTATTCAAGGCCATCTATGTGTTGTCTTTGTCAAACATTGTAATTTTAATTTCAGTATTAACCTTGCAAGTCCTCACTTTAAAAACCTATAATTTAATTTGAATAGTCTTTTTTACTGACTGTAGTTTCACTGTGCCAAGTTTTATGTTGATGCAATAAACCATTGAACGGGTCAGTCCTGCAGATATGTTCCTGGCCAAACCAATTTCACAGCCAAACTTTCTATTGTCACTGTGCTTCCAAATTTAAGTTTGATCTGATTCCAGGAAGTGGTTGATAAATGGTTTGAAAATTTTGGTACCACAACACAATACTTACAAATTTTGCAAGTGTTATACAATCTTGTTAAAAAGTCAGAGATCATGTCACATAGTTCAATTACCACAACATTCTGCCTGGGCTGTATTAGCATAATTATGAAAATTTTATGTGTTTGGTTGATTTGTGCTCATTTAAAGGTTGCTGACATTGTTCCAAAATATATTTACTAATCCTGCTATCCCACTTGATATTGTAAATGTGAAAGTTTGCATGGATGGATGGATGTGTGGATGTTTGTTACTCTTTCAAGCTAAAACGGTTTGACGGATTCTGATGAAATTTGGTACACAGATAGTTTATAACCTGGACTCCCTCATGAGCAGGTTACCAAATTCTCAACTCACCACATTCTCAACATACCACATTCTCATCTCACCACATTCTTATCTCACCACATTCTCAACTCACCATATTCTTATCTCACCACATTCTCAACTCACTAAATTCTTATCTCACCACATTCTCAACTCACCACATTCTTATCTCACCACATTCTCAATTCACCACATTCTCATCTCACCACATTCTCAGTTCACCACATTCGTAGAAACTATGTAGGTATTCTTTCAAAAAACATTCTTTACTATGTTACACTCGTAGTCGGAGGCCCTGAGCCTCGTTTTATGAAAGCTTGAAACTAAAAAAATCTGGCAAAAAGATTGATTTTTAAAAAAAATGCCCATATCTCAAAAACCAAAATTATTATTATTGGCATAATAGTTTGTAAATGCGGTCAAAAATATTCAGGATGTCCCTGACTATCACCCCTTAAAACCCCTAGACACTCGACTGCCAAACACCCTGTATTGTTGTAAAGAGATTTTCACTTGTAATACGAGTTTCAAGCTTTCATAAAACGAGTCTCAGGGCCTCCGACTACGAGTGTAACATAGTAAAGAATGTTTTTGAAAGAATACCTATATAGTACTTACGAATGTGGTGAATTGAGAATGTGGTGAGATGAGAATGTGGTGAGATAAGAATATGGTGAGTTGAGAATGTGGTGAGATAAGAATTTGGTGAGTTGAGAATGTGGTGAGATAAGAATGTGGTGAGTTGAGAATGTGGTGAGATGAGAATGTGGTATGTTGAGAATGTGGTGAGTTGAGAATTTGGTAACCTGCTCATGAGGGCCTGGACTAACATATAGGATACTTTTTAGCCCAGAAAAATGCATAGTTCCTGCGGGATAGCGATAAACTGATTTTTCACAGATGGAGTCTAGTCTACTGGTAGTTCAATATATTTTTGAATATTTATAGTCCAGTCTATTAGGGAGCATCCATTAATTACGAGTGGTATTCATGGGGGGGAGGAGATCAAGCGAAATCTTACTTAGGGGAGAGGGAGGGTCTCAGCAAATATCACATAATTTTTTCTGGCAATGAATAGTGCCAAAATGTCAGAAAATTAGGTTAAATTTAAAAGTTTGGAAAATCTAGTTGTGCATATCTCTGAATAATCTCAAATATTAGATTTTACAGTCTTAATAAAAGTAATAAAACAAATTGAGCTTTTTTTTTTTAATAAATGAACACATTTTATACACAAAGTAAAATTTTTGAAAAATTCATGTGCGATTTGGCTGAGGTGAATCACACGATATCTCATCAGGGGAGGGGAGGGTAAAAAAATCCTCAGAAATTACTCACATAATTAATGGACGCCTCCTTAACTATTATTATATATATTTTTTTACTATACACCGTGAAATTTTAGTGGTTGTTTTCCCGAAATGAGGTGATTTAGTTTCGATTGTACAATCGATTTATAATTACTATTTTGACTAGAGTCAAAAATCCAATTGTGAAAAACGAAAGTCGAAAATGACCGCAAACCAATAGTAACGCTTCGTTGGTACAAGTAGCGTACGATCGTACGATAGATTAGGTACCAACGAAGCGTTACTATTGGTTTGCGGTCATTTTCGACTTTCGTTTTTCATTACTATTTTGACTAGAGTCAAAAATCCAATTGTGAAAAACGAAAGTCGAAAATGACCGCAAACCAATAGTAACGCTTCGTTGGTACAAGTAGCGTACGATCGTACGATAGATTAGGTACCAACGAAGCGTTACTATTGGTTTGCGGTCATTTTCGACTTTCGTTTTTCACAATTGGATTTTTGACTCTAGTCAAAATAGTAATTATAAATCGATTGTACAATCGAAACTAAATCACCTCGTTTCGGGAAAACAACCACTAAAATTTCACGGTGTATATAATGAATTCGTAAAATCCATTGAAAAAATCAAGAACTATGACAATCCTGTACACCAAATTTTACAGTCAATTTATTTTTTTCAGATACAGACAGCAGTGAGCTTCCTAAAAAATCCAAATGTCAACCGATGCACAATGGAAAGCAAGGAACGGTTTCTCCGTGCCAAGGGCCTCACAGACTTTGAAATAGCAAAGGCGGTAGAGAAATGTGGTGACCTCATGGATGTACCATCAGTGACTTCGGAGCTCATGTTCTTCCAGCACACTAGGCAATCGTGGTTCAGGGATCACATTTTACCGCTGCTTATGTATGGAGGCTTTGCATATGGCTGCTATTGGCTATATAAGGTAAGGCCCTGTAGTTATTGAGACATGCAGTTGTTGGTTAAAGACAAAACAATGAGTAAATAAATAAAGTGGGTGCAGCTTCATATAGATAACAACATATAACATGATATAACTGTAACTGTAAACGTTCATCATCATCATCATCATTTCAGCCAAAAGACGTCCACAGCTGTACATAGGCCTCCCCCAAGGCTCGCCAAACAGATAGGTCCCGCGCCATCCGCATCCAACGCGATGCCGCAACCTTAAACAGGTCGTCGCTCCATCTTGTTGGAGGCCTATCTACACTGCGTCTTCCGGTCCGTGAACGCTACTCGAGATCCTTTTCGCCCCATCGGCCATCAGTTATACGAGCGATGTGCCCTGCCCACAGCCACATGAGTGGCGATTCTTCGAGCTACGTCGGTGACTTTAGTTCTTGCGCGGATTTCATCATTTCTAATGCGATCCCGCAGAGAAACTCCGAGCATAGCCCTCTCCATTACCCTCTGAGTGACTTTGAGCTTCCTTATGAGGCCCATTGTTAGCAGCCACGTCTCAGTGCCATAAGTCACTCACTGTAAACTTTTTTTTTTTTTCTTGGCTTTCACCCTTGCTATTTTAGCAAGGCGTATTTTGCCAATGTCGAAATAGAGACATAACACACATGAGGAGACTGTTCGGTTTAAGAAATTTTGATTTTGGGGAAGGAATAGACAGGAGACCTAAAACAAATAACACATGTTATTTATTTATTTATTTATTTATTTATTTATTTGGAAAAAAGATACATTTGTAGGCTAACAGCAAGATACCAACTCGCTTACAATGTTATTTATAAATATACATGCAGGATTAAATTACCTATATTACAATTTCGTTATAAAGACGGTTTATTCTGTATAACAATAATTGCCAGTTGTCGACAAACACGTCAACATCCTGGCCCTACACGGACTTATGGACGGTACACAGACAACATAAGGCGTTTTTACATTACAAGTTTTTTTTTTTTAGGGTTGTTATTAATTCTATTTGATATGCATTCGGAGATTACGTAAGTTTTATTTTATAAAACATTCATAGTAAATTTTCTATGACACTTGATGGCGATGTAACTAAGTATAAGAAAAATTGTTTTTTTTTTGTAACATTAATTGCAATAAACAGAATAATTTTTTGTTTTTTTTTTCAATAACACTGAGTCAAATACGCTGTGCCGCGCTGTCGGTGCGTATCACCGTATATATGATTCAGTGTTTGACGCTGGCAAAATTGTCCAGTTGGACAGGAGCCATTTAAAAAAAAAAAAAAAAGTTTCAGTGTTATGTTACCGCGCTGGGCACGCTCCGTCGGCGCCCCACGCTCCCGGTTTGTGGTAGCCTTTAATCGGCCTTGATATTACAATTTTCTTATTTACAGAACTGCATCCGCCACATCTTATTCGTGGAGGAGCCGAAGCGTAAAACGACTGCAGAGTGCATAGACGAAGTGCGAAAATCCCTGGACATACTGAACGCGAGTGTGACGTCACTGCGGGGCGAGATGCAGGCGTCTGCACAGAGCTCGGTTCGGACCCAGCTGGACACGTTGAAGGCTGATATAGCGTCCGTTAAAGGGATTTTATTGAATAGGTGAGCATTTTAGGCTCCATGCCCGTTTACAGGGCCAGATTTAGAGGTCTAGAGGCCTTGGGGCATAAAAGGAGTGGAGGCCCCTTGGCCACAAATTATTTTCCAAATAATAACCAAACAATTACTCGTCGGAATTTGAAAGATATTTTTTCGAAATATGTATCTACTAGCTGTTGCCCGCGACTCCGTCTGCGAAGAATTTGTTCGATTTCGAATTTGTTTGGATTTGTCCCGGGATCTATGCAATTTTCCGGGGTAAAAAGTATTTATATGTTAATACAGGTTATAAACTATATACGAAGGGCGTTCAATATAAAGTGAGAATGAGATGCAAACTCTTTTAATATTACGAAATTAAACACTGGCCGGTAAAGCTAATCTATCTAGCTGATTGCTATGAAAAAAAAAACTAACTGTCTTTTGTTTAAAAAAATATACGGTAATTTCTTTGCAATGCTATTGAGTACGTTAGCGAAAATGGAGAAAATTGAACTGCGCGCCGTTATCAAATACTTGTGTTTGAAAAATTTTTCTACGGACCAAGTCAATTTGGATTTGCGGGACGCTTTAGGGTCTAATGCTCCTCCGTATTCGACAGTCGCACGTTGATGCGCCGAATTTAGACGTGGAAGAACATCGACAATGGACGACCCCCGCTCCGGACGCCCTACTACAGCAGTAACTGAAGAAATTGTGAAAAAAGTCGAAAACTCAGTTTTGGCGGATCGTCGTGTCACGGTTCGTTTTATTGCTGAAAATGTAAAGATTTCAACGGGGAGCGTGCATAATATTTTACATGAACGCATGGGTATGAAAAAGGTATCTGCGCGTTGGGTACCAAGAATGCTTACTGACACGCAAAAACAAACTAGACTAGAGATTTGTCAAGAAGCTTTGAACCTGATGCAGCAAGACCGGGAACTTTTTTTGGCGCGATTTATAACAATGGACGAAACATGGCTCCATCATTACGACCCAGAAACGAAACTGCCGTCTATGACATGGAAAAGGCCATCATCTCCAACTCCGAAGAAATTCAAGGTGAGCCCATCTGCCGGTAAGGTCATGGGCTCTGTTTTTTGGGATGGTAAAGGGGTATTAATGATTGAGTATCTCGAGCATGGAGCCACTATTACGGGCACATTATACGCCAAACAAATAGCAACATTGCGCAATGAGATCCGCGAAAAACGGCGAGGTAAACTCTCGAAAGTTGTGCTGTTCCACCAGGACAATGCTCCGGCACACAAGTCCGCCGTTGCAATGGCTGCAATTCGTGATGCTGGGTTCGATATCCTTAAGCATCCTCCGTATTCACCAGATCTCGCTCCCAGTGATTTCTACCTATTTCCGAGATTGAAACAATACCTGAGAGGCCAGAAATTTGAAGACGACGACGCGGTAGTCGCTGCAGTACAAGATTTTTTAAGTACTCAAGATGAGACCTTTTTTAAAAATGGAATTTTAAGTTTAGAAAAAAGATATACTAAGTGTATTACGCTAAAAGGTGACTATGTCGAAAAATAAAATGATATTTAGTAAAAGTTGTTTATAACATACTCATTCTCACTTTTTATTGAACGCCCCTAGTATGTGCCAAATTTCATCAGAATCCGTCGAACCGTTTTAGCGTGAAAGAGTAACAAACATCCATCCATCCATCCATACTTACAAACTTTCGCGTTTATAATATTAGTAGGATTGTGGGGGCCCCACTAATGTGTGTAAGGCTGTGGCTCCGGATGCCCTCCCCTAAATCTGGCCCTGCCCGTTTAGGACGTACGTAGCTACGTAGCTACGGACTGGCAAGCGCAGCGGGGGACGTCCACGAACGAGATGGACGGACGATTTGGTGAAGGCCGCAAGTTCAAGTTGGATGCAAGTCGCTTCCAACCGTAATGATTGGGTATCAATGAGGGAGGCCTATGTCCAGCAGTGGACGTCCTGCGGCTGAAATGATGATGAAGGTGACCCGTTTAGGCACGAGAGATCCGTT
Source organism: Archips crataeganus (assembly GCA_947859365.1). Taxonomy (NCBI): domain Eukaryota; kingdom Metazoa; phylum Arthropoda; class Insecta; order Lepidoptera; family Tortricidae; genus Archips; species Archips crataeganus. Next base: position 17,084,589 of record OX402057.1, on the reverse strand, counting down.
TCCTAAAAGACCCGTTGGGTTAAGAACGTCTCTTTCCTAAGACACCCTTGTACCAAAACATTCTACCATACTTACTTAATATTATAACTGCGAAAGTGTGTCTGTCTAGTTTGTTACCTCTTTGCGCTTAAACCGCTGAACCGAATAAGATGAAATTCGGTATAGACATAGTTTGAGTCAAGGGAAAATTCATAGGATAGTTTTATCCCGAAAAATCGCTTAGTTCCCGGAGTATAGCCTACGGCCTACGGCTTATTCAAACCTCTAGAATCGCGTTATAAATACAAATAGCTTAGTTCCTTAATAATATTATTGTTCCAATTATGATAAGAATTCGCTATTGAGGCTATCGCTAGTCGAGAAGTTACATACAGCGTATCTGATGTAGGAAGTTAATTGAAGTGATTGATAAAGAGTCAATGACTTTGCTGACTTTAAATTGGTTTTTGTAGTAGGTCTGTAGGTCTTATATTCGTGAGCGATTATTATTTTTGATGGTTAAAAATGACTATTTGATGCCTGATTTTATACTATAGGTGATCCATTGAATGGACATTTTAAAAGCTTTTTATTAACTTTGCAGTGTATCTATGTCTGTACGTGGGTTAATCTTGGACGTCGAATTTGGCCCACTTCCAGTGGTTAGATTCACTTGAAATTTGGTATACTTATGTAGGTTGGATGACAATGCAAGTACAGTCAACATAAAGTACAGTCAGCTAAAAAGCTTGCTCTTAAAATGAAATTTTTAACAAAAACTTATTCATATTAAAATACGCAATTTTTTTTTTTTAAGTGAGGAAATTTTGGTATTTTCTTTCTCACAATCACGAGCAGTAATCATTTTCATAAAGAAAAAAGTTTCCTTATTTTTGAGTCAGCTTTTATGACTTTTTTTTCGTATACTTATGCCATAATGTATCATTTATTGAATCAGGCGCTACTTTGCGGAGGTTCATATTAATGAAATGAAAAATTACTTTGCTCACCCGCGACCTTATTAAGGTCGCGGGTGAGCAAAATAATTGTTTCAGTACCATGATGTATGGTTTTCCATAATTTTAATTTGCCATAAAGTTATTTATTTCTGAAAAAATAGGGATGTTGACACCACCAATCAACTGACGTACTTTTTATGAGCTGTCAAAACACAATTTTCCCATAGAGTTTGGGTGGCAATAGTAACTTACGACGTCACTTGTTCGCCAACTCAATCAATTAACTATATTTATTTGTTTTAGAGCAACAAAAAATCAAATTTTGCAGTTAATCGAAAATTAATCTGGTTTTCAGGGCTAAAGTTAAGCGTTTTTTTACTGGAGTCGTGTCTTCGAATTATTTTTTAATATCGTCAATATCCCTATTGTTCAAACGCTGCATAATAAGATTAATAAGTTTGTGATTGCTTGTAATTTAAGCCTATCTTTTTGTATTTTTATTTTGGATAATCTGTTATTTGGTGTTATTTGAGACAAGAAGACTAGAACACAAGTTTTTTTTTAATTCACGGCGTTCGAGGGCCTAAGTGAAATAAAATAAAAGTTTGGTCTTTCCAGAAACCAATTCCCCTCCCTCAAGACCCGGTCAGACCCGCCTTCCATCCCGGCCTGGCAGCGGCAGTCCGAAGAGGCCACCTCCACAGAGGCCGCCGTCGAGGAGAAGAAGCCCCACAGGAGTCGGAGCCAGCGGTCCGAGTCCGGGGGATCCAACTCCAGCGAGGGGGAGCAGGCGACGAAGAACAGTGACAGCAGCCTGGAGATCATGTAAGTGAGTTTGATCATGTGAGTAGTTGTTTAAAAAAACTAGTTTGTTACTTCTCATGCTCGTAAAGTTGTTCTTTATGCCGAGTGAATGCTGCATAGAATAGTTTTTAAGCTCTTATTAAATTAATAAAACTAGACAAATTAGCTTGTAAATTTAACTTTCAACGTTTGTCTGTTAAATGTTTGTTTTGGTCAAATCTTGCAATGCAATTTTAAAACAGTTATCCTAAACGGCTTGAGCTGAAATTTTGCGTAAGTATAGGTTTTAACATAGCTTACAAATCTCTTTTGTTACTAACATTATTATGGATCGCCCTGCTCTGAAATATAGATATTTATTATTATTATTAGTTTCGATACTTGATGATTTTTTATTTTTTTATTTTATTGCAATTAGTGATGTCGATGTCACTCTAAATCCAATATGGCTCAGCGCCCAAGATGGCGGACTATTTAATGAAAGGGCTTGCTGAAAAGAATACATTTGTATTAACTAAAAAATAAAAATGAGAGTAAAAAAGATTGTTACTTGACAAGACCTTTTTTATTTCAGCACATGAACGCCAACGCCGCCGTACCAACCGATCTAGTCTTCGGTCCTACCAACCATCAACCATCGGTCATCGACTTGACAAATATTACAAAAAATATTATAGAAAACAATTAATATAAATTCATAGGTTTTTTTATTCGTGTTGTGATTGGGCTATTATGGTTAGGTAGCTGTAGGTCGTGTACCAATTAAATAGACCTTGCACAAAGCAACAAGTGACAATACTATTTTCTTCCAGGATATTTGACACCACCGATCGAATGACATACTTTTTATGAAATGTCAAAATTTCGCCATAGATGACAATAGTGAGACACTTATTTGCCAACTCAAATGGCTGTATTTTAATATTGACGCTTGCAAAATTGTCTAATAGGACAGAAGCCATTTATTAAAAAAAAATTGGCTGGCTATTTACTTCAAAGATACTAAAATGTTTTTATTAGTGCAGGGTTAAAATGGTTTTTAAGAGTTGCGTATTGGATTTATTGGTTTGTAGTGTCAATTGCCATATAGTGTCAAGTTTTGCCTTAACCTCGTAAGGCCCAATGTATTAAATTTAGTACAAACGTCAGAGCAAACGTCAACTTTTATTCATTTTATCATGTTTTAAATTGTAATAGTCAAAACTTACCGAACAACGGTCTATCGTTAGTGTCTTTGTTAACCTCGACATTGGCGATATAGGGATATTGACACCATTGCACCAATCAACTGACGTACTTTTTATGAGCTGTCAAAACACAATTCTCCAATGGAGTTTGAATGGCTTCACTTGTTCGCCAACTCAATCAACTAACTATTTATAGTGAAAATAAACGGTTCACTCAAGTCTTAAAACGAGTTTAACTCGAAATGTTTCGGGCTAATCCGTAGCCCATCTTCTCAGAGTCACACGTCACGGCGGCCATGTGGCTCGAAAAATGTCGAGTTAAACTCGTTTTAAGACGTGAGTGATCCGTTTATTTTCACTATGAGTGAGTCTCACGGTAGTTTCATGTATAAAGTAACTAACGATTTACTTGTTTTAAATTTAAAGCAAGAAAAAATTAATTTTGCAGTTAATCGAAAATTAATCTGGTTTTCAGGGCTAAAATAAAGCGTTTTTTTACTGGAATCGGGCATTCGAATTATTTTTTAATGGCGTCAGCATCCCTATTATTGATGACATCGATGGAGCTATACAGTTCGTAACTGAAGGAAGGGAAAAGCTGATACCTGAGGCCGTATTGTCTAACGCGCGAACGCTTGCTTTCGCATTCACTATTTCTTTCTGTCAAACGGTATAAGACGGCGATAGAAAGAGATGGTGAAAGCGAAGGCAAGCGCCTGCGCGTTAGACAATACTGCCTCTCATTGATGGCAAAGTAAAATGTGGAATGGCATACTTTTTATGAACTTTTTCGTTTATATATTTTTTTAATAAGTAATTGATAATCAAAATTACCGTGGGCTTTACGAGGTCAAGACAACACAAAGTTTGGCAAACTTGGCACTATATTTTTAGGTATAGTATTATTACTTGGTGGCTTTGTGAAATGGGCCTTAGGTAATGGGTAACTGAACTTGAGGCCACCACAAACCGGGAGCGCGGGGCGGCGACGGAACGTGCCGAGCGCGGTCTATAACACTGAACCAAATATACGGTGACACACTCGGCAGCGCGGCATACCGTATTTGATTCAGTGTTATTGACCGCGCTGGGCACGCTCCATCGGCGCCCCGCGCTCCCGGTTTGTTGTGGCCTTCAAAGTGAAGTGCGCTGCAGGTTGCGTTCGATCACGTTATTGATCGAAAGCAAATAGCTTAGCGCTGATTGGTGGACCGTCCTGGTCACGCCGTGTATTGGTCAGTAAAAGCAGCCCACTTCACATCTTTAGTTTCCTAATACCAATAGACTGCTTGTGCTTGTTATTATTTTTTTAAATTAATTATATTGGATTGCCTAGACTGTTGTGGGGATTTATTATAATTTTTATCAATTGAATTTTTAAAAGACACTTTTTTTATGTAACCTAATAAGCAAGCTACACACGAGTGTATGACGATTCCGTGCACTTTATAAGTGCGGTCTAATTAGCCCTTATCTGGACGGCTAACGAGTGTTGCCATTTTGTCATATTATTATGTATCTGTGTTTGTTTAAAATGGTTCATTGGAAATAAATTTATGTATGTTAAACCCTTTATTGTATAAATTGGTCTTATCCCTTGAAGGGATCTCTGACAATCAATTTCCAGGTGGATGAAAAGGTATTGGATTGTTTTAAAGGGCACTGATAAATTATGCAATAATGTCTAATAATGTTTATTAAATTTATATTTATAATGACACAATAATGAAATTTTATTATTTTATGTACCACATGTTTATGTCTAAGTTTAGTTTTTTTTTGATTATTGATTAATGATTACCTACATAAATTAATAATTTGAAAGACATTGTTTTTGCTAGTAACGACTGCTTACAGACAATTTCTAACCAATCCCTTATTCAAAAACTGTTGACAAGTTTAATTCACATTTGTTTGTCTCTACCTGCTTTAAAACACATACATATGTTGCGAAGGAATGTAACAGTAAACTAGGCGCAGTGGCAAAATGTGAAATTTTTAGTTAAAATCTTGCATAAATTTGTCATTAAAACGTGAACAAACTTTTAATCTGACACTTATCGCGATGATATAATTATTCCAAAGGTGAATTTGTTATTAAATTTGTACTATTGACGTGATAAGATGCGATAAATACAATCGAATCAATAAATCCGGTGAAGACCAAAGTTTAGTTTGCAGTCTGATCCATATAAATCCAAATCATAATAGTTTCCCGTAAATTATAATTAATCTGTCAGTTATATTATCAAAAAATATTGGACACGTATTTTATCTTTTTTCAAATAAACAAATAATGATGAAGATATAACCCATTAAATTTCCCCCTCCTACGTCACGCCTTGGTACACTTTCAAATTAGACGTGACGTCACTGGCTCACTCCAGAACTTTGACGCGCTTTATCTTTCATCATTTTTTGTTTTATTGATAAAAGAGAAAAAATTCGTGTTTTTTTGATAATCTATCTAACAGACTAATTATGGTGTTTTTTTATCCAGGACAAAGGTTAAATAGCTTAAAATATACATTAAGCACCAGCCTGTTTAGTCTCGTCTTATTTACTTAGAGCCGTTTTAACATGTTATCCGTGCTTCTCTATGATCTTTGTATATCGTATATCGTGATTATTTAATTTTATCTGTTTAAGGTTGGTTATTTGGTTAAGAGCGTTCATACCTGCAGAGCTGGCAACGTTGCATTTTTGTTACTTTTCTCGATTATTCCATAAAAATTGAATGAAAATTAAAAATGTGGTCTATAAGAATTTTTCTAATATATAAGTTAATGTGTCTACTGCAATAAATAATAATTATTCGTGATAGTCTTTTATTTTTTTTTAAAACGAACAAATGATTACCTAACGGTTACCGGTTAACGGTGGGTTTTTCGGTTAAAGATAATTTGTTCGTTTTTAAAGAAAATAAAAGTCTTATCACGAATAATTATTGCAGTAGACACATTAACTTATATGGGCCATTCTACTTTTAAGTAACCATTAATCTTTCGTGAAATATGAGGCATACCTGGTGATTTTTTTCAAGTGTAAATAACTTATATGAAAACTGAAATAACTAAATTTAATATTTTAAAGCAAAAAAACTTTAAATTCAAAGAAATTTTGTGGAAAAAACTGGTAACTCAGCGGAAAATACACTAATTTTCATACAAATCGCGGGGACACGCATGTCCACTGCGTTACCTACTTTATAGATAATAATGATTACTTTTTATGCGTAGTGATAATTTTAAATATAAGCTTAATTATGTGCCTATTTAAATCTTTAATGATAAAACCGAGCACTTTACCGTTTTTGTAAAAAAAATATTTGAAGAGCACATTACTAAAAATGACTGGTCAACGAAAAGTAGAATGGCCCATATATTAGAACAATTTTTATAGACCACAATTTTTAATTTTCATTCAATTTTTATGGAATAAACGAGAAAAAGTAACAAAAATGCAACGTTGCCAGCTCAGCAGGTATAAACGCTCTTAACGCCATTTGCAACAAAAAATCTTGTTTTAGTTTAGCAGTTCCACAGATTTTGACGCAACTAAACTAAGCCAAAACTAAAATTAGATTTTTTGCTGTTGCAGAACTTCCTGAACTGCCGTAAAGTTTGACTCGTTAAAATTAAAGAAGTGTATTTAAAATGGTTTTATACATTTTTATTTAACAATTGGATTTGCTTATTCTTTCGTTTCAGTATTAGATTTTAAAGCTGAACGAAGACGTCCCATTCCAAAAAAAATAGTGTCTAATATTTTAGTGATAAATAAACCAATGATGATAACTAAGCTTTTTTATTTGCTTTTAAGCCATCTTAGGCGTACAAGTTTGTGAACCGGATCTACTAGGAGAGATCAAAGGTGACTGGCAGGCGATCTACTTGCGGACGGAACTCATAATCTAATACCTGATTTACACTCTCGCCTCGTCGTCTCGCTCCGGACGCGAGCCTCAAAATCAAGGCAAATCACGAGACGAGGCGCGAGGCGCGCCTGTTCACACTCGTCTCGAGGCTCGTCCCGCAGTTCGTCTCGCCACTCGTACGCGAGTGTAAACCAGGTATAAAGATTAGAGGGCTAAAAAGCCATATAGGGTAAATCGCCTATAACTGGCCCCCTCATACTGAAAATGAACTCTGTCCCCTACAAACAGAATTCAATTTAGTATAACGTGGCCAGTTATTGAAGGGTGGCCAATAATTAACACCTTATACTAAAAATTAATTCTATTATGGGTGAATAGAGTTCATTTTTAGTACGAGGTGGCCAATTATTGGCGATTTTCCCTATTTATTCTAATAGCTCCATCTAATGAAGCGCAACTAGATATAATTGCACCAAAAATGGATTATTGCAGATTGTGCTTCAGAATGAATTACATTAAATTCACTAAAGCCTGTGATACCTAACACCTAACACAATAGAGCGCATTAACCCTATAAATGCTTAACCCTTAAACCATTTGAATACCCAAGACATTCGATTTTGGACCGTAAATGTTGCTAATTTAAATTGGCTTTAATTTCTGTTAGACGGCAAATATATTGCCACTATTGCCAGTATCGATTTAAGGGTTAAGATAAGACTCGGATCCGTGTAAAATTTAAGGCTATATTTCTATTTATGTCAATTTCACACGATATTATATGGGACTAGCTGATGCTCGCGGCTTCGCCCCTGTTGTATTTTTCCTAAAATTACTTTCATAAGAACCTTCTCCCGACAATAATAAACACAAAAAAATATCCAATTTGGTGCAGTCAATCGGAAGTTATGCGCGTACATACATTTCGGTGATTCATTTTTATTATGATAGCTCGTTTAGACTGCGACACAGAGTTCTCTAATAACCCTAGTGCAGGCATACGTGTTACATAGACTTTTGTAAAACATTGTATTTCCTGTCATCTTGTGCTGCAAATTATTGAATAAATTATCTTATCTTATCTTATCTTATTTATGTAGAAGATATTGTACGAGACAGTGGAGGTTAAAATGTAGAGTATAGTTCACATCGATCGTCATCGATTCTCGAAACGATTTAGATGAAATTTTAAGGATATAGTTTGACACCCCGGGAAGGACAGGATAGTGTTTATCTCGGAAAAATGCAGTTCCCGCGGGACAGCGATAAACGAATTCTTCGCAGACGGAGTCGCGGGCAACAGCCAGTGTGGAAATAAAACACAAATGTATAATAATACGATTCTATATTATAAAAATACATCACAAGGTATATATTGAGCTTACTTGAAGGTCCTGTATAAAGATAGAACACGTTACTCCAACAGTTTTGGATGAGATCAACGAGTTAAAGAGTGGAAGATACACCAACACCGATTCATTCGACGATGAAAACTGAAGTTTCATAAGTTTCAATATCGCAAAATATACATTAACATGCAAGTTTGTATAGCAACCCAGTCTCACGATGTCAGTCAGATTTTGGTCAGATTCACTAATCGACAGATCCGATTTTTTTTTATGAAAGCCGACAAACTGGCGTGTAGATTATCTGATTTTAATAGCACCGCCGCCAATCGGTACCTACTAGTACCATTGGGACTTCTCCCGTTTATCATCAGATTCGGTTTTCTTCGAAACCATTCCGCTTGTTGCTTTTGACTAACGTTTCTTGGCTCATAACAAAGTCAGAACAAATCTGACTGTTAAATAAATAATCTGACAATTGACGAATCTTACAAAAGTCGCATCAGACTAAAAACGTATCTGACAGACATCGTGATATACCAACCAACTTGCAACGAAAATGATTTTTGTAACAAAAAAATCAAAGTATTGACGACGTGACACACTTGATAGCCACTGAACAATGTACTCTATAACCTTATAACTAGGGTGCTTTAAATCAAAAAAAATTTAGAGCGAAATATTAGTACAATATTGAGGAGCCAAATGAAACGGCTATCTTATTAACAAATAGTACATAGAAATACATTTACAAACAATATCGGCTATGGCACTTGAAATGACAAGTCACCCATGTTCAACGGTTGTCTAAGCTTTTGTGGCAACACGGTTGAGGTCGTTAGAAAATATATGGCTATATTCCGCTATTGCAAAAAGAACGTTATTGCAATTGCAACTTCAAAATTACATATTGGTTGCCGTTGAGTTCGGCCCCTTCGCTTCTGACGGCCTCATTTCAGACGATTCCATACTATCGGGGAAATACAAGATTATTTTGAATAAGTCAACTAGAAGCGAGACAAAATAAACTTGTAGTTCTTTATAAGCCTCAAAAATAAATATACTTAATCCAGCAAGATATAGTATATAAACAGATCAAAGTCAAACATAGGTAACCATTTGAACCTGCAACGTAAATAGGGATGTTGACACCACCAATCAACTGACGTACTTTTTATGACCTGTCAAAACACATTCTCCCATAGTTGGAATAATGGCAATAGCAACATATGACGTCACTTGTTCGCCAACTCAATCAAATAACTATTTATTTGTTTTAAAGCAACAAAAAATCTATTTTAGCTAGCAGTTAATTGAAAATTAATCTGGTTTTCAGGGCTAAAAATAAAGCGTTTTTTTAGTGGAGTTGTGTCTTCGAATTATTTTTTAATGGCGTCAACATCCCTGTTGGGTTTAGAGCGCGTCCATATAGCGATCCGTTTTACAGGTCCGCTATTTGGTGGCGTATGTAGTTGTATGAGCGAGTTCACACACATTACAGTATTCCGGATTACCTCCAGTAACGACGGATCCTGTAACAACAGACGTTTGAGCGGTACCGTACCGCGAACTCGTTCATACAAGTTAGAATATTACAACCGTAATCGCACCGTCACGCCTCCGCTGTCTGTGCGTTTGGAGCTTAAAGGGTAACTTGGCCATTGGGCTTAACTCGGTCCAGATTTTATTATTACATTGAAATTATGGCACATTGCCTCATGGTTGGTTTTACGTTTTTATGTTTGTAATTAAAAGCCATGGTGGTTTAGTGGTTTGACCAATTGCCTCTCAAGCAGAGGGCCGTGGGTTAGAATCCGGGCTCGCACCTCTGAGTTTTTCGGAATTTATGTGCGAAATTATATTAAAAATTTGCTATGAGCCTGAGAAGAAATTCAACGGTTTGTGTGAAGTTCCCAATCCGCACTGGGCCCGCGTGTGACACGTGGTATCTGTGCTTGTATTTGATCACTGGTTTTAAATAATTACCATAGATATTTGTTTGTTCGACAATACTGTGCCATGAACACAAGAAACTATAGACTTAATATTTTCTGCACTTTTATTTTCACAAATTCACGAATTTTATAAAACGAAATGATGGTATAGATAAATTACCGAGAGCGTGGAATTGCATATGTAGTGGTATTGTGTTTATAGGCATTCCACTTTAGTGAGAGAGAGCCAGCAATATAGAGATCTCTGTCTCCAATGCTTATAAACACACGATACCACTACACATGCAATTCCACGCTCTCGGTAATTTATCTATACTAACGTTAGCGCAATGTGCATTTTTAGACTTACCTACTAATAAACCATCCACTAATCAAAATACATACTTTTAATAGAAAAATACATGTAGATTTGGTAACGTTACTGCGCCATTTGAAAGTGTTATGAAAACAATTGATCATGTAAATTGAGTTTTAAACTAATCCAATTTGAAACATACCTACTGTACTAAAAATTATATCACTACTTTTAAGAAAATAAACAGGAGTGAGTGAACTTAAGAGGGTTTGTACCTGCTGAGCTGGAAACGTTAGGTAATAATTTGTTCGTTTTTAAAGAAAATAAAAGTCTATCACGAATTATTATTGCAGTAGACACATTAACTTATATATTAGAACAATTTGTATACAAAACATTTTTAATTTTCATTAAATTATTATGGAATAATCGAGAAAAACTAACAAAAATGCAACGTTGCCAGCTCAGCAGGTATAAACCCTCTTAAAGAGTTACTTCAAAGAATGTTAACTTTGATTTTTGTTAACTTTTATTTTGTTTATTGATATGGATCTCCGCAAAGTAACACCCGATTCAGTAAATTATTTAAACGTGAGCTTTATTATAGTGGCCTAGGAATCGAATTGGTTGACTGTACTTATACCATTTTAGATAAGGGAGTCGAATTGAAACTCTGGGATTTTACTGAATTACCAATGGAATTCCCAAAAATTATACCGTGGTTTTAACTTACGTTATAAAACGGACACCCGTAAAATTTCATGTCTCTAGACTTAGCGGTTAAGATATTGGGATTTTACATAGATCCCGTGGGATTATAGGGATGAAAAGTAGTCCATGTGTTATCCCAGACGTCCAGCTATCTACATACCAAATTTCATCCAAATTTGTCCAGCCATTTTAGCGTGAAGGAGTAACAAACAAACATACACACACACGCACATACTCACAAACTTTGGCATTAGAAGGGTTAAACATTGTGTCCCGTTTTTACACTACGTTTGCACTATGTTCAATTAATTAAAGATGACAGGAAAATTTGCGAACCGGGAAACCGATGAGTTGCAACAGTTATAAATATTAAAAATCACAAAATATCTTCATAACACTTATTATTTCTCTCTTTTTTAACCCCCGACACAAAAAGAGGGGTGTTATAAGTTTGACCGCTATGTGTGTGCGTCTGTCTGTCTGTCTGTCTGTGGCATCATAGATCTTAAACGGGTGCACCGATTTGGATGCGGTTTTTTTTAATAGAAAGCAGGTTTCTTGGCGATGGTTCTTAGATATGTTTCATCAAAATCGGTTCAGCCGTTTCAAAGTTATCAGCTCTTTTGTTAGCTGCGGAAGGGATCTTGGACGCATAACGGGCAATGACTTAATGTTCAAACATACGAGTGACATAATTGCGTTGGGGGTTTTTAATTTTTTTTATTTATAGTTATTTTTGGTATTGGAGCCTAATATGAATACTAGTTTAAAAGCAAAGGAGCACATCCAAAGATAGAGTACAATACGTTTACTTTTAGTGTACCACTGACAGATGGCTTGCCTTCATTTAATTTCGAACTTTAACACCATCCAAATAAAGTAGCTACTACAAAATCTGCAAACGTGGGTAACAGTATTCTAAAATTGGCTTTATTTGTAGGTCGTTAAAGTTGAATATGAAATGAAGGCAAACCATCTGTCAGTGGTAAACTTTATGTAATTTTACTGTACCAATGATTTACAAAAAAAAAGTGTTGAAATTATATTGGCTTGATAATCTTAAAGACACAATTACACTGGTTTGTAAAAGTAATATCGCCACAGATTACTTAATAGTTACTTCGTAACAGATACTGCATCCCGTACAAAATCTTGGTACTTACCGCGATTGTAGCCACAGATTATACTACTCCGTCTCCTTAAGAATGTGTGCGTGCCGACAGTGACAAGGGCTGGCAGTTTGGGTTAAATTTTTTTTCTCTACATGTTATTTTACCATTTTGTCGGGATAATTGCTATATATTATATCCATACAAACTTTCTAGCACTAATATTCCCTAAGCTAAGCCACGGACGGACAAAGGGACAGACGGTCATGGCGAAACTATAAAGGTTCCGTTTTTACCATTTTAGCTCTGGAATCCTAACAAAAAAGGATATTTATTGTAATGCGCAGAACACATTGCCATGCTCACAGTATCCTAACGTTATACTAGATACGACGGTCAATTTTTGAACTTCGCATCGTGCCATCCCGCTCACGCTTATAGCTTTTTATAGAAGAGTAAGAGGGACAGCACGATACGAACTTCCAAATTGTTATATTAGCTATTAATTCTAGCATAGTCATATTAAAGTTTGCCCCTGTTTCACCATTTTCACTTATAAAAGTCCAGGCGGCATATTTTTTCCGTGGAACACGAATCAACGTGCGTCGGCGCGCGCTTGTGACAACCTACTGAAATTTCGATCGTAGCAGATGGTCCCCGCGGTAGGTAAATATCGCGCGTAAGTACATGGCATGCATGAGGCCTGATATCGCTAAAGAAAAGCGTGTTAAACTCGCTTATGTATTCACAAGCTTTTCTTAAGCTTCCGTTTTTTTTTTAATGGCTTCCACCCTTGCTGCCTTACCAAGGCGTACTATGCGAACGTCCTATAAACATGACAAAGTTGACAGACTTCGGATTTAAATATTTGATGTTGGAATATCTTAACAATTGTTAGACACAGACAGTATATATTTTTTCTTTGTCTATAATGTTTTCGTCTCATTTCAAACAAAAAATATAAAAAAATACAGTGCGAAAAAAATACTAACAATAGAAATTAAAATTTAATAAAATGATATGTTAAGACTTAAACGGCCAGTTTAAATGCCCCAATTACGTTACAGAAAATATTCATACACATTAATATAATTAGACACAAAAAGACAATTAATATCGACTCCTCGGAACATTACTATAAATCGTCATTCGTTTAAACGTGTCGTATTAATGTGATCCATTTGATTTTCTCTCTAGTACGTGATTAAGGACTTTTAACTGCTGTTATTACGTAATAATTGTTCACAAATAATTACGCATACGGTGTTAAGGGCGAGTTAGAGTTTTAACGGAAGCTCAAATCCGCCTCACAAATACTGAACTTTCGCAAACAATCTTACCGTGCCTCCGCATATTAACCTTTTGAACGCCAGTGACGGCTATACAGACAATACGGTAACACATAAATTAACCTACCCGCATCCGCATAAGAATCAATTTTGCCCGTAACAAAAACGATGTGTGGCGTTCAAAAGGTTCAGAGGATCTTTTACGTTTTTCTGTTGGGGGCCATCCATAAAAATTACGTCACACCAATTTCGATCAATTTGGTTGTACCCCCTTGTCACACTTATTACTATGAAAATCGCCATTATTTTGTTCTAGTGTCACAGATCGCTTGACCCCCCCCCCCCCCCTAAATGTGTGACGTAATTTATGGATGGCCCCTTGCTCGTGGCGCTATTCAGTGATGCCGATTTGTGTTACAAACCGCTTAGATATCGCCTAGGCGAAAAAGCTACATAACTATTTATAAAATGTAATTTGCCTCAATATTTTGATTACCAATAGGTAGATTCATCCGAGTTATATAAAATTGAGCTTTTCTTCATTAATCCACCTTCGCCACCGTCTCCTATGACCTATGACTTCCGCCATTAAATGACTTATCTAAAGCTATTTACCAACAGGGCATGGCCCTTAAAATTCCATGGCTGATGCGAGGAAGAAGAGCCAACATCCAAATCCTGGGTTTGCCATTAGTATTATTCATCTCTATGCCCCCTATACATATACAATACGTTTACTTTTAGTTTACCACTGATAGATAGCTTGCCTTCATTTCATTTGCAACTTTAACACCATACAAATAAAGTAGTTATTACAAAATCTGCAAACGTGGGTAACAGTATTCTAAAATTGGCTTTATTTGTAGGTCGTTAAAGTTGAATATGAAATTAAGACAAACCATCTGTCAGTGGTAAACTTTATATAATTTTACTGTACGCCTCTGGCGCAGCGGACAAGTTTTGCTCCGTTACAACTCTACCTGTAACCCTCTAAAAACCAATTATAACCGGCAGTTAATCGTCCCAAATCCACTTCTTTATACATGATAGTTGCTACTATTCAGCAACTTCTTAGCCTTGTCCAAATCCTCCAACAAGCACCGACCTTTCTCCGACCTGATAATCTGTTTTTTTGGCAGCAAATTCTTAGACAAGTAAGCGATCAACTTGTTCCATTCCTTGAGTAGATGGAATACTTTACCATGCTTTGTTTCCAATGGGATTTGTCCGTTTGAGTGTTCAAAGGCTACGTTGATGACGTGTTTCTGATTCCTTGTACCTTGGTTAGTTCTAAGCAGGGACAGCTGCAATGTGTCTAGATTCCTATGAGCGCTTACGATCGGTTTCTCGTATATGTTGTTGTACTGAGTGTTGATTTCGGTCGAGCCGACGATGTACATGACATGGGTGGCTATTTTGAAAGATTCTGCTGCCCAGATGTATGGGTCCTGGTCAGGTGTGGACGATATGTCCCCGTCGTACATCATTTCGAAGCCGAATTCGGCGCGCAAGTAGACGACGAAGGAGGCGACGCATTCGGCGTGGAGGCGATTCGCGGGCGAGTAGATTACAAGGACTTTGGCTGGCGCTGGTATTTCGTGTCCTGAAAAAAAAAATTATTAGATTTTAGTCACTTGTGTATAATGTTCAGAATCCGCACTGGACTCGTGTGGGTACGATGGCTCAAGCCCTTTCAATCTGAGAGCAGGACTGTGCCCAACAGTGAGATATACGCGCGCGGCGAGCGTTTTCGTTTTCTCTGTTCATTGCGCGGCCGACACGCTCGCCGGACAGTGGTTACCCGGTCGCACACGCAATGAAGTGATAAAACGCTCGCCGCGCCGCCAGTCGCGCGAAGTCGTGGCCGGGCGGTTAATAAGGTAGAGGCGATTTAGCGGCCACATGCATTGAGTTGGAAATTGAACCTTATCAATTTTATAATACGTCACAATTTCCATCGTAATTATTATCCACCTCTCATCATTAGATACACTGATGAGAGGTGGACAATACAAACAACAAGATGGCCAGGACTAGCAGGCAAAAGGAAGGTTGGAAGACCAGTGATGCGATGGGCAGATGATATTGCAAAAATCGCTGGAACCGACTGGACAAGTACTGCCAAAGACAGAGAGTTGTGGAAGAAGATGGAGGAGGCCTTCACTCAAGGACGGCCCCAGTCTCAGAAGAAAATTAATAAATTAAACTAACCATACTAAAACTAGGAATTAAGAACCATTCACTAACAACGCTAATACTACTCTATAAAATATATACTTAAAAGAGACGGGGATTAATAAAGGCTTTTTATTTTTATTATCTTAACTCACCCATAGCAAGCCTGTAGTCCCTGCACCAGTATTTCCTGAGCATGCGCAGCGCGATGTAATACGCGAACAGTATTGCCACAATCAGGGCTACGATGCTCGCTACACACACATTCATAGTTGACACATTGTTGCCTGGAATCACATACACAAGTACATTTAATACAAGTTTCTTTTTAGCTGGTGCCTAGTGAAGCAGCTGAAAGTTAAAGCACGCAAATACAGGGGTCTAGGCTCCGAATATTCGGTGTACCCTTGGTCCGTGGGATCCTAGCGCTAAAGGCTTTTTAAGGAAATAGCAAAAAGGTTAGTCAACATCACAGGAGACCAAAGAGCTGGTAACTCAAAGAATTAGATTAGCTATTCAAAGGGGGAACGCTGCCAGTATCTTCGGAACCTTGCCTAAAGGGATTCCCTTTAATAATATATTTTATACTTCATTTAATTTAGAATTGAAAACCACAACATCATTATATTGCGGCTCGTCAACTATTTCTTACCTAGCAAATAGTACAGTACAATAGTCTGGGAGCCGCAAAATAAAATTGTTTTAGTGTCACTTTATTTGCGTGTCGCCAATGAGGGTTTTCTGACAGGTGGAATATCGCTAGATGGCGTTAGTATCGTAAGGTCTATTTGACGTTACACCCATTACAACAAATGTCAAAGTTGTCAAACGGACCTGACGATACTAGCGCCAAATAGCCTGTCATAGAAAACCCTCATTGTTACTCTAGTACAAATTGTAAAGAGATTACAGTTCACGAGCCGCAATATAATGTTGTTGTGGTTTATAATTCTAAATTAAATGGATTATAGTTATTACTAGCTGTTGCCCGCGACTCCGTCTGCGTGGAATTAGTAATTTGGGCAGCTTATTTTTTTTAACCAATTTGCTTTTTCATCAATTATGGCTCTCCTTAGTTACCCCCCCGCACACCCGCGTTCACATTCACCACAAGTCAAGCGTGCCTTTAAAAGTTTTACTTCAAAAACCCCCGATTTTGAAACATTCTTCCGCTCCGCTCCGCTCCTATTGGTGTTAGCGTGATGATTATATAGCCTATAGCCTTCCTCAATAAATGTGCTATCGAGCAGTAGTTCCTAAGATTAGCGCGTTCAAACAAAAAAACCTGTTCGATAAATTCTTAAAATAGACGTATCTTTCTTAATTGTGAACCGATTGAAATGAAACAAACACTAAATGTTAATCCAAGAAAATACCAACATATCAGTGAAAACCGCATCCTTCTAGGTTAAGCCGTTTTTGAGATTAGCGCGCACAAACGCACAGACAAACAGACAATAATTCTAACAATCATTGTTTTGGGTTCTATTGCGCTAATAAATAGCCCTAGTGACAGTTTTTCTCAAATATCTTCAATGTACAGACACCGACTTGTTACAGATTTATTATATGTATAGATTATTATTTATTATACTAGCTGTTGCCCACGACTCCGTCTGCAAAGAATTCGTTTATCGCTATCCCGCGGGAACTATCCGAAACGAAGCGGGAACTATATATTATGATGAAATTTTTATAAATCCTGAGAAGTTTATGCTTTGAGAAAAAAAAACTATCCCATTCATCATTCATTCATTCAAGATAAATTATCTGACAATTTAAGTCTACTTACTGACTGTAAATCTCGGACTCTCCGCAGTCTGGCATGGCACACTCCCTTTACAATTATCATGCAACGGCATCACCACAAAATAGTATGACCCCGGATTCCCCAACAGAGTATAGTCATAAGTCACTTCATCAGTATAGTTCTTGAAACTCAACGTCTTGTTCTTGATAATCTCATCGCAGTTGGTGCCCTTGGACTCTCGCATGACTTTAATATTGAAGGAGGTTATGTTGACTTGTTCTGGAGGTGCCATGACGTGTAGTCGGATTTTGTCTGATAATATTTCCAGATAGACAAACGGTTTCCAGTCTGACTCGTTGGTGGGAGCTGTGGAATCAAAAAAATAATAATTATCAATTTATCAGTACATAAAGCTACTTAATTATAACAAATGAATTAATTAACACATATTGGCATCGCATCTCGTATTTTATTTCATGGAAATATACAGTCAGCCAAGTACATAGGCACCTAGAGATATGTGAACACATTTAGTAATAAAACTAGAATATGAACAATGTAAATTTAATAATAATTATAATGCATGCCACTAATCATAATATAAAAACTGAATCACTACTAACAATAATAAACTTAATTGCAGCGCCCAACAAGGTACATAATGTGTTCCTAGCTTAAACAAAAAAATAATCTGTAATACCATTATGTGCAATAAATGAATTAATAGCGATTGTGGATATATGTATTGTCTAAGAGGAACGAAGTGGGATTCTTTTTCTGCCAGTTATTTAGTCAGACTTTTCATACAAAATTGTGACCATGTTCAATCAAGAACGGTCCAACTATATCTGGTGGCTCCCCTCGCACTGCCTCACGGCACGGCTCTTCTGAATGCACTCACCCTTGAAAAAGGTCTTCCAAAATAATCGAAACTAGCCGGACCGTTCCTGGCTTCTAATGGTGAATTGAGCCATTTAATTTCTACTTTAATAAATCATGACTCACAAGATCTTAAGAAATACTGTAGCAAGTAAACTTCACATACGGGCGCATTCAAATTTGCGGCGAAGTGCCGCGCGGAGGCAGCGCGTCTGCTTTGTAAATCCATATAAATAAAAAACGCGCGATTGCAGCGCTACACCCGCGCATAAGTTCATCGATCGACTATACCCTGTCTATTTAACAGATTTAGCAAAGCGTTCTCTCTGTTGCACTTTTGTATGCAAATGAAAGGGACAAGAAACTGTCAGTGGGCGTCAACAATCGCACGTCGATGGCGGGCTCGGCTTACATGCCGTTTGTTGGAATATTCGTAATATTTCTCGTGATTTTTGTTTGTAGTTAGAGGCACCTCAAATAATTAACTTATTGATAACATGACATTGTGATGACATTGTGATGTCATGTTTATTCATCTATTAATCAATAAACGAGCCAGGTAAAAATTAGTAACCAAAGATAAGCACTTGAAAGCGTCCGCACCGTACAAGAGAGAGACAGATGTTGACTAAATTTTGACAGGAATGTAAACCTATCTTGTGCCGGTGAATCGTCCTTATCGCTGACCAATTACGTGCATTCTCTGTTTTCTAGTACTAACTCTGTTAAATGGACAGAGTATAGTGATGTGCATTTATTCTGTTGTATGCAGTGTTTCTTCGTCAGAGTCCATTGTGAAACTATGTACAACACTACGATTCAAAAACCTAGCGACAACAGCGCGGCCGCAGCTCTGCAGACGCGCTGCCTCCGCGCGGCACTTTGGCGCAAATTTGAATGCGCCCTAAGATATCAGGATATCAGTTAGCTAGCTTCTTATTCTACTTACTTAGCATTTGCGCGGATGGTACATTAAAGTAATACCGCCCCCTATTGACCACATTATCATCAGATGCCTCAAAGTCCAGGATCTGGGACTGTACGACGCTCTCCGAATACTCAGGCCAATAACAGTCATAGTACAGCACTGATTGGTCATTGAAAGTAGCTTCATTGGACAGCACAATGTTCCTGCAGTGGTTCTGTTTAGCCTCAGTGAAACGGAATTTCATTGCTGAAAGGAGAAATTTTTTGAGTCAGATACAGTCACTTTCACCTTAGTATTTAGATACTTATTCAAGCAGCCCCAACACCTGATCGCATCCTAGGTTATTGGTAATAGAGGGCTCTTTTTAGGGTTCCTTAGGATACCTCAGGAAATGAGTTACAAGCATACTTACTCTTCCATTTGATATTGTCAAAAGTGATGTTAAGTACTGTATAATTCCGTCTGAAATTGACCAACAAATTCTTATATTCCTGTATCAGTACATGTGGTTTCAGTATCACACCTCCAATGTGGCCATTGGATGTTATCGGACCAAAACTCATGGTTTTGCATTTTTCGCTGCTGTAGTATTCAATGGTACAATGATCGTTTTCATTCCCGGAGTTGCCTAGTACCTGGAAAAGAGATTCATATTGTCCTATTATAAGTAATTACTTTTATTCATACATCCTTTTTGACTTAGAATTCAATGGCCCATGTCAATTTACTGACAATTGTTCAATCAAAAAAAAAAGGAGTCATATAAAATAAACTGAATTCAAGTCTTTTTATTTTGAAAGTGACTCGCATGCTGAAAAAAATATGTGCATTTTAGTCTCAATTGTTTCATTAAATCCAATTTCACAGATTAAAATAAAAGTACAAAATGAAGGCTTAAAGAATGATGGGCAGATATGTATGGAAACCAGCCTGATCACCAATAGAAATTTAATACATGTAGATTTATCCATCCTTCCTACCATTTGCTATAATTGTTAATACAACTAGATTGTGAAGGCTGAGAGAATCAACATAGTTTTAGGACACAACACACTTAAAAACCAAAAATAATGAATTGTAAGCTCAGAATATTTGAGGGCTGATAACTAGTGATTGGTGACCAGTAGCATTTTATGTCACATTGGTGTAAAAATAAAATTGCATATGTTTGATGTGTTTAGTGTGTGTGTGCATACCCATGCTTCTTTTACAATAAAATATTTTAAACTATTATTTATTTTATCAATATTTAGTATTGTTTACAAATTTTGATCTTGATATAACAATATAATAATTGCTTACTAATAAAAAAATTACACTATTCTTAATTCAAATTTATTAAAATTTATTTTCTATTTTTTTGGGTGGATTTCCCTATAAAAGCGTATTTTTTAGTTTACCTATTATTTATTTCACATGAGATATCAGCTGAATGCTGATAAGGTTAAGAATTATGTTGCCAATTTATGAAAGTTGGTAGATTGTAACTTTGCTGATTTGAACAGGATATTACAAGATCGCATGGTTTGTGGTATTAGGATCAAAGAAATACAAAAACGATTGCTACAGCAAGCCACATTGTCCTTTAACCAGGTGGTTAAATCAGCTTTGGCTGCAGAAATTCCAGATGCTGGAGTTTTGATTATGTCAACAGGGGCCATCCATAAATTACATCACACCAATTTCAATCCATTTGGACACCCCCCCCCCCCCCTTGTCACACTTATTACTATGAAAATCGCCATTATTTTGTTCTAGTGTCACAGATCGCTTGACCCCTCCCTCCCCCCTAAATGTGTGACATAATTTATGGATGGCCCCAACAGGAATAGGTGACCATTCAAAATGCTTATGAACCAAGCAGTGTTGAAAAGCCAATGCATGGAATGGAGGTTAAAGAGTTCCGAACTAAGTCAGTACAACAGGGTAATGAGTGCTGCTGGTGGTGTGGCAAGGTGCATGGCAAATTTTGTAAATTTTGATGAAGCAGGTTTTACATTTGTAAAAAAACAAGTCATATTGCTGTGGCTTGTACAAGTACTCAAGAGAAAGGTAAGCCGAAGGGAGAAAGTAAATTCAATGGCTGGTATGAAGATGCTCCATGCTACTATGTATCAAATAAAGTTGCACCCTAATATAATATGCAAATAGGTACCAATTCCAAGCAAACCAAAGGGAAGGCTAACTACATGAACAAACGGTAAAGTGGCTTTACTTGGAGAAGCTTTTGTTGATGTGAAATATGTAAATCATATCCATGTAATTCTGCATCAAAAAATTGCTACCAGTCGCCAATCACTACTGATAACACTCTTCTCAAGACACTTCTTCTCTTCTTCTTTTCTTCTTCTTCTTTTCAAGTTTGTTTACATATTAGAAAACTAAGCTTAAATAACTAGCTTCCAATTAGAATGCATGAGGTTCTTATTGGATATGGAGGTAAGGTTGCTATCCGTCCAGGTTTCCCCAGATTTGTCCTAGTTTAGAGTGTCCGGGGAACGTCCGGGCGGGGTTCCATTTGTAGTCCAGGTTTGAATTGTAGTAGTTAGATTGTAGTTCCGCTAGTAGTGGTACAGAAAATAAAACAAACAAAAAAACGATGACATGTCCAGTTTCTGAGCTCCAAAATCCGGGGATTGTACGCTTTTTGTCCTGGTTGCCGAATTTTAGAGATAGCAACCCTATATGGAGGCCAATTTACCCATCATTCTTTGGCATAGACCAGTGTCTAAGCATTTATAAGGGGTTAAAACATTTGAATTAGGGATATTAACAATTGTAATTAATTAGTTTAATTTTAACATTATAATATGTAAAGGCTAGTTTTGTTTTGGAAAAGTTTTTTGTGTTACATGTTTAATTAGAGAAAGTCAACTCTCGCTGATTGACCAAATAGTATGGTGATAAAAAGAGAGATCTAACTGTTCTAAACTTTCACGTTCATTTCGAGCAAGGCACAGGAATTTAGTTTTGGAAATGTATGACTCACGCCACGCATGACCATGAACCCCCTTCCCTCATAAACATAATAGTATGACGTAAATGACGCAACAGCAATGATAGTAATACGATTAATTAAAAGTACCGATTGATTACATAATAAAATATTAAGTACCTATAACGAATATTCTTAAAAGAGACAAACAAGGAAAATCTGGCAGAATATAGCTACTTTGTCTTCGTCTTTTATTTTATTAAGATGTTTTTTTTTGGTTAGTAAAATCAATAACCAACCAGCAAATCAACGTTATCTATCTCTTATCTTACCTGGGTCGTGCATTTTTGGGTCTGGTTAACACAAAGCGGTCCCGCTCCAGAAACATATTGCAAAGAATAAACAACTAAAAACAAACACAGATATCGTGATCTAAACATATTAACTAGGTACGTCCAGAAAAAACGTTCAGGCCAATGCCACGTCCTGATTTACCATGTCTAGGTATCAAGAATTAAACAGCTTTCATGATTTGTATCGAAACCAACTGAAAATAACTAAAACGCAGTAAAATTGTTTACACTCCGACGCTAAACCTAATCGCATTAAAAACAATATGGCGACTGGTTTTTTTTTTAATCTATTGATTTTGAGTTATGCGTTTCGTTTTACTGTGACTACTTAATGCCAGCACAAACCGAGAGCACGGGGCGCCGACTGAGCGTGCCCAGCGCGCTCTATAACACTGAGGCGCTACTACGAAATTCGAAAATCGAAGTTCGTATCGTATTATCCCTCTCACTCTCGTTTCAAATCATATTAGCGTGAGCGGGACGGCACGAAACGAAGTTTGAATTAAGCACTTCGTGGTAGGGCCTCTGAATCGAACACACGGTGACACACTCTGGCAGTGCGGCAAACCGTATTCGATTCAATGTTATTGACCGCGCTGGGCATGCTCCGTCGGCGCCCTGTGCTCCCGGTTTGTTGTGGCCTTTAACATTTTAGCATTTTGTACATTGAATATTTATGTATTTAAATAGCATGATACTCAAAGATTGAAATAAATAGGTACATTGGTAATTTTTAAAAAAAAATTGAATTATGCCAATTTAATTTAATATTTAGGTCAGACCAAGAAAATTATATACAATATTATTTTTTATTTAATATTCTTTGGTCAGACTGCTTCTTGACTAGAATAAGAATAAAAAATACTGGAGATTTATTCACTATCAAACACAGTTTCTGAAAAAAAAAAACGTTTCAGGTGACATGACATTGACATCACGCATGACATTTGTTTGTTTGTTTGACTTGACAAACTCGACATCCGGTGATATTTATTGATGTATGATTTGTATAAGATGTGTTATCTTCGATCTTAAATATTTCGCCTTATTTGATGAAAACATAATCTTGCCCTAATAAGTCAACTACAATGTTAATTCAGTGATTCAGTTAGAAATCCAGACAACGATGACTGTAAGTTTAAATCCTGTTATCTGTAATATCTTAGTGAAATGTTTTTTTGATCCTATTCATAGTAAATACTAAAACGTTTATTTCCTGTATTTTTCATATATTTCATATATATATATTTGACTAGCGTTTCGCATTCAAATTACCGAGGTTACTGCTTCCTGAATGTCGTGGGTGTGTGGAAATACAATGGGCAGTATTTGCCACTAAAAGTAGGTACGTTTTTGTTGTTATCTCCCATTTATGCGGCAGTATTTATCATTGCTCACATCCTAAACATCCTCTGTTCTTCTAACAGTTATTCAGTTTCTTTGTGTTTTCAGTACAGGTATGTTTATTTTAACTTTTTATTTTTTATTGAAATAAAAATGTTGAAATTCTAATTAGAATAAATATAAACGGTATTGGTAGAATGTATGTACCTATACCTTACTGTGCATAAACACATGAAATTAACAGCTAACAAGAAAAAACATTTGTAAAAAGATGAGCTTATCCCTTAAAAAAAAGTGGTAGTTAAGGGGTAGTTTCATGAGAATAACCAAAGTTTTTTTTAAATATAATTTCCAATAGAGCCCAGGTGTGAGTTGATCTATGATTGGATTGGGTGTCTCTTCATGAGGGGTTCCAAATGACCCATTTGTCCTGCAAAATGCTAGTAGAATACTATGGAATTATACTTACAGGGTAATTTTTCATCAGTGCACAAATTTTGATACATGATTCAGTATTGTTAATAGATCACGATTATTTGTTCAAGAATTTTTTTTTTACATTTTGAAATTTGGATTGTTCATAGTAATTCATCCAATAAATTGGTTGAGTTACTATGAAAAATAAAAAAAAATAAGTGATAAATATTATAACAAAAAATACTGAAATTTGTTATTTTAACAACACTGTATCACATACAAATTTGTGCACTTATTAAAAAATTACCCTGTATAAGATAAGTATTTATCCTAGCTTTATCCTAGGATACATGTTGAATAATAAATAACATAACTGGAAGTTTATTTCATGCCCATAGCATAAAAAATCTTGGAGAATAACAGAACTCCTTTATAAGTACTACCAACACTGTCATTCCTCAGAAACATAGTTTTATGAGTGTAAAACTGAGTACAACAGGAAATGGACCAAATATTATAGCGGTAACAATTACTAATCCTTATCAAATTACACACGTTACATAATTGGTCATATTGATAAATTTTATAGCTCACATTGAGTTGCATGAATTTCAGTTTTACTAATCATTCCCTTAAAAGTATTTAAGGTTAAATTGGTTTGTAAAAAAAAATACTAAAAAGATTTATCATTCTAAATTTCAAACGGTTCAAAAAAAAGGATAAACTAAGAGACCTAAAAAACACATCCATATTATTAACTTTTATTTGACTTTGCTTTGAATTAGATATAATTTAAATTTAATTATAACATTCAATGAAAAATACTAAATAGCAAAAAAACCTAATTTAAAACCAGTTATAACGACAGTCATAAAATCCGGCAAAACAATCAACTCTCACCAGTTTCTTTGTCAAAGACTATACCATAAAATGATCTTTAATTACCTTGACTAATAAAACCGCGTTTCTAATTATGATTAAGTCATATATTTCTGCATATTGTGTCAATTGAGTTGTGTTCACTTATTGATTTTCTGTGATTAATATGGATGTTGAGAGTTCCAAAGGTTTTAAAGTAATCTAACTCCTAATATAAGTATAAATTATATTCCCTTACATTTTAATTTTACATTATACAGGATGACATTGGAGACATGAACAGAAGTGATACAACTTAATTAACCATTAAGTGGGATTATAATGACATAGGTATGTAGGTGATTTAATGCAGTAATTATACCTAATCATGACAATGTTCAAAATTAAATTATATTAGTCCTAATAGTGTAGTCTAGTGATAAGAAAGAGATGCAAACATAAATGTATCTCACGTGCCTTTAAATTTAATATCTTTTCAAACGCGGCCATCACACTTTATCACTAAAATAGTTAAGGGGAAAATTAACAAAAAAAAACGGTTATTGTTTCGTTTAATCTTAATAGTCCTAGGACTATTAACCCGTAGCGCGATCGGCGACTTATTTGGGCAATTTTTTCTAAGTTAAAATCGAAACTAGAAACAAAAATTAGCAAATTATGACAATTAGTTTAGGCAGACACGTGTGCGCCTAAATCGCTCGACGGGTTAATTCGTAAATGGCTATCACTTACTGAATCTTTAAAGCGGTTTCTGATTACCTATGTGTACTGTACAATATCACCCTGTATACTTAAAAAAAATGTAAAACCAACAAACTATTTTTTTAACATTTTTTTGAATTGCTTCTTGAAAGATGAAAAAAGTTTTTAAAATGTAAGGGATTACATTGGATAATCGTTATTTATTTATGTGTTGGCACCAATTACATTGTTGATTAGATTTGTATACAACTATCAGTTTATGAAACTTGAAAGCAGGGTATAAATGGAATGCATAAAACTAAAGCAACTGTTTTGATAGCCCAAATATGTGGTTGTTTGCTATGTACACAATGTAACAGATGTCTCACATTTATACATAATTTTGTTATTCTAACTGTACCACCACCTGTTTTTCTATTTCCTTGGCTTTCAGACCTTGATCAAACTACATAAATTAATGTTAAAGTTTGTATACCCTAAATAGTTACAGTAAGTTGATGGTTCTTCATCGTCGCGGCATATCGTCGCTTATCTAACAATACCGCGTAAGTCAGATTTGCTTACTTTTCAGGAGAGGCAGAAAACTGCATTATATAATTCATTTTATACAATTATAGCTAATTTTTGGCCACATGGCTAATTTTTGGCTTTCGCGGTATTGTTAGCTAAGCGACGATATACAGCTTGAGTCTTCATAAAGTGCACATATTGAAATGTAATGAAACTACAGATACTCAATTTTATTGAAAAAAAAACTTAAGAAATATTACAACCTACTTCTTGTAATCATTGTCGTCTTTTTTCGTCGCGATAGACCATTAATTTTACATACAGATATAAAAAAAACTTTTCAAAATCATGAAAAAGTTAAAAATGAAAAAAAAACTTTTTTGTTGATAAAAATGAAAAGAAATACTTTTTGTTGGTACTTACATTTTCCCTCATTTTAATATGTGCATCATAAAGTTGTTTATCAAAAATTTCAACGGAAATAAAAAATATGTGGGGTTAAATCAAGCTCTACTTACATAATTGCTGTTAGCAATGAAATTATCTATTCTTTTATAATTTGTTTATTCATTTCATTATGATAGACAATTTCGATGGAATACCGATCGATATACATATTGTCACTATTTTGAAAGAAGGTCGTATCTCAAACCAATATGTAGGTTAGGTACCTAAATTTGACCTCGTTTATCTCACGTCAAATTTTGACTATTGCAATTTGAAACTTATTTTCAGTGAAGAAAAGTTGATATTTGTTTTCGCTCCCATCACCTGTATTTCCAGATAGAAACACCTTTGGCCTTTCACACTTTTCATCAGGTGAGATAGGAATCAATCACGGGTCAGTTTTATGCAAAAACAACCGGCCAAGTGCGAGTCGGACTCGCGCACGTAGGGTTCCGTACCATTATCTATAAAAACGACAAAAAAGTCACGTACACGTACGTAAAATGGCCTCGATTTTTAATGACGAAATTTTCTATTACTCAAATTCAGAGCCAACTGTTCAAATAGCAGTTACTCAATTTAGTTTGACACGATATAGTTGCCCTTTTATTACTATTATAATCCATCCATGAATTATGTACCTAAACGTTGTTTTCTTAGACAAGAAAACTACATTTTTATGGTTGTAAATTATACTTCAGCTTGTGTTATTTGAATAGGTACTTCAATACGATTTGTAAAAAAAAATCATGGTATTGTTTGCAATTCTATGATTTATGTACTTTAAACGAAGTATTCTTATTTAAATGTAATTGATATCTCGGAAAAAACAATATTTAGATTAAATCTTATGTGAAGAGCGAAGACAAAGTTCTGCTTTCCAATTTTATAATTTAATCGATAAAAACTTTATGTAATTTTATTGTACCTACCGGCATTTAAAAATAACAAATGCAACTCAAATTGAACAGCTGGCACTGATCTACAACATGTGGTAGAAATAAAAATAAAGTCGAAGGACGTTGGGCGAAACTATCGCCCAATGACCTTCATATATTCCGAGAAATGATAATGGATTGACTAAAGAATCGTTATGATAACTGATTTAGTATGGATAGCGTTGGACGCACTCACTTGAAAAATAAATTACAGCAAATATGTAACAATTAGCAAGGACATAGGTAGGGTAAATCGCCAATAACTGGCCCCCTCATACTGAAAATGAACTCTGTTCCCCTACAAACATAATTCAATTTACTATAACGTGTTCAGTTATTAAGGGTGGCCAACTGGCCAGTATATACTAAAAATTATGGGTGAATAGAGTTCATTTTTTTAGTATGAGGTGGCCAGGTATTGGCGATTTACCCTTTGGTCATTTACATTTTTTTTGTTTCATAAGTAAATATCATATTTCTAATGCTAAATAAAACGAAGTATAAAAGGCTTCGGCGGCCCGAGAGGCCGTGAGCTCAAAAATATTTATGAAGGCAGACTGCGTCCAACTCATCTAAAAGCGAGGTCTACATCGGGATCCATAAATATTGAAAGTCATAAGTAGTCATAACGTAGTGTTTGCTCTAATGATCATTTGCCATAACTCTTTTTTCTCTGAATCTATTAATTGTTCTGGATTGTTATGATATAAACCTAATCTGACCACTTCAAAGTTCCTGAAAAATTTACGTTTTCAGAGAAAAAAAGAGTGATGGCAAACTTTAAGTACATTATGACTTAGTGTTAGGGTCTCCCCACATAATATGTTCGCGGAATCGGCTTAAACCTATTAAAAAAAAGCTTTACTCCACGCAATAAGGTTGAAAAAGACGTTGATAGGCTCGGCTCCACGGGAGTAGTAGGGCTGAACCGATCGAAGTCTTTTTCACTCTTATCGCGTGGACATAAACCCTTTTTTGATCGGTTTAATTCGATTCCGCGTAGATAGAAGTGGGGCGACCCCGGCGACCATTATGGACCGCTACGGGACCCGGACACCCAAAAGCGCGATCTACAAGCTATTAATACTAAGGGTTTCACCACCTATTGATTAATTTTAACTGACGGATAAATCTCGTCTTAGTCTATTCGAACAAAACAAACAGAGACGGCATCACATTTAACGACCGCTTTAGCCTAGTTGGTAGTGACCCTGCCTACAAAGCAAGAGGTCCTGGGTTCGAATCCCGGTAAGGGCATTTATTAATATTTGTTCCTGAGTTATGGATGTTTTCTATGTATTTAAGTATTTATTTATCTATATAAGTATGTTTATCGTCGTCTAGTACCCATAGTACAAGCTTTGCTTAGTTTGGGACTAGGTCGATTTGTGTAAGATTGTCCCCTAATATTTATTTTTATATTTATTTATTTATCCGCCAAATAAATTTGATCAATGGATGGTGAAACAGGGGGTAAATCAGACATCGCAACGTTAGTTTAGTCAATCTTTTGTCTCCTTCGCCTCTATACCTTACCTTCAAAGACTTCAATCTTGGTGTGAGGGTTAGGGATGATGACACCTCCGATCAACTGACGGACTTTGCAATGCACGATTCCTGCATAGATCTTGTATGGCAAAAGCTAGTTATGACTAATGGGCGGCCGACAGATGCAAAATACGTCAAAATCATGTCAAACGATATACGTAATATGGATATGACTAGAATTGGTTTAAATAAGTGAACATAATTGCAAAATAGTTACATGATGTTATTGTTGTATTTAGTAAATAAATAATCACGATTTTTTCTATATAAAATTTTTTCAGTCCATTCCTTTTATGGTTCACTATCCACTTATATAGGGAAAAATTACCACTCTACATCTACAGATGTAAAAGGTGCGTATCTATTCGTAAAGTGATACTTCTCTATTAACACCAATAAATAACATTATCACAATCTCAAATTTCTTATAAAATCATACATAACCCGGAATTCTGTCTGCAACCGACTCCATTTTATTGGAGATATTTATAATATAACAATTCATTTTTATACATAAAAATTACTAGAAATTTAATAAAAGTCGTATCCATCTTATGTTTTCGTCACCATATTGCATCCATTGTCCGCCCTTTGGTTATGACGTTACTTCTTGCCAACTCAATCGACTAACTATTTATTTGTCAAAGCAGATTGAAAATCAATCTTGTTTTCAGGTCAGGGCTAAAGTGTTTTACTAGTCGCGTCTTGGGATCATTGTTTTATGGTGTCATTTCCCTATCGTCCAGTTTTCTAATTTGCCAATTTAAGAGGGTACGATGCGCACCATTTCTCCATACAAACGTAATCCCCTTTTTCCTCCCTGGATAATGGCTTTAAAGCCAATTTTTTTTTACTGTGTAATCTGTATCTACCACAGCTATGCCCCTATGTTTCGTTTTTTCCATATTTCAATTAACATAAGAAATATGAGCTTCCAAAAACTGAAAAAATTGCCCAATTTCAACGTCATTTTCAGACACTTATCAGAAAATAATCCCTGATATAAACAAAAAAAGGAAAACAGGGGCATAGCTAAATCTGTCCTCTAATTATTATATTTTTGATCAATTTTACGCGCCTATTAACGGTCTGAGCTGCAGTTGTCCCGCTCTCGCTGTACTGACACGGAGGGGTTCGGGCGAGACAGCGACATTTCATTAAAATACCTATTTCTCAAAAGTCTCTCAGCCATCGTACCCTCTTAACTTAAAAAATAGCTTGTCAATACTCGTAAATCACGCTATTATCGAATGCGCTCGCAATCACACTGGCGTTTACCGTCGACGTCTAACGAATTCGATTGCGTGCGTAAGACAATAGCCTGAAGTAAACGGAAGAATCTTCTTTATTCTGTGTTCTTGGTAGTGCTAGACGTAATCGCGGATGAATTTGTTCCATGGAAGAATTCTTCCATGTTTTTTCCGTCTGATGGAGACTAACAAAAATGCAAACAAACAATCTGTTGTTGATCAACAAAACTGCACAGGGCTGCCAACTGCTTTTTTGTAAACTCAACTATTGCCTTGTACAGTCGACTACAAAAAGATCGATGCAGCCAAAGTTACAAAAATATGTATACACGACCTTAATGGTAAGTTAATAAAGTCGCGTATACATATTTTTGTAACTTTGGCTGCATCGATCATTTTGTAGTCGACTGTACAGTTAGTCGCGTACCGGGATTGTTGAGCCACTTACCTATGTTATGTTTTGGCTCAACAATCCCGGTTCGCGACTGTATTAAGAAATAAATCAAGTACTAAGCATCCAAGATGTTCTGTTTTAAAATTTCTTTCAAATTTTTTTTCGGTGCTCCATAAAGTTGGGTGGCAATTTTGAAGCATTTAGCAACCCTTGAAATGCTCACAATAAACAAACAAAGAACACCTGTGTTTGTGAATAAACTATGCCTATACACTAACGTAACTCTTCTGTATGTGCAAATATCTGTCTGTTGATAACATTTTCAGTGGCTGCGTTGGTGATGGTACTTCATGGTACCTTACACTCTACGTTAGCACAGTTGGGCCTTAAAACTGTACAAATTAACAATGAGTTTGTAAACAGCAAGTGTGTTCACTTTTTAGGTACGTCACGATCGTGTTTCAATTGATTATCGATCGACCATAAATTGCTCATTTAAAACAAAGAAATCGACAACCTTTTTTCCGCAGTTGTGGGTTTTAAAAAGGTGTTAAATTTTATAGTGGATGCTTTAGTGCATTTTTTTGGGTTATTTGACGCGTAAAAGTTTTCTTATGTGGAGTGCAAATCGTGGAGTTTTATTACAATTATCACAAGTTTGAAGTTGTTCGTTCTCGGTAAGCGTCGGCGTGTCGTTTAAAAGGTACATTTATTGTGATAAGGAGTGTGATTCTCTTAACCTGAGGCCGTATTATCTAAGCTCGCGATTGCTTTCGCCATCTCTCTCTACCGTCATCTTATTCCGTGTGACAGAAGGAAGTGGCGAAAACAATTGGGGATGTCTATTTTTTTGCAATGTATAGAAAATCGAAAACCATTTCGAGATAAATGCTTTTTAAATCGTTTTCTGTAGTTATTTAATTTTAATATTATGTAATGAATTTATTATATAATAAATAAGCAATGACCTTCATTTGACATTGGTGTAAATTGCGTGACCGGTTCAAGTCGTACTTTATTCTGTGTGGTTAGAATTCTTCACAATTTACGCGTGGATTATACTACGGAGTTTGATTTGGACCCGCTGTCTGACATCTAGCACTTTGTCAGTGCCAGTAAAGTGACACAGTGTATAGTGTACCACTACGCAAAAAATAATTAAAGGGGTTGCCTTATCGTACGCATTTAGATAGATTTAGAAATTTGGCACTGTGGGAGCCCTCAATTATAATCTGACGTCGTCAACTAAAATAGTTTCAATAATTAATTTTGAAAAAAGTATAGAACTAAATGACAAAATATTGAAATTAGTTTCTTATAATTGACTTTTCTATACAAAAAAAAATATAAAAACCACTGGTAATTTTTTTTAGACATTCCCAATTGTGATTAATGCTGTTAGACAATAAGGCTGCA
Organism: Archips crataeganus; assembly: GCA_947859365.1. NCBI lineage: Eukaryota > Metazoa > Arthropoda > Insecta > Lepidoptera > Tortricidae > Archips > Archips crataeganus. Next base: position 17,052,213 of record OX402057.1, on the reverse strand, counting down.
GGATTTCACAACTTGTTTTTCGTTTACAAATCACACCACGGGGATAAACGTATACATAGAACCAAACCTTCAAAGAATTTGGTTCTGTTTGCAATATGTACACTCTACTACTTTGATTTAGAAATTTAAATACATCCTATTCGAGCAATTCAGTTCAATTACCTAGTGACCATTCACGAGTAGTAATAAATATGTATACCTAAGTAAAGAGTGTTCTTTATAACTCATATACGGAAACAATTTGTATTCTTTTGCTAAGTTACGGTTACATAAAGACGAATATTTCGCTTCAAAATTAAAAAAAAAAACCCGTGAAATGGTCTAATAGCATTTATAATATCTATGATGACTATGATATATGGATTCGTTGGCTCAGTAGTTCCTAAAGTTATCCGAACCGCGACTCAACTAAAAAAGTTAAGGTCGAGACCCAGTTTACCAACAAAATCATGACCATGGGCTTATGCCCACTGCAGGGCATAGCCTCCTCTCACAATGAAAGGGTTTGGTTGGTCCGAGGTTTGGGCCGTTGTTCCCACCTGGGTCCAGTGCGGATTAAGAATTTCACGCACACCATTGAATGTCTTCGCTGATTTGTGCAGGTTTCCTTCACTGTAAAGTTCATGGTAAATTTTAAATGTCATTTCGCACATAAATTCCGAAAAACTCAAGAAGCGTTCTACTCGTAGAGGGGAAAAAGATCTTTTCACGCAAATTAATAATAATAATTAATAAATAATAATATATATTTATTTCTTAGAATATGGTACAAAAGATGGTCGAATTATAATTAGTGCGTCATATGCTGCCTCTATTGGCGTAGAAATGTTACAATTTGAGAACTTGTTATTCACAAAGATATTGCTAATGATTCATTAGGTATAGGTACTGTATCAGGTATCAATTTCTTCTAAATTTCGAAGGAGTTACATACAATGGTTTTGGGTTAAAATTGTCGTTTCAACTGTCAGACTAACGTAGTCGTCCGAAACGATGGTAACATAATCCGATTGCTTGCATAAATCTCCCTCGGCGTTCTAACTTCGAGGTCAACTCAATAGGAACAACCTTTAGTATGAACCTTCCCCTTGCTAACAGCAACAGTCCCTTCGAAAAAAAAACTTAAGGTTTTTTCCTGAGTGGTTTCGATTTATTTCAGAAATAGAAATCACGCGGGCGTTGGATTTGGTTAGCACATGTAGCCTGTGGCTTTACTCTCATTATTTTATTCTTACATTTTGAATGCACTTAACTGTGTTGCGCATTGAAGTCATCGCGATGATGATTATGACGAGACGATTGTTAATATCGTGTCATTGCACTTCAGGGTTGAGTTAGTTGAGTACCCTATAGTCTATAAGCTAGGTACTTGTAATTTTATATCGTGATTAAATAAACACTTGAAACTTGAATGTTTGTTGGGCGGTTGACTAATTGTTCGATCTATTTTCCTTGTAGATATCGCTGATTAATATAGTAATTATGTGGAAAACTCATTGACATACACATACTTAATAATGTTTTTAGTACGGGATATGAGTCGCTACTTGTTCGAATTTTACATTACTCATGAAATGAAATTAAATGAAATGAAAATCATTTCCCTTTTAAAGCTAAAATTTCTTTTGTGATAAAGAAATACCGTGGTTTTTGACCTTTCAAGCAAAAGTTTGACAGTTCGAACTCCAGCTCGCACATCTGAGTTTTTCAGTTCGAAATTATATTTGAAATTTACTATCACACTTTCAATGAAAAAAAAATTGCATACCTGCTCCTTTGCGAAGTACTAACCACGTCCAAAGTAGCTTAGTCGCATCATTCATTTTAAACATTTAATTCGCACCAGCGTTGTTTTTCTTATCGCGTACGGGGTTCAGCTACGTTTGAGTTTGACTATTTATTACCCAATCCGCATCAGTCACGCGTGGGAACTTTTATTCTAAGAGGTCTGTCTCCACGGGCCTTCAGTACAGTTTTGGATTTGTGGACTGTCTTTACATATACATGCTTTACGTACGTTTACCCTACGATCTGAGGACACGACTATGTGACGACCGGCGCCGCAGCGAACGAATTCTCTGTCCATTGCGTGCCCTTGCCCAAAGTACGACAGTCAAGTGTCAATATAGTGAAATTACACGCAATGTACTTGAAAGTTGCTTGTCATCCATTGCACTGGCAGGGTATTTATGCTGCCTTCTTGGCCTCTACATGTGCGGCAATTTTGTAAAAAAAAACTTAATTTATTTGAAACCAAGTACAACTATAATTTAAATAGTAGATATTGCTTTTTCTCTTTGTACTGAGTAGCTACCGTGAGAGCGGGATTTATAAGAATAATAGCCTACTAAAGAATACTATTATATCTATAAGAAAATGTGAAACTAAAAGAATTTCATGTTATCCGCCAACTGTTTTCAGTATCACACGCGTTCTATTTTATAAAATATATTTAGCTGAAGCCGTTCAGCAATCGCGACGTACCGCTCATCGCGTGAACACACTTGCGCCAAATAAGCTCCGGTCAAAATTAAAAAGTTAAATCGCACGCATTAAATTTAAAAAATTAAAATGTCACATTAAAGCGGGAAAGTTGAAGTGCTAAGGCATTTTTCAGACTGCCAGTTTGAAATAATTTTTGAACGGAGGTTGATTGTGATTGACTATGTACGTTCCTCTGACTCCTGTGCAGGCGGAGGGGAGGGTGATGGGTCGCCGATTTGTGCTAACACTGGTGATTGGAATCTCAGCAGGATTTAGTTTCGCGTATATACTATTAACATCCACCGGATTCACCAGAGACGTTGCTTGGTCCACACCTTACAGGTAAATAAACTAAGTTCTTAGCATGCCGCCTGTCTGTTTGCTTTGCACGTTTTGTTTGTGAGCTACTAAAAATATTGGCTTTGGCGCAATGATTAATCAAGCAACACTATTTTAGGAACCGCCGACTGTTACTTTAATTGTTACCTTCCGTTTTAATGTATTAATTTTAAAAGTAATGACATAAAAAACGCAGATATTTTTTTCAAGAAACAGAAATGTTTTATGCAGTTTATTTCAGTTTAAAACAATGAACTCTCTTAAAATTAAAATAAATAAATAAATAAATAATATTAGGGGACAATCTTACACAAATCGACCTAGCCCCAAACTAAGCAAAGCTTGTACTATGGGTACTAGACGACGATAAACATACTTATATAGATAAATAAATACTTAAATACATAGAAAACATCCATAACTCAGGAACAAATATTCGTGCTCATCACACAAATAAATGCCCTTACCGGGATTCGAACCCAGGAACTCTTGCTTCGTAGGCAGGGTTACTACCAACTAGGCTAAAGCGGTCGTTCATCAAAATCGTTCAAAATTAGATCTTGAATTTGAGTAAGTCGTGGCAAAAACAGTTTTTAGTAATTCACGTTTAATGCAATACCACGTGGTTGCGTGGTGCATTCTAACTGCCACCCCGTAACAAAAAATGGCCAAGTCATAGAATCCCATGGTATATGACTATGAGCTGACTTCGATAGCAGAATAAAATAGTGATTAGAGGATCTGTGGCATGGCGCTAGTCCGAAATTCGAAAATCTAAACTGCGATTTTTAATTTCGTGGAATTCTGACATTTCTTAGTGTTACTAGGCAAAAAATATTTCCCGAAAAATTAAACAAGATAAAACAAAAACTAGGAAATACAGAGCACAAATTCCTTAGTATACACATTGAAATTGGACATAATTTAATGAATTATTAATTAATACGTAGTTAGAATATTTTTTGATCTAACTGTTCAGACGTAATAAAATATTTAACCCTTTTATGACTAAAAAATAAAGTGTCTCGGGTATCATTGCGATGATTGACATATTATATCGCAAACTTTCGGACTTAAATTATAATTAATAGTTATGTATTAAGTTTTAATCAAGAGGTTTGTAATTTAAAATTTCTTAGACAAGGTACATACTTAAATAATAAAAACCATCAAATAAATAAATAAATAAATAAATATTAGGGGACAATCTTAAACAAATCGACCTAGTCCCAAACTAAGCAAAGCTTGTACTATGGGTACTAGACGACGATAAACATACTTATATAGATAAATAAATACTTAAATACATAGAAAACATCCATAACTCAAGAACAAATATTCGTGCTCTGCACACAAATAAATGCCCTTACCGGGATTCGAACCCAGGACCTCTTGCTTCGTAGGCAGGGTCACTACCAACTAGGCTAAAGCGGTCGTTAAATATCATTCTTCTGTCAAAACAATATTAAAGTCATTCGGCTTTTGTCTTGAATGTTCGAATGTGCTCGCTCTCCTGATTCCGTATTATTTTTGTCGTTTTCGTTGATTGATATAATTATTTCCTTGAAAAGTTTTTGTTTTTTGCTATGTGTTATGTTTTTTAAAGAGGACTAATATCATTATGAACTGTCTCACACGAAACATGAATACACGAATCTCTTAAAAAGCTATGAAATAAATATAGACTAATAAATGAAAACTGATAACTTCTTATAGTAAAAGCTCTCCTTTACTACAGGGTTATTTGTAATTCACTAGCATCCTTTTAACCCTAAACTCCTACCACTTAAACAAATGTTTTTTGTTTTACGGCTTTTGTCAGAACTTAATATTTTTGGTGTAATAACGTTTTGAAAATTTGAGATTACCTCTTATTTTTACGATACTCTGTGTATTTGTATGGGAAAAAAGTGCTTCATTTTAAAAAGTCGTAAAACAAAAAACATTTGTTTGAGTGATAGGAATTCAGGGTTAAGAGGATGTCAGTGAATTAAAAATAACCCTGTATATCATAATTAGTAATGTGCCTATTTTATTATGTTTCTTAAATCTATACATATAATAAATCTGTAACAAGTCGGTGTCTGTACATTGAAGATATTTGAGAAAAACTGAAACTAGGGCTATTTATTAGCGCAATAGAACCCAAAACAATGATTTTTAGAATTATTGTCTGTTTGTCTGTTTGTCTGTTTGTCTGTGCGTTTGTGCGCGCTAATCTCAGAAACGGCTTAACCTAGAAGGATGCGGTTTTCACTGATATGTTGGTATTTTCTTGGATTAACATTTAGTGTTTGTTTCATTTGAATCGGTTCACAAATAAGAAAGATACGTTTATTTTAAGAATTTATCGAGCTGTTTTTATACGAGTTGTTATTATGAACGCGCTAATCTCAGGAACTACTGCTCCGATTTGAAAAATTCTTTCAGTGTTAGATAGCCCATTTATCGAGGAAGGCTATAGGCTATATATCATCACGCTAACACCAATAGGAGCGGAGCGGAGCGGAAGAATGTTTCCAAATTGGGGGTTTTGAAGTGAAACTTATATATCTCGGGAACTACTGATACGATTTGAAAAATTCTTTCAGTGTCAGATAGCCCAGTTAGATAGGGCGGGTTGGGAGCGGGTGGGGGGGACGAGTTGGGAGCGGGTGGGGGGGACGAGTTGGGAGCGGGTTGGGGGCGGTTTGAGAGCGGGTTGGGGGCGGGTTGGGAGCGGGTGGGGGAGCGAGTTGGGAGCGGGTTGGGGGCGGGTTGGGAGCGGGATGGGGTGGGCTGGGAGTGAGTTGGTGGCGGTTTAGGAGCGGGTTGGGGGCGGGTTAAGAGCGAGTTGGGGGCGGGTTGGGGGCGGGTTGGGAGTGGGTTGGGGGCGGGTTGGAGGCGGGGTGAGAGCGAGTTGGGGGCGGGTTGGGGCGGGTTGGGGGCTGTTCGGGGTCGGATTGGGAGCGGGTTGGTTTATTATGAAGTTTCACTTCTTCCGGAAGGATCTAAGGAGAGCCATAATTGATGAAAAAGCAAATTGGATAAAAAATAAGCTGCCCAAATTACTAATTCCACGCGAACGGAGTCGCGGGCAAAAGCTAGTAATAAATAGATTTAAAATGAAAAAGGTTTGTTGCCTCTGAAACGTCAAAATCAGGCAATTGTCAGAATTCCACGAAATTAAAAATCGTAGTTTAGGGCACGTATTAACTTCTGGTAGGGTATAATCAAGTCGTCAAACACTAAAGGGGCTGAACTACTGGATTCATCGTCATCATTTCAACCGAAAGACCTCCACTGCTGAACATAGGCCTCCCCCAAGGCTCGCCAAACAGATCGGTCCCGTGCCATCCGCATCCAACGCGATCCTGCAACCTTAACCAGGTCGTCGCTCCATCTTGTTGGAGGCCTACTTACACTGCGTCTTCTAGTCCGTGAACGTCACTCGAGAACCTTTTTGCCCCATCGGCCATCAGTTCTACGAGTTATGTGCCCTGCCCACTGCCACTTGAGTCTGACGATTCTTCGAGCTATGTCGGTGACTTTAGCTCTTGCGCGGATTTCATAATTTCTAATGCGATCCCACAGAAACTCCGAGCATAGCCCTCTCCATCGCCCTCTGAGTGACTTTGTGCTTTCTTATGAGGCCCATCGTTACCCACGTCAATTTTTATATTGCTGAAGTATAAAACATAGTCTGGGCCCATAACCTATGAAAAGTAAAACGACCGTGTTATGTTTTGAAACAGTTCATATTTTGACGTTTGTTTATAAAGATGCTAGGTGGCACTAGTCTAGTGCAACATGAAACGATCAGAAACAACATACCTATTTTGATATTCGACAAATATCTATCCAATGAGTTTCTATCGAGAAATGAATTACGACAAATATGCATGTAATACAATATTTACGTTTGAAAAGGATTCATAATATAAATATTTTTGTTCACGCAGTCCTTTGAAATCTATGAAGGCATAACATAATAACTGCGGATGGTGGAAATCAATGCTCTCAGATGAAAAGGGATTGCGTCATGTCATTGTTTTTTCTAACAAAACTTCTTCAGTTTTAAGCTAGAAGCCTTGTGACAGTGACTTGATTTTTATTTTGTTTCAAATAAATATAATTGATAGTTTTTACGTGCAAACTGAAAACATAGTCTGCTTCGTACGTTGTGGCATTTAACTTACTTTGTGTGTTTTTGTCAAGTTACTTAAATTATTGAAAATATTGTGAAAAAAGTTTTGGTATTGGTTTCGTGTAAAAAAATGACTACAGCAGCAGTACCAATTGAGGTTACGTTCAATACGAACAGTACGTCTCCCGCAGTCCTAATGATGCTTCTTACTTATTGTCTGTAAGTAAGATTAGTACTTATAAAAAGATTAACACTACACACGAACCGCGGGAGGTTTGTTCAGTCCGCAAAATAAAAAGTAGGCTTTTATTTAATCAGTATTATTGAAGTGAAACTTCTAATGCGATTTCCAAGAAGGTTGCGTTAAACGTTTAACGCTAACCATGGAGGGGGTATGAAAGCATTAGTATATGTACTGCCGAAGCAAGTACACTTGGTACACATCTCGCATTGTATATATACTAACGGATGTTAAAAACTTCGATAATGCGATGCAGAACTCATAACTAATACTGTCTGTGTGTAAATGTATGAGACTTGATAAAAGCGCCATCTAGTGAGTAATTTAAACACATAGATGCTTAAGTAAATTTAGTTCTTTAAGTTATTGCAATAAGGTTCATATTGATGTATAAGTGCCTTTTACGAAGTTTCACTTCTCCCGCGCGGAGGAACTGCACGCATGTTTTTTTGTAGCTTTGTAACAATTATAAGTGATATATTTTTTTAATCGGTTTAGTAGTTCTAGAAACAAACAAAAAAAGTGTACTTAGCTAATAATTAATAGTATACTTAATTGTTCACAAACATAAATTTCAAATATGCTAACTTGTAACTTTCCTATTAGATAATACACTTACTTTATACCTTGACAAGCTCGTGCGCGGCGCTCGGCGGAATCCTGTCGCAGGGAGCCTCTGCTGTCCTTATCAAGATTGTTTTTAATAAGTGCGGCAAACGCTGACTGCGACAGGGTTCCGCGGAGGGTCGCGCACGAGCTTGTCGGACTACAGGTAATTTTTTGTTTTGCATCCCTCAGCCAGATAGGGAAACAATTGACAAGTACAAAAAGCTAGTTTAAAAAAATATATTACATAGTCTGTCTGTGCCAATGAGCTACATATGTATAGTATATGTGCTAAATCAAACTAATTACGGTCCGCCCCTTGCGCTTCCGTTCATTACATGGTCATTAATGTCATGGATCAATATACAAGTGAACTTACGCTCCATATTCTATTTATAGTCATTCTCATTACAGCCATGTTTCATTATTTTTTTACGTTATTCACACCAAGATTAAAATGGTCTAAATAAATCAAAATCCTTAGTTTACTTTTTTGCCGCAACAGAACGTCTCGAACGCGTTTGCGTTAAAGTGTCAAAATAGTTTTTTTGACACCATCAATGAATTGACATAAAAACTGCTTTAAAACCGCGATTCCCTTATAGATTTTGCATACATAATAAATATTTCAAACTAAATACAAACTGAAATATAGATGCACAGAAAAAACCCCCAGAATAAAGACCAATGCTGGGAATCGAACCCAGGTCCTCAGCGTTCCGTGCTGCGTGCTTGAAAAAATGAAGTTGAAAAAATAAATAGAAAAAGATACTTCATACTTAACTTGTACATAATAAATAAATAAAAAAATAAAATAAAACACACACACACACATTTTACACATTTTTTCAATTTTTACACATTTTGGGTAAATGGATCTTTTATAATCTCTAAAGTCTTTGAGTTACTGGTAAATGGTGTCAAATATCAGAATGTCAGTATGCGAACAGTTCGTTCGCCGCCGCTAGAGGCACTGCCAATTTGCCCTTAGTAATTGAGATGTTCATGCAAACGCATTCGAGACAGGCAGTCAACGACCGCCTTCTAGCAGTTAACGCTAAAGTAGATTAGGCAAGTATATATTGATCCAGTGGAAGCCGGAGTTGCGTGTGGTGTGTGTGTGTGTGTAGGTTTGGTTTGAAGGGCTATTCTCACTCCGCCCGCACTGACACATTCACGGAGTACTGGGATTTATATTCCCTAGGAACTGGAAAAAAGTCCTAGTGCTACGTGCTGCTAAAAAAGGCTGCTGTACTGCTAAATGGTAATGGCGCTGTGTAACTTTTATAAAGCTTTCTGTAAACTCCTCTGAAGGTGAAGACTATGCCCATGTTACATCTAGCCCAGTAGGCTCCGTAGGTATTTTACCGCTGATGCAAAGTAATGGAGGAGTTATGTCAGGTCCACACGTCAGCATGCGCTGGAAATTGTATACAATACAGTTAATCACAGCGAGCAGAGGTTTGTCTATATTCTATCATATGACCGCATCCTGTGAGTTTGCCCGTTTGGGTATCTGTTCTGTACCCAGCCTCGCAGCCTAGGATACCTCGCGTCTCGTTTCTCTTTCTTTTGCTCTATTAAAAATCCGTCCACTTATCCACCTGGTGGGCTATCATAGAGCCTCGCAAAATGTATCTTCCCCGCATCAAATTTGGAGCCAGTGCCGCCACACCTATCAGCTACCTTTGAACTAAAACTATACAGTGGATCAATGTAAATCTGCCTTTAGTGGCTGAATGCGGAGATGGTTTGTGATTTTTGCATTATGACTAAAAAAGCTTTATAAATTGCAAACTTTGGCTTTCTAGATGTACGTTTATATAAATAAAGGAGTCCAAAAAGTTGGACCACGTCAATTGTTAGTTACCCAAACAAAACGACTGACTGGAAAAAGTTCCGTTGCGACACGAAATTTAGCCTTATATGGTTACTTTTCGTGTCACAGCGGAAAACTTTCATGCTAAAGTTGACTACCAGCGTTAATGGTTTCTAGCTTTTTGAACTCCATCCGTAAGTTATTTTTAATGTTCTCTTACGGCCCGTTGTTTGATCAATAGTTAAACAAACTAATAGTCAAATTGCCTTTGAAATGCGTTAACTGTTGTTATGCTTGCCATATATTTTAACTATTAGTTTGTTTAACTATTGATCAAAAAACGGGCTCTTAGTTACATACAGGGTTATTTGTAATTCACTGACATCCTCTTAACCCTGAATTCCTATCACTCAAACAAATGTTGTTTGTTTTACGACTTTTTAAAATGAAGCACTTTTTTCCCATACAAATACACAGAGTATCGTAAAAATAAGAGGCAATCTCAAATTTTCAAAACGTTATTACACCAAAAATATTAAGTTATGACAAAAGTCGTAAAACAAAAAACATTTGTTTAAGTGGTAGGAGTTTAGGGTTAAAAGGATGCTAGTGAATTACAAATAACCCTGTATTTATTTAATTAAGAAACGAAGATCGCCTTTTTCTCTGCGAACTGTCGTAAATAACTAACATGTGATTCCTTGTTAGAAACCAAAGTGAGCGGGTTAGGGAGGTACTATTTTCAGTTGACGAGGTCAAATTGTCATGAATTTGGTACAGTCTTTCCCATAAGAGCACACGGGGCCACGCCCATTGCCGGCGTTACGATCACTGACACCCCGGGCAAGAATAACTAATGTGCGCCCACCAAAATCGATTGCCAGTTTGGCGGGGGAAGCATCCCGCCCCTACCGGTCGCCCCCTGAAATTTGGCGCCCTGGGCCGTTGCCCCATCGCGCGCCCCCCTAACACGGGCACTGGCCATGCCCAGGGCGTCAACCTCACACACAGGGGCCCCAAGTCATGTGACTTAGTTTTGTTGGACATTGACTATGACCCGCTCTGCCTAAAACTAAGACTGATCAACATGAAAAGCATTCAATGTGAGGATTTACTTGTGTTTATTCTATGTATTCCTCCAGCAAAAATAAATTCCTCCCTAAAATTCTAGAAGACCTACGTCTACGAGCTAGGCAACTCTAGTCTTTGCATCCACTCCTATGCTCCGGCCACGTTCACACGCTATGAGTGGCGCGGCAAGCGTTTTCTCTTTACATTAAGCGGTCGAGGTGTCTACCGCGCAAAGATTTCCTGGCAACACTGATATATACAGGGTTATTTGTTATTCACTAGCATCCTTTTAACCCTAAACTCCTACCACTTAAACAAATGTTTTTTTGTTTTATGGCTTTTGTCATAACTTAATATTTTTGGTGTAATAACGTTTTGAAAATTTGAGATTACCTCTTATTTTTAAGATACTCTGTGTATTTGTATGGGAAAAAAAGTGCTTCATTTAAAAAAGTCGTAAAACAAAAAACATTTGTTTGAGTGATAGGAATTCAGGGTTAAGAGGATGTCAGTGAATTACAAATAACCCTGTATATAAATCTTATATATAAAAATCTCGTGTTTGTTATCGATCTCCTCCGAAAAGGCTGACCGATTTTTATGAAACTTTTTCTCTGTATTCGGTAGATCTGAGAATAAGTCGTAGGCTATTTTTTGTATACCGACCGGACCCCTATTCTTTGCAGACGTAGTCGCGGACAACAGCTAGTCTAATATATAAAAATCTCGTGTCACGGTGTTTGTTATCGAACTCCGCCGAAACGGCTTGACCGATTTTTATGAAACTTTTTGTCCGTATTCGGTAGGTCTGAGAAATAGGTCGTAGGTTATTTTTTATACCCCTATATTCTTCGCAGACGGAGTCCCGGGCAACAGCTAGTATGTATTATAAATGCGAAAATTTATAAGTGTGTTGTGTGTGTGTGTGTGTGTGCATGTGTGTTTATTAGTCTTTCACGTTAGATTGATTTGGAAGAAATTTGGTGTGTAGATCTTTTCATCCCGATATTTCCACGAGATAATAGCCCAAAATCTCAACTATTAAGCTTAGAACATAATTATTTTAACTTTCGCGATTCTCATTCATAAGTTTCATAACTAATGTTTCTCGGGAGTTAGTGACGAACTATTTATTGGTAAAATTACCTTGACGTTTCAACCACATTGCAGCGGCTGTCATGAGTCGACTGACTGAGCGAATGTTGAGGTAATATTTAGCAATAAAATAGTCCCGAGAAATATTATTTATGCTGAGTTTAGAAACAAGAACTTCGAAAAAATGGGAATTTCGTTAAATTCTGAAATTTCAAATAAGCCCCTTTAAAACCATTCGTTAACGCTAGCAAACCCGCGACTAATGGCTATAAGATTGCTTGTCGCGCCGCTCGTGCGTAGTAGTACCCAGGATGCATAATATATACTATTCGATATATTTTTTTTTTATTTGTAAATTTCCTGTCAAAAATTTTTTTTTTCTGTGTTTGTATCGAATTTGTGTAAATAAACATCTCTCTCTCTCTCTCTCTCTCTCTCTCTCTCTCATAGTATCAACCACAGAAATAACCACTCGGCGTCTTTCAGAGAATCTCTCCGCGACCTAGAGAAGCACCCTATCATGTCGGTCCAAGACCATGGGAGCGACGAACCAGCCCACAGAGACGAAGACAGAACAGTAGCTGACGAATTAGCGAAGAGAGTCCGAGTACTATGCTGGGTTATGACGCAGCCAAACAACCATGTTAAGAAGGCCAAGCATGTCAAAGCGACGTGGGGGAAGCGGTGCAATAAGCTGCTGTTTATGAGCTCTGAAGAAGGTAAGGTTAAAGTTAGTTACTTTCCCTATCGTGTCGGTCCAAAACCATGGAAGCGATAAACCGGCTCATAAAGATGAGGAAACATCAGTAGCTGACGAGTTGGCGAAGAGAGTCCGAGTACTATGCTGGGTTATGACCATGTTAAGAAGGCCAAGCATGTCAAAGCGACGTGGGAGGAGCGGTGCAATAAGCTGCTATTTAAGAGCTCTAAAGAAGGTAAGGTTAAAGTTAGTTACTTTCCCTATCATGTCGTTCCATACCTGTAATTTCGCTTATTTCATTAAATAAATAAATAAATAAATATCACGGGACAATTCACACCAATTGACCCAGTCCCAAAGTAAGCTAAGCAAAGCTTGTGTTATGGGTTAGTAAGCTAAGCAAGTTAGTAGGGTATGGGTTGTGGGCTTGTGTAGTGGGTGGGCAACGGATAAACATAATTAATGTATAAGACACATTTTTAATGTATAAGAGCGGATCGACGAATGCGTGAGGCAATGTTGCGAAATCATGTGGTAAGTGTCAGAAAGTGACCTTACCCTCACCATATAATTCTGTGTCCTCACTCTTATAAAGCCTTCATCGACTGAAGAAACAAAGGTGGAGGCTCTAAAGTCAACGTTTTCTTATTTATTTTTATATGTAAATATCACGGGACAATTCACACCAATTGACCTAGTCCCAAAGTAAGCTAAACAAAGCTTGTGTTATGGGTAGGTACTAAGCAAACGGATAAACATACTTATATATATAGATACATACTTAAATACATATTAAACACCCAAGACCCGAGAACAAACATTCGTATTTTTCATACAAACATCTGCCCCGACGCGGGAATCGAACCCGGGACCTCAAGCTTCGTAGTCAGGTTCTCTAACCACTAGGCCATCTGGTCGTCAAAAAATAATACAATACAATACAATACAATACAAATATTCTTCATTGATCACCAAAAACAGTACAGTGACATTACAAAAATAAAAATTCAGGTAGACAATAGGCGGTCTTATCGCTAAAAAGCGATCTCTTCCAGACAACCAATAACTCAGAAATTAATAAATATCAACAGACTAATGCAGGTGGCAGAAATAACAGACAAAAGAAACGCAGTATTACTTAATAGACAACAAACAATAAAAACAATACAAATATAATATAAATTATATAAATAAACAAATACATTCAATATAATACTTCTACACTACATATACTAATTAATAATTGGAGATTAACTGACGCTTCTCTCACAATCGAATCCTGAGTTGCACACACACACTGTACAATAGGTTAAAATGCTTCAATGAAAAGGTTAAAACGCTTGTAGTGCTTTATAGGTTATAAACAACAATTTTCCAGACCCCAGTCTGCCTGCTGTCAAACTGCCTGTCACAGAGGGACGTGACTACCTCTGGTCGAAGACTAAAGAAGCATTCAGATACGTTTACGAACACCACAGGAGAGATGCCGACTGGTTCCTCAAGGCAGACGATGATACGTGAGTATTTTATGTAATTTTGGCTTTGAAATAGAATAAATATGTCGACAACGGACCAAACGGTTACAAAATTCAAATCCTTTTAAATAATTTATTGAATCAGGCGTTACTTTGCGGAGGTCCATATTAATGAACTATAACAATGGTCTCTGTCTGTCTGTCTGTCTCTGGAATGCATGGAAATAATTAGGTACAACACTATGGGGTCTATTATTAATGAACAGGTAAATTTAGTATCTTCTGCTTTACTGCGGCTTGGGTCGAATTTGAACAGTTAGTATTAATTAAATATGCCTTATAAATAAATAAACAAAAAATTCAAGGTAGTTTTAAATATGTCAATAAAAGTTAATTTTTGTGGGGTAGTTTGAGAATAAGAAAAATAAAGTGGGTACTTGAGAAGTTACAGTGACAAGTTAAAACATTTGTTTTGGTTTGTTAGTTTAACGTTTGGTAGCATAGCATACGGTTGTGGTAGCTCTGAAGATGGGCTCTGGTTGAGTTCGAAACGCGTCAGTGTAGCTTGGTGGTGGTGATGGTTGGGTTTATGTGATTTGTGTGTGTTCGTACAGTGTGGAGGTGGAGGAACTGCATGAACGCACATTTCTTGCATAAACGTAACTATTGTAAGGTCGCGGGTGAGCAAAGTAATTGTTATAGTTCATTAAATTCAAATCCATTGTGAAGAAAACATTAAGCTTTTATAAGGCCCCATTTATTGGAGCATACTACCACAGAATCAAAAGCAGCAATCGAATACATACCTAACAAAGGATATTTTTAAAGCTAGTCGTATTTTCAATAATTACAATGGTAATTGTGACGTATAGTGAAATCAATAAAGTTGAGTTTCCAACTGAATGCATGTGGTCGCTAAATCGCCTCTACCTTATAAAGGGTTAATTAATATCTAAGGCGTACTATAAAATCAATGACTATATAATGGACAGGGATGTTTGGAAATAATTCCGATCCGCATTGGCGATCCCTAGTCTCAAATAGCGTATCTACTCGGTTAAAAAATTTAGTGGTACCAAATACTTAAAAAAAAATTACCCTGTTGAGTTTCTTACCGGATTCTTCTCAACAGGGTTTTTCCGAACCGGTGGTAGATTCTACGACATTCTAAATTGAATAAAGAATTTTGACTTTGACTTTGAATAATATCATGCTTACATTGTCCTACTTGTATGCTTATGATAAAAAAATAACAAATTGAAAATACAATATTAATTAAATTAGTCACATGTTAGTATGTACTTACAAAGTATAAACATAAACACGAAACAGGCTAACAAAAAGGAAACTACACAAACAAAAGCCCATCATCACCTCGGGGCAAGGAACCCAAGGCGCTGGCCGCGCTGCCACGTTGCACAGCGAGGCTCTAACGCTGCGCAAAATAATTACCTGCTCTATAATCACCAGAGGCGAGGATCAATCGCGTCGACATTCCCCTGCACCATGCCTTAAGTATGTGATGACCACGGACACAGAGATTCCACGGCCAGTGCCACAAACTCGTAATATGCAGAAAGCCGACAACAAATTTTTAAACAAAACAACAACTTGTTGAAAACAATTTTTTACTTATGTGGCTTTATTTTTCACTGGCTGGCGGTTTCCTGTCAATGTGTCTGCGCTATACAACATTTATGTATTTTTGTTATTTCACAGCTACGTAGTTGTCGAGAATTTGCGCTATATGCTGGCAGAACACGACAGCAAGGAAGCTATATACTTCGGATGCCGATTCAAACCATTTACCTCACAAGTTAGTAAACTTTATTATATCCTTGGACACCCACTATATGAAAATTGCCTGGGCGAAAACTCGAAAACAAGCGCGTTTTTCCACAGAAAACCCCCACAAAATTACATCGACATCATTAGAACTGTTTCCTCTAGGGGGATCTATCCCCGAAATAAATAAATGTACAAGAATTGCTCGTTTAAAGGTACCGTAAACTCGGGTTACTTTCAAATGCAGGGGCTACTTTGGATAACAGTTTTTGCTCCGGGTCCTTATTTTTTTAGACCATCCGTGGTAGTGAAATAACTACCTTGATAAATTACCTAACTTATTACGTCATTTGCTCAATCGAGCTATGAATATTTGCGTTTTTAAAACCATTTTAAATCTATCAAAGTAGCCCCAAAATTTCCTAAACTAGTAGTTAACCGGTATCAGATTCAATTTTGTTTAGTATCCGTGGTAACCTAGGGGTTTGAACTATGGCCTCTCAAGCTGTGAATAGTGGGTTCAATCCCGGATACCTTAGTTTTTCGGAATTCTTGCGCTAAATAACATTTGATATTGACCACGATCTTTACGATTAGGAACATCATGAGGAAACCTGCCAAGACCTACATGCAACTCAAGGTGTGCGTGAACCCTACCCTCTATTCTGAGAGGAGGCCTGTGCCCAGCAGTCAGACATATGTATATAGGCCGAGATATACATACAGGGTTATCTGTAATTCACTAGCATCCTTTTAACCCTAAACTCCCACCACTTAAACAAATGTTTTTTGTTTTACGGCTTTTGTCATAACTTAATATTTTTGGTGTAATAACGTTTTGAAAATTTGAGATTTTTTTTTAAATAAATAAATAAATATTAGGGGACAATCTTACACAAATCGACCTAGTCCCAAACTAAGCAAAGCTTGTACTATGGGTACTAGACGACGATAAACATACTTATATAGATAAATAAATACTTAAATACATAGAAAACATCCATAACTCAGAAACAAATATTCGTACTCATCAGACAAATAAATGCCCTTACCGGAATTTGAACCCAGGACCTCTTGCTTCGAAGGCAGGGTCACTACCAACTAGGCTATAGCGGTCGTTACCTCTTATTTTTACGATACTCTGTTTATTTGTATGGGAAAAAGTGCTTCATTTTAAAAAGTCGTAAAACAAAAAACATTTGTTTGAGTGTTAGGAATTCAGGGTTAAGAGGATGTCAGTGAATTACAAATAACCCTATATAAGAAATTTTATTTTTCAAAAATAAAATATGTCAAGTGTCTTTCAGAAAGCACTGGTACTTATTAAAATAACCCTTTGTTAAGCGCAGTTTGGATCTACAAGAAAATTGGTCCACGTTGCATTGCGCGGCCGTAAAGCTAACGAGTATGAAGTGTTCAGTGGAGTCCCGCAATGTAATGCAACTTGCACGATTTTTCTTACAGGTCTAAATCTTATCTTCGCTTTTCATTTGGCGTGATCGTAATCAAACGTAAGCCTATATTGTATTAAAAATTGCTTCTAATCCCAATTTCTAGGGTTATATGAGCGGTGGTGCCGGCTATGTGCTGAGCAGGGAAGCATTGGATCGCTTCGTGAACAAAGGTCTGCCCTCGCCGCATCTCTGCAAGGCCAGCGAGACGGGCGCGGAAGACGCTGAAATGGGTAGGCTTTATAACTACAGGTGTCCCAAAACTCGACGATAACTGGTACCGAGCGAGAAGCCAAGTTCATAACAGTTCTAGATAAAATTTGGAAAAAAAACATGTCACTTAGTTAAGTGATAGATGATAGACATTTTTCGGAAATATCTAGTACTTACAGTGTATTTTATGTGAAGAGCTGTAGTGACTTCTCACTTATCGATTTCCGATATACTTACCAGTGGCAGGGCGTGAAAATTTTTGCAAGTAAAGCCGGAGAAAATAAACCTTAAACGAAAACGCACTTCAACACAAATACACAAAAAGATACTTCAGACCAGACTTGTTAAAGTTGGCTTAGTAGCGATATCTCTTGTCCGGGTGGGTGAATATTCGAGCGTTTTGACCGCGCGGTTATACGTCATTACCATTCGACGATTATTACCACAACCGAAGGACGAATCGCGCGAAATTTCATCAAATTAGATTCAGCATCGGTACTGTCTTAAGTTTCCATAAAAAGTTTCATTCAAATAATTTCTGTTCAAATGGTAATGACAAAAAAAACCGCCGCAAAAACGCTGAATATTTACCCGGGTGAGCGGTTAGTTACGAAGGAGCGTTGACGTCTCTCGATGAGAGTATAACATAGGTGACGCTGTATCACTGCAGAATGTGATTATTTAGCAGGCTGTATAGGAAAAATTTGTGTCTTGAACTCCTGGCTAGTGGTGGTGTAGGGGAATAGCACGCGGCACGGAATGCTGAGGACTTTGGTTCGATTCCCAGCGCTGGAATTTTTTCTGGGGTTTTTTCTGTGCATCCATGTTTCAGTTTGTATTTAGTGTGAAATACTTAAAATCCCATTTATCCTCTTCTTGAAAGTGCAGAGTAGGTAATGGAAGAGGAGAGTTTGGTAACTTCGAATGCTTAGTCAACCCGGGGGGAATCGAGTTGTTAGTACACTTCGCCACTGATACTTTCATCAATCGCAAAGGCAGGTCAAAAGTCCCACCAAAATTCCGGGCTTCGCTTTCGCAACTAAATTAAATGGATTTTGTCCCTTATTTTTTCCAGAATTCTTATAACTCGAGCTTTCGCTCGGTAGGTGCCAGGTTATTGTGAAGTTTTGGAACACTTGTATAGGAGGAGTTCACAACCAGGGCCCAATTGCATAACAAAGTACAACTTATATTACAAGCGGAACTCCCTTTCTAGTTAATATAACTGAAGCGAGAGTTCCGCTTGTAATATTAGTTGTACTTTGTTTTGCAATTGGGCCCAGATGGGGCAGAGGGGGGCATAGACAGAGATGTCAAGGCAAGGGAGACGGAATACTTTGACATTTTAAAAACATACCTTGTTGAGTTTCTTGCCGGACTCCTCTCAACAGGGTTTTTTTCCGAACCGGTGGTAGATTCATTGGCATTCATAAGTGCTTGCCTTAATTTAATAAAAATATTGACGTTGAATCTGGAACTATCTACTTAACCTTAATTAACATATACATATTTTCATCCCTAAATAGTGCGAAGTAGCCACGTAGCGTGGACGAAGTCAACAGCTAATGTTCATTAAAATCGTACAATTAGGTTTAAATGTTAAAATGTATTTTTACAGGTATTTGCTTAGATCGCATCGGAGTGAAGGCGATGGATTCCCGGGATAGTTTAGGTCGCGGCCGGTTCTTCCCGTTCGTGCCTCGGGACCATCTGTTCCCCAGCAAAGACAAGAGCTTCTGGTATTGGAAATATATTTACTACCCAACTGATGAGGTGAGGAATAACAAATAATGTTTTTTTTGCGCGATTTTCTTTTGTAAGTCAACCCAAAAGTCGGATTACAAACTACATTGGTTTGCTGTTATATCGAACCTTATGATTTGAGCAGCATGATAATCTCAATTTATCTTTAGAAAATCGACTAAATAAAAAACTCTTTGGCCTGTAATAGATAATATTGTTACAATGGCTATTTTAGTATGGCCTGTTTAAAAGTTAAAATGAGCTGCAACCTTTTTACCGTTCCACTCGTTACTATAAGTGCAATGTGTGTGAATCCATGTGCTCCTGAGTGAAATAGTGTTACAAATTGTGTGTGTAAAGGTTAAATCTTACAAGTGGAAGTTCACCCACTGCTAGTAATCGGATTGACTTGAAATTTAATAATGATTTGTTGTTTGATAATAATGCAAGTACAGTCAGCAAAAATGCAGTTAGCAAAAATACATGTATTACAAATTTTACAGACCTACTTATTTCCTCTTGCGGTACGGAACCCTTAAAAATATGTTTTTTTTTTCTATTTTAGGGTCTCGATTGCTGTTCCGACCACGCGGTATCTTTTCATTACGTGAACCCTCAAGACATGTACGTGTATGACTACTTAATCTACCATCTGCGGCCTTACGGCATACGGTATGGCGTTGACGCAAAAATGATTGGCAGCAATTCGACCAGAGCACAAGGTTCGCAATAAGTTAACCTTTTAACCTTATCCGTTGAGTAAGACAGTAAGTGTACGCGAGAAATAGTTCATGGAAAATTGTTGCCATATTCAAGCATTTTACGTTACAAATGTAAGTTTCGGTAATTGTCGATCTGGAATGTTCTTCCTGATAATTGGCTAAGTAAAGTTTTTTGAAGAGATGCTAATTATATTTTTTTTCGACAGTGGTCGACTTCAACACCAAGAAACTGCAGCTGTTTTATTTTTATCTCCTATTGTTTACTGGAAATATTTTTTTAATTGTTCGAGATGACATTTGTGAGATTTTATGGCTGACAAGCGGTTCGTGCTCAGTACTAAGAAGAAATAGAAAAAAAAACGAATTCAACTGTCGCTTCTGTCAATGTCAAATGAAATCTAACCGTTTGCGTTTCGTTTGCCTTGCGTTGTCCAAGGAGCAGTTCCAAAATAGTGATCGAAAGTATTCAATCGTGATCCAATTATCGTGCATAGGTCGTGGAGAAATGCGGTAAAATTGAAAGTCCGGATTTTATGGGAAGGTCGATAAAAATAGTCAAAAAATCACACTGAGCACACCAAAACGCAAAGCAAACGAAACGCAAACGATTTGACTTTGACAGCAGTAACAGTTCACTTCGGTTTTTTTTTCTGTTTCTACTAAGTTCTGAGCACGAACGGCTTGTCAACCATAAAATCTCACAAATGTCATCTCGAACACTCAAAAAAATATTTCCAGTAAACAATAGGAGATAAAAATAAAACAGCTGCAGTTTCTCGATCTCCAGAACGCCGACTGTCGAAAAAAAATATAATTAGCACCTCTTCAAAAAACTTAGCCAATTGGTCCCCTTATGTAATTTGTATACAGTACGCGAATTATCAAGTCGTCTATTATTGTCGTATAATCCGGACGGACAATTACTCGAGCACACTTAACTTCTACATCTTATTGTCGTTCTAGCAACATTATTTTAAGACCTATTTTAGATTTTGATGTTGAGCGAAGGGAGTATAGAGTTAACATTCGCATTTGTTTTAGTTGTAAGTATTTAAGTCGGATTATTCGGGGTATTTCCTTTGGGTGTTCCTTCGAAGGAACTATCGCGGTTTTTTTTCGCACTAGTTCCTTCACTAGAGATGTGGGAAGAACTGCGTTTTTTACAAGCTTTTATTTAGCTCACCCCGTTTGTTTTAATAATTTTTATTTATTATTCTTGGGTCAAATCTTAGAAGTCGAATTTGACCCACTTCCAGTGGTTGGATTCACCTGAAATTTGGTATACTTATGTAGGTTGGATGACAATCCAAGTACAGTCAACAAAAAGTACAGTCAGCTAAAAAGCTTGCTTTAAAAATGAAATTTTTAACAAAACTTATTTCACCTTTGTTCCTTGTCGCAGTAGCACCTCCAGTTATAGCAAAGGAGCAAAGACGAAAAAAACCGTAATAGTTCCTTCGAAGGAACAGCGAAAGGAACTATAGCGAATAATCCTGTAACTCAATGGAGGCTGGATCCGACATTACAACTTTTCTTTATGTAAAATTAATGGTATAAATCATGTTCGATAGACTAGACAACTAACTAAACTAACTACCTGGGCGCAGTGACCCAAAGTGGGTCTTGGCCTCCAACACCAGATTACGCCACGCTTTGCGATCTTGAGCCAGCCCTTGCCAGTCCTCGACCCCGAGGTCCAAAAGATCTTTCAGGACCTCGTCCCTCCAGCGGTATCTGGGACGACCAACCGGCCTACGTCCACTCGGTCGTCCCAAGTACGCTCTCTTCACGGCTCGATCCTCTCCCAACCTTTCTACGTGTCCGAGCCACCGGAGTCTGGACGCCTTGGTCTCTCCTATAACATTGGAATCAGACACCAAGTCCTCAATTTCCTTGTTCCTCCTTACCCTCCTGCTACCGTCCTCCCTCTGAGTCGGCCCCAGAATCTTCCGCAGAATCCTCCGTTCTACCACTAGCCTAGCAGCTTATTCTCTTCTTTGAGTGTTAGTGTCCAAGCTTCGCAACCGTGCATAGACTAGACAGCGATTAGTAAATTATTTATATACTTGATTTTATACATGGACTTATTTACGAGTCAGGAAATGTACGTTTTTATTTACAACGTGCAGGACTATGGTCAAAAATTAAACTGTTTAATTGTAAGAAATTATTTCTTTTAGTTAAAACTAAGGAAATAACATTGATTCCTAATATACCAAAACAAGGTCTAAAGGCCAGTCAGTAATGTAATTTATTATCTATAAACTATTGTATTTGTAAATATAACCGGACCAATAATATATGAGGTCTGTCATTAAAGTGCTCTTTTTTAGATAAAAGTACCTAGTCATCATATAAAGATATTCAGCTATCCACTCCTCCACTCTGATTTCGATGTTACATAAAACTACTTACATCTGATTTTACAAAACAATTATGATGCCTGCGAGCATAATCGTCGCCCTGTTAGTTTCATTTTGTCATCATTTACCGAAACACTTCGGGTGTTGCCCCTTTTTTTGGGGAAACCACTAATAATAACTTTTTTTGGGGAAACCACTAATAATAACTTTTTTTCTCATAGACCATTTTTAAAATTTAGCTGGTTCCGGTGGACCCCTTGCAGCTACATTTGTACCATATTCCCAAAACTCCACAAAAATGTGAAGATTGGATCTAAATCTAAATCCCGTCGTCCCTGAGGGTCCACCTGGACCACTTTGGGAATCAATGGTGTAACTGAACCCACGGAATGACAATTGGAATTACAGTTTTCTAAAGAGAAGCTTTAACACGGCTGCACCTCACATAATAATGGTCAGGCTTTTATGTGTTTTACTTTGTGTATATTTGAAGTTTTACATCCATAAGCAATTTTATAATTTATTTCGTGATATAACATGTATATTTGTTTATAATGAACGATATTAATCATGATATTTAAATTATTTATAACTCGAATACTAAAATGAGCCTTGATGTAGAGTTAGATAATTATAATAATATAATAATAATAGTATATCACATCACAAATAGTGAGTGAGTTGGGATATTAGAAAGTAATAGAAGTTACTTCGAAAGTTCAAACGCCGAAATGAATACTTTTTACGTCGCCCCGTCTTACTTTACTCACATATCTTTGAACTGTATAAATGTCGTAAACTAAACAGATGTGTAAATTTATAGCTTAGGTGAAAAGGTTAAATTTCACAAAATGTAGAGACTTTCATGACAATGACACCTTTGACTATATTTATAAATAGCATATGATATATTTAAGATAGTATCATAAATTAGTTTCTCATGTCAGGGTCATACTGAAACATCTTTATTTGCATATTTACATAATATTTTCAAAGTTTACGTTACTCTAATGGATTGTTTTTCAAATTATGAGTAATCGATGTTTGTAAATCAATATATTTGGGCTATCGCTTTATGTCACTGTTAGGGGCAACTCTACAAAGAAACCGTATAAACATTGCAGCAATTCTAGCATATGTAATATGTGCAGAAATTCTATTGCCTGACTGGAAACAACTATAGTATAAATCTTCCCAGGTGAACTTTTCGCTTCGAGCCCTTATCTTTCAAAACAAACGGTATCGTCATAGTATTAAGGTTCAAATTTAATGTAAGGGCTCGAAGCAAAAAATTCACCTGGGACGATTTATACTATACGCGGTTTGATCAACTTTGATCTTTTGTTATGCTTGTAATGACTCCCGCTCACGCAGGGAAAACAATCTATCTGCAGCTACTTTTTGTTTGTCAACATTATGCTTTTCGTAATGTCAAAAAGATTGATTTGATATTATGTTCAAACCTCGGTTTCACGGTGGAATTTAAAAAAGTTCGTAGTGATTATTAAATTTTTATCGACATAGTTAATTATTACTACTTTAGACGACATAGAATGATTGTTTATTTGGCTGAAATGGATTTTGTTTCGCAAAACAAAATAAAAAAAATATTTTTTTTACATATCTTGAAATAGGTAAGATTGCCATTTCCGTTCTGTGCATTTTTTCGATATTTTTTTTTAAGTTGAAGATTCGACTTTAAAATTTAATTCTACTTCTAATGCATTAAGCACTATATGCAAATTCGACCTTTATTACGTATTTATTTTGACATTAAAATGTCCGTTTTGATAAGTTACTTAAGTGCACAAAGGGGAATTGGCAATCTCACCGACGATATAATCTCATCATACGTTATTCATTGACACCGTATCAAACTAATCCGTTTATCCTCGCAGGTACTATTAAAACGGATATTTCCAGTTTCCGCATTCCTTTGTTTACACTGCAAAATACTGGGTTTTTTTTCGCAGTGCTGAAAAGTAAAAAAAAAAATTTGTTCGGGTGCGAACGATTGGGAATGTGTTCAATCATTGAACATTGAACTTCAATGTGGCGCTAGTTCGCAATGCGAACAGAAGTAGCCCCATTAAAACAGCACACAGTGGCCAACGTCAAACCGAGCTTCGACCGTGTTTCATGCATCCTTTGCATTTAGGTATGTCAGTGTAAAAAATGCGTAAATAAGTCATAATAATAGTTATATGTATGTACCATAGAATTGCCATTAAGTAATATAAATATTAAGGTTTTTTACTAGTCTACTTAAGTTATAAACTTTCTGAAATTACCAAAGAGGATCTAGGTATAAGCGTATCGTTTTAGATAATAATTAATGAATCTTGTCATCAAATAATACCTAATTTATCATATCATTATTATTAGGTGTGAGTTGGTCATTTCATTTAGATGTTTTCTAGTAAAAAAGTGACGCATAAGAAAACGTTACGTTATTGTAAACTAAGTTGTTTTACTTTTCATTTGTTTAATATTTGCATTTTTTTTAATGTTGTTTATAATTTTAACCTTTTCAATTTCAACTCGTTTCACTCGAACTGCTTGAACCTTTTGCAATTGTTAACCTCGTCAAGTTAACTTTAAGGGTCTCATTCACCAGTATCTGTCATTTTAATGTCGCACAAGGACAAGGACATGCGATAACATGAACTTAAGTAAGGGAAAGGGAGTTGGTGCGTTTGAATTCTTCGAAACTAAGCCCTTATTTCGAAACTCCCTTAAGTTCCCGTTAATTTTTGTGAGAGAAATTTGCGATGCCGTCGTCTCTTTCTAATCGAACAAAATAAACAGAGAGAGCATAGCTATCTGTCACATATGATGACAGGTACTTAAGAGATAAAGGTGAAACAGGGGTCAATTATTGTTCAAAATGTTCACGTTAATATTGAAGTTGGCCTAAGTTTTAGACCGTCAGGTCATCTAAGGTTAGGATAGATTTCTTGATTTTATTGACTTCTTCATTCCTATGGTGTGTGTGTGAAATTATTTGCAATTCCTTTGACGAGCATCTTAGGTGTGATGAATAATTTTACTATGTTGCTGCAATGGTTAAATGTCTGACTTAGAAAGGTCGTCAACGTAACATTAAGAGCTCTGTTGTTGACATTAAGTATCGTCTTTCAGTACAGCAATAAATCTCACAAGGTTGATAGTGTAGAACAGACAAATCTAGACTAAATTTAACCATTTGAACGCCGAACTTAGCTAAATATAAAGCTAAATTTCTAGTAAGGCTAATCTGAAAATGTCTGTGCATGAAAATCATTTTACACTATGTTTTTCACGGATATAGATGTAGTTGGCGTTCAAAACGTGGCAAACGCATATTACATGCGAATATGTTCAACTTCGAGGGTATATTGGAGTTTACTTACATTTACGACTTATGATTATCTTTAACTTACACTATTTTGTTCAATTCTTAGCTCAATTTGTTGTTAAGTTATTTTCGAATAAAGAATACACTTCGCGGAAGTGTTTTGTTCCAGTGTGATGAATGTGATATTACATTTTTGTTTTATTTTACTCATCCTCTTTTCCCCTAGAATATTTTATTTATACAGGTCTAGCTTTTGCCTGCGACTTCGGCCGTGTGGAAAATTTTATCCCAAATACATTACTAGTGATTTCACGCGCGTTTCCACCGCTATCAGTCCCTACATTAAGATTTTATGAATTGGAAGGCGGATTGTCTTTTAACCTTTTAACCGTCGCAGTCTGATATATGTATAAGACACAAAATTTCCAGCTCATTTCGCCGCAGTCTGATAAAAAAAAATATATATATTACGGGACAATAAGATAAGTAAGACCAAGTTTTGATTTGTATTTTAATTAAAGGATAGTCATCGCTCTAGCCGCTACTCTAGCGTAATTTGATTAAATTGATTATACACGATTATTGTCATAATTTCGTAGCGGTGGCGACATGAGCATGCACGACGAAAAATTCTAAGCAAAAGGTTAATTATGACGTTAACGGCTATTGTCGCTAAGCCAGGATCTATTTCACACAAAGTCAAAGAGTGTGAATTATAAATTAGTTAATATTGATTGGACTGACAGCTGTTGAGACGCCCGTGGGATCGCCCGTAATTTGTTACGTTAGCAAAAAGTAAATTCTGTTTAAAAACAAAAGCCTTCTAATTAAAGCATTTTTTAGCTGCCAGTATTCTGCATGTAATAAAAACACAATTTAGTTGCACACGATTTATTTCAACTAAGTGTCAAGAATATAAAGGAGCTAAACAAAGAAAATATTTAAATCAGAATATCAAATACAATATTTTAATTAAAGTAAAAAATGTCGACATCTTTCAAATTACCGAAATAGAATTTTTGACACCACCAACCAATTGGCATACTTTTTTATTAGTTGTTAAAACGCGATTCCTCTCAGATTTTATACAGCAATAACGAGTTGTGACGTCACTTATTTTCAAACTCAATCGACTTGCAAGAAACTAAAAATCAAACTGCGTTTTTGTTAGTTTTGTCTTGGATTTATTGGTGAATAGTGTCAACGACCCTATTGTTTTAACATGTCAAAACTTAATTAATACTTTTATACTTTAACCTTTTCAACGCCAACGACACATAGGTGTCACAAAGTACAGTGTCAAAGTGATCTTGACACATTGACATAAGATTCAAAGTAGGTTTACGTTTTGTCGAGGCGTGGCGTTGAAAAGGTTAAAACGAGTAGTTATATTACAGTGCTAAATTATAAGGGGTACCTCACAATCCACTACCTTCCTGAACAGAAGAATTATTCTTGATGTATTTAATTCAGGTTTCTTCACGATAAAAACATTTCAGACTTTACATACGCTGACTGAATTATTCCGCAGTTATTTTAGAGACCGACAATGTTGTTCATACATAATGCGGGCTGCGTTCAATTTGACTTGACCGCGACCGCAGAACGCATTCAGTGTCACAAATCCTTTAGTGTTTGATATAATAATAACATCGATTCGGTTTGGTATTGTTCTTTATATAAAATACTTCCAAACGTGTCACATTGATATAATACCACTTATAATATAAGATATCGATAAACTATGTATCAGAAATTAGCATGTTAATTAGTAGTTATTTATCTGTATTATCTTCTGTACAGTTATTTCTGTTTGTTCTCCAAATAAATAAATAAATAGAAGGAAGTCACTAGCGTTGCATCGCTCGTGCCAGGAAAATCTCTAGGTATATTAATGAACGACAATTCAACCCCTTATGGCAATAACATGAGGGTTTGGGATTGTAAGGTTGGTTATTATTGTTATTCATTCTGGTCGACAATTACAGGTCGTGTTTTAACCTTTTAAACGCCAGCGTAGTCTATAGACGACAGTACGGTAATACAAAAATTAACCTACCCACATCCGCATAAGAATCAATTTTGTTTGTATCAAAAACGATGTATGGCGTTCAAAAGGAGCATCCTTGTAAGCGTGAAAAATAATCAAGATTTCGCCACTGCTTTTAAAAAAGCTCGTATCTCAAAATCGATAATCTTGTCAAATGAACTTTGCTGTGTGCGCTTCAAGGTTCAGTTTAGTTTACATATTGATTTGCAATGAGCTCTTTTCAAAGTAGTACCTAACCATTATCTTTAATGGATGACTATACGCACGTGTTTATTCTTTTTAACACCAAGCCTAGCCAAACGTAAAGCTACTTTGAAACTTATGACATTACCTGAAGATCACTTTGACGTTGAACTATGTGACGCATACAACCGACATTGGCACATTGACACACGTTTAACTATTTGATACATCTAATTGTAAAGAAAGAGACTTAAGTGTTAATTTCAATTTAAGTATATTCAAGTAAACTAACAAACTAAGCATTCTTTTGCACAATAGTCAGTGGGTGAGATAACTTACTGTCTCGCTCATTTGCATAATGACAGTGAGGGATAGCACACTATCTAACCCACTATATTGGCGTTTCATATGAGGTAATATTAGTAGCCGCATCGAAAGGGCAAATTATATACATCCTCCTGTATAATGCAATGTATACAAAAGCGTCTATACATGTTTTAGGCGGCAATCTGACGTACCGGACTGACCATAAGATATAATAAAATTCTAAACAACATACAAAAAAATAGCAGCTAACTAATCTATCGTTACAGATTTAAAGTTAAATGATAGGGTAGTTCTACTAGCGTTTCTATCGAAAATAAATGAAGTATAAGATAAGTATATTTATTTACCTAAATGAATGCTTAAATATAATACATTCTTAAAAACAAAGCATATTAGAGATAAACTACGACAACATGGCCCGCCCCTCCAAATTACTATTTCAATGTGTTATGTCACATCCTTACGAAAGAGTGTATATGTAGTAGTCTGCTTTTGTTTGATTATTGTCTCAGCACGCACACATGCGTTGAAAGTTTTAGTGGTGCTTTATAAACACTTTCACAAATACATTGAAGACTTCTTGAATTTTGGAGGGGGCCATGTTATCGTAGTTTATCTCTACTGCTGGTTTAGATAAATAAATTAAAGATAGTAAATATACATAACATAATATCACCACGTCATGGCTAAACCCATGCACCTAAAGTTAAATTATTAATGTAACAGTTTTGTACAAACTGCCGCAGACATCTAGCAATAACACCTTCCGTGACCAGGTGCCCCCAATGTGGGGTCATGAAGCTTATTTTGAGAAGTCTGTGCTTCACTATATTGCCTTGATCACACGTACCGAGTAAACGGGCGAGACAGTGCTCTCGGCCGAGTGCTCGGTGCGTACAAACATAGCGCCGAGTGCTGGGCCGAGCGCTCGGGCGAACGAAGCGGCGAGACAGTAGCTCGGCCCCCGTTCTATTTACTAGGCCGAGCACGTATTAGGCACTGTCTCGCTCGCTCACTCGGCAGGTCTGAACGTTCACTGTCTCGCCACTCGGCCACATGTGAACTGAACTGACTGTGCTAATTTCAAAACACGTGTGAACAGCTACTCGCTTACATCACTGTCTCGCCCATTTGCTCAGTACGTGTGATCAAGGCATATGGATTCACAACTTCAAAATGGAAACACTTTGGACGTGTGGCCTTGTCAAATCATTTTGTATAGGGACAGTGAACATGTTAATCGTTCGTTAGTGACGACTGAAGGAAAGCTAGCAAATAGAAATTATCAAATTGCGTCTATGCGTACGGCAGTTAAACTTGTGATGTTTCGATATTTATCTATAACTAAATACTATAATAACATGATAAAGAGGTAAGCTTTTTTTATAAGTGCTACTGGAATACTGAACAAATTAAACAAATATTTCACTGATAGCAAGCTCCACTGTGCCAGAGAAATGTAAGCTATTTTATTCATTTACTGGGAAAGTTGGTCAGACTATTAAGGAGTATCGTCGATTAAAATGCTAAACAAGATTTGATAAAAGACATTTTTCTAATACCAAAAACAGCTATACATGTATCAGCATGAAAAAGCTATTTCAAATTTATTTCTATTGCAATTAATATTTAAATTATAGGTACTTTGATTTGAGGCGAGTAAGTAAGTACAAAATCATAATAATCAGGTGTAAATTATGAAACTAACAAAGAACAAAATTACTTATAAACAAAGTATATTCACTATAGAATAGAAGATCTAAAGAATATCTAATTTATACAAAAAAAAAATGGTTAACATAAATGTTCTCTTACACGAACAAACCAAAATCAACTTACTGGGCACTAAATAAGGTTCAGATCTGGTTACTTTTGTCACTGGAAATAACTCCTCTTCTTCCTCGATACTCTGAAAACATAAAAATTTTTACAAGTTAAGTATGAAGTATCTTTTTCTATTTATTTTTTTATTTTCTTCAACTTCATTTTTTTTTTTTATTACTTTTACGGTCATCCCGTGAAACCATATATTTCAAACTAAATACAAACTGAAATATAGATGCACAGAAAAAACCCCAGAAAAAAGACCAATGCTGGGAATCGAACCCAGGTAAGGTGTAGGGGTAAGCACGCAGCACGGAACGCTGAGGACCTGGGTTCGATTCCCAGCATTGGTCTTTTTTCTGGGGTTTTTTCTGTGCATCTATATTTCAGTTTGTATTTAGTTTGAAATATAAAAATTTTTGTTATTTGGGTGGATCAATTATTTCTTGTTGTTTTCTGTCCCGTCAGCGAGGGGACAAAAGTAGTACAGTTTAATTAGACTGTACTAACTTAGTTTTTAAGAGTTTTGATTTTTTACTAACCAATTTTGTTGACATTTTGTTTAATTATGTAATAAGTTTAATTAGAAGAAATGTTGTGTCACATTAACTAACATGCTTATTAGATTACCAATTGTAGAAGGGGTTTAAAACTATCACAAAAAATCATGTTTGGCAAATTTTAATCAGATAAACTTGCGATTTAAAGAGTTACCCCAGGAGACCGTCACCATAGCAACGAGTGACAAAGAAAAGTTGATCGACCCATTTCACTCAAGGAAGAACTGCGTTTGTTTTAATGAGTGTAATGAGTGGCCCCAGAGAGAATATTCCGCGCGTCCTAGCCACTACAGCGATCTATATGGACTTACCCAGTGTCAGCGGGCGAGAAGAAGAACCCCCTAGGCCGGGGGGCGGAGAGCGGGGAGGCGGCGTCGTTGGGGAACGCCCACTGCGCCCAGTAGTCCGAGGGCAGTCGCAGCAATAACTGCATAACCTGGGCACAAGTTAAAAAAAAAACATTATTTCAAGTTTTTTTTGCTGACTCCTGTCTCCAAATCCATCAAAAAATCAAATTTTATACCTGAAAATTAAATCTAGTATTCCAGGTTTAAATGCAATCGTTTTAGGTAGTAATCATACCGACACTTTACTCGGAAGTCGATAAATTTAATAAGAAGTCCCTATGACAGTTCTAAAGTGCCACGAGAAATCCGGCCTCTGCTAAGGGTCCTCGAGCTTCGGTCGCCCAGCTACCCTATGTTGGTACGTACGTTGACCATCTGCGCCGTGGCGGTGTACATTTCTGCGGCTTGGGTCATCATGCCGAAGCCGACGACGGTCGGCCCGAATATCTTCGCCAGGTTGTCTATGCCCATCTCGCAGTCCGGACTCTCTGCTACCCTGGAAATATGTTTTTAAAATTATAATATCCATATCCAGCATATGGCGCGAGAACAGAAAGAAGGATAGAGCGCAGTGGCTTGCACTATGACCGCGGCGGCGTCGCTCTGGCAGCCTCCATAACACTGACACTACACTCGTGAGGCACAGTCTCACGACAGTATACTAACTTGAGTAAATGCAGCACCAGGAACGCCAGTGTCTCTATTGGTTGGCGGCAGCTAGCTGACGGCTTGCACTATGGCAGCTGTGGCGTAGTTAGATTCGCTCTCACCGTCTCCATGACACTAGACTCGCGAGGCACACAGTACAGTATACTAACTTGTGTGAATGTAGCACCAGGAATGGTAGAGTGTCCCTATTGGGCACCTGGCTCACAACTACTATGACAGTAGTCGCATAAAGATTAGCTTTCGCGGCCTCCACGACACTAAATTCGCGAGGCACACACTACAGTATACTAACTTGTATAAATGCAGGACCAGGAACGCCAGAGTATCCCTATTGGGCGGCGGTAGTTGGCTCACGGCTCGCACTATGACCGCGGTGGCATCTCTCTGGCCGCCTCCATGACACTGACACTAGACTCGCGAGGCACACACTAGCCACTACAGCATACTAACTTGTGTAAATGCAGCACCAGGAACGCCAGAGTATCCCTATTGGGCGGCGGCAGTTGGCTGACGGCTCGCACTATGACCACGGTGGCATCGCTCTGGCCGCCTCCATGACACTGACACTAGACTCGCGAGGCACACACTAGCCACTACAGCATACTAACTTGTGTAAATGCAGCACCAGGAACGCCAGAGTATCCCTATTGGGCGGCGGCAGTTGGCTGACGGCTCGCACTATGACCACGGTGGCATCGCTCTGGCCGCCTCCATGACACTGACAATCTGACACAAGACTCGCGAGGCACACACTAGCCACTACAGCATACTAACTTGTGTAAATGCAGCACCAGGAACGCCAGAGTATCCCTATTGGGCGGCGGCAGTTGGCTGACGGCTCGCACTATGACCACGGTGGCATCGCTCTGGCCGCCTCCATGACACTGACAATCTGACACAAGACTCGCGAGGCACACACTAGCCACTACAGCATACTAACTTGTGTAAATGCAGCACCAGGAACGCCAGAGTATCCCTATTGGGCGGCGGCAGTTGGCTGACCGCTTGCACTATGGCCGCCGTGGCGTCGTTGGACTCGCTCATCCTCGCCGCCTCCATGAAGTCGGCCCACAGCGCGTTGGAGACGAGCGGCTCGCGGAGGGAGCGGAGGAAGTCTTTGATGCAGCCGCAGAGCACGTGGATGTCTTCGTTCGAGAGTTGGGGGGAGCCGCAGCCGCGGAGAAAGCGCTCCTGTGAAGCAATTCAACTTTAATATTAAGCGTGCTACATCGTAGGCCTCATCTTCGCTATCCATCAGGAGTGATTGTGGTCAAACGCAAGCCTATCTATACTAATATTATAAAGAGGAAAGATTTGTATTTTTGTATAGTATAAATCTTTCCAGGTGAATTTTTCGCTTCGAGCCATTACATTAAATTTGAACCTTAATACTATGACGATACCGTTTGTTTTGAAAGATAAGGGCTCGAAGCGAAATTTCACCTGGGAAGATTTATACTATATGTAACGAATAAACATAAAAACTACTGGATCGATTCCAAAAATTATTTTTAAATTAACAAAACCTTCTTGAAGCATTTGCAATTAGCATTGTTAATACTGGCAATCAAACAACGGTGACTTGACAGCGACAGTCTTCTTTCAAAACTACTAAAGCTTGTCACATAACGTCAAACAACCGCAACGGAATACAAACAATGGCGGCGGGAGCAAAACGAAAACAAACTCCAGAAGTGTTACGTCTTCGACGCAAACTCGAAAAAGCGCAATGCATCATACTAGCAGGGATAATAATTCCCGGTTATTACGTGCTACAACTTTTTATCGCAAAAACGTGCCTGCTGAACTACATTTTGAGCGTTTATTGTTTCACTAATATAGTTGGTAACATGTATCTGAGTATGTTCACCGACACGAGGGTGAAGTCTTATGATGGCGCTGGTGAATATTGTGAGACTTGCAAGCAGAACCGGCCGCCTATGAGTTGGCATTGTCCGACTTGCAACGCTTGTATGTTGAGGAGCGATCACCACTGCTACTTCCTGTCCCATTGTGTCGGTCGGAACAACTATCGATACTTCGTATGTTTCCTGGGTCACTGGGCATTTGCGATGCTTTATTGCTGTATGTGGTACGCTAGACAGGTGTCTCAACTTAACTTGGACTCGTTCCTGGCGCCAGGGAGGTTGCTCTACCCGATTTACGCACCACGCGTAGAAGATTTTTATGTGGCTTGTTTATTTACGGACTTGATACTTTTGTGTTTCTCTGCTGGTCTATTTGGTTTTCACGTTAGGAATGTCTACAGAGGGACTACTTCGTATCAGAGTTTCAAACATAAGCCTTACGTTAAAAGGCATTGGAAGACCAATGTTGTGTATTTTTTAGGTACAAGATGGTATTGGGCTATTCTGTGGCCTTTTGTTAGAAGCCCTTTTCCAAGTTATGAATTATTTAATATTCCTGAGTAGCTACAAATTTTATAGATATTTTGTCCTGTGTATTGTTATTTGGTTTGATTTCATTCCTATTAAACGAATATATCAATGGCTGTTTTTTAATAAAGCGATAACTTAGCGGAGTACCTATTTATAGGTGTGTAATTTAACCGTCATAGGCGATCGACTAATAATAAGCGATATCCCTGCACTCACTTTTCCAGGCTGTCGCCTAAGTAGCGCGTCTAAATTTAGCGGTAAAGTTGACTAGAAAGTTTTACGAGTCGCCTGAATGCACTGACGAAGCATAGAACGAGGCAGATTTTTGCCAATTTTAGCAAGGTAGGTAATGAGTGTGATTGAAATTGTAATACAATGTTATTTTTCACCATAAATGGTATTTACTGCTGGCTGTCTGACTTGAGATTTCTCCAGGTGCCATAAACGTACAATACGTACATGCATGAGCGATCATATCCCTTCTCACCCACAGTCAGTCAACGTCATAAATAAGTGATCACTTTTGTACCTTGTCGCTTTCAGTCGTTACATAATTTCGTATGGCTTTTCAAACATGACGTTAAAATGAGAAGGTACAAAAGTGATCAATTATTTATGACGTTGACCCTACTACTGGTGGTCCGGTGGTAGGTAGTTCCACGGGGATTATTTTTAACTTCCATCCTGACTGGTAACTTATCAATTTAATATACAAAAATTACAAACGGTTTCGAGATATTCTTATGCTAGAAAAAACCCTTCAATCTCAGTAGATCCACACATCAGATTCACAATACAATACAATGACTCTTTATTGTACACCAAAAATGGTAAGCAATACAGAAAACAGGTACACAGAGAGAAAGTTACAAGGTAAGCAATAGGCGACCTTATCGCTTAAGAGCGATCTCTTCCAGGCAACCCTTTAACAGAAAGAAGGAAGGACTAGTTTACAGCAGGTGGTGCATCAACAGTGGATCAGAATATTAAAACGCAACAAAAATAAATATTCATTTATGTATATTATGTATTTTTTTTTCATCTAAGTAGATCCATTGTTTGGAAGAAGGATCTTTTTTTTTAAATAATAAGTAGCACCACGGGTAATACAAAATCTCCCGCGGTACAGGTTTGACAAACTATGACAGGGGCTCTAGGTGAAAGTCATGACAACGCATATATGAGCTCCCGGCAGGGATTGCGCTATTCTGGTGAATTTTGAGTAGGGTAACATGATTAGTGAAAATTA
Organism: Archips crataeganus; assembly: GCA_947859365.1. NCBI lineage: Eukaryota > Metazoa > Arthropoda > Insecta > Lepidoptera > Tortricidae > Archips > Archips crataeganus. The sequence continues at coordinate 17,017,035 of OX402057.1, read as the reverse complement.
TGCTCCACAGTAGCGTATAACGTCCAAAAATATTTTATCTTGAAAACAATTCCGAAACTAAGAATTTAGATTAAAGAAAATTCAGGAATGATGTCATTTATCTAGCAAACTCAGTCAAAATGCCTTTATTCAATTAAAATTAATTTATTCCGACCACTAAAATCACTTGATTAAAACACAAAAAGTTACCAAACAGTGTATTCAAATCGAAAAAAAATCAATTGACATATTTCAGCTCAATAAAACCATCTTCAACCGGCAACGGACTTTTCACAAAAGGCCAAAGCACCGCCCAGTACCATCTCGTACCGAGTACACTCACAACGTAAGTCATCCAATGCCTTCGCTCATAAACCGAGTTGTTAACGATATTCCTAATATGAAACACCAACAGTCCAATAGAGCACGGTAGAATAGCCAAGTTAACATAAGCACAGACCACCAAAAGGTCTTCATCTCGTAAACCTGGCAGCCTTAAATAAGGGAAAATAATCATGGGTATGAGGACATAGCCATGTCGGTCGTAGTTCGTCGCTATTGTGAAGTAATAATAGTATATACTATACAGCATAGAGATCGTCAAGTGCGCTAGAAAACAAACGAAATAACGGTAATTTCGGCGTCCAGTGAGATGCGACGAAAAGTTATGTCTGTGGTGTTCTATTCTTTGTGCATGGATTTCACAGTCTTCCTTCTTGAAATAAGATTGGACCGATGAATCAGTGAGTATGCTGAGAATCATGTTTACGAACACGTTTATAAAGAAATAACATCCTATCAGGATGTCCAAGAGTTTCAGGTTTAACATAACTATCTGGAAGATGAAGTATCCGGGCGCGATTATGACGGTCAGCACGAAATAATGTATTTTTTCGACAATAAGCGGTATGTGTCTGCGTTTTTTACGAATTGTATTCATTTTGTTACACTTGTGTTATGGTTTTGATAGTGTGAAGCTGACATTGAATGACAGTTGGTCATAGAGTAAATTAAAACTTACACGATATTTAGTAAAATAAATCTCCAAGAAGTTTTATTGTTGGTCATAGCTATACTCCGGACTCTTAGGGTAGTTAGGGGAGTAAATGGAGCGCGGGGTCTCCACCCTTGGTTACGTTGTCAGTATTCCCAAAATCCGCACAAAGCGTTTTCGCTCTTCCATCAACTGTTAAGTGGGATTGTGGTCAAACGCAAGCCTATAGTGTATTAAAAAAACCTAGAAAATTCCTAGTTGCCGCGGGATAAACGAATTCTTCGCAGACGGGTAGGAAAAATAAGTTAAGAAAAATGAGTGAATGGTGATGAGTGAAATGGGTAGGAATGGTAGGGTAGGAAAGGGTAGGGTATGGTAGTGCAGACGCTGACCACCGAGACCGTGTTGCTGTTTCGTAAATTTGAATTTGTGTCCTCTAGAATTTCAATAAAGAACGAACAGCAGACAGCAGACCGTCTAGGGAGCCATTCTTCGATACGCATTCATGAAATGACGATATATTTTACAATGATGCTTGTTATTAAATACCAATTCCTGTCTATCGTTTTAATCTCTAATATTTAAATCCACGTGTGAAGTCATTTATTGAAATAAAGATTATACAAAAAAACAATAAGTTTATAACTTAAGACTAGTTTAAGTGTAGTCGAAAATGAGTTGTCCCTGGCGCAAAGGTACCCACACATTATTTTAATTATAAGACAGGTTTATAGACAACATCAAGAAGAAAATAGGTTCAGCTACGCCCCTCAGCTAGGCCCCCTTATAGTAGGGCAGGGTAGGGTAGGGTAGGGTAGGGCTGAGTAGGGTAGGGTAGGGTAGGGTAGGGCAGAGTAGGGTAGATTAGGGTAGGGTAACACGCACCTTGAGCCGCTTGACGTCCTTCTCGACAGCGCTGATGCGGTATAGTCCGCGTTCGGTCAGGCCGCGCTTCTCTACCTCGTTGACGCAGTGCACTAGCAGCGCCGGCACCATGGGCGGCGTGCTCGGCGCGAAGTCCGCGATACCGCCCTCCTGGAACAAAAACAACATCATCATCATCATCAGCCTATGCTCGTCCACCGCTGGACATAGGCCTCTCCCATGGCACGCCACTGAGCACGATCATCGGCCACTCTCATCCAGATCTTGCCAGCCGCCCTGCGAAGATCATCGCTCCACCGAGTCTGAGGACGTCCCACGCTACGTTTGCCGATCCGTGGTCAAAAACAAAAACAAAAACATCATCATCACCAAATTAGACGATCAAATGGCCTGGTGGTTAGAGAACTCAGCTACGAAGCTTGAGCTCCCGGGTTCCCGCGTCTGGGCAGATATTCGTATGAAAAATACGAATGTTTGTTCTCGGGTCTTGGGTGTTTAGTGTGTATTTTAGCTACTGATGTGGGTATTAGATGGCAGCTAAGTCAACAAACAAGGGACAGCGGGACAACTGAGTGGAGATGAGGAAAAGTTTATTGAATCAGGCGTTACTTTGCGGAGGTCCATATTAATGAACTAAAACAATTACTTTGCTCACCCGCGACCTTACAATAGTTACGTTTATGCAAGAAATGTGCGTTCATGCAGTTCCTCCACCTCCACACTGTACGAACACACACAAATCACATAAACCCAATCATCACCACCACCAAGCTACACTGACGCCTTTCGAACTCAACCAGAGCTCATCTTCAGAGTTACCACAACCGTATGCTATGCTGCCAAATGTTAAACTAACAAACCAAAACAAATGTTTTAACTTGTCACTGTAACTTCTCAAGTACCCACTTTATTTTTCTTATTCTCAAACTACCCCACAAAAATTAACTTTTATTGACATATTATAAAACTACCTTGAATTTTTTGTTTATTTATTTATAAGGCATATTTAATTAATACTAACTGTTCAAATTCGACCCAAGCCGCAGTAAAGGAGAAGATACTAAATTTACCTGTTCATTAATAATAGACCCCATAGTGTTGTACCTAATTATTTCCATGCATTCCAGAGCATCCAGACGCAACCCCTTGCCGCAATAATGTAACACTTCATAAGAATCTGAATCTAACAATGAATGATTTGATTCCAACAAATGTTTTGCAAAATTCGATCTATCTGGATGCTCATTCCTATATGCCGAAACATGCTCTTTAAATCTAGTATTAAAACTTCGGCCTGTCTGTCCTACGTATATCCCATTGCAGTCATTACAAGTAAGCTTGTATACCCCCGATCTAGTTCCTTTATCTACCTGTTCTTTGTGGTTACATAGCCTAGAGTACAAAGAGTTGTTAGTCTTAAAGGCAACATTAATATTGTTTGATTTTAAAATGCCATAAATCTTATCAGACAAACCCCCAACGTAAGAGATGCTAGATCTATATTTGTTAGTAGACTGAGAAGGTAACGCAGCGTAAAGCATGCTATTTACTAACCGTGCCTGCTTCTTTTGAACTAAACTATCTACCATTGATTTTGTATAACCATTTGAGATCGCTATCTGATAAATAGTACTCAACTCTAAATCAAAATGTTCCTTAGAAAGAGGCACAGTCAACAATCTATTAACATAACAATGGAAAGCAGCCAGTTTATGCTGCCACGGATGATTAGAAGATGCTGGTATAACAGCATCTGTGTACGTGGGCTTACGGTATATTTTAAATTGATGTTTACCATTTAATTTTGAAATCGTTAAATCCAAAAAGTTCAACGAACAATTTTCCTCCAATTCTTTTTTGAACCTTATCTTTACGTGCTTGTTATTCAAACCATTAATAAACACGTCAAGCTGTCTCATACTCCCTCTCCAGCATAGGATCAAATCATCAACATACCTAAAATAGTACACAATATTACTATTACCCACAATATACTGATTCTCAAAATGATCCATAAATATATCTGCCATTAAAGGACTCAGAGGTGAACCCATAGCTAAACCATCACTCTGTAAGTAATAAAGACCATTGAACCGGAAATAATTTTGTTTCATGCATAAAGTTACCAAATCTATTAATTCACAAACTTCACCCGGATGCAACCGCTTCCTTTCTAAGTGGTCTTTTAGAATTTCTAGTGTCTCACTATATGGTACGTTAGTAAATAAACTGTCTACATCCAAAGAAAGCAACGTTGCATTCGGCGGTATGCTGATGTCCTTAATTTTACTAACCAAATCTAAACCATTTTTTAAACTATAAGAAGGTTTAAAGGAAGCCTTCACACGAATAATACTATTTAATTTCTTCGCCAATTTATATGCTGGAGCACTCACGTATGAGACAACTGGACGAACAGGCACATCATCTTTATGAATTTTAGGTAATCCATATAGAATTGGCGCCTGCGGATTCATGGGAATTACAAAATTCTTTTGTTGTTCGGTTTCAAAGGCAAACAAAGAACCCTTTATTAGTTGCTTTCTTTGGATGTAGACAGTTTATTTACTAACGTACCATATAGTGAGACACTAGAAATTCTAAAAGACCACTTAGAAAGGAAGCGGTTGCATCCGGGTGAAGTTTGTGAATTAATAGATTTGGTAACTTTATGCATGAAACAAAATTATTTCCGGTTCAATGGTCTTTATTACTTACAGAGTGATGGTTTAGCTATGGGTTCACCTCTGAGTCCTTTAATGGCAGATATATTTATGGATCATTTTGAGAATCAGTATATTGTGGGTAATAGTAATATTGTGTACTATTTTAGGTATGTTGATGATTTGATCCTATGCTGGAGAGGGAGTATGAGACAGCTTGACGTGTTTATTAATGGTTTGAATAACAAGCACGTAAAGATAAGGTTCAAAAAAGAATTGGAGGAAAATTGTTCGTTGAACTTTTTGGATTTAACGATTTCAAAATTAAATGGTAAACATCAATTTAAAATATACCGTAAGCCCACGTACACAGATGCTGTTATACCAGCATCTTCTAATCATCCGTGGCAGCATAAACTGGCTGCTTTCCATTGTTATGTTAATAGATTGTTGACTGTGCCTCTTTCTAAGGAACATTTTGATTTAGAGTTGAGTACTATTTATCAGATAGCGATCTCAAATGGTTATACAAAATCAATGGTAGATAGTTTAGTTCAAAAGAAGCAGGCACGGTTAGTAAATAGCATGCTTTACGCTGCGTTACCTTCTCAGTCTACTAACAAATATAGATCTAGCATCTCTTACGTTGGGGGTTTGTCTGATAAGATTTATGGCATTTTAAAATCAAACAATATTAATGTTGCCTTTAAGACTAACAACTCTTTGTACTCTAGGCTATGTAACCACAAAGAACAGGTAGATAAGGGAACTAGATCGGGGGTATACAAGCTTACTTGTAATTACTGCAATGGGATATACGTAGGACAGACAGGCCGAAGTTTTAATACTAGATTTAAAGAGCATGTTTCGGCATATAGGAATGAGCATCCAGATAGATCGAATTTTGCAAAACATTTGTTGGAATCAAATCATTCATTGTTAGATTCAGATTCTTATGAAGTGTTACATTATTGCGGCAAGGGGTTGCGTCTGGATGCTCTGGAATGCATGGAAATAATTAGGTACAACACTATGGGGTCTATTATTAATGAACAGGTAAATTTAGTATCTTCTCCTTTACTGCGGCTTGGGTCGAATTTGAACAGTTAGTATTAATTAAATATGCCTTATAAATAAATAAACAAAAAATTCAAGGTAGTTTTATAATATGTCAATAAAAGTTAATTTTTGTGGGGTAGTTTGAGAATAAGAAAAATAAAGTGGGTACTTGAGAAGTTACAGTGACAAGTTAAAACATTTGTTTTGGTTTGTTAGTTTAACATTTGGTAGCATAGCATACGGTTGTGGTAACTCTGAAGATGAGCTCTGGTTGAGTTCGAAACGCGTCAGTGTAGCTTGGTGGTGGTGATGGTTGGGTTTATGTGATTTGTGTGTGTTCGTACAGTGTGGAGGTGGAGGAACTGCATGAACGCACATTTCTTGCATAAACGTAACTATTGTAAGGTCGCGGGTGAGCAAAGTAATTGTTTTAGTTCATGAGGAAAAGTCACTTTCTAGCTATTAAGGCCCTACCGTGCTTTTGACTCATTTATTGCATTCATTTAATCTCGTGCTGTATCATTACTAGCAAAGCTATAGTCCTGAAATTCATGTGTAAGATATTTGAGGATTCACTCTAATTCTTGTATTTGTGTGTCTTGTAAAAGTGAATAAATGTCTTCTTTCTTTCTTTCTAATGACGATTACTTGTAGTTATCTCGATAGAAAAAAAAACCAAAGTCGTCTCTAAAAAATAAAATAAATTCGTGGTTCGACGTAAATACTGCACGGCAGGTCATGAACTCATGACTTTTTGAATGTTAATAAAACAAGATGTTTTCTAGGGCGTGGTGTTGCTACATTTTTAAAATGTGCATTTGTTTTGGTAATACGATGAAAATACCTAAATACACGCGCAGTCTAACCAACCTATCTTGACCCATCGTGCTTCCCCCACGTGAGTGTTGCGTTAGTTCTCCTTCGGCCATCGAACGGGGTGGGTAAATATTCAGCGTTTCTACGGCGTTTTTTTTGTCATTAACATTTGAGCAGAAATTATTAAAATGGATGATGCTTAGGGTTAACTTTTTATGAAAACTTAAGACAATACCGATGCTGAATCTAGTTTGATAAAATTTCGCGCGATTCGTCCTTCGGTTGTGGTAATAATCGTCGAATGGTAATGACGTTTAAACGCGCGGTCAAAACGCTCGAATATTCACCCGGGTACTTGTGTCGCTCGCGCTTACGCACGGCTTTGATTCTAGCCGCTCTCACGCACACATACACGAGTGCATAGACTACCTAAAATCGATTAGCGCAAGAAACTGTATTTAACTGAGAACACTAAGTACAAGGTTACAGTAAATGTCTCTTAACTAATTACTATTAACTGATCAACCAGGCGAACCCAGGTGTGTGTGAAGTTCCCAATCCGCACTGGGCCCGCGTGGGAACTATGGCCGAACCCCTCACATTCTGAGACGGCTGTGCCTGGCTGTGGGACGTATATATATAGGCTGGGACAATGGATGTAGGTTATAGTTACCTGGGCATTGTTGTTGCGCCTGGCGGCGGGCCCGGGCGGCACGCAGGGCAGCGGGAGCAGCGCGCTATTATTAACTGATTAACCAGGTGATGCCAGGTGTGTGTGAAGTTCCCAATCCGCACTGGGCCCGCGTGGCCCAACCTTTCTCATTCTGAGAGGGGGGTTGCGCACGTATATATAGGCTGGGACTATGATTGATGGTTATCACCTGAGCGAGCTAGCGCCCTATCACCGCCGGCCGCCCGACAAGAGGGGACTGCCGCGCGATCTCGCGCGCGCAGCCACCTCTCCACCACCGGACTTGACATCACCCTGATTTGACTCATCGTGCCGCCAGCTGATGATCGCTCGCTGGACCTCCCCGAATGGGGGCTTGATCTCGCAGCGGCTGAAGACTCCGGACTTGACTTCAGTAAGGCCATGCGGCTTCACCCCCCAGTGGCCCGGCCATATTTGTGGTCGGCGGAAGAAATCGCCGAAAGGGGCCCCAGTCCCGAGCGGCATCCCCGCCCCCCTGGCTTCGTGAGGAGGCGAGAACCCCAGTGAGCGACGGTTACATTATAGCTCGGGACCTGCGCGTGGAACCCCTGGGGTCTTTTATCGCGGACCTGACTACGAGGATGTTCGGGGGAGGGGGGGCGGACAGGTCGTGCTTCCGCCATTTGTGCGAGCTAGCGCCCTACCACCGCCGTCCGACCGACAAGAGGGGACTGCCGCGCGATCTGGTGCGCGCAGTGATCCCTCCGCCACCGGATAGACTACGTAGCCGCCAGCTGATGATCGCACGCCGGACCTCCCCGAACGGGGTCTCATCTGGCGGGCTTGATCTCGCTGGCGGTGAAGATACAAGGATAAATAAATAAATAAATAAAATAAATAAATATCACAGGACAATTCACACCAATTGACCTAGTCCCAAAGTAAGCTAAGCATAGCTTGTGTCATGGGTACAAGGCAACGGATAAACATACTTATATAGATAGATACATACTTAAATACATATTAAACACCCAAGACCCGAGAACAAATATTCGTATTATTCATACAAACATCTGCCCCGACGCGGGAATCGAACCCGGGACTTCAAGCTTCGTAGACAGGTTCTCTACCTACTAGGCTATCTGTCGTCGAACGACAACGGATGCTTCTACAAAGTGCCCACTCGGCCACCCCTCCAGTGAGCCGGCCATAGTTGTGGCGCGTATGACGCCGCTGAAAGGGGCCAGAAGCCGCGAGGCGGCGAGACGACATCTCGCTTGATGGTTATAGTTTAGTTGTACCTGGGCATTGTTGTTGCGTCGGGCAGCGGGCCCGGGCGGCACGCAGGGCAGCGGCAGCAGCGCGCGGCACTCCGGGTGCGCCTGCGCGCGGCACGTCTCGCACTTTATGCCCACCTTCGCGAACTTTATGCTGGAATACAATAACATTTTCTCAAATTTCTGATATATCTATGAAATTTAATTTATTGTAACTAAAAATAAAACAATTAAGAAAAAATAACAATGAATAAAACTTAACTATAAACTAAATATCTAACTATTACAAACTAAATTAAATTAAAAACTAAACTAGATCTAAAAAAGGCATTACTCTTTACATATCAGGACGCGAAGTGCAAACATTGCAGGCTCGATAAACGCGACAACAATGTTGCATAGAAATTCCATTATTTTCCAGTCTCAACTTTTAAAAAAGTTGAAACGGCCATGTTAATAAGTTGTCAGTATTCGTATACAGCCAATAAAATGACCAATATCACTTGTTTTGTTGGAACTCTGGACTTTTTTTATTGTGTTTGAAACAGCTTGTGGTGTTTTTGGTAGAAAAATACACCTGCAGTTTTTTTTAATGAAAAAAGACGGGTAAGGGTTTCATGACATTTAATTTTGAGTGATTTGCAATTCTTTGTACCTATTTAAGTTAATAAAAGTTTATTCTAATTTTTTTTCCTTCACCATTTTTGAGAAAAGCTTTATATTAGTCTCGGCTGGAATAGCAATTGGTGGCTTCGTATTAGTTACTAATACTCAGCCAGCAATTGCCTACTTCCAGGCCACGGTAATAATGTACTATTTCTCTCAAACATGCTATGAAATATTGACGTTATGTTCCTTGTAATAGGCCGCGAAGTGTCACGTTGCAGGTGCGGCTGGACGAGAAGTCAATAATGGAATTTAATCAATCAATCAATGGGTTTGGACGACCAGATGGCCTAGTGGTTAGAGAACCTGACTACGAAGCTTGAGGTCCCAGGTTAGATTCCCGCGTCGGGGCAGATATTTGTATGAAAAATACGAATGTTTGTTCTCGGGTCTTGGGTGTTTAATATGTATTTAAGCATGCATCTATCTATATAAGTATGTTTATCCGTTGCCTAGTACCCATAACACAAGCTTTGCTTAGCTTACTTTGGGACTAGGTCAATTGGTGTGAATAGTCCCGTGATATTTATTTATTACTTATTTATTTCATACAACATTGCTGGCCTAGGCTGACAAAGCGATCTTTTTTAATTTCCGGAGTGCGGGAGAGGGGTGCGGGGTTTTAAAGGGGGGATGAAAATTTCATTGATTTTGCCGTAGGATGCACAGTTTTCAAGATATTTGACAAAACACCGGTTCTCGTCCGATCACGATTATTAAGCAACGTCGGGCGCGGTCAGTACATGGATGGGTGACCGCCTGGTTTCATTTTTGTTTTTTGAATGTTTTGCTATGACGTTGTCACGTTAAACTATCATCCGTAAATCGACTTTACAGACAACCGCTTTTTTATCGTATACGGATTTTCAATGTTTACTCACGTCTTCCCGCAGGGTCCACAGGTCTCGCGCTTGTAGAAGTTCTTGGCGACGAAGTTGTGCTGTCTCGGTCTGGCGCGCGGCGAGCCGCCGTATGCGGCCGAGATGACAGATGGCGTCCGTTGCACCACCCGTATCGGGGTGTCAGAGTTTGTGTCTATGTCTGTGAAGAGCAAACATCCGGTCCATCTTATGTTAAACCTAGCTGAACGAGCTGCTTTGAACCTTATGTTGTGGTACATAAGACCACTTTGACTTCGTATTTTGCGAGGAACTATAATGACTCCCATAATTTAACAAGTCATAATCATAATGTATCATTCTTCATAATCAACGTTAGTCATAAAGTGATTTATTACTGAAACTATTTTTTTTTCGGATTTTTTATACAACAAACCTAACCTAACCTATGCCTAACCTACTGCATTCTATAAGATGGCATTTAAAAAAGTCCTGAAAAAAATACCGTTTCAGAAATAAATCTCTGTATGACTAACGTTGATTATGATTATGACGAATGATGCATTATGACTTATTAAATTATACGAAACAAAGGGACCCCATTTTGTGACGCTCATATCCGTAGTTGGTATGGAAAAGGTTAATCGGGCTTTTTATAGGAATTCACCACTATCCCATCCCATGTGTATACATCCCAGCAGCATCGCAGGCCTCCTCTCAAAATGAGAGCGCTTGGGCCGTATTTCCAGGTAGGTTCAGGTGCATGCAGGTTTCCCACACGATGTTTTCTTTCACCGTAAATCTCATGGTACATTTCAAATGTAATTTCGCTCAGAAATTCCGAAAAACTCAGGATGCGAGCCGGGATTTGAACCCACGACCCTCTGCTTGAGAGGCCATAGGCTATAGGTAAAATCACTGTGCCACCACACAGTGTTGGCTATGTACAGAAAACGATCGCAGCGCACAACATGGCAAAAATTGGAAGTAAATTCGTAGGAAATGTTGTCAACGCTACGCGGCGCCACCGTCGTGCACGTAGCCAACAATAGTTATTTCAGTAATAATTACCAGATCGCGGCGGCGCGGATGGCGTATGTTCCTCCTTCACTCGTTTGGAGAGACGCGCCGAGGACTTCGATGGCGGCGGGGCTTCGTCGCTGCTCTCTGATATCGGTTGCTGCAAACAAATTGCTTTATTAATCATCATCATCATCATTTCAGACGAAAGACGTCCACTGCTTAACATAGACCTCCCCCAAGGCTCGCCAAACAGATCGGTCCTGCGCCATCCGCATCTAATGCGGTCCCGCCACCTGAACACATTCAGTGCCGGGAACGCCACAGGGGAGTTCTCCGTTCGTAGGCAGTTTTCGCTACAAAGCGGAAAAACGCTGCTACGGGCTACGAGCGTAGCGCGTAGCAATACGTGGCAGCGAATGTGTTAACCACGTCGTCGCTCCATCTCGTTGGAAGCCTACCTACACTGCGTCTTCCGGTCCGCGGACCGAGCTCGAGATCGCGGATCGAGAACCTTTCGGCCCCATCGGTCGTCAGCTCTACGAGCGATGTGCCACTTGTCCCGTGATATTTATTTATTTCAATGAAACATTGTTTGTTTAAGTTGCATGTCTACGACGCATTCAATTTTGAAAAATATTATCTGCCAACAAAGTCTCCACTGTAAATAATAAAGTCGTTATTTCAATGAACTATTTTACAGTGAAATTAAACGGATCACTCACGTCTTAAAACGAGTTTAACTCGACATATTTCGGGCTAATCCGTAGCCCTTCCTCTCGGAGTCGCACTCGTTTTAAGACGTGAGTGATCCGTTTATTTTCACTATGAGTGAGTCTCACGGTAGTTTCACGTTTGAACTATTTTATCTTATATTTCCGTTCATTTTAAACTGAGGATTATGCATTTGAGGACATAATAGAATACAATGGCTTTGTTCTAAAAGTGGGCTGTTAACGAGATCGGGACACCTCAAAAAATTCGTACTATACAAACTGTCTTGTGTGCCAAATTTCATCAGAATCCGTCAAACCATATAAGCGTGAAAAAGTAACAAACATCCACACATCCATTCATACAAACTTTCATGTAACATTTATAAAGTTTGGATGTTTTGGGTTAGAGCGGTCCGAAAGGCATTGACAATGCAGGTGCCAAGACTGCCAAGCTGGAGTAAGTCTGGGCAGAGTATGTGACGTGGGTTGTATTTCAAGTGAATATGCAGCCTAAAGTTGGTACTTACGAAACTCTTGGGCGGTTTCATGTCGTGGTTAGTCGCAGCGCGCTCCAGAGTGAGTGTGGTCGTCGCAGTGGCCAGCACTTTGCCGCCTTGAAGCTCCACTGTCTATGGTCAAAAAGTTACGGGTAAATACGAAATTAACCAATAGAGGACATAAAAGGTATCCTAACTTATCTCGCCTCATTCGTTTTTCGTTTAATTCTTGTTTGATCTCATTCTGTATTCGCCTTCGTCTTGTTCGCTATCTGTCTCTATCGTTTTTGGTCAAATTCTGCAACTTGTCTATCTCTCAATACGTCTTATTCGTTTTTCGTCACGGTCTTCCCTGGACTCATTCGTCGTTCTTCCCTTTCGTATTTGGCTCATTCACTTATTCGCCAAAATTATTTCGATACGTTCGATGCTGGTCAATAAATGTTCGTAAGTAAATTAGACAAAAACGAAAGGGAAGAACGACGACTGAGTCCAAGGAATACCGTGACGAAAAACGAATAAGACTTATTAAGAGAGAGACAAGTTACAGAATTTGACCAAATAAGACGTTTGTTAGTTATTTACCTCAAAAGCAAAAATTCCTTGTAGCGTTTCACCTAGTCGCGTTTTGTCGCGGCAGAACAAAATCTCGATAGTTTTTTATACTTGAAGCAATTCACCGCGTAGCTGTTCACGTAAGTATATTTAATTTGTAGAGTCATATTTTCCGTGTAGTATTTTACCCTATACGCACTTTACCGCGATCGTTATTTATTTGGAACGCTTTTTTCTTTGACGCGATGATTGATGTTTGCAGCAAAACTCTGTAACTTTTTTTTTAAACGCGTCTTGTACTTATAGTTCAATTTCCAAGAGGCTATCAAACTCATTGAAATATTATCTTTATTACTAATAATAGACAATACTCTGTCATTGCGACATTGAATAGCAGTGACATTAATATGCGATAATTACTCAAGATCTCAGCTCAAGATAATAAATACAATAAAGTTTGCTGCTTTAAAATATGGAGGCTTGAACCAGGGTCTGCTTCTGCTGAACTATAATGTTACAGAAATATTTAATCGACCTGAAATGCGATTACATCTATTAGCGACCAAAAAAATAGACGATTGAGACATAAAGCGAAATAGCTATTTATGCAACTGTATCGTAATAGGGGACACGAATGTGGTTTCATGAAACGAGGCGTAGCCGAGTTTCATAAATGATCACATGAGTGTTTTAAGGCCTAATTACGTACAGTTGCATACAATATTTTATCTTCTCTCACACCTTTTTTTGCATTTTCCATGCCATAAAATCTTGATAGCATTTTTCGTATACATACTTTGCTGGTAATCAATTATGAGTCATTTCCTTCGCCGCATCTAAAATATCGGGCGGAGTCAAATTTTCTTTGCATTCACTGATATCAGACATTTTTTAAGCAAGAACACAATAAAATTGTCCCACGAAAATTCGTACAGCAAAACGACACGTAAAATCGCTGTGGATTTTAGCGCCAGTCAATTGAAATTGCGAACAATGTAAATAAACCATTTAATGAAATATCTATATTCTAACACTTATTTATTGTTTTAATGGTTTAGGATAGTGTTGTGGTAAGTAATAACACACGGATTTAGCAGTATTTGATGAAGAAAAATGGAAATTAAAAGACATTTTAAATACAAGGTTTGTTTACATTGTTTGCAATTTCAATTGACTGGCGCTAAAATCCAGTACGTCACCGCGCATGTGCGCGCATGCGCTAAAGCCCGCTTCTGCCACAGACAAGTGAAAATTGGAATCAAAACTCGGTGATATAAACTTTTTGGATTTGCCCTGTATCGTAATGGTAAAAAAAATTGTATTATAACATTATTTCGTTAGAAGAAAAGTGTTATAATATGTTTTTTTTTAATATTTCGGTATTGTGTTTATAAAGTATGTCAATATAAACTCGTTTTGAATTTGATAATTCGAATTTTACGATATGAGAGTAGATAAATAAAATAAACGATCGAGGTGAAATGCGAGTAAAATCATTAGCGACCAAAAAATTAGACGATTGTGACATAAGTCAAAATTTAAATAAACAATCGAGGTGAAATGCGACTAAAACTATTAGCGAGCAAAAAAATATACGATTGAGACATAAATCGAAAATAAAAAACACGATCGCGGTGAAATGCGACTAGGTGAAACGCTACAAGGAATTTTTGCTTTTGAGGTACATAACTAACAAACGAAATAAGATAATGACGGATAGCGAACAAGACGAATACAGAATGAGACGAAATAAGAATTAAACGAAAAACGAATGAGGCGAGATAATTGGGTTACCAAATAAAATTGTTAACACCCTCCCTGACATGGGATCTATGGGCGGCCCTAGGGGGTCATTAATAAAGTGTGTCACTATATTGTGATTTTTGATCAATCCCTCATCCTTGTCACTGTTGGTTACATTTGTGAGACCCACAAATCACATTGTGATGTAAAATTAAAACGTCACGGCGAGGCGGGGCGTATGTGGCGGCATTTATGCATTTGTGAAAGTGCTCAAAGGCGACCGGCGCGTGACACTAGTAGAGCAAGTGTGAGCTCGCCGGCAAAACAATTTAAACCTTATGTTAATAAAGATAGAGTTGGCAATATTTTTAAGTTTTTCGTTAAATTTTAAACTTATTAGATTTTGAAACGCGACGTCACGATACTTAGGAACCCACCCACCCCTTGTCGCCTAGGCACACACCTCTAAAACAGTTCTGTGGTGTGTGAAGTAAGTTCATTTCAATACAATTCTTATAGCCAACTGATCTCAGATCTAGATGGACATCTGATCATCTAGGTTCCTAAAGGTATGATTATAATCGAATACCAATAACAAAAAAAAAATAATCAAGTCACTAAGGACCTGGATAATTAGGTGTCCATGTCAGTTGTCCATAAGTGTGTATGAGATTGTCAGATTCTATTGAAATGGAGTTTACACAACACTCAAACGTTTTTTTGGTATACTGAGAGGCAGTGCCCAGCAATGGGACGTGTATAGGCTGGAGGGCACTGACCTTGGTGTTGGAGCTGGTGGACGACCGCCGCTTCTTGTTGACGGGCTGTTCCCGCGCGGCCCAGCCGCCGCGTTGCACCCACGAGCGCCGCGTCGAGGCCACAGACAAATCCAGGTCTTCCTCCGACCGCGAGTACGACATCTCGGACAGTAGAGTACCTGAACACATCACAATCAAATATTTATAACCTGTACAATCATAGACGGTCCATAGACGGACTGCTTGGAGCAGTCGAGACCAACGGCACAATAGCAGTTGTGTTGCAGTTGGAGTCAATATCAACCCAAATGCTCTGAATTTTGTATTGGCACTGACTGCTCTAAACAGTTGGTCTATGGACAGGCATAGAATTTAGCCTGAAAAAAGGTTACAGTAACTTAACCTTTCTGACTCATTTCCACTCCGGTCCATCTTGCTTGTTCACTGACTACTTAATTATCATCTCTGATTTAATTTTAGTTTAATTCTTCATTTTAATTTGACTTTATTGTTATTTGAATGTACCTAATTGAATTGAGTTTTATTAATGTAATTTTATCTTTGTCATTGTATTTAAATGGAATTAATTTTCTGATTTCATTCATACTATAAAATATTTTCTGTGTCTCATCTAAAATTGTATTTTATTGTTATTATTATTTAAAATAATACACTAGCAGCTCATAGAGCTGATGCGTGCATATCACTACACTTGGTTTTAAATCTCTTTATATAAATGTCCAGTCTATTTTTAAAACAGTATTTGCATGCATTTGTATGTTTTATTGCAAATAAATGACTCAATGATTGAATGATTGATTGATTATTAAATAAATAATAAATAATAATAAATATCACGGGACAATTCACACCAATTGACCTAGTCCCAAAGTAAGCTTAGCAAAGCTTGTGTTATGGGTACTAATACTAAGCAACGGATAAACATACTTATATAGATAAATAAATACTTAAATACATAGAAAACATCCATAACTCAGGAACAAATATTCGTGCTCATCACACAAATAAATGCCCTTACCGGGATTTGAACCCAGGACCTCTTGCTTCGTAGGCAGGGTCACTACCAACTAGGCTAAAGCGGTCGTTAATATTACAATATTATTGGTTTTATAAATTTTTAGAACAGTAACTTAATAGCTAACTATTCTTTCATCAAATGATCTTATACAAAGTAAATATATCTAAATTAAATTAAATAAATTATTAATTATTAATTAAGTAAATTAATTTCACATCTCGGTAGATAATGTTTACCAGTAGAGTTAAGTTCCGGTACACCAGTCAATCTGGCATTGTGCTCTTGATGAGCAGTTCCGTTGAGGAAGGCCAGCTTCTGCAGGGTCTCATCGTTCAGCTTGGCTCGGTTATCGTTGAAGAGTAGGTCCCTGGCCATGTCCAGAAGCTTACTCTGTAACATAAACAAAGACCGATTTACAGCTTGTACAACAAGTTATTGTTAAAAAAACATTTTTAATGCAAGCTTTTTGCTGACTGCATTTTTTGTTGACTGTGCCGCAGGCACAACCTTTTTTACGTAAATTTATGTTTTTATACTTTTTTTACCAATTTTGAATGTTTTTATTTAGCATAGACTCAGCAGACCCTTAAGGTCCATCCTAAGGCCTTTTTTTTCTTATTTTTGTTGAGGCTTTGAAAACTCCAGGTGATCATGTCAGCCTCATGGGTGCTTACACAATTCCCTATTCAAGGGACATATCAATAAAATGGTAAATGCCAGTTGCTTTGTCTGACAACGGCTCAGACAGCCAACAATTCACGTGGCCATTGTGCATTGTGCATGGATTGTCTAATCCCTTAAGGCACCAGTCAGTTACATTGACTGTACTTGCATTATCATCCAACTTTTTTTTTTATGTTTTTTTAGGCCAGACAAACAAACTAGTGGGTCTCCTGATGTTAAATGATCACCACTGTCCATAGACACCCGCAGCGCTTTACGCGATGCCAGTGCGTTGTCGGCCCTAAATGGAAAGGAAAAAGGAGAGGGAATAGGGGAGGGGAGAGTTATTGGGCCCCGGCGCTCTCTCTGACCGTACGAAACGCAGCAAGAACTGCTACATCACGCCGGTGTTCTGTGAGAGGGTGGTACTGCCCCGGATGAGCCGGCCAATTTGTGATGCAGCGGCTAGCTATAACATAGCTCTACCACAACTAAACTACTACTACTAACTTACACATACACAAGTATGCCAAATTTCAAGTGAATATGACTCGGATCTCAGAATGATTTTACTGTTAAATTCAAACTATGTCCTATGTAACCTGTTCATTGATAAATTCTTTTACAATTTTAATATTATAAATACAAAAATTTACGAGTGTGTGCGTGAAACACCTATTATTGCTTCACAACTAACCAGTTCACTATATTTCTTCATAACAATATTCCGTTCCCTCTTCTCTCCATCGAGCAGCTTCCGTACATGGGAGAACTTGGCCTCCCACTTGGAAAGGGTCCTCAGTGCTTCGTCCAGCTCTGTCTGCAGCCGAGCCGCCTCAGCCTCAGCTGACGCCCATTGGGACCTCACCCATTCCATCTGCTTTACAAACGCCAGGAAGCCTGGAAAGAATTTGAAAAGAAAATTGGCTTTGCGCTAGGATGCTTACGGGCTTAAATTTTAATTTCATCATTCCAGCCTATATATGTCCCACTGCAGGGCACAAGGCCCAGAATGAGAGGGCTTGGGCCGTAGTTCCCACGCGAGTCCAGTGCAGATTGAGAACTTCACACACACCATTGAAATTCTTTGCAGGTGTATGCAGCTTTGCCAGGTTTCCTCACAATGTTTTTCTTCACCGCAAAGCTCATTGTATAGCTCATGGCTCATGGCTCACGCTTTAAGCATTTCAAATGCAAACAATATAATTATTATATCATACATCAAAATTCAACAGTAAATCCTTAGAAAATTACTAGATGACATTAAAAATTGTAATAAAATAAAATTGACTGGTTACAAGGAACTAAAAGTTGCATGGTTTTCAAGTTGCCCATTGCTAATACTTTAAATATCCCCATTTTTTTACATTTTACCTAGTTTTGTATGTAAAAAAAAAACCTGCATTCTAATCTTGTTTGTCTCAAATAACACCAATATAACAGATTAAAATAAAATAAAAAACTTGTGCAGATCTGCATTACGGCATCCAAGAGTATAATCAGAAATAAAGAAACACAGTTGACAAGCTTGAGATACATGTACAAAGGCAAACTTATTAATTTAAGCAAACACTACCAATCAAGCTTAGAGTGAAGGAGTGCAGTATTTAGTTCCTTTGTGAGCCAGTTTGATTTGGTTGGTGCCTGGCTGGTCCGTCAATCTGAACTATTTGGGGTACATCGGAGCAGTTCAGTTTGATAGCTACTTTCAAGATATTGTACGGTCAAGGTCAAAGATATCTTTACACTTTACTACCTTGTTGCAGACACTTTGTGTTTAACTTTTATATGAAACTAGCTGTCGCCCGCGACTCCGTTCGCGAAGAATTAGCCCACAACCTATTCTCAGACCTACCGAGTGTAGAGAAAAAAGTTTCATAAAAATCGGTCAAGCCGTTTCGGAGGAGTTCGGTAACAAACACCGTGACACAAGATTTTTATATATTAGATTTTCAGAAGGCAAGCAGTGACAAGGCACTAAAGTGTAGACATCTTTGTGCTACATGTAACAGTCAGGGTAAAAACGGTTTATCACTTTAATGTTAACATTTGCTTGCACCAATGCAATTGCCAGTCCTGTCAACTTTCATTTCCAACAAAACCGAATATTGCATTGACGTTGGCCTGTAGCAAATTCTATCAAGGGGCCCAAAAAAGGTCAGAAAATGTTGGTATGCGGGGCCCATAGCATTTGCTACTCTTGCTACGTGGCTAATCCGCCACTGAATCTAGGACTTGCAAAAGGAATAAATTTTATAACTGACGAGGGTTTTGTAACCTGACTGGTACCTACTAACAACAGAGAGATGGGTGGGAATAGTCCATTATAGTAGTGTGTCAGTATCTAGTTATTTTTAGTACTTAGTACGCGACTACACAACACAAGCCTTTACATTGCATATATCCTGACAGCAGGGGGTACTTCAAGTATCCTCTTACTTAAAAACGTCATCACAAATAAAACCACATTGTATTTTATGTAGTACCAAAAGTACTAAAGAAACTAAGACTACTATTAATTGAATTATACTTACATTGTTCAGAATATTCGTCGTTGAGGACGTTGTTCAAGCGATTTATATCATCAAATTGTGCCACCATCGACAGCGCAAGCCTTTGATCAACATCGGAATTTCCTGAACTCATTATGATTTAAACTAATGTTGAACTGAACACTAAACAACACAAAGTACAATATCTGCAAGGAAATAGCACATTTCATGAAGGTATTCAATTTCTTAACTTGAAAAACAACACCCAATTCTCAAACAACCCAACGAATCCTTGAAAATTAACGGCTTTAGCAATCGAGCGTAGAAGAGAGTGGGGAGAGTAGCGACAGTTTACGTTCGAAAACTAGCAAGTCTTCATTTACATAATGTCTGGAAAGATGTGGTAACGTTAAAAATAAAACTCAAATTTAAAAGAATGATTATTAATTAAATAAACAATGAGAACTATAGTAATATTGGAAATGATAGTATATTCATCGATGTTATTACTTGAATTGACAATAATGTAAGTAATTATTGTTATCAGATAGAGCAGTCGTTCCGAACGAAAAGTGCTGCCATATGCGGAAGAATTAACATGTCGGGGTAATTTAAAATATTAATAAACATAACAAAAACCACAAATAAATAAATACATCAATGTTGATGTTACGTCTTTCATTGTTACGTACTTTTGTTCATAATTTTTTTTATTTGGATTTTAACTTACTCGTACGTAGATCAAAAGAAACAGTGAAGTTAATTTAAGATACACTCCAACAAAACTATCTATGGCAGGTCACAATAGTACATTACTGCAGCGGCCGCGAAATAGGGGATTGCCGGCCGAGTAGTTATAGATGGCCGAGTGTTAACGAGGCCATCTAGAGATACGAGGCCGGCAATCCCTGTTCGTGGCCAAGGCTTGTATAGAGTTTTTCTCAAACATGCATCATCATCATCATCACCACCATCATCACCGCCATCATCATCACCATCACCATCACCATCACCATCACCATCACCATCAACATCCATCAACATCCGTCAACATCCATGAACAAGAACATCCATCAACATCCATCAACAACCATCAACCAACATTCATCAACAACCATCAACATCCATCAACATCCATCAACATCCATCAACATCCATTAACCAACATCCATCAACCAACATCCATCAACATCCATCAACATCCATCAACCAACATCCATCAACATCCATCAACCAACATCCATCAACATCCATCAACATCCATCAACATCCATCAACATCCATCCATCCATCCATCCATCAACATCCGTCCGTCCGTCCGTCCGTCCGTCCGTCCGTCCGTCCATCCGTCCGTCCATCCATTCATCCACGTCGACCACGTCGACCTATTAAACGTCATGGTGCTGTGTCACATAAAACAATAGACGATCACTTTGCTGGCCAAGGCCAGCAATGTTGTATGAAATTCCATTATTGACCTCTCGTCTAGCCGCACCTGCAACGTGACAGTTCGTGGCGTATTTTAAGGAACATAACGTCAATACTTCATAGCATGTTTGAGAAAAAAATATTGTTTGGACTGTTTTTTTTTTACAAATTTTTGTTTGAATAAATACGGATACGGATACGACGACTAGATAGCCAAGTAGCTAGAGGAGAGGGCCTTATAGTGAAACTTCAGGTCTAGAATTCGTTCTCCTTTCGGGGCAAATATTAGTAGGTAGTTAATTATCGGATCTAGACCATCCATTATGTACCTATTTCCATACGCACAAAGACACGCACACGCACATATACACACATACTATTATGTATACATAACTACGTAAGTATGTTTAGCCGTTATCTAGTACCTTAGTACCAGCTTTGCTAAATTTAAGACTAAACCAATAAAATTGCCCCATTATATTTATTTTTATGTTCGTTGCGTACATTTCCTTTACGACACATGCCATAATTTTTTATAGGTACTGATTCATTGAAAAATACCATCAAATCTGAATAAAAATCGACTCTTGATGATAATCAGTACAGTCAGTACCTACGAAAAAACAATACATACTAGATAAACGGCTAGTAGTCGAAGCAGCAAGAAACAATTATTTTGGGTGAAAAGCAGTTGGAATTGGGTCTAGGTACTTGGCACTTTGGTACCATTATAAAGTTGACCAATGAAAACCTTTTTCGGGGAAATTTCACAATTGTGAAGTTTTCTGAGAGAGCGAGAGAGAGAGACTATTAAAATGGTGAAATCAATAATAGGATCAGTCGTTCATTATCTCATTAGCAACATTATTGTTGTGTGTTTAAGAGCAAGCGGCTTAATTTTTTTAACTTTTTTTTTAATCAAGGGGTTGCGCGGGGGCCATACTCCAAATCTTCTGCTGATATACCTTATACAATATCGTTAGATTTTTCATGAAACGTATTTTTAACTAAATAATAAGCTTAGATTTTTTATCCACACCCATATAGTAAATCCTCCATTATGCGTTCAAACACCATAGATAATGACCAGCATTACGACTTACGACATTGGATGCTATTATGAACACGGCAGTATCGCAATGGTCATTACGATACAGATATATGTAACGTAATCATTCATTACATTACAGTAGGTACCGGTGCAGGAGGAGCGCTCAATCACGTCGCGCAGGTCCTGGGACGCTCACCGGGTGCAGGTCGTGGGGCAGCCATACCTAGTTCTCGTTAATGCAGGTCATTTCTCAAAGGTTCTTGAACACATGATAGAGGATTTTATATGGATGTAGATAAAATATTGTATGCAACTGTACGTAATTAGGCCTTATAACACTCATGTGACCCTTTATGAAACTCGGCTACGCCTCGTTTTATGAAACCACCCTCGTGTTTTAAGGATCCCTATTACGATACAGTTGCATAATATACTATTTTGTTAACGTCGGGGAAATCTTATTTGAAAATGGTCAGGAAGGCTTTCATAAAGAACTGGCAGCATTAAAAATCAATTTGACACTGACAGATGTGACAGTGACACTGACAGCCGCAAACCTTATTGGTCTCGCTCGTTTACTGACACAAAACGCGATGACGTTCGGCTGAGAGCGGTGGTCGGTCGAGTGGTCGTGTAGTCTAGCGAATTCTGTGAAATTATAATTTCCGACTCCACCGGCGTCCAGCTCGCCACCGCGCGTCGCCATGGCGGACGAGGAGAATAACTGTGATGATGGTGGTGGTGATTTGAAATTGGGGCAGGCGTTCAAGCTGCGGGGCCGCAAGGGCGCCCTGAAAAAAAAGAATGTTTATTTCGTGAAGGATCATAAGTTCATGCCGAGGTTCTTCAAGCAGCCGACGTTTTGCTCGCATTGCAAGGATTTTATATGGTAAGTGTGATTTATTGGCTGTTTGACGGTTTCTAATGTCAGATCGTAATTTGCGAGGAAATTAAAAATACACATTGTTTGTTTACAAAGCGGAGGCGCTTGCCAATGACTTTGGAGTTTCTATGCCTCTCGTTAGTACATATTGACCATTTATATTATTTTCGACATACTTAAGCCTGGATAATCAATTTTTCCTGGTTATTATTCTCTCAGCTTAACCAATTAGATTCCAAATGGTTCATAACATAACGTAGTTTTCCTGTTGCGATTTAATTTTGTCGGTCCAAGGTCTGTTGGTACATTATGCCATCTCATTAAACAATACATCTATGAAAATATATGTACGATCTTAGTATTTTTTCTGTTATCATTTTATTTAAATTCCCATTCCATCTTTAGCAATGAACATCAGATTTGCAATTTAGATATGACTTTTTTTCCTGCATGTTTGGGTAGAAGCAAAAACTCCTTACATTTTTGCTAAATCACTTCCTTGCTTTTTCTTACATGAACCTTTTTACTTTTTGCTTATTTAACTAATTGGGTTGTATCAAAGGTGTCAGAGTTTTTGTGGCATGTAAAATTAATCTAAAGAAAAAAGCCAGACCAAGCCCAAACCTTATTCTGCCTTGTCAGATCAAGAAAATAATTCTCATAAATTTTATTATTATTCTCATACATATCATATTTTTGCACTTTACTTTGTACACACAAATAATTTTATGTCAGCCTCAAAAGAACTCCTCAATAACTTTTATTCTTAAAATAGCAGTTAGGTATCATTTCACCTCATTAAAACAATTCATGACACAAGGAAACACGTTGACAAGTCTCTACATCTATTTGTATGTTTTTCCTTATGCATGGAACTCATAATATTTATTTTAGTAATCATGTTGAAAACCACAGAAATAATAATAAAGAGGATAGAAATGCCTTAGTTCCTATTTTGTTCCGGGACCACTGGCGCTAGTTTGTCCCCTCTACTTAC
Organism: Archips crataeganus; assembly: GCA_947859365.1. NCBI lineage: Eukaryota > Metazoa > Arthropoda > Insecta > Lepidoptera > Tortricidae > Archips > Archips crataeganus. Next base: position 16,993,363 of record OX402057.1, on the reverse strand, counting down.
TATTAATGCACACACACAAAAGACCGAAACCGTACTACGCAATCACGCACACAATTACTAATATTTTGCTTACAAACAATTATGAACCTAACCACTTAGAGACAGCGTTGAATAACACTCACCGTAAGTCATACCCACACTTACAACACGGCGTTCTTCATTGGCCTCGTCGGCAGTATAATAATAATAATAATAATAATTCTTTATTTCCATAAAAAGGTACAGTTATCTTATACAAATATATGTGGAAACTAGATAAAATCATAAATAAAGTGGGCCACAGCTGCCAAACTAGGTGTAAAACCTGTATTTCAGCAGTCGGAGCTCTTCCATGAAAGCAATAAAAGTGCTGAAATCTAGCAACAACACAATTCTACAATACTTGTCAATAGAAATACAAGTATAATACAGAGAACATTAATTAATATACTAAACAGAACCAAAACCAAAAACAGCAGCTATTATGTGTATAAGTATGAGTAAGTATGTGTGTGTGTGCGTGCGTGCGTGCGTGCGTGCGTGCGTGCGTGCATGCGTGTGTGTGTGTATGGTTGTAGTGTACAAAAGCAATTTATTTCACATTTACGCTAGGCCTCGATTCATCAACAATTTTATCGACTGTTACAATTTGCAGTAAACTTTACAGGAAATTATTGGTTAAATGATCAAATTTAAAATTAATTTCTGGGGATGGACATTAGTATAAATAATTTGTAGCTAATTATGTGAATTTGACCTAGGTATGTGAATGTGAAATGTATAATGTTTGGCTGCATGTGTCTGTCATACCAACGTCATAAATAAGTCACCACATTTGTAGTACCTTGTCACTTTCAATCATTACATAATTTCGTATGGCTTTTCAAACATGATGTTAAAGCAACAAGGTACAAAAGTGATCACTTATTTATGACGTTGGTTGACCCTACCACCGATTCTGTGTAAGTGAGAGATGTGAGTTTAAACATGAAACTAACGTGAGACTCACTCATAGTGAAAATAAACGGATCACTCACGTCTTAAAACGAGTTAAACTCGACATGTTTCGGGCTAATCCGAGCCCTTCTTCTCGGAGTCGCACGTCACGGCGGCTCCCAAACGCGCACTGCGCGCTACTGCCCTGGTCGTGCGGCTACTCGACGCAACTGACAGCGACACACAACTACCCCCGTTTTCATCATCACTTTTATTGTCATTGTCAAATGTAGGATAGGGGGGTAAATGTAGGGTTGTCAAAGTGATGTTGTTAGTGTTGTGTGCTACCCTACATTTGACGATGACAATAAAAGTGATGATGAAAATGTATACTAAGTACCAATTAACTGTAGGGTGTATTCGTTTTGTCATACATATTTGAAATATGTTTTTAAATAATAGGTACGCTGTTTAATACTGAATTATCATTTTTAATATGAAGTCAAAGTCAAAATTCTTTATTCTTTATACAATTTAGGAATTTTGTAGTTTCGGTGAGAGTTCCGGGATTAAATAAACAAAAGAAACAATCAGTATTTTTTTTTACAATGGAATTTTAACTTTATTATTTGTACACTATTATACTAATTACACCACCTTTATACCATGTTTAGGATGATTGTAAACTAGGATATCGATAAAAAGTCTACGCAAGTCAACGGGCATCACTAGCTCGGGACTAGTCGTAACATGTCTTGTGTTCGTACCATGAACATTTGTGCGAGGCAGAAGGTTTATCAAAAATTATATTACATTGCTGCGTATACTTCAAAGCAATCTGCGTTTTTAAGGATATGAGCAGCAATGGTACCTGAAGTTTCGTGTTAATAACGTGTAAACCAATATTTCATAATGAAATATTTTCTCAAGTTGTATTTTGATATAAACCGCATTATTACATTAAATTAATACATACCAATGAAATGTAATCCCCTTATTAGTGTAATTACACAGTGTGGACGAGTTTCCGCAATTGCTAATGCTGCAAAACACCATTTTAAACCACTTGTTATCATACCCACGTTTCAAATAGCACTGAGCCACAAGTCGCGCGCTTGTGACCTTCGAGTCACAAGCGCGGCGCCAAGGTCACGCGTCTAAGGCACTTCTATCCTCTTTATTATTATTTCTGTGTTGAAAACTATATACGAGGGGCGTTCAATATAAAGTGAGAATGAGATGCAAACTCTTTTAATATTACGAAATTAAATACTGGCCGGTAAAGCTAATCTATCTAGCTGATTGCTATGAAAAAAAAACTAACTGTCTTTTGTTTAAAAAAATATACGGTAATTTCTTTGCAATGCTATTGAGTACGTTAGCGAAAATGGAGAAAATTTAACTGCGCGCCGTTATCAAATACTTGTGTTTGAAAAATTTTTCTACGGACCAAGTCAATTTGGATTTGCGGGACACTTTAGGGTCTAATGCTCCTCCGTATTCGACAGTCGCACGTTGGCGCGCCGAATTTAGACGTGGAAGAACATCGATAATGGACGACCCCTGCTCCGGACGCCCTACTACAGCAGTAACTGAAGAAATTGTGAAAAAAGTCGAAAACTCAGTTTTGGCGGATCGTCGTGTCACGGTTCGTTTTATAGCTGAAAATGTAAAGATTTCAACGGGGAGCGTGCATAATATTTTACATGAACGCTTGGGTATGAAAAAGGTATCTGCACGTTGGGTACCAAGAATGCTTACTGACACGCAAAAACAAACTAGACTAGATTTGCCAAGAAGCTTTAAACCTGATGCAGCAAGACCGGGAACTTTTTTTGGCGCGATTTATAACAATGGACGAAACATGGCTCCATCATTACGACCCAGAAACGAAATTGCAGTCTGTGACATGGAAAAGGCCATCATCTCCAACTCCGAACAAATTCAAGGTGAGCCCATCTGCCGGTAAGATCATGGGCTCTGTTTTTTGGGATGGTAAAGGGGTATTAATGATTGAGTATCTCGAGCATGGAGCCACTATTACGGGCACATTATACGCCAAACAAATAGCAACATTGCGCAATGAGATCCGCGAAAAACGGCGAGGTAAACTCTCGAAAGTTGTGCTGTTCCACCAGGACAATGCCCCGGCACACAAGTCCGCCGTTGCAATGGCTGCAATTCGTGATGCTGGGTTCGATATCCTTAAGCATCCTCCGTATTCACCAGATTTCGCTCCCAGTGATTTCTACCCATTTCCGAGATTGAAACAATACCTGAGAGGCCAGAAATTTGAAGACGACGACGCGGTAGTCGCTGCAGTACAAGATTTTTTAAGTACTCAAGATGAGACCTTTTTTAAAAATGGAATTTTAAGTTTAGAAAAAAGATATACTAAATGTATTATGCTAAAAGGTGACTATGTCGAAAAATAAAATGACATTTAGTAAAAGTTGTTTATAACATACTCATTCTCACTTTTTATTGAACGCCCCTAGTACAGATTGAAAACAACATACCAATTGTCACCTTATTACATTACACAATAATAAATGTTCAACATACAGGCACATCAGTTTATGTACCATGATTCCATCCACCCATATTTTTTCCAAGAGCTACAAAATGATGCGTAAGGATTAATTCATATTAGTTACTTGAACTTGGCTGCCATTGTGTTTAGATAATTTCCCATCAAATTGAAAATTGAACTATTTAAATCCATTAATATACAGGATGAAAGCAAGTATTTATTACTCAGCTAATGCTGGACAATGTATTGATAAATAAATAAATAAATTGCTGAACATCTACACTACACTTACACTAACTCATTTGTTTTAATTAGTCTTATTAAACTAGCTGTAAAAAATAAAAATAAAAAAATATCCTACAACCTATTCTCAGACCTACCAAATAAAGAGAAAAAAGTTTCATAACAATCGGTCAAGACATTTTGGAGGAGTTCAATAACAAACACCGTGACACAAGATTTTTATATATTAGAAGATTTGAGGTGTCGATACATTGAGTTTGTGATCTCATTTCAACTAAAGTATGAACATCCCAAATTTTATCAGACTAATTTTAACAAATGAATTAATGCATTATGTTGTCCAACATTAACTGAGTAAGAAACACTAATTTTGTATCACTATTTATTTTGATTTCACCCTGTAAATTAACAAAACAGAGAGTGGCAGTGAGAAATATACTATTGAACCAACTGAATTGTTACCCATTGTGGAATCTTTCCACAGTAAAAGTCATAGTGTCATAATGTCATTGCATTGTATGATAAGGGATTTCACTATGAAACTTACTGCGAGAAAATTATATCACCTACAAAATGATTGATGTGGCCATAAGTCAAAAGTCAAAGTAAATTTTTTTATTCAGTTTAAGCTTCTATTGAAGTTCTTATTAATGTCGAAGAATCTACCACCGGTTCGGGAAAACTCTGTTGAGAGGAATTCGGCAAGAAACTGAACAAGGTTATACTACAAAGTTACAACCTTAATGTTAACCTTTCATAAGGCCCCATTTACTGGAGCATACTACCACAGAATCAAAAGCAGCTATCCAATGATTGTTGTATTTTTAATAATTACAATGGATATTGTGACTAGGGTATGCTCCCGGTACAGGGATTTTAATTGGCGAGTTCCGGCACCGTATTTGCATGGAAATCTAGTACAGGGAGCAAATCCTAACTGTGACGTATTATAAAAGCAATAAGGTTCAATTTCTAAAGCAATGCATGTGGTTGGTAAATCGCCTCTACCTTTTTAAGGGTTAAGTATAAAGTTGTGCTCACATATTTTTGTAACTTCGGCCATTTCAATCTCTTTGTAGATGGCTGTACATAAATAGAAACAGCACAAAACAAAAGTGTATCTAATATGAATCAATTAATTTTTCAACGCCACCAACTAAAAATAGTTTTATTTTTCCCATTGAAACGACTGAGTTTGCTAGTGATGTTCAGCAATAACGTCTGACATCACACAATTCAAACTGTCATAACATTCTTTGGAGAACACATGGCATGTTTAAAAGTTAAGAGTATTACGTATGTTACGGAATGCCTTTCAATTTAAAATGTGTTACGTCTTGGCACAATATTTTGCATTTAAATGCATGAAGAAAACATGGTGAATGTGAATTTCATTTTATGCTATTTTATTCCGTAGACACGCTTGTTATTCATAATTGAAAACGCTGAATGTCCAATTTAATTTGGTTTTTAACTTTATCAGTACTATTAATGATTAATATGGACTTCACCAATGTCAAGGTTGAACAAAACACTGTTTTCATTTAGCCATTGTTGGGTTGAAAACACTGTTTTATGTGTTAAGTTAAGATGTGATGGCCTAAGTAACCCAAGTCAGACATTAGTATGAACTGTTGTTGCCCAGGATGCATAGGCCCAAACGGTACCCTTAATCTGGTACATCTACAACTCACCTCAACTCAAGCTTCGTAGTCAGGTTCACTATCCATCTGGTTGTCTAAAACAATATTTACAGGCTAAATAGTATTAGTCCCTTTCAGTCAGAGACAGGACCGAGAAGTCGAAAGACGGATCCAAAACGTCTGGACTAAATAAAGGATAAAAAAATGGTTATTGTGGGTTATCCCTAAGTCTAAGAGATAGACATATTATTATACCATCGCGGACTTTTTTGTAGAACTTTTTAAGGTGTAACAATACTGTAGTAGGTACATTATTTTGATCTACATTATCTCGTAGGATTCAGCCAGCATGCAATGTAAGCGCAAAAAATTGTGTTTATTTACGATATCACATTAGAAACTTCTAATGGGGGAGGGGGGGGGGGATAAAAAATAGCCTACGACCTATTCTCAGACCTACCGAGTGTAGAAAAAAAGTCGTAAAAATCGGCCAAGCCGTTTCGGAGGAGTTCGGTAACAAACACCGTGACACGAGATTTTTATACATTAGATTATATTTCGGGGATATCGGATAGATGAATGCTATGTGGAAATTTTCAAGGGCGAACAATCTATAGAGAGCAACAATACAATACAATGACTCTTTATTGTCCACCACAAAGAAAACAATACAGAAAAAAATATATACGGTATGCAATAGGTGGCCTTATCGCTTCGAAGCGATCCCTTCCAGGCAACCTACAAGTTAGTAACATCTACATCAAAAAACCGGCCAAGTGCGAGTCGGACTCGCGCACGAAGGGTTCCGTACCATTATCAGACTTCTCGTGTTAGTAATTAAGTTATAATATAAATATGTATGTTGTATTTAAGGTATTTTTTATATGGGCCTTAGTTTTTTAGTATTTGTTGTTATAGCGGCAACCGAAATACATCATAGATAGATAGATATAATCTTTATTCTCCAAAACAAAGACATGGCTTAGTAACTAAAGAATTATAAAACTAAGAATAGCAAAGAGAAACATAAAATAACAATTAAACAGATCAGACACATATTAGATGAGAAGCCATGTGATGCACTGAAGAATAGGCGCTGGCTCAGCATAATGCTGCAGCAAGCCGCAGCCGAGCGCTGATATTCTGCCAGTACCCATACCGAGTAAGGACTCCGACCAACGTGCTAAACACAGCCCAATCTCGTCATATAATGAGTTAAATTATTAAATGGGAATCAAAAAGTATCGGCGAAAATTTTGAATTTAGAATTAATTACTACAAGCATTTCCTTTTATGTATGAATTAGGTATTACCCATATTTTTTTTTTTTTTTTTTATATAAGAGGTGGCAAACTAGCAGACGGGTCACCTGATGGAAAGCAATCACCGTCGCCCATGGACACCCGTAACACCCGTATATTTATAAAGGCTTTAAATTAAATTGTCTAAGAAGTGAAGCGAAAAAGGAAAAGGAGATATAGTTGAGGTGAGAAAATCATGTGTGTGTGTGATCTGTGAAAATTTCAACTGTCTAGCTATCACGGTTCATGAGATACAGCCTGGTCACAGACGGACGGACAGCGAAGTCTCAGTAATAGGATCCCATTTTCAACCGACGAAAACAAAAGGAGGAGGTTCTCAAGTCGACGTGTATATATATATTTTTTTTTTTTAATGTATGACCACGCATAACTTTTTACAGAGTAGTCCGATTTTGATGATTCTTTTTTTATTGGAAAGCGTATACCCCGAAGGTGCTCCCATTTAAATTTGGAAAAAATATTCCTACCCTAAGGGTAGGAAAACAGGAGATGATTGATTGTTCAGCCACTGATTGTATTGTATGACCAGGCATAACTTTTTACAGAGTAATCTGATTTTCATAATTCTTTTTTTATTGGATAGGGTATACCTTGAAGTTGGTATTATATAAATTTGGAAAGAAAATACCCCGGGGGTGGGAAAAAAGTATAAAATAAAAACGTTTTAACAAAAAAATTAAACCGCCGAAAAAACTGAAAAGCGAAAAATAATACCTTTTTGTTTGACCTTAATCTAGGTACCAATTTGAAGTCGGTGCCTCAGCACGAGCCAGGAGGAGTGATAGAAGCCCATCAGGTAGACGACTATAGGTCCACTCCTGGCTCGTGCTGAGCTGAGGCACCGACTTCAAATTGTTACCTAGATTAAGGTCAAACAAAAAGGTATTATTTTTCGCTTTTCAGTTTTTTCGGCGGTTTAATTTTTTACCCTTTAGGTACGGAACCCTGTAAAGCTACGTCTAGCTTATTTTGAAACCCTTCTGAAGCTCAGTCACCCAGGTATTTGTTGTTTAATGTTATTATTTATCAACTATCCTATCATTGATCTGCTACCGTTACAACGTCCGCGTTATTCTCGGCACTAACTTCCTGTGCAAATACTGATAGCACAACTGATATGTTTATTTGTTACATTTTTCAAAGCCGCTGTAGTTTACTTTACCCGTATTATTATCTCGTGTGAAATTAGTCCGCATTGTATGATCTGAATCATCGCAGACGCACCTTTATCTCCTATATTTAATTTACAACGTCGAAAGTTATTTTCACTGTACGGAAAAAAGAGAAAAATTACATCCAGTGACATGTTCTTGGCGCTTAAACAAAATTTATCGATTCGGTTAGCCGAAATATAGGAAAAGGACCGCGAATATTCTATTTCCATGCTTTATGACTCTTATTCTAACTTTTTATGACGTTACGAGGAGTGAAAGAAATATGCCGCTACAAAAATTATAGGTATTCTGCTATAAGAATGGTATGTTATTTATAGATACATGTTGTATTGGTTTTATGCCGCATACGTGGATCTGTTTGAAAGCTTGTACGATATTAGGTAAACGTCCAAGACTCGAGAATAAACATACGTATTAATCATAATGTACAAATATCTGTCCCTATCGGAGATCGAACCCAGGACCTCAAGCTTCATAGTCAGGCTCTCTAACGTCTTAGCTATCCAGTCGTCACTAGCTTGTGTTGTAATTGTGTTGATGTGTGTTTATAATAGTTTTATTTCAATGAATAATAGTCGGAACATAAATAACTGTGGGAGTGCGAAAGAACACATATTTGTGCCTTATTTATTACCATTGTTCTCGTAACCAATTGATCGATAAGATAAATATCTTTATGTGCGATATAAAGCCTATAACATAACCTTTGTTTGTACAAAATTTTACGATGATGAGTTTGGTTGGAAGCAGAGTTGCCACCCGTCCCGATTTTGTCGGGACCGTCCCGATTTCGAAGACATTGTCCCGGCTACCTATCGATTTTGTCCCGATTTTTGCAATAAAAAATAATAAAAAAATTAATAAAAACACAAAATAAAGTTTCATTTTCCTTAGACTCCGAGCGTCTCTGGTGGATGCTCGATTTGTCCCGATTTTTTTTCCCCTAAAGGTGGCAACCCTGGTTGGAAGGTTCAATTTGATTATTTAAGCAATACCTATTTTATTATACACATTATACCTACCCCTGTATGTAACTAATTCAATATAGCTCATGTTTTCTTTGATATACGTTAATTTCGACAAATGGTACACATATATCGATAGAAAACTACCTGACAGCCAATTTTTTGTCGCATTCGAAAAAAAAATCTTTTTCATGGGTACTTAATAAATAAAGTAGGTAATGAGTTCTTAGTAATTTTTAAAGGTCCTTCGGAATTACAAAAAGATAGTGTCAAATATAACAGTAATTTTAAGTTCGACAGCATAGCTTAGCTTAATTGTAGGTACATACCTACACTACAACAACATATGCTAAGTGCCCCAAATTATACTGTTCGATATTTTTTACTTGTATATTTCCTGTCAAATGTATTTTTTTTCTGTGTAGGTATCGAATATGTGTAAATAAACATCTCTCTCTCTCTCTCTCTAATGTACCGCGCACAATTTATTGAATTGAATTTTTTGTTATCTTAACACAAGAGTTAGGACATTAGCATCTTAGATAAATACTTCATTTGACCTGTTGAATGTCCCCTTAAAGTTACGGAAAACAAGAATAACACGACATAGCACAGCTTACTACGATACTAGCGTGAGGTCCGTTTGACACCTTTGACATTAGTGTCACGTTTGAAATTGCTTTATAACTAAATGAGCCAATCGCAAGCAAGACTGTAACGTCAAATGGTCCTCACAACCACCATCTAGTGATGTTCCACTTGTCAGAAATCCATCCTACTAAGGCAACTTCAGCGCCAATTCTGGCACGTGTTCTTATAGTAATTGATAGAGTACGAAATGGAATGGATAGAAGAGTACGGACTCTTCATACCAGAGGTCAATATTGTCTAAAGCAGGAGTTTGCAACCAGGACAGGCTTCTCAGTGGCATAGATAGGTGCAAGCCAGACAGAAGAGACGTGGGACGGGGGCGCGTCGCAATCCGCATTGTTTTGTTCGCAGGCCGCGTCTCCGCCCCGTCTCTTCTCTGCTTTGGATCGCGACGATTCTATACGTTTAGTATTAAAATAGATTGAAGGGGCGCCGCGACTGCGCCGCGCCCCGTCCCACGTCTCTTCTACAGTGTGGCTTGTGCCATAGAGATATGTTAAAAGGGGCGGAATACATTTTGTCATTTTCGAAAGGCGTTAGCTTTGGCGCCCGTTGTTTCTAAATAAGTATTAAACAAATGGATTTTTTTTTAATGAAATCACTCAATTTGGGGAGGCTAGAGGAAAAAATGTAGGGAAACCCTGGTCCAATGCACTCGGAACCAAACACAATCATCGTTTCTTTCTGTGAGACGGTATAAGACTACAGCAGAGAGAGATGGTAAATCCGATTGAGAGCGCCCGTACGTCAATTTGACCTCTGGTTTTTACTAGCGTTGTGTAACTCATGCTTTTAAAATGAGGATGAGGGAGTAACTCGTTTTGCCTCGCGAGGTACTCGCGAGGTACCCCTCATTTGAGGTGAGGTGAGGTGTGAGGAATTAAAACGATCGCAACTCGCAATGAGTTGAATGAGTAAATGCGTAGCGAGGCACGCGCATCGTTGCCGCTTCGTATAGTGAGTTATCTGTGCTCGCGCCTCGCGCCTCGTTATCTGTGCTCGCACCTCGCGCCTCGTACTCTGTGCTCGCGTCTTGTTATAGAAAATGAGGAGCTAAATGAGGTGGTTCAAAGTTGCAATTCGAGTACTCCCTCATTTTGTCGCGATGAGGAACTCAAACGAGGTACCTCACGAGTGAGGGACTCATCACTAGTTTTTACAACGATCGTCATCTTTGCTTACCACAGAACGCGATGTGATTAAACAAAAGATTATGGGAAACAACGCTTAGTCATAGTTTTGAATGATTCATGGTTGATTACTTAAGATATACACCGTGAAATTTTAGTGGTTGTTTTCCCGAAACGAGGTGATTTAGTTTCGATTGTACAATCGATTTATAATTACTATTTTGACTAGAGTCAAAAATCCAATTGTGAAAAACGAAAGTCGAAAATGACCGCAAACCAATAGTAACGCTTCGTTGGTACAAGTAGCGTACGATCGTACGATAGGTTAGGTACCAACGAAGCGTTACTATTAGTTTGCGGTCATTTTCGACTTTCGTTTTTCACAATTGGATTTTTGACTCTAGTCAAAATAGTAATTATAAATCGATTGTACAATCGATACTAAATCACCTCGTTTCGGGAAAACAACCACTAAAATTTCACGGTGTATTTGTTACGGGACCGTGACTTGACTACCTTTAATGATTTCCCGATTTTTGAACGTAGTTGCATGCATCATGATCAGTAGGTATCTACTGGTACCCACCTACCCGGCCATATGGCACGCAAAGTAGGGACCGTAGGGACCGAAAAGTTCAAGAATGGATACCATGGATTGGCAAGCGCAGCGTGGGACGTCCACCAACGAGATAATAATAAATAATAAAAGATTAAATTAAACTTTATTTGCTTGAGAAATGGTTAACAATAAGGTGGAATAACTTTACTAGGATCTATCTACCTACACATCTCGCCAACATTTAGACATGCACTTTTTTTATTACGTTGACATGGACGGATTATTTGGTAAAGGCCGCAGGTTCAAGGTGGATGCAAACCGCTTCCAACCGTAATGATTGAGTATCAATGACGGAGACCTAGGTCCAGTAGTGGACGTCCTACGGCTGAAATGATGATGATGATGACTCGTCTGCCCGTGATCATGTCGCATGCAATTGCGTTAAACAAATAAATATACTTACTTACTTACTTACTTAAAATATCGGGAACTCAGTAAAAGTAATCACGGTCTACATCACTTGACAAATATAAGACTAACCCCCTGTTTCACCATCCATTGATCAAATTTATTTGACGGATAAATGTGATGCCGTCTCTGTTTGTTTTGTTCGAATAGTAGACGGCATCACATTTATCCGTCAGTTAAAATTAATCAATGGGTGGTGAAACAGCCCCTTAGTCTGTTTTTATCCCTATCTTTACTTGTTAATTGATTGTAAAATGTTATCTTTCCAGATTCCCTGAAGAAGAATCCCGCATCCTATGAGTCCTGAATCCATCCTGGAAACGATTATTTCCATTACATATAAAATACATATATGTTATGCTCCTCTCCCACTCAATGGTCGACTAAAAAGGCTACGTTCGCCTTCGTACATGTTTATTTCTTTTTTTTGTACAATAAAGGGTTTATATACATAATAGTCGACTAACAAATTCCTTTATCACTCTAAGGTCCAATGTCAATTGTATGCCTTAAAACATGAAAGGTAGTGTTCCCGAGGACTATAGACTTTTAGCCTTTTTTGGTGGCTAGACTCGTAATTAAGGGGCTTAAAAGGCTAAAAGCCTATAAAAACTTTTAGTCCTTTCAAACCTATTCAAGACTACTGGTTGGAGGTTGAAAAGGTCTTGCTAAGGCCTAAGTTATTTTAACGCTAGTCTGGCAACAGTAACGCTTAACCCTCCGAAATGGCTATGAAGGCTATGAAACTCTTAGTCCTCAAAGCTAAGCTTCTATTCAAGATTATCAACTTAAGAAAATTAGTTAAATCTAGTAATTAATTACCTTAAATTTTGAGGAATAATTAAGATATACAAAACAAATACGAATTACGGAATAATAATTATTTTTTTAATTGCATGAATGCTCTGTACAAGGACGTGGTGGATTGCACCTGTACCTACAGCCTTTCTGTGTAGGTATTCATCGTCCAATTCCGCCAACACTTGTGAAATTTGTTCTTCATTAATTTATTTTATTTTTCTTAAAATAAATGCAACGTAGAATACATGTTGTTTATTTCATAATTGATTTGATGATGGCTTTATTAGGCCGAGTCTCAAAAGTAGCTTTAGCCTTAACATAAGCTTAGCAAGCTACTTTGCTTTTATAGGCTCATAAGATTTAAAAATGACGAGTCTTTTAATGCCCTGCTTTATTAGCATAGCCCTAAAACAGAACCGATAGGCTTAAATTTAGGGCTAAAAGCCTATAGTCCTCGGGAACACTAGTCAAAGGCTATATATTTTCACTTACTAGTCAATGTGACAATCAGCCTCATTGTTTTATTTTGATGCTACTCGTTTTACCGCTATCCCGCGGGAACTATTAAATTTTTCTGCATAAAAGTAACCTATATGTTAATCCAGTTTAATAAACTATCGGTGTACCAAATTTCATCAGAATCCGTCAATCGTTTTAGCAAGAAAGAGTGACAAACATCCACGCATTTATCCATCCATCCGTTTATCTATCCATACAAACTTTCGCGTTTATAATGTTAGTAAGATATAGAAACTGTTATAAAAAATGGTATAGCACTTTTTTTTTTTTTTTTTTTTTTTTTTTTTAATAGCCTGTTTCAGTGTCCCACTGCTGGGCAAAGGCCTCTCCCCTGGACTTCCAACTCGGCCTGTCTGCACTTGTGTTTGACCAGTCGCTCGAGAACGTGTCTAGGTCATCCCGCCATCTTCGCCTTGGCCTGCCGCGGCGCCGGCAACCGTCCTGGGGCACCCATTGAGTGGTGACCCGCGCCCATCTCTCTGGGTGCATGCGGCAGACATGGCCAGCCCAGTCCCATTTCAGCCTGGCGGTTGCTTTACCTACATCTACAATGCATGTTTTGGAGCGCAGTACAGTGTTCCGGACTCGATCGGTTCTTTTTACATCTAAAATGCTGCGCTCCATAGCTCTTTGGCAGACCTTCAATTTGGACTTCTGAATTTCAGTCAGGGACCACGTTTGAGCACCGTAGGTTAGGATAGGCAGTATGCATGTGTCGACGAGTTTCCGCTTGAGTGACAATGGAAGGTTACCCTTCAACAGCTCCTTCATGGACCAGAAGCTCTTCCAGGCGTTATCAATTCGTCTTTCGACCTCTTTGTCTTGCCTATTGTTAAAAGAAACTATCTGGCCCAAGTAAATATACTCGTCGACATAATGCATGACGTGCCCATCTACCTCGACCCTACGTTTCGTGCTATTGGTCATGACTTTTGTTTTGGTTCTGTTCATCAGAAGTCCAACCTGAAGGCTTGCAGAGCTGAGATCTTGAAGCATCACTTCAAGTTCTGATGCTGAGGAAGAGAAAAGGACTATGTCGTCGGCGAAGCGAAGATTCGTTAGTCTTCTGCCGTCGACCACAATGCCCTTCTCCCTCCAAGCTTCCGCCAGGCTCTTGAATATCTCTTCTAGTGAGCTTGTAAACAATTTGGGAGATAGCGGGTCGCCCTGTTTTACTCCTTTTTCTATTTTGAATGACTGACCTGATAAATGGTTGAGCTTTATATTGGCAGTGCTGTTATTATAAATTGACATCAACAGATTTATATACGTTGGGTTAATGTTCTGATTATAAAGTGCTGTTTCTATTGCAGAATGTTTGATACTGTCAAATGCCTTCGAGTAATCTATGAATGCCAGGTAGAGCGGTTTATTAAATTCATTGCATTTTTCTATGAGTTGATTAAGAGTATGAAGATGATCTGTGGTTGAAAATCCGGGTCTAAAGCCAGCTTGCTCGGGCGGTTGAAGCTGGTCAAGCTGCCCAGCAATGCGACTTTCTATAATTTTTATGAAGGTCTTGTAGGCGTGTGAAATAAGGCTAATAGGACGATAATTGCCAATATCGCATTTATCGCCTTTCTTATGCAGGAGTATTATGTTGGAATGACACATTTTTTGCGGAAATTTACCGGTGCGAAGAATAAGATTGAAAAATTTTGTTAGGTGGGGGAGTAAAATTGGTTTGCCAAATACAAGAGCCTCTGTGCTGATTCCGTCAACTCCTGGACTCTTTTCCAGCTTTATCTTTCGAAGAGCCTTATCTACCTCGTCTTCGGTAATCGGAGGAATGTTGTCAGCACAAATAAACTCTTCTGTGTTATAACTTTTAGCTGAATCGGAATAAAGTTTTTTATAGAAATTAGTGCAAATATCTAGTATTTTTTCCCTATTACTATGTTTGGTGCCATCTTCGTCTCTCAAGTTGGTGATCCAGGACTTTCCTTTATACATTCCCTGCTTAGCTGTTCTTAGCGATCTATTTTTGATGAGTGCAGTCTTGACTAATTCAGTGTTGTTATCCCTGATGTCCTTTCTGATGCTGCGCTTAACTATTCGATCCAGTTTACGGTATTCCGCTGAACCTCGGTTTAACCGAGTTCTTTCTTCAATTAGTGATATGGTGTTTGCAGTCAGTTTACTTAGTTTTTTAGGTCTCTGGGATATCTTATTGCTGGCTTTTCTTATACTCTCAATAATGTTGGTATACTTTATGTTCACGTCTTCCACATCAGTATCCATACCTTCAAATTGATTATGAAGTTCTATGTTGAACTGATCATAATTTGCCATTAATACCGCTCTATTGAGTTTGTTGAAACGGTTAGAAAAAGTTATTTTGCGATGTATTTTGAAATTAAAATTGAGTTTGGCTCTAACTGGTCTATGATCGGAACTAAAATTGATTTTATTGATGATACCTACATCTTTAACGATACTTTGGTTTGATGATAATATGAAATCTATTTCATTTCTAAAACTACTGTCTGGAGATGCCCATGTCCAGCGTCGTTGCGATGTTTTATGGAAAAAACTATTAGATACCTTGAGGCTTTGTCCAAATGCGAACTGAATTAAGCGAGTACCTCGAGTGTTTCGGTTTCCTAACCCGTATGGTCCTAATATATCTGCGTTGTCCAGTTCTTGTCTTGGTCCTACTTTAGCGTTGAAATCACCGAGGACCAGGTTCCAAGTTCCTCGGTGATCATCGCAAGCCTTATTTAGAAGGTAGTAAAAGTCTTCTGTCTCGTCGTCGCTATGAGCAGATGTCGGTGCATAAGCTTGTATAACAGTGAGACTCTGTGTTGGTGTCATGCGAAACTTTAGGACGGCGATCCTTTCCGAGTAGCCATAAAATTCGATAATATTATCCTTCCACTTTTTTGCCACCAGGTATAGCACTTGAGAGACATAAAATGTTGTATAAGTTTTCTTCATAGAAAGTAAATGTAGAACACGATGTAACTTGTGAGAACATCCGAGAGTTAAGTTAAATCCTGGAATTTGATTTCAACTGTCAGACGAAACGGTAATCCTACGGCGCAAAATGTACCAACTGGCAAAATGTACTTACTTAATACGCTGGCTCAGCGACCCGAAGTGGATCTTGGCCTCCGATACGATTTGACGCCAAGGCGCCCTATCCATCCAGTTGCTGCTGCAGCAGTTGTTTTGCAGTTGTGGTGCGATCTCCTTCCAGTTGTCTGCGTGTAGGGTGCGGAGGTCTTTCTCCACTTCATCCAGACAGCTTCAAACAGCGGTACTTTGGGCGACTAACCGGACGCCTCCCAGTGAGCCGCCCTACGTCGGCCCTCTTCACCGCTCTGCTAGGCGATATCCATTCGAGGTGTTCGAGCCAACGGAGTCTGGCAGACTTGATCTTTCCGATTATATTAGTAATGTATGTATACGCAAAATGTACACTACAGGCAAAATGTAAAAACTGGCAAAATATACAACGCAAATTGTAAAACAAGCGGAAAATAGAAAAGCAAAAAGTACATTCGCATAATGTGCAAATTGGAAAGAGTAGTAGTATACTTTCCGATTTGTAAATTTTGCGAATATACTTCTTGCGTTTTTACTTTCCGCTTCTTTTACAATATGCGTTGTGTATAAATTATGCCAGTTGTTACATTTTGCGTGTATTGTACATTTTGCCTGTTGTTGCATTTTGCGTGTAGAGTACATTATGTGTCGGAGGGAACGAATCTTGCAGACGAAGACGTGGATAAAATCTAGTTGATAAATAAAAGTATTTTATGAACTTTGTTTTCGTTACGAAAATATCATCTGCAGGCGACTGGAAGATTCATTATTCAAATAAAGTATAATCTATTGGGAGATTTACTAAATTTTAATTCACAAAGTTTTAACTGGGCTTTATTGAAGTTTTTGACATTAATTAATTATTAGAAGACTTCGTTCGAGTTTATTAGTAAAACTAATTATTCTTGGATCGTTTCAAGATATTTCATATTTGAGACTTAATTTATAAGGTAAAATAGTTGCGTAATTATTTCACCCTTTTTATCACCCTTTTCATTTTTCCACGTCATTCATTTTAATCACACTAAAAGGCCATATATTTTAAAATATCTAAGCGTATATAGAGAAGGAACATACGGCGGAAGTCGACTCTTTTATACTATACAGAGGATGTATTATACGCTCGTGCCTAAAATACCACGTCCCCAAAATACCACATTTTTCGAAATACTGCATTACCTATTTACCGCATTTCTAGCTTACCAGACACTCGTTGCACCACATTACAGAATCGAAGATTACTCAAGGAAGTGATTTTTTTGGTGGAATGTCTTATTTTGGACATCTGGTATAATGGAAATTTAATAAATAGGTAATGTAGTATTTTGGAAAATATGGTATTTTGGGAACGTAGTATTTTAGGCACGAGCGGTATTTTATATGCTAGATTTGCAAGACATAACATAAATAAGTAGTCACAAAAATCAGTCAAGTGCGAGTCAGACTCTTACATGAAGGGTTCCGTACCACCGTACAATGTTTTAAAAACAGTTCAGTAAAAAATCGTCAAAATGTAAGCAATGGTGTGTGTGATGTTCTCAAACTGCACGCATGGCCCAAGCCTTCTTTCTCGTTGTGAGAAGAGGCCTGTCTGAGCCTTGCACTGGGACTTATATAGGCTGGGATGATGATGATTATGCATTTACGGTATTATGACGCGGACCCGTCAGATGGCTTTCAAGTTAGGCATATTATTTTGGCTAAGTTTATTCCCAAGAGGTTACGAAAACACATGAATTGTGTAACGTTTTGGAAACGTAATATCGGCCAGGCAACGTTAGGCGTAGGGGCAGCTGTTCTAGTCCGAGCTCCCGCCGCCAAAATAAGGACATGACGACAATATAGGTCTCAAGATTTGGCATAATCGATATTAAATAAATCATGAGACGGTTGACACCCATTGACCTAGTCCCAAACGTAGCAAAGCTTGTACTATGGGTATTGACTAGGCAACGTATAAACATACTATATGATAGGTACATTCTTAAATACATATTTAACAATCAAATATCTGCCACGACCGGGTATCGAACACAGCAGAGCGGAGTGAGAGGATAATGCAGAGCGGAATTGCGGACTGCGTCTACGCAGAGCTAGATAATCATCATCATCATTTAAGCCGAAAGACGTCCACTGCTGAACATAGTCCTCCCGCAACGCTCGCCAAACAGATCGGTCCTGTGCCATCCGCATCCAAAGCCTTCCAGCAACCTTAATCAGGTCGTCGCTCCATCTTGCTGGAGGCGTACCTACACTGAGCCTCCCGGTCCGTAGACGCCACTCGAGAACCTCTTGGCCCCATCGGCTATCAGTTCTACGGGCAATGTGCCGTGCCCACTGCCACTTGAATCTGGCGATTCTTCTAGCTTTGTCGGTAACTTCAGTGCTTGCGCGGAATTCATCATTTCTAATGCGATCCCGCAGAGAAACTCCGAACATAGCCCTCTCCCTCGCCCTCCGAGTGAGCTTCCTTACGAGGCCCATCGTTAGCGGCCACCTCTCAGCGCCATAAATCATCACTAGCTAGATAGCAGAGCGGAATTGCGGAATTTGTTTTTCCATACGCGGAGCTAGCCGTTCGTTTCTCCACCCCGGTTCTCTACTCCTCTTACTCCGTTTCCCGGTTTTGTTCATATTTTTTCTCAAACATGCTATGTAATATTGACGTTATGTTCCTTATAATACGCCACGAAGTGTCACAATGCAGGTGCGGCTAGACGAGAGGTCAATAATGGAATTTCATACAACATTGCTGGCCAAGGCCAGCAAAGTGATCGTCTATTGTTTCATACCATGAATGACGTTTGTAGGTCTATGGCATCAAAGCATTTAGCCATTAAAAAAAAACTATAAGCAATATTTGCGTTTTGGTTCATTATGACATTCTGCCACTACGCTTATTTAAGGTAAGGTAAGATGATGATGATGATGATGGTGATGGTGGTGGTGATGATGGTGTGATGGTGATGGTGGTGATGATGATAGTGATGATGATGTGATGATGATGATGACAATGAAATCATCGATGATGATGATGATGATGGTGATGATGGTGTTAATGGTGGTGGTGGTGATGATGGTGATGATGATGATGATGATTATGGTGATGATGGTGGTGATGGTGATGATGATGGTGATGATGATGGTGATGATGATGATGATGATGGTGATGGTAGGTGATGGTGATGATGATGATGATGATGATGGTGATGGTGATAATGGTGTTAATGATGATGATGGTGATGATGATGATGATGACGACGACGACGATGATAATGATGCTGATGGTGATGATGGTAATGGTGGTGGTGATGATGATGATGATGATGATGATGGTGATGATGATGGTGGTGATGATGGTGGTGATGATGGTGTTGATGATGGTGATGATGATGATGGTGATGATGACGACGACGACGATGATGATG